>OY723253.1:0-697626 GCA_963210315.1 Rhynchopus euleeides | reverse complement strand
TGACGCTACCCTGGGGTGATAGGATACTCCTCGCAATAGAGTTCTTCTCCAAACACCGATCTACGATCCACAGGGAGAATGGGCAGCTGTGTCCTCGGAATAGGCACCCTGCATGGTCATCCCACAACCTCTTTTTTTTGGTTTACTTGCTTGCAAGCGGCCTGGTATATGTTTCCCCCGTACACACAACACATCCCCTCTCTGGAACGAAAATAAAGCGTGGCGGAGTGTCGACATTCGAAGCAAGGGGGGGTGTGGCCTGAGGGTGCCATATCAGCCCCGTGTTTTGCTACTTCAGTACTCTTTCACATGTCGGCATATTCCTTGGTTGGTTCGGTTGGATGCCGTTTGGAAATCTTCCGTTGTGGGAACTGCGACAGCCGATCACGCTGCTGATGCGGATGGGCTGAAAATCGCTCAAAAAAGGTCACCTTCCAACAAGGATGGCAAGGTTGAACCCCGGCTCTGTTTTGTTGGCAGAATGAAACTCTATGTGGTCAAACAAACCCTTCTCACGAATCCCCCGTTCTTTCGTGTGCAGTGAGCCAATCGTCGGCGCCAGAATATGTATTTTTTAAATTGAAGTTCATTCAGGTTGCTAACCGTACTTGCTTGTCTGGCCGATGGGGGATGTCGTGGCACCGGTCGGCAGAATGCTGCCTTGTGCTGCCTTGTTCCTGGTGGTGCTTTGTATACATATCATCAAGAGCCCCCCTAACTAAAATCCAGCTGACGGTCTCTGTGAAAATAATCAGTCCCGCTATCCGTCTCCGTCTTGCTTGTCCATTGTCAAATATCATCTCCCATTTGGAATGTGTTTTTAAATACCGTGGGCCTTCGTTCTGTCATTCAGGCCAGTTTTGCCTGAATTGTCAGGACCTCCCCAGAATGCGAATTGTGGGGGATTTCTACGGTATGCCTATTCCCGGGGTTTGTTCCGGTCTCGCTTGCTACACATATGGCTCATTCTTGTGAAAATACTATACGTGCAGATCTTTATCCACGATATCAGCGCTCTTGGGAACCACCTGGCACACTGGGGCCGATAGATACATAATGTTATGTTGTTTGTGCCACTTAAGCTGTTGGCAGAGTGTGGCACCGACAGACAAGCTCTTCCTGTGATCCCGGAAACAGCAGACACATACCGGATCCCACCCGACGACTTTCCCTCCCTTTTGATGAACAGAGAGGCTGTTTACCCATAGCTCTCTGATTTTGGCCAAACCTCATCCACCCACAGTACCGCCTTTGCACACCACTTAGCGCCACTCCACAGGCGGCATGCCGTTCCGGGGGTATTGGCCCGAAGCTTGTGCAACTCATTGAATCAATATCATCGTTGGAGACCACAGACTTTGTGATGCCCATCAGGGAACTGCCCCAGTGTAAGTCATTCCGATCACCCCCCGCAGGCGTGGGGGGGCGTGCTAACGCAACCGACCCCCCCCCCCCCCTCGGCTGCTGTCGGTGTCGGTTATTATCCCTTTCACGGATTTACACCCACGCCACAGGTTATGAGAGTCTGTTGAAAAACAACGCAGGATATAGTCCGTCCGTGCCTCACTGTTCTCACTGTGTTATCACAGCTCTCCGGACCAATGCTCGTACCCCCCTCAGGGACGTGATGGTTTTTCCTTTGAGCTTTGAGGCGTCCAGCTCAAGGTGACGGCTCCCGCCGTGGATGGGGTGCTTGGTCTGATCAGGCTCTCCTGTTTGTGGCTAACCGCGCGGCCCATTTGCCCAAATGAATGGGTCGCTGGGTTTTCGTGTGTGTGGAGTGCAGTGTTGAGAGAGAAAACAAACGAACGCATGCACCACCCGCTGAATGGCTGACTTGCCTTCGTGAGTGGGCCACGTGCGCCTTGTGCAAAAAAAAAAACAGTGCGTCCCACCGACGCAGCAAACACAAAAGAAACGTCTTCACTGCACTATTGGAAGTGACAGGAAGCGGGGAGAAGGCCACACCCTCACGAGCCTTCGGATGTTAGTTACAACAAACGTATTTGCATGGGGGGACACGGACACAGTCCACTGGCGATGCGTATGTTTGGTGCGTATTTTGTTCGTTTATTGGATGATTCCTGTTGGTTTATTGGCTCTCCCTTTTATTGTTCCGCCCCCCCCCCCTCCGCCCCACCCCGCCGCCGCCGCTGCCGCCCCCCCCCCCCCCCTCTCTACCAAACCAGTGCAGCCCGCATCCATATCCCCTTGCGACAAAACAGAAACGTCAGGGGTGGGTGTGCTCCCAAGGTTTGGATCGTCGGGTCGGGCAAAACCAGAAACCGGCCTTTTATTTTTTGAGTGAAAGAAGAAAGCCGTGCCGCCTCGACCCCCCCTCCGAGGGGAGGGGGGGTTCTGCGGGGCTGCGCGCCACCACAACTATAAAGAAGCCGAAAACCAAAAAGAAGAATGAAAAACTGTTCGAACAAACAAAAGTCACGTTTATGTTTCCCTGCTCCCTCTCTTCTCTTCTCTTCTCTCTCTCTCTTCCACCCCCACCCCCCTTCTTGCAGACGGGCGGGAGCACACACACTCATGCCGTGTTCACGTCTTCACATCTTATGCCAAGGCCTCACACCCACCTCACACCTGATAGGGTGAAGAACGAAAAAAGGGAAGTGTACTGAGGTTTGCCAGGGGAGCCTGTTAATTGCTCTCCCCAGGCCGAGCCAAGCGAAGAGGGGTATGTCACAGGCTGGCGCTGTTGTGCGCTTTGTGCGCACAGTACCGAACATTCATGTCCTTCGGAGGGAGGTTGTGATCCCCCCCCCCCACACACACACACAGTGCAGATGGAGAGTGGTCGTGTGTGGTGTTAGGTCCTGGCCACGCTGCAACACGTTGCCAAGAAAGTGAAACGAGGGGTGGGGGGGGTGGGTGGGGCAGCGGCACAGCAGGATGGTCTGGGGGGGGGGGGGCTGTATGACTGCAGCACGCTGTTCAGAGAGCGGAGGGCGGGGCAGTATCCTTCCCCAAGCCAGATGAAAAAATGCTCCGAAGCGTCGTCAGCGCATCGGCAAGATGTGAGACGGGCAGGGGTTGGAACAGAGTTTGCGGCTGCCATTCCCTTTTCCCACCCTCCTACCCCCCCTCCTTCCTCCCAGACACCCCCACCACCGTTTCTTTTTTGTTAGTTCGGCGTAGCCAACTGGGGAAACTTTCTGTGCCTTTAGCTGGATCGTGCGTCCCCACTCACACCACTTCATCAGACCGGGGAGTGGTGTACACAAAGAGTGGGGTCTGCGTTCCAACAAAACAACTTTCGGCAGTAAATTGGTTTGTTGTCTCGTTTTTCTGTCACTTTACGATCCAGCGGGGGCACAGATAGTTTTTGTTAGTTCGGCGTAGCCAACTGGGGAAGCTTTCTGTGCCTTTAGCTGGATCGTGCGGCCCCACTACACACCACTTCATCAGACCGGGGAGGGGTGTACACAAAGAGTGTGCCTGCGTTCCAACAAACTGCTTTGATCTTCTCTGCAATATCACCAACACCCCCGCACCCTCCACTACGGCAGGTCACACACACACACTCCCTCCCCCCCCCCCCCCCCCCCGTTTTTTCTGGAGGGTGCGTGGGTCAGGGGGGGGGTGGTGGCAGTGGTGGTCTACACAACACTCATATTTGCCGCACCCACACCACACACACACACACACCCCAGCTTCGGGGTCGCGAGAGGACATCAAAAAAAGGGCATCCTTCACCATCCCCCCCCCGACCGACGTTGGTTTTGTTTTTGAGAACCGGGGTTTCCTCCCCCGTTGTGACAGCAAGACATGCTCTCTGAGACCAAGCCGAAACAGGCCGTGGCGGTGGTGCAGCAGCAGCACCACCATGTCACAGTCCCTGTGGAGCAGCTCCAGGCAAGCCACCATGCTTTGATGCAGCACACCGTGCCGGCTGGCCGGATGGATCGAGGCTTCACTGCTCTTGGATTCATCTCTGGAACGGTGGCTGGCGCTGTCGGGGTGCTTGTTGGGTACCCCCTGGACACCCTGAAGGTGCGTGCCCAGGTCGGGGGCCCCGTCTGGGGTGCCGGGTCGGAGCAGCTCTCCAACTGGGCCCACCTCCGAGCTCTTTACCGGGGATCCCTCGCCCCAACCGCGACTGCCGGGGCCATCCAATGTGTCAACTTCGGGGTTTATGAGAACTTCGCCCGGAAGCTCTCCCCTGACGGGCGCGTCACAGGGGCTTCGCTGCAGAGCGTCACGCTTGCGGGGATGGCAGGCGGGCTGGCCATCTCCCCCTTCACATGCCCCCAGCAGAGGCTGAAGATCCACCAGCAGCTCGGAGGGGGCACCCTGTGGGAACGGGCGACAGATCTGTACAGGCATAAAGGCGTTGCCGGGTTCTACAGGGGGTACCCTCTGCACAGCGTGATGGAGGCCTGCCGCGGAGTGTATATGGCAACCTACGTTGGGGTGAAGAGGGCCCTGCAGGGGGATGCGGACGAAGCGTCGGTTCTGCTGTGGCACCGCATGCTGGCAGGGGCGTGTGCCGGGACAGTGGGGTGGGCACTCGTCTACCCCGCCGACGTGGTGAAGTCTGTCATGCAAGCGGAGGCGGCTTCGGCAGACCAGTCCCCCAACGTCACCCGCTGCGTCAGGATGCTCCTGGCTGAAGGGGGCGTGGCGAGGTTCTACCGCGGGTTTGCCTACACGTTGGTGAGGGCTGGGCCTGTTGCGGCGTCACTCCTCCCGACGTACGACCTGACACTCCGCGCTCTTTCGCCCTACGTCGAGTAGGGTGGGGGGGAGGGGGGGGTGAGGGTGGTGATGCAATGCATAATAGGCCCCCAGGGCATGCTGTCGCCCCTTTATTTGAGCCCGGCGAGTCTGGAGAAGTGTTTTGTTTACTAGCTACGAGCGACGAAGCGTAGCGAAGTCGCGAAGTAACGAAGGGGGATCGTATGACTGAAGCTTTGTAAGGGGCACACCTTCATGCTTCGCTTCCACGGGCTTTGACACGGGAGGAGTGCGCGCTTTTGAAAACTGCCAGCTTCTTTGGCTGGCCCAACAAGCAACTGGAGTGTCTCGGTGACCAACGGAGTGCAAAGTAACGTAGATGGGTATGTGGGTGGTTGTTGGAGGGGCATGGGCTGCCACGTCGTCGTTTTGTGTTGTTTTGTGTGTGGGGAAGATTGAGATGTAGCGTAGAGACATCATCATCGGAGTTTGCTCGGTGACCTCTGCACTAAAAAATAAAGGAAATCTTCAGCGTGTGGGGGGGGGGGGGGGGGCGTGCAATGGAGGAGTGTCCGATTGGGGGTATTTTTTTGCGGCGGAGCAGTGCTGCAATCCAACGCCACACCCATCCCATGTGCAGGCCGAGATGTGTGCGTTTTCACCCACAACCTGCATGCAGAATGGAAAGCATGCCTGGCCCTTTCAGAAAGAGAATCACGGTGTTTAGACAGAGCAGGCCCGGCCCTCGAAGAGAAAACAGGCTGCTCTCACACCCCACACTTTTCATTCTGGAGACATCGTCTCCAAAGGGAGGTCTCCGGTGTCATTCTGGAGTCTCCGCGGAGTCTCCGGGGTCGCTCCGGAGGGTCACCTGCCTGTTCGTTCCTGGGTTTAGGCCCACACACATCAGGCGATTGACCTCTCACCCACCAACACCTCTCGCCCTCAGCCTCCACGTTATTCCCATGGATGTCTGTTGCTGCCGATGCCTCACGCTCGCTGCCTCCGCCCGGATCAAGCCATGTCGCGCGGGGCTGATGCAATATGGATAGACATGGATCGTGGAGGCCGCCTTGGGCTCTAGATTATTTTGATTATCACCCCTTCCCCCCTCCCCCGCTTCCCCCCCCCCCTTGAGGCGAAGTTTTTGACTTCCTTTGAGTTTCCTGCTTTTTTTAGAGGCGTTTCTGATCACGATCCGAGAAAAATTGTGCATGGGGGAGGGGAGGGGAGGGGGGTGGGGTATGGGGAACCTTGGGGCACTGCGCCACTCCTCCAATCATCTGTGAGGGAGTCACGATATCATAATACTTACCGGCGCCATTCTGGCACACCAGCTTCCCCTCCCCCCTCCCCCCCCTGTTCCCTGCCAGTCTTCCCCCGAAGTGTTGCCCTGGGAGGGGGCGTCTCATGTCGGCCCCGTTGTTGTCGTTGTTGGGGGGTAGGGGTGTGTGGGGGGGGGGGGTGGGTAGCCGGTAGCGCATCCTCCCCCCTTCTCCCGATCGCCGTTGAGGTTTTTTGATAGGTTGGGAGAGTGACGAAGCGGGGCGGGGCGGAGGGCGATGTCGTAAGGCACTTCACGGCCTCCGTCGATTTCGGTCGCGAGTGTCTGCTCATGATTCACAGGGTGTTTCCACCTAAGGGTGCTGAGTTACGTAATCAGTGCAAGTGAGCCCGCAGGTTTTGATAATTCGCACACTCGCATGGGCAGAACGGCGCACCCTCGCTCTGCACGTGAGTCCCAGAGCTGCCATTTCAAAGAGGTTTTGTGTCGAAGGTTCAGCGCATCAACACAGAACAAAACCCAGGCTGCTGTCGGTAACTACTGAATGTGTTGATATGTCTGCGTCGTGTTGGAGTGGATCGTCTCAGTCTGTCCTGTGCCACAGGGCAGTGCCCAGTGATGGCGGAGGCCGCGTCAGAGTTCGCTCGGTGCGGCCTCTTTTGCACTAGACAAGCTGAAACGTGTGTGCGGTGTGTGTCAACGAAATGAGGGCATCCCGTCTCCTCCCTCGCCCCCCCACCCCCACCTCCATCCTGCCTCCACAACTGGCGCACGCATCCCCAGTTCAACACAACGGTGCTGTTGGTGCAGCCTGCTCAAGAAACGTGACCCCATTCCTCTCTCCCCTGCCGTCGTGCTGCCGTTTGTGCATTGCTATGTTTGACCACACGACCCGTCCCTGCTTGACACTGCCTAGCGAACGGGTGGCCGCCCTGCAGCTTTCAGGTCCGAGTAGGTGATGCCCCCGGGGGTTTTACTGCATCCCTCTTGTTGTGCTGCAAAAGCAAAGATGCTGCTGAGTCTGATCGTCAGTTGGGAGCATAACGTAGAATCATCATGTTATATGCGTGTTGTAAGTGGGTGGTTATCCTATCGAGACGGCGGGGTTTGCATCAGAGACAGCTAGGCGCGCTCTGCGCAGGCCTGGAAATGGTGTTGCCGTGTGTGTTGTTGTGAGAGAGTGACGTGCTCTGGGTCTGTCGAGTGGGTTACCAATCTGCTCCGGCCAGGCCACCACCACTTTCCAAATAAGCATGTGTGTGTGTGTGAGCAGACAATCACATCACGAGCGATTCCTGAGTGTGTCCAACTCACATGACATTGCATCATGGCGCATGTTTTGTGCACTGAGGTTACTGTAAGTTGTGTTGGTATTTTCGAGCGATTTGTATTCTGAATAGTTGGCGTCGCCAACGTAGGAAAATGTGAGTTGTGTGGGAAAGAACTCATCACGCAACAGCCTGCGGGTTGTTCTGTGCTGGAGGTCTTCGGGGGTTGGGTGGGTGGGGTGGGGCGCATCGGATTTCCGACGATATTGTTCGATCCCGCAGTGGGCTTGCAAGTGTATTGCGGATGTGGTGCGATATCTCCGATTGCTGTGCGCATCCGCCGCGTGTTTTATTCCATTTCTCTCTGTCATATCCCATGGAAGAGGGCAGAGTATCATTCTGAGGGTATGCTTCTGAGGTATGTTTGTGAGTGCAACACCATCAGCGGATAATGTTAGTAATTAAACGCAACGCATCGAACGGCAAGGCTCTCGCATGTATTCCTTGCATACAACTGGCAGTGTGGGACATGGGCGACCGAATGTGGTGTGGAACAACCGAGAGATGTGTAGAAGCCAGCTGGACCCCAAAGTGCCCTGGATGCCCGACTGGATTTTATAGAGTTGTCACAACGCACTGTGGCAAGCAAAATTATGTGACAGACCATCACCATTCGGCCCTTCCCCGCCTTTTAGATTGCAAGCACACAGTCCGCCAGTCTCCCTCTTCACCTCCCATGCCGCAGGATACACAGACACCGCCCAGGTGACGGCGGAGGTGCTTTAGGCACGCGGTGTCAATATGGATAGCAGCGAGAAGAAAGTCGCCGTCGCTGTGCGTATCCGTCCGCGTCTCCCCATTGGTGTCGGGAGTTCTGTGCAGCAGGAGGAGTACCAACACCCGAACTGCGTGATTGTGCAGGATGAATGTACACTGCGCCTGCAGGAGCAGAAGCAGGATGAGAACTGCCGGAGCAGCACCTTTACCTTCGACTTTGTCTTCGACACCGACTCACAGCAGTCCGAAGTGTATGAGGAGGCAGTGCAGGAGCTCGTTGATGCGAGTCTGGCGGTATGTCTGCATGGCGCGTGCCCCCTCACCACCCGACCTGACAGGGAGCAAACTGCACAGTGCTGGCCTACGGTCAGACAGGGTCTGGGAAGACCCATACTGTGCTTGGGCAGGTCAAGTCGAACCCCCTCGACGGTATGCTGTTGTCTCGGCGGAGGGTGCGTTGGGCGCAAGGGGCGGGTGGGTGCCGTGTCGGATACACACCCCACACATACAGGTGACCTGCTGATGCCGGAGTCCGGTCTCTTTCTGCGCACACTCAAAGATCTGTTTGAGTATAAAAAGAGGCGCGAGGACAAGGCGTGGGTGGTGATTTGCTGTATGTTCTCACTTCTATCAACCCCAACCGCACATGATGTGGTTACATAGTGTTTCGAAAGTGGATGCTGGTGTACTTTCTCGCCGTGCGTACCACCTGCTTCCGGAAACGCGAGGAATAAGAGGGGCGGGCATCACATGCTCTTGCGCCGAATATATGTGCCTGCAGTCCTTCTTGTGCCTGTCATATGCCATCTGTACGATGTGTCGGTATCCTGTCACTCACGCACCTACAGTGTCTTGTATTGAAATCTATCTTGACTTCGCACGCGACTTGCTTGGGACAAACCCAAGCGAGAACATCAAGGTATGTGCTGCTGTCAGGTGGTGGGTGTATTATTTTGCCCCTCGTGGAATTCTTGCCCCAGCTTGGTGAAGGCGGCCCACATCCTTTGATGCCGCCCTCATAACACACCTCACCCCATTTGCAGATCCAAATGACGGATGAGGACGTCAAAATGCCGACCCTGACCCGTTACGAGATCCTGAACCTCAACGACGTGTACAAACACTTTAAAGAGGCGAGCAAGCACAGAACGACCCGTGCGACAGAAGCGAACAGCGCATCGTCGCGGTCGCACTGTCTCTTCGTCATCGACATCATCCAGCAGGAGCGTACGGACAAAAACCCTGCGCAGCCGGACATCAGCTTCCTCAAAGATCTGTCAGGTGCCATGAAGTATGCAAAGTGGGCATGTCCTTTGCCAGCCCGTGCCTTCGCCCACCCCGTGTGCACACCCCCCTACCCACGTTGACGTGCCTATCGTCTCGGCAGGCTAGCCCCACCCTCCCTCCACCCACAGGCAAGGCAGGGCGCCGGGCGGAAGAGGAGATGCCAAATCCCCCACCACCGGGTCTTCCCCGAAGGGCGCGTCTCCCAACCACATGGACCCCTCCATGGCGAACATCATCTACCGCAAGGACGAGCCCCCGATCCTGGTGTCCAAGGTATGTCCTGCGCTTTTTTTTACCCAGACAAGGGTCCAAGCGAGAGCGAGAACGAGTCTTGTTCTTGGGGGATGGCAGGTGTCGTGGGTTCGAGAGGGACCCCTGTGTCGCCGCGACGCTTTTCTCAAAAGAAGTGTGAGTGCCAATACTGCACAAAAGGGTATCATGTGAGTGTGATTGAGGAGGGGGGGATACACATGCCATCCGCCCCACCCCACCCCACCCCCATCCCAGATCGTGCTGGCGGATCTTGCCGGGTCTGAGAAGAGTAGCGGGAAGACCGGGTCTGGTGCGCAAGCCGGGACTGCGATGTTCAAAGAAATGCTCAAAATTAACATGTCGCTCACCGCGCTGGGCAACGTCGCCCACGCCCTGCACAAGGGTGCCTCGCACGTGCCCTACAGAGACTCGACCCTCACGCGAATCCTGCGCCCCTCCTTCGCCGCCCCGCTCAGCAAGGTGCTGCTGATCTCCAACCTCTCGCCGACCCAGCTGAGTTACGACGAGAGTTTCTCCACACTCCAGTTCGCCAACAAGGTGAAGGCCATGAAGGTCAACAACAGCATGGTGGGCGCCGAGCAGCAGCAGCTGCAGTTCGACTACCTGGAGACCCAGAAGACGCAGTGGGCACTGCTTGCCGACCTCCACATCGCCAATCTGCACTATGAAAACGACCCGATGCTCCGCCGGTACACTGACATGGTGGAGACGACGTATTACACACACCGCCTCCGCCTGAAGAACCAGGAGAAGGAGCGGCAGAAGATCATCAAGGAGCTGGAGCCTGCGGGGCGGGAGGAGAAGGCACGCATTGCGAAGAAGATTGAAGCGCGCAAGGCGCGCGAAGCGGAGGAGCGGAAGGAGATGTACCGCGAGATCTACGAGGGGCTCGTCGATGAGTTCAACAACAAGGTGGCGGCCATCCAGCAGCAGATTGATGTTCTCACGCAAGAGGCGAATGACTTCCAGTCGAAGCTCGACCAGCAGATCAGCGAGAGGACGACAGAAACGAAGGACCACGAGGAGGTGGTGGCCCGCCTGTCGAAGGAGAAGAAGGAGTTCCGCGGGCGTGTGGAGAACGCGATGGTCCAGCTGGAGGCGCTTAACAAGGAGAAGACGCGCCTCAACGAGGAGGAGAAGAAGCACAAGATTGACTCTACCAACAAGAAGACGGGTGAGGAGAGCGATCTTGCCCAGCATGAGGTGAAGTACGTGTCCGCCATGTGGCGGCACTGCAAGGCCCAGGAGTACTTCTTCATCTACAAGGCCTACCGTGAAACCCACCTTGCCTTGGTGGATGCCCAGAGGCAGAACCTGCTCCGTATTGAGCAGGCGCTGAACGAGAGCGACAAGCTTTCGAAAATGGCGAAAAATTGAGCAGCTTAGAAGCGGTGCCTCCCCCCCGGTGTTACTATTGGCTGCCACAACAGCTGCCAGGGGGTGGGAGGTGTGTGTATGTGGCAACACCCCCGGCCCATCTCACCCCCCCCCCCCCCCCCCCTGTGTCCAGCGCTGTGGGTGGGTGGGTCAGAAAGACACCAACGAACTGCAAAATGCGCGGGGCCCGGGGGGGGGGGGGTGTGCACAGGGCGAGAGCGGGAAGAGGTGGGTATGGAGTGGGCGGGGTGGGGTGGGGTGGGGTGGGGTGGGTGACTGGCCACCTTCGTCGCCTGTGAGGCATGCCAGACGCCGCAGCACAAAAGAAGGGCTAGGGTGGTGCAAGTATGCCTGGGACTTTGGCCTTTTTGGGCCCAAAAAGGGGTCGGGATTCCACTTTTTCTCCAAGGGTTTTTCGGGGGGGAAATGGCGCGCAATCCCCCTCGCGGGCAAGAAAACCCCCCATCCCCACCACACAACCAGTGTGAGTGTGGTGTGTGGGTATTGGACGCCCTGTGTGATGAGAGATAGTGGCAACACAACAGCAACATGCCAGGCAAGGGATGCCAAAAATGGGTTTTCGGGGTGTTATTGTAACGACCCCTTCCTATGCCCAGTGGCACAAGCTCAAGGATTTGGTTGATCGACATACGGGGGGGTCTGGGGGGCGGAGCCCCCCAGCCGCCGGAGGCCACGGTAGTGAGTATCTGTTCCTTGCGCCGTAGTGGGAGCGCGTGGGAGTTGCGGGCGTACAGATTGTTGGCTGCGTCCTCCTGAGAGTGGTCTGGGTCCCATTCGCTGATGTGAACCCAAAGGACTTGGCTACAAGACAGGCACACGCTCCAGCCTAGTGGTACAGGGGGTCTGGGGGGCGGAGCCCCCCAGCCGCCGGAGGCCACGGTAGTGAACGCCTGGCTCTTGACTGGGGAACAACGCCGGGTTTTGGCTGGAACAACCGAAAAAGGGGCGGGTGTCCGGAGGATTCATCCTCATCCCCCACTAGAATACCACCTGCCCCCGAAAAACTTCACCCAGAAAACCTGTGGGGAAAAAATCCCACCTAAAAAACCAGAGCATTTTATAGGGGGTCTAAAGTGAGGCCAATCCTCACATTTAAGGGAAAAAAAAAAAGATTTCCGGGAAAAATCCGGGGTGGTGGTGGAAAACTGGTGGCGGCTGGCAGCCTCGCAGACGAGTGGACTCATGTTCAGTCAGACTGCGAGCAACTTACCCGACCGTTTTTCTGTCCAGTTTCTTTGTCAAACCCCGAGAAAACGCAGGTCGCGAAGGGACGGACGTTCACTACCGTGGCCTCCGGCGGCTGGGGGGCTCCGCCCCCCAGACCCCCCTGTGCCGTCTGCCTGTCTTATACCCAACACCCTTTGGGGTCAATTGGGGATGGAATACAGACCACCCCGGGAGGATGCAGGCAGCTCACAGAATCGTACGGTTACAAGGAACAGATGCTCACTACCGTGGCCTCCGGCGGCTGGGGGGTTCCGCCCCCCAGACCCCCCTGTGCTGTATACCTGTCGTGTACCCAAACCCTTTGAGGTTACATCAGGGAATGGAATGCAGACCACCCTCAGTAGCCTCAGGAGGACGCAGCCAGCATGCAGAATCTGTACACCTGCAAGGAACAGATGTTCACTACCGTGGCCTCCGGCGGCTGGGGGGCTCCGCCCCCCAGACCCCCCTGTGGCATGTGCCTGTCTTGTACCCATGTCCTTGTGCACGGGGCTGCGGCATATTGGTCCCGGAGGCCATTTTTTGGACAGCCTCCGGCGCCCGAGGCCTGAATCCGAGCACTGGCCCCTGAGAGAGGAGCCGGGAGGTGACCCATTCAGTGCAAGACTCACTGGCCGGGGGGTCCGTCAAAAAATCGGGGAACGCCTCACATTTAAGCCCAAATGAGCGTAGATTTCGCCCCTATAAAATGCCCTGTAAAAACCCCAAGGGAAAAAAAAATTCCCTCCCTATAAAAACCCAAAGAGAAAAAAAGTGCAATCCTGAATCGGGACTTGGACTCCACATTTAGCTTCATACTTGGGGTGGTGTGTTCCTTTTATTCTGTACGGAAACAAGTTGAGGGGGATTGCCATGCCTGCCAGTGGCAGGCATGGCAAAGCCTTCCGGATACCGAACGCTGCCACGAACCCTTTTTTTTGAGTGCGAGAAGCTAGCTGGGGTTTGCCTGACTCCGACACCCCTCCCCCCTGTTATAGTCGGCGCCGGCGGCAACAAAAATAGATCGCTTTTTTTCTTTTCCTTTCGCTTCTGTTCTTCTGGTGGGGGGCTGTGATCTGTGCCTGTGGAGCTCTGTGGAGGGTGCCCGGCCCCACGCGAAGAGGAAGGGCCTGCGCGTCGCCCCCCCTCCCCCCATCTTGTCCAAATCAAATAAAGAGCGGAGCAGGAACAAACCTATATCTCGTCCCCCCCGCCCTCCCTGCCCTCTCCCTCTCGACAGCAGCGGGCCACGGCAAGATTCGCCGTCGCCGTGTGTCCCGTGCCTGTCTACACAAACAACACCCGACATGCCACCCCTTGTCCCCACATCGGCCGTCTCCCTCTTTTTGTAGCACAACAGGGGGGGGGGTAGGCCCCCCAATGTACTTGAAAATTTTGTAATAAAAAATTTTCCGACCCCAAACAAGGGTTATTCGCACCTAAAATGGGTGTACCCGCCTCAAAAATATGTCTGGGGACCCAATGAAACCGGTTTTCTTGGACGCCACGCAACTTTTTTTCACGCACGCCCGGTTACGGTAATCACTTTTTTCTCACGCTTTTTACTTTTTTCTCACGCTTTTTTCTTTTTTCTCACGCTTTTTTCTTTTTTCTCACGCTTTTTTTCTTTTTTTTCACGCTTTTTTTGGCGTGAAAAAAAAGTCCGTACAGTGATTTTCTGGAAGGGACCTGCGGCTGATTTTGTGAATGCACAAATCAGGCCTGAGCGGGTCTGCAGGTCACCAGGTCGGCTGCGGGGTGGGTTGGTGCGGTGGGTTCATCGGCCACGCTATCCAGCTCCCCCCGACCTCTGCCCAGAGCCAGAAGCGCAGCACCCCGCGGCGTGAGAAGTACGATCACCGCAAGCAGATAGACCTTTTAGAAGTGTATGCTGCATACCGTGTCGCACAGCAGGTCATGGTTCTTCACGGTGAACCACAGGTCAACCAGCAGAACCAGGGATCCCCAGGAAGACGAAGCTGTCGAGGGCAAATCAGAACGATATGAGGTGTGACTCGCCGTTCTTGAGGGCGGAATACCCCAGACTTGGCGCTCTGGACGACATCCCCTGTGGAGTCGATCTCAGTCAGGAGGTGGTACAGCCTGGAACCTCTGTATATTGGTGTTCTCAGACATACTCACATGAGCAACCTCAAAAATGGGGCACAGTTTTTCGTTTTCACGGTAATAAAGCGATTTTACGGTTTTTTCTCACGGCGTGAAGAGAAAAAACGACCAAAAGGCGGTTTTGGCGTTCAAAAGTTGCGTATTGTGCAAGAAAAACATGTCATCACCTTGAAAAGTACGGTAAAATCGACTCGGTTGGGGTTCGACGGCCACTCGGGGCCTTCGGCCCCTCGTGGCCGTCTCACCCCACCTCGTCGATTTTACCGTACTTTGTTTTCACGGTAATAAATAGTTATTTCACACTTAGTCGCCCATTTTCGGCCCGAATTTTTGAAAAATCGGTGAAAAATGGGGGTTTTGCCCATTTTGGGCAAAATCCCGATTTTCATGAAAAAATGACAAAATGGGGGCAACTAGACCCCATTTTGGGTGGTTTTCGGGTGAAAAACGTACCCTAGACATCCCTGGGGCACATTGTATACCATCCAGGGCCTCTAGGACCAGTAGAAGCACGTTAAAATACGTATTTTTACCCAAAAAAAGGACCCTGCAACCACCCTGCACAGACCCTGCACACACCCTGTTACCATGTTGCGGGCACCCGAGAACCCTATAACCACCCAGAAACCACTGGATCTGCCCTAAAAGGGGTGTATGGTGTATGGGCCTGTCGGAACAGGTTTTCGACACCGAATTGCCCAAATTTGGTCCGATATTTTGAAAAAACTGTGAAGAATGGGGGATTCGCCCGTGTGGGGTAAAAGTCCCAATTTTCATGAAAAAATGTCAAAATTTGGGCAACTGGGCCCCATTTGGGGTGTTTTTCGGGTGAGAAACGTACCCTAGGCATCCCTGGGGTACATTGTATACCATGCAGGGCCTCTAGGATCAGTAGAAGCACGTGAAAATGCGTATTTTTAGCCAAAAAAAAGGACCCTGCATCGATGTTGTAGGACCCTGCACACACCCTGCACCCATGTTGTAGGCACCCTATAACCCTATAACCACCCAGAAACCACTGGGTAGGCCCTAAAAGGGGTGCATGGGCCTGTCGGAACAGGTTTTCGACACCGAATTGCCCAAATTTGGTCCAATTTTTTGAAAAAATGGTGAGAGATGGGGTTTCGCCAATAAGGGGTAACCAACCCAATTTTTATGAAAAAATGTCAAAATTTGGGCAACTAGACCCCATTGTGGGTGGTTTTCGGGTGAAAAACGTACCCTAGGCATCCCTGGGGTACATTGTATACCATCCAGGGCCTCTAGGATCAGTAGAAGCGCGTTAAAATGCACATTTTACCCAAAAAGGGACGCTGCAACCACCCTGCACAGGATTCACCCCAGAAAAGCCAAAAAATGGCCAAAAATGAGGGTTGGTGGGCCCAAAAGTGGGTAAAAACCTCCGGAAATTCGTATCTGGGGTGGTTTTGGGGGTGGTTTTGCACTGGTGACCTCCAGACCGGAATATTTCAAAAAAATTACAGTTTTTCTCAAGGACATTGGGGGGCCTAGGGGGGGGGGGGTCCTGTTCGTGTCAAACTTATTGCGGATCAGCGCTTTTTTTTTGAGGGAAAACAAAAGGCAAGGCAACCCCTCCAGACAGCAAAGTTGCTGCCCACTGGGGGTTTTTTTCTCGGAAACAGGTGTTCCAGCGGGTTGAGCCGGTGTGTTATTCAGCGCTATTCCGTTCGACGGTCTGTCCGTTTTTATTGAGCGGAGCGCGGCGAGGGGAAAAGAATACTGCACAACTGCTACGAGATTGGCATGCCCGTGTGGGTGGCCCCTTTTGTATTCTGCATCTCTCCTTTCTAGTTCGCTCGTCTTTTGATTTTTTTTGTGGTGCATCACCCCACCCTCCCCCCTCACAGCCATGCGTGGAGGATGATTAACGCTGCCACACTGCCCTTTCTCTTTTCGCACAAACCTTGTGAAGCTCTTCGTGCGAAATAAAAAGAGAATTTCTCGCCAGCACAAAGTGTATAAAAAAACCGATCCGCCACTCTGGGGTTTCTCTGAACCTTCTTCACCACGCCCCAGGAACAGAGTGTGTGTTGTGCGCGGTGTCGGGGGGGTAGCCCCCCACACCTGGCTGGCGCAGGGGATGTGTCGGGAGGGGCGGTGGGGTGGGTGTGCTGTTCTCTGCTGCTCGCGTTTTCTACACCCCCTCCCCTTCATCCTCTCCGCAGATGCGCCGTATTTTCTCTCTCTCTCGCTCCCAGTTGACTCTGGCATGTGTCCCGTGATGTCTCCTTTTCTGTATTTTATTGGTTGAACCAACGCTAAAGGTCGCGGGGAGGGTGTGTGCAGTATCGGATGATATTTCCTTTGTACGAACGGTGCCTGCTAGTGGGGGGAGGGGGTGGTGTGGGAAGTACTCCCAGGGTGCAGCGCATGCATGCAGTAGTAGACCGAACGCTTCACGGGTCTTCTTTTCCCCCCAGTGCACAACCAGAGCCTAATCTGAAAAAAAAAAAGCAAAGTCAAGAGACGGCGTTCGTGCGACTACCAAATTCCGTGGTCGTCACCCCCCCCGCCCCAACAAAATAAATGCCGGAAACTGCTGGACAAGGCAACTCTCACAACCCCAGTGGCCTGGGGGAGGACGGGGGGGCGGGACTCACACACTCTTTGTCCGACGGACCATGTCCGTATCTCGCCCCTCCTTACCCACCCCCTACCCCCCAACGATACCCCCCATGCACGCATCTTGGCAGGGATTTTTGACACGCACCCACTGGCTTCCGAATGGCGAGAATCCCTCCCACGCGTCGCAATGGGGCTATGATAAATATCGGCTGATCCACACATCCCCCAGCCCCACCCCACCCGCTCGCCCCGCTCGACTCTCGTGCCCCCCTGCCACCGGTGGGGGGTATTCCATAAATATGCTCTGGCGTGGCGGGTGCGGGGGGGTGGGACATGCGCAAAAAAGATGCGAATAAATATCTTGTCCCCTGAAGTAAAGCCTTCTCGGAACTAAAACCCTGGGTTGTTTACGTATCAACTGCGTAAGAAACCGCGTAAATCAGCCTTTTCAGGGACACCAAACCTACATTTTTTTTCTGCTGACACCCCGGCACACTGCCTCAGGGGAGGGTGTGTGCGCATGTGGATGTGGTTTCTTTTTACCAGTTACGAGCGACGAAGCGTAGCGAATTCGCGAAGTAACGAAGGAAATCGTACGACTGAAGCTTTAGGATTAGCACCTTCCATGCCACTTCACAGGGCCTCAACACAGCCTTGAGACAGCAAGTGTGCGCTCAACAAAAAGTAGTCCGGAACTGTTCTCCCACGTTGCTGGACAGGGTGTCTACATTCAAGCGAAATGAGTACGATCTCTCTCTCCGACGGGGCTGCTTTCTGTGTGGCGGCACGGCAACAAAATAGAACTGGAAGGGTGGGGTGGGAGTTGCGTCGGGGCAAGGCAGCTTTGTGTGTGGTGTGGGTGACGGGGGGGGCAGGGGCGTATGAGACGGTGCCGGGTGGGCTTTTTTTCCAAAAGAGAAAAAATGGAGCGACGGCTGGCGGGGGGGGGGGGTGGGGTGGGTGCGGAGAGACGGGACGGGCGTGCGCTCAACACCCCGCCGCATTTTTTGGGGTTGGGGGGGAGTGGGTGGGTCGTCGGGGGGAGAGGGGGGAGGGGAGAAGACCAAGAACCGCACCGAGGTGTGTCGGCTGTACGATGTCCATTCTATTTCCATATCTCTCTTCTCCCCGCCCCTTACGCTTTTGCCCGCTTGCGTGTTAGGTGTTCTGGGCGGGCTGCCATTTTTTTTGAATTTGCCAAACCAGGGGACTGTGCCAAGATAAAAAAATACGGCAAAAATGCCGCAATATGAAAATGCGCGGCGGGGCGGTGTGTGTCTGTGTTCGTGGGTTTGGGATGCGGGGGGAGGGGGGTGTGATAAGGACACCTTTGTGAGCATAGAACGGCATGAAACTCACTCAGGTTGGGCAGAGCCTGTGAGAAGAAGAAAATGTCCCCCTCCCGACACCCCACACCCCCCTGCACTCTCTCGGATCTATTGCGACACACCCACTCACACGACTTTTTACATCACCCCCGAGGGATGCACTGTGTTGAATTGATTTGACACACAGCATCACCCAACAGGATTCTCCCTCCCCCCGAACACCCCACTCAGCGCCAGCTCTCTCAACTTCGCATTTCCCAGCGCGGCACCCATCGCACTTGACACATAGACACATTGGCTTGATAGAGCTTGATAGTTTTTTTTAGCATTTGCCGCCTGTCGTGTGTGGTGTGGGTGTGGAGAGGGGGAGGTGTGTCCGGCATTTTCTCCCCGGCAAGCCGGATTCCATAGAGAGGGGCGTGTGAAAGGCAGGGCCGCTGCTGGGGTGCGGGATACAACCGGCACATCTCGTCTGCCTCCCCACCCCGCCGTTTGCAGTTGGTGCCAGCTGTACGATGTCCACTCAAGCTTCAACCGACGCAACCAGTGTTGAGAATGCGACTCGCACACTGTCGATATCGATGACGCTTCCATCTATCGATGCGATTGATGACGATGGCTCGTGGTTGGGCGAGTGGTATGTCGTGCTGGTGGTGGCAGCGCTGCTGTTGGTGCTCGTCGGGATTGCCGCAGTGGTGGCATGGCGTGCCCGCCAGGGCGGTGGCGTGGCCCCTGTGTGGAGGGAGCAGCTGACGGAGGAGGACCTGGGGTACTTCCCGATAGAGCAGTCTCAGCTGCCGCATGACTACCCCGGGATCCCGCGGTTTGACTCGGTCACGAAGTATGACCCTGACTTCGAAGCGGCCTCGCATGCCAGCACTGTGCCTGGGTCAGGGCGGAGTCCGCACCGCAGCTTGCGCTCCCCTGGGGGGAACCCGTCGCCCACACGGCATGTGTCGTACAGCCCGTCGATGTTCGAGGTGATGACCAGTGCAACGAGTGTCAGCGAGGCCAACAGCAACTTCTCGTCGACAACGAAGTATGCCCTCGCAGCCCACTACACCCGTTATTCGAAGGGGCTCGACAAGTCGCCGCGCCGCCCCAGAGACGGGAAGCCGTGGCAGCCCAACGACTCGCCCTCGATGTCCTCGGCCTCGCAACCCCGCTCGATGTCCCGCCGCCCTGACTCCTCGTATATGTCATCCATCAACAGCGAGCAGTATCAGTATTCCATATGAGAGTCTCGAATGCATGCGGTCATGTGAGGGGAGGGGAGGAGGGGGTGTGTAATTTAGAAGTTCCGCCGTCCTTTCCGAAGGTGTGGGGGTTTCAGGGTTGTGGTGGTGGTGGTGGAAAACCCCGATGCCGCAATGGTATCGTGGGGCTGCTATATGTTGTGCAGCTTCAAGGAGAAGGGGCGTTGCAGTGTGCGACGTTGGTCGCTTTGCAGTGTTTTTGTTTTAGAGGACTTGTTTTTGCAAATAAAGTGATGGTGGGGTGGTGGGGGGTATCGCCCTTTTCTCGTCTTTCGCAAAGAATGCCTTCGGAGTCTTCTTTCTTTCTGGGTGGGGGGATGTTTTTGCGGGTGGCAACAGTTCTGGGAGGTGTGCTCACAACTCAAAAGGAAGCTGTGCCCAGTGCAAATGATAACCCCTTTGCGGAACATGTTCTCTGCGGTCGACGAAATGCCCCCTCAGCTCTTCCCATTTCTTCAGATTTGCACATAGTTCTCCCCCCTCCCTCGCCCAAACAAGCTTTGCTTGTCACAACGAATTGCTTTTTTTTGTGTGAGAGAAACCTGCCGAACTCTGCCGAAAAACTTGCCGATGGTGACGCCCCTCAATCTCCATACCATGCACCGTCGGCATCACCAACATCTGATTCCGCGTCTCGGTAAGAAAGCACATCTTGCCCTGCGCTGCAACATTGTTGTGTAATGTGGCGCTCATTGCGGCCTGTTGTGCACTGTTTTAAATGGCAGTGTGCTCAGTCAGCCGTTATTTGCACTTTGCTCGACACCCCCATGCATTCCCGTAATTGTCTGAACGAAGTGGAATGTTCGGGTCTGCCTCCTGCAACAGGCGGCCCGACCCCCTCATCATGAGGGGTTTTCCAAAAGGGGGAGTTTTCGGTGGCCTCCGAGCGGAGAACGCCCCTACCTCCCCCCCGCAGTGTTGGTGGCGTGTGAAACATTCATAAAGAATCCACCGCGGTCAATAGTTTGCCCGGCGTTAGGACCTTGCTGTGCCAGTCAGCGCGCTTACAAAATTGGGCAGATCTCCCACCAAAGCTATTGGGGGCCAAGCTACTGTTTCTTCATGTCACAGCTGTGTCACATGCGAACTGGCCAGGCAAAAATAGCCTGGCTGGTAGCAGCGTCGGCCGCCACTTCGAGTTAATTCACCAGATTTGGGTTTTTTTTGGTGATGTGCGTGATTTGCTGTACGTCATTTTGTTCGGCGAGTCGTGTGTTCGCAGTGGTTATTGCATCAAGGATACAGAGAGAGAGAGAGAGAGAGAGAGAAAGAGGAGGGGTTGGTTGGGTGCGCTTTTTCCCCACCTCTCCGTTTTGTAAAACTACAGGTCTTTTACATCGCTTCAGCATTTCGGTGATTCCAATACAGAGAGTCACAGACCATCTGTCAAATCCATGAGTAACCATGATCAGTGACGGAAGGATTTTCAGACAGAGATCCCATTCACAAGCTCAAACGGGTTTATCCTGTCTCTCGCGCTTGTCGTAATGTTGGGAGATCGCAGCAAACGTTGTGTGGCCATTCTCTTCAGAAAATACAGAATCCCGTTCATGCGTGTGTCGTGGAAATGCTGATGGGCACGCCCAGGGGCAGGGTCAGGCAACTCACATCAATACCCCTCTGGAGCCCAGTTGAAGAAGCTTGCGCATTTCGACATGGGTCGCAGCGAATCGAGAGGCAACGTTTAGCTGGTGCATGGAGTGCCCGCGCCGCGTTTTCTCAGAAACCCCCCGCCCTGACATCCCCAAGCAGGTCGCCCTGAATGGTGTCGTAAGTGGAGCACCCCAAAGGTGGCACTGTGGGTCGTTCTGCGCTGTTGCTACTGAGGGAGTGATGAGCACACGGGCACGAACTAAGCCCCTTCCCCCATTGGAGTGTGCTGAGGAAACCAAAAAGAAACGAAATGTCAAACCGGATCAGAACAGAAAGCAGACACACAATCATGGATGTGATTGTGTTCCTTCGGACCTGGGATGACGTGCCGCATGAAGCTGGCATGCATGGTGTCCATATTTACTTTCAAAACAGTGCAGCAGTGGTAGCCCCGAGGAGCTGCGGGCGCTACACCCCAACAAGATTTTCAAAGCTTCTTCTTTATCGGCCTCCTGTGCCGAAAGTGTGTCGACGGTGCGCCAACACAGGCGTCTCGACACCCTCTCTATTCGTCCACCCAGATACAAAACGAAACGTCGCGGAACGAAGTCAGGCGATCTTAGGATACGGTTTTATGGTACAGGTGTAACAAGAATCATCTCGCGCCTACTGTCTTGCCTGTCTGCATCTGCCGGACAGATCACGGTATTTCTACCTGGTCACGGAAGGTGTATTTTTTGAGTTTTTTTTCTGCAATTTACCGAGTGCTTTCACTCTGCACCAAGTGCGTCAGTGTTGCAGCCCTATTCTGTTAGGGCGGTCTCACTCTCTGCACTGTTGCAGCGAATGCCCTATTTGCTTGTATTGATACCAGTTCCGAGTGACAGAACGAACCGAAAGTTACTCTCAAAGGAACCATTGTGCATCTGAATCTTTGTTTGATACACGGTGGACTCCAGCGGGGGTAGGGTAACCCTTTTCGGGAGTCTCAACTAGCGGGAGTCTCGGACTCCCGCTAGCGGGAGTCTTTAGCCTAAATTAGCTGGAAAATAGACTCCCGCTAGCGGGAGTCACCAGTATATACTGCAGAAAAAGACACCCTCTCAGACTCCCGCTCCCAGACTCCCGCTGGGGTGGCTGGAGTCCACCGTGTATCCACCTTCCTGTGGGACAGGGCATTCACACCGCCATGGGGTCTCCACCAAGCCATCAAGATGCTATCAACAAGGAAAAAGGGTAGTCCGGAATTGCCTTTTGTTGCAGTTGCCGGACACAGCGTGTTTCTTCCCCACACCACAGCAATAGGGTGCAGTATTCTTTCCCCCATGCTTCCAAAAAAATATAAACCAGTATCGTATGTGGGTGATTTCTGTGGAAGAAGGAATCAGAACTTCTGGCTACGACCCCCGCAACACCCACACCCACACCCACATCCTTTGGATAACCAAGCAAGGTTTTCCCCGTCACTGCCCCACTTCCCCTACACCCGCGCCACCCCTCATTTTCCATCCCTCTTCCCGCAGGCATCACAGCTCAGGCTATCAAATGGCGAAGCGGGGGGGAAAGGGTGAGGAGCCGATGTTCCGGAAGGGGGACGAGGTGGATGTCTTCTACCGGTTCGAGCACGATGGGAGTGGGGACAAGGGTGACAGCTACTTCCCGGTGCTGACGTCCGACGCGGGCCTGATCAACCCCCGCCTGGGTGTGACGGACAGCTGGCAGAAGGCACGCGTGCTGACAGACTTCTACCCCTCGCAGCTCGCCCCCGAGAAGCGCGACACCTGGGTCATGGTGGCGATGGTGCCGCGGAAGTGGTCCAACCGCAGGGGTGTCCCCCTGGACCTGAGCGACCCTGCCAACACCACGGTGTACTTCCTGCCGTCCGACGTGCGGCGCGTGTCCCTCAACAGCCCCCGTCCCCTCGTGTCGTTCTTCGTGGCACGGTGGGGTGGGCCGTACCCCGTGCCCGAGCACTCCGACGACGGGGAGTTCGGGGGGTGGGGTGACATCGGGACTAACATCTGCGACAAGTACATCCGGACATTCTTTGACATTGTGTACAGCAAGATCGGGCCGCACTACGAGGTGTACTCGTGCTTCGTGTCGCAGAGCGATGACCTCGGCAAGATCTATGGGCCGGCAATGTCTGGTCTGCTGCGGGGGCATGTGAAGGCGGGGATGTACTACCTGTGGCCTGTGGCGTGGCGTGACTGCAACGAGGGTGCGATGGGGTACGTCGAGAAGGAGTCGCTGCTGAGCCTGATGCGCACGATGGAGCTGTCAGGCGTGCCCACGCGCCACCCGCACCCTTCCAACCTCTACCACCTCTTCGCGTCAAAGTCGTGGACGGCGTCGATGTGCCTGGCGAACGACTTCTCCGTGCCCTGCACCACCAAGGTCAACCGCGCCCTCATCCTGGAGGACCCCCTCCACGCGGCACAGAGCGCACTGCGCGCCCTGCTCGCCCTGCAGGAGGCTAAGTACGGCAAGACGCCTTACAACCTGTCGACGGTGAAGGGTGTGACGAAGCTGGGTTTCTCCTGGGAGGCTCAGGTATGTCAGTGCTGGGGGCTGTGTGGTGGGCCTGCATTTATGATTGTTCGGGCGTGGCCCAGCTGGGGGAAACCCCCGAGGGGGAGACTTGCCATCTGACTACTTCGTTGTTTCGCTCCAGCACCGTGTGCCGAATCTCTCAGGATTGTTTGGAATTGCCCCCCTCTACACCACACCACACACAGGATGTCTACGCCTTCGAGGGTGCGGAGACCCTGGCGAAGAGGATGGAGCGCCTCCTTGAGCAGCAGGGGTGCATGGCGGACTTTGTGTACGTGCAGGAGAAGGTGGAGAACGACTGCGAGGTGCGGCAGTACCTGATCAACGGGGAGGTCCGCAAGGTCTACTACTCCCGCTTCTGCGAGTGCGACGAGTCGACGGGCAGCTTCAGCACGTTCCGCCGTATCGAGGACCGCAACGTGGTGCTGCGTGACTGGTTCAACAACAACGACGCCGGGCTGCGCGACGCCGAGCAGAAGATGGCCGTCCTCAACAAGAAGTGGATGACCTGGTTCCGCAGCGAGCACCCCGACCCCCCGGCTGTGTGCCGCTTCGACTACTTCGTCTCCCTCAAGGGCAACACCGCAACCGTCACCACCGGCGAGCTGACGGAGCAGGGCGCGTCCACCCTGGGTTGGGCAGAGGGCCCGCAGGAGACGTTCGAGGCTGTGCTGGGGCAGTGCCTCGAGCTGGCCCCGCCGCAGTACTTTGTGGACAACCAGATCGCGTTCCGGCCGGCGGCACGCAAGTAGGTCCCCATGCATAGAGCAGTGCGGGCATCGGCCTGCAGCGGCTGGGCATGCATAACATAGCAACCCCTGCCATCTACACTATATTCCACGTTGTCAGACCGTCTCAAGGAGAAGAAGACATGGCGAAAAAAATAGGTACGATACGATGAAGAATATGTTTTGCTGAGTCGGTGTTCGATATGCATCTGGGCTGTGATGCACCGTTGTTGCGGACGTCTGTGTGTGTGTGCAGGGCACACACACACACACAAGGGAGGGAAAATGACAAGAAGCTGCGGGCCACCCCCCCTCCTCCCCCGGACGCAGTGTTGTAAGCCGCCTGTGTTTTGCCATGTGTCTTCATCAGAAACCCCCCTCCTCCCCGAATCACTGGGTCACCCTGGGCGAGTGGGGGGGGTCGAACCCATAATTTTCCTGAGGGTGTCATGGTGTGGCAAGAACCCACCCACTCTCCCTCCACACACGCCCTGGCGCCCCACCTCGATGCAAGAGCAGCTGTTTGCTGGCACCCTTCCATTTTTTTGGCTCTCCCCCTCTCCATTCGCCGGCGCTGCAAGTCTTTTTAAGGGGGGCGAGTGGTGGTGGTGGTGGTGGAGGCTTGCCCTCCCCTTGTCCCCCTCTCCCTCTGCCTCACCTGGGAATCGGGAAAAATCGCGTCGCATCATGGCGTGCGTTCGGTATAAAAGTATGAAGTATCCACGCCCGGCATGTGTGTTGGCCAGTGCGCTTTCGCATCAGATATTTCAACCCCTCCCAAAAAAAAAAATCAGCCGTTTTTTTTCCCCTGCGTGTCGAGGTTCCGCGTGTCAGGTTTCGCGGGCCCATCGCGACCAAAGAAAGTAGTAAAGCAATCAAATCGCTAAGTCGATGCCTGCCGCATTTTTTATGACAGGGTGCGTTGCAAAGCGTTCGAAAGTGAGAACGCCAAAGCTTGCCGTTGCCCCCCCCCCACCCCCCCTCTCCCGCCGCCACTCATTTCTCTCTTTGTGATGCATCCGGAGGGGTTACATTTAGCTTTCAGAGAACACCCCTCCTTTCATACCAGACCTTCCATCAGCCGGGAGGGCTGCAAGAGGCATGGCCAAAAACATATTGTTTCAATTTTTTGTTCAAATTTCATGGCCGCATCATATCCTGTGTGGGCAGAGTCGGGGATTCGTCATCATCACTCCCCACCCTCCCTCTAGGGAGTGGGGAGAGAGTCAACTGAAGCCGCAAGCCAACGTCCCGGCTGGGTTTTCCAGAGCGCAATGTGTGTGTTCTGGCTCTATTGAGAGATGGGCAGTTCCGGGGAGGGAAGGGGGGGGGGGGTAATGTGGGTCATGTTTTGGTGTCCCTCCTACGCATTTTGTTCCTGCGGCAGAAAATATCATTCATCAAACTGTTGTGGCGGCATCCAGGGCCCGGCCCTTGTGTTTCCGCGCCTTTCAGCCGCCATGCTCGATGAATCTGATGAAGCTTGCCCAAGACGACGCGCTGCCAGAAGCACACATGGCGGAGGGCGACGCCCCTGAGAACAGGGGAGGGGGGTCAGCGAACCGCGGGGGGGAGTGGTGGGGTGAGGGTAGCGAACACCACACCCCCCCAACACCGCCACTCAACCCGTTGCATTTTCTCCGTTTCAAAGAAGACCCGATATTGCCACCACCACCACCACCCAACACACCGTCCACCCCAACCCAACAGGCGGTGATGGCATAGCTATGGCACGTCCGAAACGTAAGCGTGAGGATGCCAAGCCACCACCAGCCGTGAGAGCAGATGCTGCGGGGCAGGCTGCCCCCACATGGACTGATCAGGAGAAGGCGGAGTGCTGCAAGCGTGTTGCGGAGCACTGGGATGACGAGTCGCCCTCCGTGTCGGGGCGCCGCAAGACGGAGCTGCGCCTCACAGGCCGCCTTGTCGCCCGGAGGCCTGCGCGGGTTCTCCAGGGCGAGATCCTGGTTGCCGACTGGCGGTGGTGCCAGGCGGGGGCGAAACCCATCATGTCGCGCGTGATGCACTACAAAAACCTGCAGCACACAGACGACCTGCCCTACGGCAACTTCGCAATGCAGACCATGGTGCGGGTGCCATACCACCCCCTCTGCTTCGACCTGTCCTGCATGCGCGGGCTGTTCCTCTCCATGATCTTCCTGGTGTGGGCAGAGTGGGGCTGCGCCCGGGTGCCCCGCGGCGTGGACCCCGACGAGCTGCGCCGCGCGATGCACCGCAAGCGTGTCCTGGTGCTGGGGTGCGGCGGGGGGCACATCCCTATGGCCCTGATGCGGACAGGGCTCTTTGCCCGGCGGAGCATCACCGTGGTGGATGTGGAGCCCGCGATGTTTGAGTTGGCGGAGGCGCGGATGTTTTTCAACCCCGGGCAGTTCACCTGTGTGACGGAGGATGCGGCGAAGACGGTGCGCCGTGCGGCGTCGGGTGACGCGGCGTCAAAATTTGACCTGATCATCACCGACGCTTTCGAAAGCGTGGAGCTGCCGCTCAGCATCTCCCAGAGGTACGGAAAATTTGTCGGCGACGTCAGCAACGCCCTCGCTCCAGGGGGTGTCGCAATGACAAACGCCATCGGGCCAGACGACTGCATCGCCCGGCAGAGGCAGCTGTGGGCTGCGAAGTTCTCAGAAGGGGGCTCCCTCTCCACCATCCCTGTGGCGGATTCGCAGGTGCTGTTCGCAGCGCTGAAGAACCACATCCCAGGCGACCTCGGCAGAGCCAACATCCGGGCCACCCTGGAGTGGCTCAGCGAGACCTTCAAATTCAGGGGGGATGTGGACAAGCTGCCCCCCCCTTCCAAGAGCTACCTTCCCCCAGTGAAGCGCCAACGTGCCATGAGCGCGACTGCTCATCGTCCCGGTCGGTGACATGACAGCCGCACAACAGGCAGCACTCCACCCACCACACCCGCAGCCTGTCACCCCGGGGCGTGCGGAACCCGCCTTACGCCACACCCAGTGTATTCTGAATCTGCCCCTTCTATTCGCATATCTCCCACCTAGCCCAAGCGGGACGAGCCCCCTCGACGAGAGGATGCAGTGCTCCGACGTGTCGTTTTAGCTTGAACCCCCGGGGGGTGCTGCCTCTGGCGTCCCCCCCCCCCCCCCCCAACCTTACTTTTCCATTCACGCTCGACGATCAATCCCCCCCTAACCCCCCCTAAAAGCACAACGCCTTCTGGCAATGTTGTGCATGCCATGACACCGGTGCGGCACGAGGGGGAGACGGGTGTTATATCCTCTACTACACAGCTACCCAGCTCTTGGTGTCTGTCCCGTTGAAGCAAGGGGAAGGGGAAGGGTGGAGGGGGGGGGGAAACCATATGGTAGATTGAATGCCTATACTGAGGGGTGTGCCTTGTAAGACATGGCGAAACTCCCGTAGAGTGTGTGTTCTAGGCAGGCCTGTCGCTAACTTTTCGATTTTGGAGATTTGGTGGGTTGACGCTCCTGTTTTGGGGGGGGATCAGGGGGGAAAACACTAGGGGTCAATTTTTCTCGCGCGCGCTTCGCGCGCGCTCGTGTTGCCAAATTTTGAATTTTCCCATCGGTGGACCACTAGGTGGGCACGGTGTGAGGCGCTGGGTTCCTTCCGTGGTTCCTCTCCCGCTCGCGCCGTCGGGTGCCGGAGGAAACCAAAAAATGGCTTTCGGGACCATGATTTCGACGCTGCCCCCTGATATGTCACGGCCGTCAAAGCGCAAGGACTTCGTTACTAGACGGGCACGCGAGATGGGGGGTCTGGGGGGCAGAGCCCCCCATCCGCCGGAGGCCACGGTAGTGAGCATCTGTTCATTGTGGGCGTACAGATTCTGTGTGAGTTGGCTGCGTCCTCCTGAGGCTACTGGAGTGGGTGGATTCCCTGACCTGATGGGAATCGAATGACTTGAGTACGAGACATACGCCACAGGGGGGTCTGGGGGGCGGAGCCCCCCAGCCGCCGGAGGCCACGGTAGTGAGCATCTGTTCCTGCAAAACCATACTCTCTTCGACGTCGACCCAGTGAAAGTGGGTTGACGCTTGGTCGACGCTTGGTGAGCGTCGACCCAGTGTAACCGGGCCAACGCTAGGTTAGCGTCGACCCAGTGTAATAAATGGGTTGACGCTTGGTCCAGGCTTGAATGGCAACCCAGTTCCACTAGGTCGACGCTCCAAGCCTCGACCAAGCGTCAACCCAGTCCACTGGGTCGACGCTGGGTCGACGCTTTTTTATGGGGGGGGAAACCCAAAATCACTGGGTCGACGGTCGACGCTTAGCGACATGCCTGTGTTCTAGGGTGGGGTGGGGGGGGGGGGGTGGTGGGCGAGGGTGTTGCATTCGACATCATGCGATGCACCGCTGTTCAGTTCAGCAGGTGTGTCTTTTTGTATTGTGGCCCGATCATGCCACGGCATGTGGGATGGGTGACTGCCCACCTTGACCCACTCACGCTTCTTTGCAGGGACAGCGCCTCGGAGACAGAAAAGTGTGGTGCCTCTGCGTCACACACACCGTCGTGCCCCCGCTGCGCATCCCGATGTGTGTGCTGTGCAAATCATTGGGTGTTGAAGTCGGACCTCCGTCTCCCCTCCCCCCCTCACCGACCCACCTACACAAAACACACCCCCTCCGCCGCAACGTTATTCCTCAGCCCAGCCCAGCCCACACAACACCGCCACAACCACAGGCTTGCCGTAGAGGGAAGGTGAGGTGGGAAGGGCGAACAGAGAGACAGAGAGAGATATAGAGAAATATTCCTGTGCTCTCCACACCTTTTACCCCCCCTCCCCCTCCCCCCTCTCTTCCAGTTAGGTTCGCCACCTGGGCCCTGGAGACTGTGCTCTCTCCCTCCCAAACAAGTACAGCCCCCAAACCCCCCCCCCCGAAAAATCACCCACCTCTGCCGCAATGCGCTGAGCCTTTCATCACCGAACCCATCCCCCGGTTCTGGTTCTGGGCGTGTTGACTATCCACCCCCCCCCCCCCCCAGGGTGCGTGAGGAGTGGTGGCCTTGTAGGCCCCGCTGCTGCTGTCGCCGCCCCCCCACTTGTAGCTCTTCTTCTTCCCCCCTTCTCCGATGAATAAGTACGAAATTCTGGGGACGATAGGGGAAGGGACGTATGGCGTGGTGCTGAAGGCGCGCAGGGTGGACACCGGAGGGATTGTCGCCATCAAAAAGTTCAAAGAAGGGGAGGATGACGAGCAGGTCAAGAAGACCGCCCTCCGCGAGGTGCGCCTCCTGAAGCAGCTGAAGCATGAGAACATCGTGAGCCTTTTGGAGGTGTTCCGACGCCCCGTCGACATGAAGCTCTTCCTCGTGTTCGAGTTTGTCGAGAAGACCATCCTCGAAGAGCTGGACGACCACCCCTACGGGCTGAAGGAGAACGACGTCCGGCTGTACACCTTCCAACTCCTCAAGGCGCTGCATTACTGCCACAGCATGCGTGTCACCCACAGAGATGTCAAGCCTGAGAACATTCTGATTGACACCAAGACCCGCCATCTGAAACTCTGCGACTTTGGCTTTGCACGCAACATAGGAGGGAGTGGCGGATCCGGACTCTACACAGACTACGTCGCCACACGGTGGTATCGCTGCCCGGAGCTGCTCGTTGGGGATATGAACTACAACCAGGCGGTTGATGTCTGGGCTGTGGGTTGCCTCATCGCCGAGGTTGCGACCGGCGTGCCTCTGTTCCCTGGGGAGTCTGATCTGGACCAGCTGCTGCTCATATTGCGGTGTGTAGGGAAGGTGACTCCGAAGCAGCTCCTCGCCTTCACGAAGAACCCGCAATATAAAGGCGTGACGCTGCCGTCGGTGCGGCTGACAGAGCCCCTTGAGAAGAAGCTTGCTGGGGCGATACGCAACACCAACCTTCTCAGCTTCCTGAAGTCGACTCTGATTGCCGATCCAAATGTGAGGGCGACCTGCGCTGGCCTGCTGGGCTCGGCCTACATCCTGGAGGGTGGGCAGGAGTTTGTGACGGGTGTTGCGGCGTCGGCAGCGGCTCAGCCGAAGGCAGAGGCGCATCAGATTACCCAGCACCCCCAGCCCCACCCGCCACCGGGCAAGGCCGACGCGAAGCTGATGACCAACCCGCCGTCGCCTGTGCCGGCGCCCCCCGTGGCGCAGCAGGCGCCACAGGCGGAGGACCCAGCCGCAGTGTCGAAGCCCTACACCAACTGGGGGAATCTGTTCTTCCAGCAGGAGTCGACGACTGTTTCCCAGAGGCGTGGCGACCTGCCGCCCAACGCAGCCCTGCCTCCCGAGCCGCCGCCGGCCTCCACACGGCCCTATGGGCGGGAGGGTGTCGGAGGTGTTGCGGCGGCTGGCGGTGCCAGCGGTGCAGCCAGCGGCAACCTGCCGTCCCTGGCCCGTGTCCCAAGCAGGGAGGGGAGCGCGTCGGGCCCGATGCCTTCGAGGGTGGCGAAGGGGAGTGCGGACGGGCGCCCCTCACTGTCAGGAGGGTTCAGTGCCATTGGGGAAAAGTATGTCGGCAATGGGAACGGTCGTCGGTGGGGGAGTGGGCAGATGTGTGTGGAATATGTGAACACCCCACACACCCCCCCACCACCCACGCCAATGCCTTCTTTCTGTCAACTGTGGCAACGGCACAGGCATATATGTGTGGGCTGCACCGAAGAAACTCTTAGTTATTAATTACACGACACTAAAGGAGCCATTTTTTTACTCGAGTATGGGATTTTTTTGCACGAGTCGCCGAAGGCGACGAGTGCAAAAAAACCCATACGAGAGTACAAAAATGGCTCCTGTGGAGTGTAATTCGTGATTTTATCTTCCGAAACCAAAATTTGAGTTACTCCGCTCCCGTCGAAAATATCCCCCAGTAGAATAATGGAGTAAAAATCACTTTTTGAAGGGCAGTGCTAACTTGGAGCTACTTTCCGGGCACAAAAAGGGGGGGGAGGTGGGCGGGGGTGGTCGGGAGGGGGGAGGGGTGCCTTCCTGGATGCATTTCATGGTACTCTCTCACATCTGATCACTCTCTGGCACTTTTTTTCGGATCAATCCTCGTCCTCCTCGTCCTCCTCTGCAGCGTCCTTCTTCCACGGTATCTTCGAGTTGATGGTGATGGTGGCGCCTTCCCCGATGTTGGAGAAATAGTAGACGTTCTTGTTGTCCGTGCTGTCGGGCACCACGGGGGGTGCGGGAGGGGCGGCGGGAGGGACCTGTGGCTGGCAGTTTGCGGGCGTTTGCGACGACAGGCGCTCCGCCATTTTGGAGAGGAGCGCCTTGGATTTTTCGACATAGCCCTGGGCCACGGCCTGACTTTTCCAGCCATAAAAGCGCATGAGTTCGTCGAGGCTTGCCCCGTTGTCGGCGGTGTGCGTGGCACTTGTGCGCCGGATGCCGTGCCCCGTGTACTTCCGGGGGTCCGGGAGACCCAGCCATTCTGCCACCTTCTTCGTGGCCTCCTCACAGCTATGGATTCCCAACCGCGTTGACTTGTACCCCTTTCCGGCGTGGTTCACCGCCCTCCACAGTGGCCCGTCGTCTTTGGTGGCCATTGCTGGGAGGAGCGCGAGGTAGGCTCTGAAGGCGGTGAGGTATGGCCCGTTCGGGATCAGGAAGACGCTCTTCTTTTTCTCACCCCGCTGCTTGCTTGCTGTGTACGACACGAACACGCCGTATTCAGGTGAGTCTTCAGCAATCGATGACATCTTCAGCGCGTGGTTCTCGTTCGTCCGCAGCCCGCCACAGTATCCCACAAAAAAGTAGGCACGCATCAGGATGAAGATCTCCTGGTGCCCCTGATTTACCCCTTTTTCACTACGCACAAACTACGCAATCTGGGGGGGGGGTCTCGCTTTTTGGTCCCCCCCCAGTTTTTTTTGGTCCCCCTTTCTGTGTGGCTACTGAGACAGGACTGGAGGCACTGCGCTGACCGAGCAAAAAATTATTGCCAGAACTCACTATACACCGTACGAAAGAACGCACGACATGTGGGGCGGGACTCCAGAAACACCTGGGCAAGGTTGCCCCATGCCCAGAAACACCTGAGAAGGAAGTGAGTTCCAGGAGCCGCGTAGAACACCCTCGAGATTGTGAATGATGATACGATCACAGCCTTCAGGGCGCTGCGAGGTGCCACCCTGAAGGTGGCCCTTGACATCAAGGAGAGCGTCGGCCGAGGGGTCGACGAAAAGCTGAAGAAGGCGCTACTGGCACTGGATCCCGCGGGGTATACGGAGGTCACCGCCACACAGGCAACCTCCGCTGACAACGTCCAGGAGACGTTATCCGAGGGGATCACAACGGCACTAGAGATCTGTGTCACGGGATCCAGGCGCCCACTCTCCCTCGACGGTCTGGGGATTGTTGTTGGGTATGGTGTCGTTTCCTGCAGCTGCAAAAAAGCGTAGCAACTGTGCTTCCTTCTTCCTTAATGATGCGTTGACGCTTCCACCCGGAGGAGCTGAAGCAGGCACCGCTTAATGATGCGTTGATGCTTCCACCCGACGAGCTGAAGCAGGCACCGCGCCAAAGGGCACCCCCAAAGAGACCTGCAAAGACTGCGTCGAAACCCGCACCGAAGGCTGCCAGCGCTGCAGCACCTGAAGAACCTGCAGCACCTGCAGCACCTGAAGCGCCTGCACCCTCACTGACCCCGGAACAGCAAGAACTCCTTGAGTTTGGGGTCCCGGCATAGAGACAGAGAATGGCTGAGTAAATCAAAAAATGAGACCCCCCCCCCCCCTTGTCACTACGCACAAACTACGCAATATGGGGTCGTCAGGGGCACCAGTCTCCTCCTTCAGATTGTCTGGGGTTCTCAAGTCCTGGAGCTCTCTCACGTTGTCCTCCGTGAACACCGCTGCCTTCTTTGTTTGATGCCCTCCTTGCAGAGACTTCAGAAGTGTGGTCACCCGGCTGTAGTCGAGGGCTTTTCCCCGCGGAAACTTCACGGCGGTCACGCTCTTGATTTGCGAAAACAGAGACCAGAGGGTGTTTGGACTCCGCCCGGCATCAGCCAGCTCTTTGAAGTACAGGATGAGGTCATCAGGTGTCGGCTTCCTCCTTCCGAGATCGACCGCATCTGCGAAGTCACCGTAGGATTTGTGGTACTGGTCTCGGCTCTTCTCGGGAATGCAGTCGGCGATGATAGCGTCAACCTTCTTGCTTTTACTCTCCTCAGATGATGATGAGTCAGCCCTCTTGCGACGGGGCATCGTGGATGGAGGCAGGGGGTGGCGGGTGATGTGTCCTGTGGGGCTGTGAGTGGGGAATTTTTTTCCGGGACCCCCCCCAAAAATTTCCCGGAGATGACTTTTTTTTACAGTAAAAAAAAGTGGGGGAGGAGTAGAAAAAAGTAGGGGTGTAGTAGAAAAAAGTAGGGGTGTAGGAGATTATCGGAGTAACGAAAATTTTGGTGGAGGAAGATAAAGTGATATATCTCCTACACACCCACATCCCTCCGCTCCACAGGCACAGGCAGATCACGCCGTTGGTGGGGTTCCCCACAGCACCGGCACACGGGGAGGAGAAGGGCACGCCTGACAAGAGCCGCCAGCAGCAGCAGCCACAGCAGCAGGGGTTCGTGGGGATGAGCCTGAGGGCGAAGGCAGGGGGGTCCCGCGAGGCGACGCCCTCCCAGGCGATACGACAGCGCGACATGGTTGCGGAGATGCGCGGGTCGTCGAGGGAGGGGTTTGCGCCGCACTCGCACCCCTCGGGCTCGTTGGGCCTCGCGACGTCGTCGGGGCCTGGGCCGAGCCAGCAGGCTGGCATGGCGGCGACATCCTCTTCCTCCTCGTCATCGTCAACAGCGGAGGCAACCAGCTCTTCGAGCATGCCCAAGTCGCAGAGCCGTGCGCCCAAAGCGTCACACCCACCCCCGCCCACTCACTACCGGGACCACAGCAGCAGCTTCATGGCATCCACACTGCAGGCAGGGAAGAACGTCAGCCTCATGACGTCCTTCCCAGGCATGGGTACACAGACTACCCTCCTGCCTGACCTGCCCAGTGAAAGGTATGGCTGTGTGTTGGTGGTGTGTTGTCATGTGCAGTGAGTCTGTCGGGGCGGAGTGTGTGCTCACTCAACCCCCCGCACGACCCACCTCCCACCCTCTGCAGGATGTACACCGGGTTCGAGCCCCCTTCGGTGCTGCTGAAGCAGGCGAAACCGAAGAAGAAGAAGGCTGCGGCAAAGAAGGTATGATTTCGACCCCATATTACTTCATTTTGTGTTCCTGTCTCACGCAAGCACCCAGTGCGACTGGGCAGCGTTCAGCAATGCAACATATGTACCCTCTCCTGCCTTGGCCCCTTTTCCGTGGGCATGCCCTGCCCCACACAACCCTCCTTCTCTGCTCACAGGGGACGTTCGGCCAGAGCAACCTCTTCAGGAGCACCCAGGGCCCCATTTCGCACTCCACCTACATGCCGAGCTACTCTTCAGGGCACACGATGTACAACAAGTCCAGCATGCACTTCCTGGGGAGCGGGCACACCGGGGGGCGCACCGGCATTGTGATGTCCACACGCCCCGCCGAGCTTTCGCCTGCAAGCCGCGTCGGGTTTGGGACGCCCTTCACGGGTCCGTCGATGAAGTCCTTTGTGGGTTTGGGTCACAGTGGTTCGAAGTAGAGCATGCGGCCCTGCATGCATTTTGCTAGTTTCGAGCGGTGTGGTGTGGTGGCTTCGCACGAAGCAACGAAAGGAATCAGGCTTGAGACTGTAATATCATCTTTCGTGCGGCTTCACAGGGCCAACACAGCCTGGATACAGCATGTGTGTCTCAGCGAAAAGTAGTTTAGTGGTGGTGATGTATGGTGCCCCTGAAATCCGCGCAAGAACTACGAAATATAGTCCGTAAGAACTACGTAAATCGGAGGGATACTGCGGGTGCTGGCACAGCCGCCACACATCTCTCCAGTAATCCACATAGAGACTAACGCATCCCGTTTCACCCCGCCCAGCATAACCCCCTCGCCCCATCCCCCCCGTGTGGAAAACGGCCACACAACCGGGTATCGCTCTGGTATGTCATATCGCCCTTGTTTCCCATTTCCTGTCACCCCTCTTCTGGGGGTTCCTGGGTGTGGGTGGGTGTGAGGGGAGCCGTCGAGACCTAAAAATGCCGAAGGCAGTGCAGCTGGCAGCTCTGAAGAACTGTTTGCTGCACTCCTCCAACAAGGCCTTACGACACCTGAGTCCAAAGCAACAAACCTCAGACGAATCTTTTGCACGATTCGGACAGTCCCCCCACTTGATTCTCATACCTCTGCCCACGCCCCCCCTCCCCAGCCCCGCCGGTGTTTACCAACACAGGCCAGGGGTTGGGTGTGTCTGAGGTGTGTCCAGATTCACCCCGATGAAGGCGATATGATTCACGGGGCGATTCGGTCTCGAGCTTGTGTGTCTGGCCCCACGGCGGCATTGCCTACTGGCTTCTTTCTCTTACCTAGCCGCACCAGGCAGTTTAAGGTCGTACCCGGGACCTTGGCGCCCATTTTTCCGGATTATCCGGAGTCTCTTTATGCAAGCCTTGCATGCTGACATGCCCAAGTCTTGTCCCTTTTGCTGCAATTGGCCCGGGTCATGGCAAATGGAACGGCTATTGGGATGTCTGCATCCACATCATCGATCCGCCAGGTTGTGCGGAGAGACGTCAGTGTGGCTCCCTCGTCAGTGTCAGGTTCGGGGCGACGAGCCTCTCGCAAAGTGGATGCAATGCCTTCCGGCGTCAATCCGCATGCCGAATTCTCGCCACCTCGCACCGAGACAATATTCCAACAGGGGGGTATTTGCACCAGCTTCTGCCGTCGTTCTGCTGTGTCTCTTCCCAGAGACTGCAGTTCCTGGGTAGTATTTACCTGTTTTGTGCCACGTGGTGGTGCGCGCTGCATTTCTGCAGCGCCGAGCTATGTGGCACCTTCTTTCTTTTCCTGCATCACTCCCCCGGTGGTGTGTCAACGTGGAGCTTGCAGCCCTTTGGCTGCTACAAAGAATTTGGATCATGTTTTGGGAGAGTGACCCTTGCGCACCATCGCAGTGATGCACCATGCCAGCCTGGCATACGCCCGTCGGAATATCGATGCCTCCGACTGAATCCCTTGCAACACTACTGGGATCGTTGAGGGAACCAAGATTGCCTTCTGGAAGGGGTCTTCCGACTTCCATGATATCACGACACCTAACCTGGCACTTCAGCTCATTGTGCCGTGCATTCGAGTGCCTCTGAACGGGTATTGTGGCAATGTGTCCGCTCAGAAACGCCTGAGGAATCAAAACCTTCTTCACTCCAGGTGTAAATACCTGGGAAAGTACGATTATGTCATATGTATGGTGGTCTTGTCAGGCTCCCGGTCGTCGCACCTGAATGCGGAAAAACTCTTGAACATGGCTAAGGCGGCCAAGGCGGGTGGCCGCAATCTAGAGAAGAAGCGCAGGCAGCATCATCACAAGCCACCGCACCCCCCTCCGTCCCACCCTCTCCCTCTCGCATCTTATCCACGCATCACTGCTCCCTGTGATCAACCAACGCCAACACAACCACATCCCACAGGGCCGACACTCACAGCGGCTACCACACACACCACACGATGTCCGGGCCACCGTGGCCGTCGGGGGCGCCCCCTGGCCCCCAGCAGCATGCTGCAGCTGCAGGGCCCCCTGCCGACGCCCCTGAGGATCTGTTGCTGCCTGGGTACGCCGATCTGTCCCCGGCAGAGAAAGAGTTCCTGAGGGCCGTGGACCGCACAGCGAAGATCCGCTTCCTGACGATGCTGCCGAGGCCGCTGCGCCCCAGGGTGCTCAGCCGGGGCCCGCTGAACCTGCCGACTGTCACAAACCCCTCGGCCCTGCTGGAGAGTCGGATGGTGACGGCGAACGGCGCGGCGCTTGTCCCCTCCGTCGACAGCTTCGTCCTGGAGAACATGCTGCAAATCTCCGACGAGCAGATCCTGCGTTGCCAGCCGCCAGATGTGCAGCGCCACGTCCTCAAGTTTGGCAACATCCGTGACTGCGCCAGCCCCGGCGCTGCCCTGCAATACCGCATCGACAGGGCGAGGTCAGAGCTGCAGGCCCAGCAGGACGCCTGCCTTGCGGGCGTCGCCTCCGCCCGGCAGGACATCGCCTCCTTCGCAGGGAACCCGCCACCTGCGGCGCAGCAGCAACAGCAGCAGCAGCCCAACAGGGCACCCAACGCACCCCGCCACACCGCGGCACCGCCGCAGCGCAGCAGCGCGTTCCCCACGTCGGAGAAGCCGCTCTACGCACCCATCCCTGCGGCGGAGCAGCTGGCAGGCCTGGGCACCGCAGGGATCGACGCCGGGGCACATCAGCAGCAACAGCCGCAGCCCCTGCGAGGATTGGGCCTGCCGCCACCACCGCCCGCTGCGCAGGCCGCCGCCCCCACCGTGGCCCCTGTGGCGCCTGCCTTGCGCCACCACCAGGGGCCCTCCCTGCCGGGGGAAGCGGCACCGGCGCTGGAGGTCCGCCTGGGCCCGTTGCTGGTTGGGCCGCCTGCCACCGCCACCGCCGCGACAGACGCGGCACCCCAGGAGGCAGGGAGGAAGCGGAAGAGGGCACCTCCCGTCGCCCCCCCGGCGCCGGCACCGCCGGGCCCCCGCACTGCCGCCGCCCCCGCCGCCGCCACACCCCCCCACACCTCCCCCGGGGGCGCTCTGAGGAAGAGGGTGAAGTTTGCCGCCCCTGCCGCCCCCGCCGCCCCTTCCCTCCCCGCCGCAGGCGGAGCACCGCCGGCAGCACTGCCACCACCACCACCCCCTGCCGACATGATGGAGTTCGACGACGACATCGTCAACGAATCCCCCTGCGCAGCAGACCTGCTCTCCCTGCAGCACGCCGTGGCTCCGCCCCGCCTCCAGCAGGGCACCAAGGCGGAAGAAGACGCCGCCACCACCACCCCCAAGGCAGAGCTACCGCAGGACGACACACCGGCGCCTGCGGCGGTGCGTCTGCACCACCAGGGAGGTTCTGACGCGTGGCCCCGCCTGGGGATGCCCCAGGTGAAGCCCGAAGGGATCGCTTCCGGCGCCGCCGACAGCGCATCAGACGAGGCATCCGCAGAGTCGGAAGACCTGTTGGGTGGGGGTGGCAGCGGCGGCGGCGGTGGGGCAGGCCCCACACCCCCCTCGTCGTCGTCGCCCTCCTCCTCCGCCACGGTGATCCACATCCAGGGGAGGGGTGGCGCCGCCACGCCGGGGCGTGGCGGTGCCGCGGAGGAGGCGTCGCAGCAGGTGCAGCTGCACCAGCCGGCGCTGCCCGGGGGGTCGCTGAGCTCTGGCGGGTCGGTGCAGAGCAGCTTGGCGTCGTCGGAGTCGACGCAGAGGGAGAGGGAGAGGGACCACCTGAGCCCGGCAGGGCTGAGGCGCCGGGCGGCAGTAGCGAAGCGGGGAGGGGGGGGCGTGCCGGCGGTGCCGCACGCCCAGGCAGCTCAGGCAGCCCCGGTGGTGGGGTGTGGTGGTGTCAGGGAGTCGCCGCCGAGCCTGCCCCCGCCGCAGCCGAGGGTGCGTGCGTCGCATCCGCCGAAGACGACGCGGAGGATTGCCGCGTATTCCGCAGGGAGGTTGGAGAGGGAGGGGGCCGGTGTGAGGGGTGACGGGGAGGTGCGCGGGTCGCCCGATATCCGGTCGGTGATCCGGCGGGTGCTGGACACGCAGACGGTGAAGATCCCGGCGGCGGGGGCTGCAGGGAGGCGGAGGCGGAGTGGTGGTGTGAGGGGTGCCGGGGGTGGCGGAGGCGGCGGCGGCGGCCAAGCCTCTGGCCTTGAGGATGCAGACGCAGAGAACCCCCCCCTCTTCCGCTGAGGGTTGCAGGCCTGTCGCTAACTTTTCGATTTTGGAGATTTGGTGGGTTGACGCTCCTGTTTTGGGGGGGGGGGGGGGATCAGGGGGGAAAACACTAGGGGTCAATTTTTCTCGCGCGCGCTTCGCGCGCGCTCGTGTTGCCAAATTTTCCCATCGGTGGACCACGAGGTGGGCACGGTGTGAGGCGCTGGGTTCCTTCCGTGGTTCCTCTCCCGCTCGCGCCGTCGGGTGCCGGAGGAAACCAAAAAATGGCTTTCGGGACCATGATTTCGACGCTGCCCCCTGATATGTCACGGCCGTCAAAGCGCAAGGACTTGGTTACTAGACGGGCACGCGAGATGGGGGGTCTGGGGGGCAGGGCCCCCCAGCCGCCGGAGGCCACGGTAGTGAGCATCTGTTCACTGTGGGCGTACAGATTCTGTGTGAGTTGGCTGCGTCCTCCTGAGGCTACTGGAGTGGGTGGATTCCCTGACCTGATGGGAATCGAATGACTTGAGTACGAGACATACGCCACAGGGGGGTCTGGGGGGCGGAGCCCCCCAGCCGCCGGAGGCCACGGTAGTGAGCATCTGTTCCTGCAAAACCATACTCTCTTCGACGTCGACCCAGTGAAAGTGGGTTGACGCTTGGTCGACGCTTGGTGAGCGTCGACCCAGTGTAACCGGGCCAACGCTAGGTTAGCGTCGACCCAGTGTAATAAATGGGTTGACGCTTGGTCCAGGCTTGAATGGCAACCCAGTTCCACTAGGTCGACGCTCCAAGCCTCGACCAAGCGTCAACCCAGTCCACTGGGTCGACGCTGGGTCGACGCTTTTTTATGGGGGGGGGAAACCCAAAATCACTGGGTCGACGGTCGACGCTTAGCGACATGCCTGTGAGGGTTGGGTGAGGATGCAGGGGGGGGGGGGGGATCTCGGGGTGAGGGGTGAGGGGAAATCGCTCTGAGGCTGGCGGGATGAAAAGCTGTAGTGGGGGTGGGGGGGGGTGGGCTTGTGTTGGGTTGGGTGGTGTGATATTACGTCTTGTGATAAAAGGAGGTGTCGAAGGGGCACGTTGCGTTGTGTGTGTGGGCGTGTGCCTCTGTTTTCTAGTCTTGTCTTCATCGCAGTGCCCTCTGCTGGTGGTACTCACCGCCTGTTGCAATGTTTTCGCATGGAGCAGAGTGCGCATCTATCGATGGAGTGATCCCCCGGACCCCTTTCCCCCATACGAGCATACAAAGCGGGCCATGTTCCCCGCAAGGCAAACCTACACTCAAAACGCAGTCAGCATCCAGACACATGTCATGTCCCCACCCCCCAGGCAGGATACTTTCTGCTGATGTATGGCTGCATCGGCAGCCTGTTCCTCAACTCAAAAGCCTTTGCAACACACAGACACACACAGCTGCTGTGACGGAGGTGCGAGGGCATGAACTGTGCAAACAGTGGCATCTCGTAACGTACATAGTGGAGAACACACCACAGGCAGGCGCTCGGTGTGCGCTATGCTAGCTACTGTGTGAGTATAATCGTGTGGTTTCTCGCGGAAGGTTATTTTCTCAAAAAAGAATGTAAGAGCCGACTCTCAAAATGGCTGACAAGGCCGGGGGGCTGGAGGTATTTTTTCCCTCTCCGCACAGAACTGCAGAACAGCGGACCGGCCTCACAGGCGAAGTGCCAAGCCCGCACGGAGTGACGGCCGCCCCTCTCTAGCATCCCTTCCTTTCGTTTCACGAGAATGCAACCTCGGGGTGTGGGGTGTCCGGGAGGAGTCTTGCCAAACCGAGGCATCGCCAAGCCGCAGCCCCTCTCAGCCACTCCCTCAGAGAGAGAGAGAGAGAGAGAGAGAGAGAGAGACGGCGTGTCAACGCGCTGCTCTCCGTCCTGGTGAAAGCGATCCAGGAAGAGAGCGGGGGGGCCCTCAGCATATCGTACGCGGATGACGCCACTATCATCTCGCGTGTCTCTGAGGCGCTGACACAACGTGGCGCGGACATCACGGGCGAGTTCTGCGCAATAACGGGAATGCGCCTAAACGAAAAGAAGACCATTGCCATGGGCGTGCATCGCGTGGACCCCTCCTCTGGCGCACGCCCTCGATATGTCGGCACCATCGCTGTAAATGGGGCCACCTTCCCCACCAAAACCGCCTCACCTGCACTAGGCGTGCGCGTCTGTGTGTCACCAGCGTTCATAGACCGCGGCGACGACGGACGGGCGAGTAAAGCGCATGCCCCCTTACGCCGCCTGGGCAGCTCGCCTGCGACCTTTGAGCAGCGACACGGCCTGATTGCTGGCGCAGTCATGCCCCGAGCGATCTTCGGTGGCTGGTATGCGCCCATTGACCACCGGGTCCTCCGCGACCTAGAGACCCGAGCCTCAAACTGCCTATACGGTGACCGCCATCCCTCCCGCAGCACCGCAGCGGCCCTCTCCATTGCCTCGAAGGGACACCTCCTTCACCCAGGAATCATAGTGCCGTATCGCATGCTGCTCCTACTTCTAGACTCCTGCCGCCGCCTACCAGAATTGATCCCGCGATTCAACCGCATTCGGGCCATGTATGCGCAAAAAACACGCATCGACGTCCCCCTCGGGCCTATCGGGCTTGCGCTCAAAAAAGGACTGCCGCCGGCCTCCCTCACCTGCGGCGATGATGTTTCCCTCATATCTGCTCCAGGAGGTTCCGAACCACTGCTTTCACTCGAAGTGGCGGCACGGAACCATGTGCTACGCGAGGCGCTGCGTCACAACATCTGGCGAAGGCTTGCTATCTCCAGACCCTCCTTCGGCGGTGTGGAGGACGGCGTTGACACCGTGCTGACAAACGACTTCTGGCTATCGTGTGGGGATCCTGTGCTCGCCGCTGCGATGCGCTGCATTATTGTTGGGGGCGTGTTCCTGGCAGACCGCTGGGGACGCAATAAGCTTGGGGCTGCGACGGACTCCGCGCCTGACGGGCCGGAGGCCGAGCGCTCGACCGCTCCTACTCCACCTCCTGTGACCGCTGCCGACCACGCCACAGCACCCGCGGACGGCGACGCTGCCGGTGACACCGATGATGACGACGACTCGTCGAGCTCAGCCCCGTCCGAGTTCGATGTCCTCGACGACTCGGGTGAGGTGCCCCTACCCCTCACAGCAACACAGCCGGAGCCGGGTAGCGACCGCCTCTGCCGGAATTGCGATACGGGCTCCCCCGAAACCGTCACGCATCTCTTCTGGGAATGCCCTGCCCACAACGACGTCCGTGCCCGGGAGCGGTACGCGGGTCTCTGTGAGGAGCGCCTCTCATGGCCGCCCTGCCTAGCCAACTGGGGCATCATACCGAAACCCCTATCCGGTACGGTGCGGGCGAAGGACCTGCACCACCTAATGAGCACGATAGTCGCCCGCAGAGATGTGCTGGAACGTGAGCGCCTCGGGGTATCCCCAACTGTTTGCGCGTGGGACGCAGCGCTAGCGCGACCCGCTGCGCCCCATCAGTCCGACCTGGCCTCACTGCCGGACAACCCACCCCGCTGGACTCACGGAGAGTGCATCATGCGTGCCCTGCGGGCCTGGCTCGGTCGTCTCACCTGGACGAGGGAGGGGTCCGTCTCCTTCTGCGAGCTCGCCATCGACTTCGAGGTCTTCTCCGGGCTCGACGTCTGCCCGATCGCTACTGGCGCCCCGGCAGGAACCCAGCCTGCCCCACTCAACATGCGTGGACGCATGATGGGGCAGATGTTGAAATACCTTGTCTCCCAGTGTGAAGCAGTTAACCTCCGCGCGCCCCTGCCTGGCGCGTTTGTCTCGCGTGTCTACTGCCTCCGCGCGGTGGGGGTGAAGGAAGTCTGGGGCGGTCTTGAGCCGCGCCCCCGCTTTGCCTGCCACGGGCTCACCACCCGTATCCTGATCGAGCAGATTCCCCGCGCGATCCACTGGGCCTCGAGCAAGTCGTGGGGCCTGGACCTTACCCCGTCGTATACCGAGGTGCCCGACCGGGACACGCGAAGCGAACAGTGGGACCCTACTCCCGTAGCCCCCACCCGTGACCCCCTCGACACGGTCAGCCCGAGGTCGGCGCCGTGCGGCGCTGAGCGCTATGTCCCCCGTTCGGAGGTGCTGGCTCGCAACGTCTGCAGGGCCCACTCCAAGCCCAAGTGCCATGACTGCGACGCGGCGGGGCACAACCGAACCCTGCGAATGGAAGACTGCTGCCGGGCCCACCACCGCCAGGATGACGGACTGCCCGTGCAGTTCTGCAGCACGCACCGGCTGCTCCGCTGCGGCACCTGCAGCTCCTCCAACATGTGCTGCAAGCGTGGCCACCACGGCTGCCGCGACCATGACCTGCCCCCCTGCGGGGTCTGCGCCTCTCTGCCTGAGATGGATGACAGACGCCCCACCGCTTGCTGCAAGAAGGGCCACCACGCCCCTCCCGCCCCTGCGACGCCTGTGGAGGCAGACGCCCCCACCCCGCCGCCCCATGTGCCGCCAACCCCGCCCTTCCCAGAGGCGACTGCGCCTACCGTGGGGGATCTTCCCTCCACCACGCCACCCCGTGTGCCTGCGCCTCAGCCCTCCCCTGAAGCGACCCCGTGTCCCGCTACTCCCGAGCCCGCCACCCCTCCAGTTATCCTGAAGAGGCTGGCCCATACCGTGTGCTCCCCGGGCTCACCCCACCGCCACCTGATGCAGCCTCGTAGGAGGCTCTCACCCGACGGCGTCAGGCCATCCATCCCCGCCGTGGCGCAGCTGAAGCGCACCGCCTTAGAGGCGCATACCGGTTCCACCCCGGCACTGCCTGCCCAAAGGCCTAGGGTCGACCACGTGATCCCCACCGCTAACGCTGACGTTGACGTGGGCGCCGCTGATCCGGACCCACCTTCTCCTACTACCTCCCCTCCCGACGGCGTGTCCGTTGACGCAGCCCTTCCCCAAAGGCCCCGTTCTGGTGCCTCTTCCTCCTCCGCCCGTGCGCGGTCACCGCACGCGCCTACAGGCTTCCGGGCCTACCTTAATCCTCCTTCCTCACGTAGCGCGTCACCGGGCGCTACAGACCGTGTGGCGCCTGCGCCTCCTCCTCCTCCTGTGTCACTTCCCTCACCCCACCAGAGCAGCTCCTCTCTCAAACAAGGGGAGTCTACCGGGCCGCGGGCCCGCGTAGTTAAGTAGACGACACCCTTGGGGTGCGAGTATTTTCGTTTCGGGGATATTCACACTATAAGCATACGAGAGAGAGAGAGAGAGAGAGAGAGAGAGAGAGAAGGTATTGGGACCGGATGTTATACATCTCGTTGAGACGGCAATGCGTGATGTCGGATGACCCGCCTTCCATACATCACACATCCGAGCTGCCTTCCTCACTCTGTGGGAGCACATGAGGGGGGACGCCAAGGCAACTCGGCATGCTTGCTGTGAAGAGAAGGAGTTGTGCTGTGGTATCGAACCCATTTCATGCCTGGAACCCCCTTCAGACACGAAATGGCTGCCAACCTGTGTGGTGGCACAGCACACCGTTTTCTTCTGGATGGTGTGCGGACACCGCTTCGCTGCACAGGCGGGAGGGGTGTGGTCGGAAATATTATAAGGAACTGGTGGTGTGCAACAGCTAGCTGCAACCCACTTTGAAAATATGCCATATCGCTGTGAGAGTTTTACCCAAGGAACTCGCATTCATTGAAATCGTTCAGACAGACCCACCTTCGTTTCTCGGTTGCTTCGGCAACCCCTTCCTGACGCCGCGCGGTATGGTTGAAGAAGGCGTTCGTTACAGACCTTGGAGGGCCCTCTTCACCAAGCGGGGGCCACCAATCTCGAATACATGATTTTTTTTGAAAACCCCCCGGCCATCCCTTCCGTCAGACGGGCCAACGAAAGAACGCCCCGCACACACCACCCTTCCCACACCCCGTCGGGGAGGGTGTCGTGATCTGGCCTGCCGATCTGATGATACCACCAATGCGCACTCCCCTCAACACACCCATTTTCAACCCTTTTCTCGGATTCCTGACGTCGTTTGGCTGATGGTGATCTTGACAGAAGCGAACAGGCTGGGGGACACCACCCCACTCAAGGGTTTGAATAACATCGGGTTTTTTTTCGCTTGATAGTGATTATTTTGCCTAGCCGGTCGCTCCGCCACGAGATTTCCCTTGAGAATTTCCCCGAAATTCCAAAAAAAATAGGATCGACACACCACACCACACCACACCACCCCACCCCCTCATTTTGAGATTGTCTCCATTTGCATTCACTCCCCCGCACGCCTCGCTCCCACCCACCTCCGCCCACCCCGCTGTTCACTCAATTGGAGGTGGAATAGAGGCTGTTGCATTTCTTTACCCCACCCGTCGCCCCAAAGCAATCCGAATTATCCGGAGTTACAACACGCCCTGTTGTGCAGAGAGAGAGAGAGAGAGAGAGAGAGAGAGAGAGAGAGAGAGAGAGAGAGAGAGAGAGAGAGAGAGAGAGAGATTGGACCAAACGAATTGCTTCAAACTGGAGGGTGGAGAACTGGTGACTTTGCCCCTCCTCCCCCTTCACCTCACCACCCCACCCCACCACCACCACCACCCTGCAGCCCCCCCGGGGATACGCACACCACCTCAGGTGTGCCTAGCCCCCCTTAACCCCTCTCCTCTCCCTCCCCCCGGCCAGCAGCCAGGGCCCTCGGGGAGGCACAGGGGGGGCCGGCCCCGGCATGCGGGCCAACCAGCGCAATGCGCTGTCGGGGCGGCTCGCAGCGGTGCTGCGCGACATGAGGGGCGCACGGCTCGGCCTGCAGTCCCGGGGCTACGTGTCTGCAACCCCCCCCGCCCTCCACCGCGCGCAACGCGCCACCGCTTCCGCCGCGCCCCATTCTCCACTCCAGAGCAGCACCTCGGCGAGCGGCTTCGCCAGCTTCGCCACACCCCAGCTTCACCACACGGCACGCCCGGATCACCCTGCGGTGCTCGGGCAGGCAAGGTGGTACGCCACCCCCCCGAAGAAGCCCCGGAGCTCCTCCAAGGCATCCGCCAAGACCACCGCAGCAAAGGGGGGTGCCAAGGCGGCAAAGCCTGCAGCGGAGGCGGCACCAGCCTCTCCGAAGCGTGGGAAGAAGGCTGCATCTGCATCTGCATCTGCCACCCCCGCGAAGAAGCAGGCGAAGGCGAAGGCGGAGGAGCCGCCTGCAGCCGCAGCACCCACGCCACCACCCGCCCCGCCGGCAGCCAAGACCCCTGCTGGGGAGGAGGCGAAGGCGGCGGGGGTGGCAAAGGCTGCGGCAGGCACGGTGACCGCAAAGCCCGAAAAGCCTGCGGAATCTGCTAAGCCTGAGGAGGGTGGGGCCGCAAAGCCCGAGGCATCAGCCGCGACCCCCCCGAAGGGGGAGGGAAGTGGTGCTGAGGGGGGTGCTGCGGCCCCAAAGCCTGCTGCGGCTGCGGGTGGGGAGGCGGCAGGTTCTCCGGAGTCGGGCAAAGATGGGGTGCCTCTAGAGGAGGGCGCGGCAGGGGGAGAGAGCCCGAAGGGTGCCGAAGGGGAGCAGCCTGCAGAGGGGGCCACGCAGAAGGCGGAGGGGTTCGAGGCGTGGTATCCGAGCCCGGAGAATCCGAACATCCCGAATGCGGAGGAGGAGCTGAAAAAGGCGGCGAAGGCGGCAAAGGCGGCGAAGCGGAAGGGGGCGGGGCGTGCCCCCGAGGTGGATGAGAAGGAGAAGGATCGCGTGCAGGACAGGGTTATCCTCACCGTGGTGGCGGTGGGGATTGTTGGCTACCTCATATACAGCTTCAGGACTTCGAGGCCTCTCGGGGAGGAGATCGACTGGGAGAAGCTGATCGAGCTCATCAAGGCTGGGCAGGTTTTCCGCATTGAGGTTCACGACAGGGCGCGGGCGCAGATTGTCACGACGGATGCGCAGGGCCAGCCGAGCTTCTTCATGATGATCGGGGACTCCGAGGTGTTTGAGTATAAAATTGAAGCTCTCCAAGCAGAGTTTATGACTTCTTCGGGAGAGGGCAGCCACTCCATCCCCATTGTGTACCGCACGCATGACCATGGAGTGATGGGGGTGCTCTGGCAGTGCTCCCTGCCGCTGATTCTGCTGTATTTCCTCTACTTCAAGGTGCCCCGCGTGCAGAAGTCGATCATGTCGGAGTCACGCCCCGGCGGCGATAAGAAGTTTAAGTTTGAGAAGGAGACGAACGTGACAACAACCTTCAAGCAGGTTGCCGGGCTGAAGGAGACGAAGCAGGAGATCATGGAGGTTGTCGACTTCCTCAAGAGCCCCGATAAGTACAACAGGCTTGGGGCGAAGATCCCTAAGGGCGTGCTCCTCACAGGCCCACCGGGTGTCGGGAAGACCCTGCTCGCAAAGGCCACTGCAGGCGAGAGCGGGGTTCCGTTTTTCTCCGTGTCGGGGAGTGACTTCATGGAGGTTTACGTCGGGGTGGGCCCTGCCCGTGTGAGGGAGCTGTTCAAGGCTGCCAATAAGGAGAGCCCGTGCATTGTCTTTATCGACGAGATTGACGCCATCGGGAGGAAGAGGCACACCGGCGGGAGGGGTTCCAACAACAGCGAGCAGGAGAGCACGCTGAACAGTATTCTGGTGGAGATGGACGGCTTCGGCAGCCGGAGCGGCGTTGTGGTGCTGGCGGGGACAAACCGGGCGGATATCCTGGATAAGGCCCTGCTGCGGCCCGGGAGGTTCGACAGGCAGGTTGCCCTGGACAAGCCCCCGCTTGCGGATCGTATCGAGATCTTTGTGCTCCACCTCAAGCCGATCACCGTGCACCCCGGGGTGAAGAAGCCGAAGATTGCAGAGAGGCTTGCGGCACTGACGCCTGGGTTCTCGGGTGCGGATATCATGAACACGTGTAACGAGGCTGCCCTCATTGCGGCGCGTGCTAACAAGGACTTCGTCTCCATGTCAGACTTCGAGGGTGCCATCGAGAAGATCCTGGGTGGTCTGAAGAAGGAGAAGAAGATATCCACCAAGGAGAAGCGGATGATCGCCTTCCACGAGGCGGGGCATGTCGTGACGGGGTGGCACCTCAAGCACACGGACCCGGTTCTCAAGGTATTGTTGGGTTCAATTTGCTTTGGCGGGGGAGTGGCGTGGGCGTGGGCGTGGGCCACGCCTGCCGGTTTGGGGGGTGTCAACAAATTCTGAAGAGAGAGCAGAGCTGTTGCGTGGTATTGTTCTCCGAAACGAGTTGGGGTTGCGTTCTTTGTACGATGGAAGAGCATGTTGATATTGCCGAAAATGCCCCACCCTCAACCAACACCCGCTGTGCTGACAGGTGTCCATTGTGCCCCGCGGTGGCGAGAAGCTGGGCTACACGCAGCACCTCCCGAAGGACAAGTATCTTTCCACCCAGGTATGTTATGTCACATTGGAGGTCACCCCAAAATACCGAATTTACCGTTTTTACCGTTTTTACCGCTAGTTTACCGCTGGGCCTTTGTCACAAAACCGGTTTTTTTACCGGTAACCGGACATGGGACACGCGGGACAGGCGGACCGGTAAAACCGGTAGGTGGCACCGGTTATTTTGTGTCCCCTCAAAACTTTTTTGGCGGTTTTCTGGTGGACCGTCTATAGGGGGACCCTTTTCAAAAATTTTTCCGGGGTGGGCCTATTTTGCATATTTGAGCCCGATTTCAAAGGAATTTCTGAGTTTTGAGCCCGTTTTGAGGCCTAAAACGCGTCATCGAATTTCCATTTTTCTGCCCATACGGGCACGGACTTGGCCAAAATAGCTCAAAACTTTGTGTCTGCAAATCAGAAAGGGGAGAGAAGAACCAGCGGGTATTCGTCGATCGCGAGAACACCCCACACGCCTGCTGCGGGTGTGGTGTGTCCTGCATGATCTGCATAGCAAAGTTTCCTGCGTTGTTAGCACAACTCCAAAAAAAATTTCCGGGGGGCTTCGCCCCCCGGACCCCCCATGTGGGGGGCTCCGCCCCCCACGCCCCCCGCCCCCCCCCCACCCCCACCTCCCTCCCGGCCGGGGGCCGGTTCGGTCGGTCGTCGGCTGCGGCCAAAGGGCGTGCGGTAGCCGACGCCCTTTTGTGCTCGCCTCCTCCCTCCGACACCTCGTCGATCTCTTTCCTGCTTGGTCGCCACCGAAGCCGTCACGCCCTGACTTCCAGGGTTGGAGAGGGTTGCGAATGTGCGTGCCGGGGGGGCAACCGTCAGTGAGTCATTGAGTGAGGGCGTAGGGCGCAGCAGCTGTGGCAACGCGGAGCTATGTGTCCCTTCAGCGCCACCGCGAAACCTCCCGTTGGTTGCCGTCGGCCACCAACTGGCGGTTTCGCGGGAATACTGCTGCAGACGAACGAACAGTGGCGGCGGCTCCACATACTCACCGGAGTCGACACGTGGACCCCCCGTGGTACTCAGCGTGCCGCCGTCAGTCTCTTCGCGGTCGACTTCACCTTGGCGAAGCGGAGGTGTGCCCCTCACAGGTGCCACCATCGCATGCCGCATCGTGGTGGATGGTGGAGCGTTGCAGTGCAGTGTGCTCCTCAACTTTGTGTCACGCTTCCTGCACCTGGGTGTGGACAACGGGTGCGCTCACTTCTCGCAGCATCTAGCTGGCGGTGGGTGGCACGTGCTGGAGCGACTTCCAGGTTGATCTGGTGCAGACCTGAGGATGGCGTGGCTGACGCAGGGCGGTACAGTGGGATGCCCGGACCGGCACTCCTTAGGCCGTCTGCCATGTCCTCCCCCCGCGCGCCCGGGCGGTGCCTTCGCTTGCTGTCGAGCGACCGAGTCTCTGGGGTACGGCTTCAAAAGTAGACCGTGCCTGGCACCAACGACCTGTGTCCGTGCGTTACTGACCGTGCACTGCTGTCGTTTCGAGTCCCTATCAGCAGCACCAAGTCGTACATCGCCGTACTGGGCTGTGCCGGTCCCCTAACCCCGTCCCCGTGTCGCAGGGGGCAGTGGGTGACCACGGGGTGGATTCCCTAACACCCCACCCGCGAGGCCGGGTACAGGAAGCGTCCCCAAAAATTCTGGAATTTGAAAAATGAGCTCACTTTGCTAAACTGGACCCAACTCCCCACACTCTTTTTTTTGGTCATTTTCCCCGATTTTACCGATTTGTCCCCGGATGTCCCCCCGTGTCCCCCCGTGTCTTAAGGTGACCTCCATTGATGACGTTGTGTGGATATGTAGTGGGGAGGTGGGGATTAATGAAACACGTTGCCTGCCCTGCCCTGAGCCCAACTGTCACATCGCCACACAGGAGGAGATTGAGGAGACCATGGTGAAGCTGCTGGGAGGGCGTGTTTCAGAGGAGATCGAGTTCAAGGTGATCTCGACAGGGGCTGCAGATGACATGTACCGTGTGACGAACATGGCGAAGTCGACGGTATGGCATCACACTTGCTGCGGGATGTATCATGTGAATGTTTTAACACTCTGCTCTGGATGTGATCCTCACCAAGACGCACACACACACACACACCCCTGCACAGATGACCCGCTATGGCTTCTGCCCTGAACGTGTGGGGCACTTCAGCTTCCCTGAGGGTGGCGACAACGACTTCGTTGTGCAGAAGCCCTACTCGGAGAAGCTGGAGAAGGTGATCGACGAGGAGGTGAACACCCTGGTGGAGAAGGTGTACGAGCGCACCAAGGCCCTGCTGACCGAGCACTGGGACGCCGTGAAGGCGGTGGCGGAGCGCCTCCTCGAAAAGGAGGAGATCACTGCAGAGGAGCTGATCGAGATCCTCGGGCCGAAGCCGCACCCCTCTGTGGAGCTCGAGTATGCCGTGCCCCTCTTTGCTTTATTTGCGGCTGACTTCTCGTTTCGGACACAGTGACATTCAGATCAGCGCACCAGGCACCTGGGTTGTTCATATTTTTTCCCGGATGTACGCCCTCTCTCTAGCACATCTCTCGACCACACCCACACCACCCACAGGAAGTACCTCGCAGCCATGGAGGAGTCTCGCTCGGAGGAGGCTGCGATGCAGAGCGACGACAAGGCAGAGGAGGGCGAGGCTGCCAAGGAGGGCGACGTAAAGGCAGACCCTGCCGGAGGAGAGGGCAGCGCCAAGGGCGGTGACGGGGACGCCAAGAGCGGGGGCGGCAAGAAGTAGGAGCCTCATCATCCCCACCATCCCCACCATCCTCACCGCCGCGGCAGGCGCAGCGGGTGTGGGCTGGGCGTCGCCGGCGCTCTGCCCCGTCAATCATGCTGCAGTTGTTTCGCCTGCCTAGCCCGGTGGTTTGGTTTTGCCCCCAACAGCGAGGCAGGTGCACAGCAAGCCACACTAGCTGACTCTATCCTGTGCTGCTCCCTGCCCCCTCTGGGTGGCGCGGTAGGCCCCTGTCCCCGAGAGTGTTGTGTGTTTGCGTGTCTGTTGCAGTGGACTTGTTGCATCGGGGCCATGTGGTTCCAGATGTTGCACTGTAAACGCAACAGTTTCGCGGCTAGAGAGTATCTCTGGTGCGGTTGTGGAAGCTTGGAACTGGTTGTCACGTCACATTGCATCGAGTCTCGCGCTGTGTGTGTTTGCGTGTAGGGGGGAGTGTTTCCCCACACGCCCTGCGCAGGCCATGCCCGCTTAGTGTGTTGTTTCTCAGAGAAGCGGGTGTGTGTGATTGCCACCGGCAGGAGGAAGGGATGTGTGACTTCGCTTCGGAAGCCCCCTGACACCCCACCTTCATCATCTGGCAAAAGTCTTGGGGCCAATTTGTTGTGTGGAGGTGATCTGTTGCTTCTTTACAGCATGTGTGAGATGGGTTGGAGAGAACAAATGCAAAAAAAACGAAGGATTCCTTTTTTTTTCGAGCCAAACAGCAAGAAACGAAAAAATAAACGTTGCCCATACCATACCTTCTCTCTCTCTCTCTCTCTCTTTGGCTGTCGGATTTTCCACCCCAAAACGGCTGCCCAGACCATAGACCAAAAGAGGCAAACAGATTTTTTTTGCCGGAAAAATATACCAATTTGCAATAACCAGTGGTGTGATGGGGCACAGTCGGCTCAGATGTGATCATCTACAGGGCCGTGTGCTAAAGGGGGTGTCGGGGCGGAGGAGTTGTGCGGCTACTGTACCAAAGAGCGGATGCTCGGCGTGGCTCTCCACTGCAGCAAGGCAAAAGAAAAGGCCGCGAGCGGTGTTTTTTTTCTCTGTGCGCTCAACAAAAAGTAGTCCGGAACTGTTTCCCCACAGTTGCTGGACAGGGTGTCTATAATAAAGCGAAAGGAGTACGATTTTGTCAGCGCGTGACCACGATCGATATTTGCACCCTCCCCGCCCCACCCTCGAAAGACCCAAGGGCGCGACACAGGAGCGCCCTGTGCATCGGGTGGTGGGGTGGGTGAGGGAAAAACCTACCCAGGCTCGCAAAGCCCCCCTCTCTTTCTCCTCCCCTGCTTCGGTTGCCTCACCTGCCCCCTCGTCTCTTCCTTCCCACCTTCCCTTGCTTCCCAGAAGGCAGAGGTGGGTGTGTGGGTGGGGATTAGTCTTCCCCTCCGGCATACGCATACCCCCTTCCCCCGCCCTTTTCTCTGCAGTTCTCATCTTAGCCTCCCCCCCGCACCCACATACAGCTTGTGCCCTCGCTTCCCCCCCTTCTTAACCTGGCGAAGTCCGGCGGGGCTCCGTCTGCAGCTCCCTCTGAAGTGGGGTTTTGTTGTGTACAATAAAGGCTGGTATCAATTGGCTGCCCCTGTCACGGGGTTGGGGGGGGGGGGGGCTGCGAAAAGAAAATTAAGGTGGAAGTGGTGAACCCCCTCCCCCCCCTTCTGAAGGGATTTTCATTTCCCCACACCACCCCCCACAGCACCTCCTATCCGCTCTGTGCACATGCCTGGTTTAGAGAGTTGCATGCTGGCAAAGCGGCGTGGGTCGCATTCGATGTGTGGCGGTGATAAGTGTGTGTGTGTGTGTTAAGGAGGGGTTGGGTCGGTGAAGGGAAGGTGTCAAGGTGTGTGAGAGATCCAACGCACGTAACCTGAGCGCATTCGAGGGGAGAGGGGTGTTCAAGCAAGGGGGGGCGGGGGCAGGGCAAGATGGGCTGGAGAAGGCGGGTGGGGTGGCAGTGGCGGTGGTTGCGAGCTCCCACCACCCCCTCCCCGGTGTGTGGGATACGTCTCTGGATGGAAAGAAACATGTTATTTTTTGTTTGGCGAACGAAGAAGAATTCCAACCGTCCCTCCATCCCCGCTGCCTCCCGGCCCCCCCCTGGCTTGCTGCCACCGCCTGTCCTTCCCTTTTTTTTGCTGCCACTTTGCGACCCCAGCGGGTGGCACATACCACACGTATAGCCTTTTTTCGTTTTTCACCCCCGTTTTACTGCAACAGGGCTCCTGTCAGTGTCCAATATATAGCAGGCAGCGCAGGGTAACAATGACAACCCACTAATCAGGCTGCGGAAGAGTTGCTTTTGTTTTGCCCTGATTTGGCGCACAACCACCCGCCCCCACGCCACCCTGCTACCAGAAGGTTGTTCCCCGTGCAGTAGAAGCGGACGGGCTCCTTTCACCTGCACTCCTCTAGCAAGCATTTCACGCGGCCGACACACGACACCACCCTCACTGCAGGTGCAGGCTCTGCTGCGCCACCATGCGTGTCGCACTGGGTGTCGCCGTGGCGGCAGCCCTGCTCCTCGGCACTGCGGGGGCACACGAGCAGATGCTCTCTGTCGACGAGATGAAGAAGGTGCTCGAGCAGCGCGGGGTGGACTGGAAGGCGGACGGGCTCCGCGAGAAGGCGGACCTGGAGGAGGCACTGGTTGCCACCCTCGGGGCGAAGAAGAAGGTCTCTGCATCCGCAGCCAAGCGGCAGAGGGCGGGCGCTGCCGCCTCTGCAGGCGGCAACGCAGTTCTCGTGAAGTACTGCGTCGGCTGAGGGTACAGGAAGCTGTATGACGATGTAGCCAGGGAAGTCATGAACGCGCACGGGCACCGGATCGAATCGATCGACGGTGAGAATGCCCTGCCTCCCCCCGTTCAGCAGACCCTGGCTACCGTCATGCAGCTCGCTTTCTACGCAGGCATCGCGTGCACCCTTCTCGGGCTGCACACCATGCTGCCACCTCCCCTCGGCCCCTGGGTCGCAGAGAACAAGGGACAGACCATCATGTTCCTGTTCGTTCTCAACGTATGTTCCGCCCTACGGCGGGAAACGGGGTGCAAGGGGCAGGCTTCGGCGGGATTCGGGTGGGCCTCGGCAGTGCCCTCACAGTGTTGTGCCTCGTGTGTTTCACTACACTACCCACCCTCTTTTTCCTCTCACAGATGATCGCAGCGCAGCTGATGTCGACGGGTGCCTTCGAGGTGTTCGTCAACGACAAGCTTGTCTTCTCCAAGCTGCAGACAGGCCAGGTATGCTATGGCGCGCACAAGATTCGCTCCAACAAGAACTGAAAGGGGCCTGCTGTCTTCTTTCGGAATCCTTAGAAAAATATGAAGTACTGGGTGGCAGGGCTGTTCCTAACTGGGGGGCTTGTTCCCCACTTTCAGGATTCTGAACTTTTTTTCTAAGAATTTTTGTAAGGGGAAAAAAAGTTTTTTTCTAAGAATTTTGTTAGGGGATTTTTTTCTAAGGTTGTTTCGCAGAGGAAAAAACTTTTTCTAAGTTTTCCCCAGTCGACAGGGCGCGCACAAGGATGGAAGGGAAGTCTGTCCCACGTACCGTTCGCCTTGCTGGCCAACTGGAGAGCCAGACGTTCACTACCGTGGCCTCCGGCGGCTGGGGGGCTCCGCCCCCCAGACCCCCCTGTGGCGTACGTCTCGTACTCAAGTCCTTCGAATCCCATCAGGTCGGGGTCCAACCACTCCAGTCGCCTCTGAGGACGCAGCCAACTCGCACAGAATCTGTACGCCCACACGAACAGATGTTCGCTACCGTGGCCTCCGGCGGCTGGGGGGCACCGCCCCCCAGACCCCCCATGTAGCGTGTGCCCGTCCATCTATCTCACTTCCCTGGGTACAGTGCAGCGTAGGAGGTCAGCGCCGCATCCATGAAGCGCTTCTTCGAAGCCTGACTGACATCGGACAGGAGGTCGGGCTTCCCCACCTGGGAGGTACACTTGCCGCGTTCGCGACATGCGTGACACGCGACACGCTACCTGAAACGTGAGTGTGCCTTGCTAACACGGGCATTTCAACGGTCTGCCGACGACCGTTCCCCAAACCAGTAAACCAGCAGTTTTGGAAAATCGGAGAGATCACCCTACTGCGCTGAATATGGTGCGCACCACTGCAAAAATCCCCGGGAGCTTTTGGGCTTTCAGACCTGAAGGGGCCAGCAGGTGGGTGGCGTCGGGGAGTGGCAGCTTTGTAACTGTCCTCCAGCTGCTGGCATGTCCAGCCCTGCGAGAGTGCCAAGGTGTATTGAGTCCCTGCGGAGCACAACCCCCGATGAGAACGAGTGCCAGATGATCCTCATTCATTTTCAGCTGTAACGCGCATGAGGGGCACTCTCTGCCGCAAGCATCTCTGGGCATCACTCGAGAGCTGTCAATGATGACGCGGAGAGAAATCAGAGAAAAAGTCCCGCCTGACGGGCACGCGCCTGGAAGTTGAAACTGTGGGGGGGCGAGCAAAAAATCCCTTGTAAAAATTCTTAGAAAAAACCTGGTTCCCCGACCCAAAAAACCTGGAAAAAGGGCTCGTTCCCCGCCCAGGCCTGCTGGGTGGCATTCATCCCTTGTGTTTTCTCTACAATGTCCCACCCCCCACCCCCCAACCCCCCCTCCCCCCCATCCCCCACAGGTCCCGCGCCTGCAGCCACTGCTGCACAGCATCGGTGAGGCTCTTGTGTAAGAACAGGGCAGGGCGGCCCACCCTCGGGTAGGGTGAGGCAACAACGCCCCTGCCAGCCCTGGTACTGCCACTCGAGCAGAGACGCAATGGCAACGGCAGACCCGGGCGGCAGAGGGTGCGATAGTGGTATCCAGCGGGCGGCACCGCGAGTGGGGGCGCTTGCGGAAACACAATCAATCCGCATGTGCAGTTGGTGTTTCTCATCTCAGCATAGCGTGGTCACGGAAAGGAGATAAGAAAAGCACCCGGGTGAAAACCAGGGGGTTGACACTCTCTGAAGCCGCCACAGCAGCCCAGCCGAATAGATTTGCCGGCTTGGGGGGTGGGTTGTTCCTGGATTCAGATCAGGGCGTCTTCTGGGTGTGATTTTCCTGTATTTTTTTAAAAAAAAATTGCCAAATCCCCTCCTGGATTGGAAAATGAAACTGCAGGGAAATGGTGAGTGTTGTTGTGTTGGGAAGCATCATCAGAGTTTGCTCGCTGCGACCTCCGCTAAAAGGAAAAAGCTTCACGTCTGGGTGTATGCATCCCCTGGACCTGCAACCCAACGCCTTCCCCATCTTGGGGCAACGCTGTGTCTGGCTGAGCTGTGCTGCTTTCAAGGGGTTCTAGCTGTTATTCTATATCGGAAGTAAATACAACACCACCCTTCTCCCCCACCACACCCCGCTTTCCCCCACACCAATGAGGGAAATCGTCCCGGCGATGCCCGGTGAGCTCCTGCGTTTCAGCCAATGTTAGTTTTCCCCACGCCTGTGATGGCGCTACGGGGCTTGCCTTGCCGCTTCCCCGCGCACCAAACCTTATGCAGAAAGGGGCGACATTCGATCGAACCTATTCTCGCGCGTGTTGGCGGGAACAGGGGTGGGGGCCATCGCACCGTGTGTCACGGCAAACATGGCCCCTGCCTCTGTTCTGTCTTTTGTCTTGTTCTTTGCTCTCTCTGCACCTACACGATTCTTGTCCACTGCACTCATCCATGTCATCTCTCTCTCTCTCTCTCTGTCTGAGATTCCGAGACCGCCGAAGTTTGAGAGTTTTTGGAGGGTCTGACCAAGGCTGGCAGCAAATTTTTACTGCACTTTACTGCACTTTATTATACTGCATTTTACTGCATTTTATTGTATTTTATTTTCCGGATTTTTGGATAAAGTGCATGGTCCTGAGTGGTGCCTTGGGCTTCGCATACGTACAGCTGGGAGGACCACTATGGACAGGCCAAATGCTGGAGTCACACCCACTTTACAGAGGTGCAGCCACGTCTGCAAGTTTGCGGACAGCCGCAAACCCGCAGAAGATGGCAAAAAGTACCGCTCCTGCACGGAGGTTCTCCTGAAGGTCACAGGGACGCACCAAGGCTCCGGCAGAGAATGCAGGCCGGGATGGATGTGCCCTGCCTATGTTGGGTCGGTGGGTTAGCAGGACCTGATCGGTGCGGCCTCCGCCTGGCTTCAGTCCTGCTTTGAGTGATTTCAGTCCGCTCTGATGTCCAGCCTCCCCGAACGGGATGGTGAAGAACCCGTACGCCAGATCAGCTCAGCTGTACAACGTCCGAGGAAGGTGGACTGCCCACCGCACACCGCCGTGCTGGTCCGCCCTGCTGCGCCTGCGGTGCTGGGGTGCGCCTGCTGCCTGATTGGCCCCGGCGCTCGGAAGCAGCATCAAGCATGCCGAACAGCAGCAGGGCGGGCCTGGCGGGGGTACTGCCTTGGTGGCCTTGTGTTGGCCAGAGTGGGCGGATCAGGGTCCCCTGGCACGGCAGGTCAGCGTCCTGCCCACCGTCACGCCGAGCCACCCCTACAACACGCTCTCCTGCACTTTATTGCACTTTACTGCATTTTACTGCACTTTACTGCATTTTATTGCACTTTATTTTATTTTATGTTTTTTATTTTTAAAATGCAGCATTTGTCCAGCCTTGCGGTCTGACGCTACGCGCCTGAAGAGGCGTGTTTTTGGTGAGTTCTCTCCTATTCATTAGCGAGAAAACCCCGCTGGAAACTGCTGAATCTTGCGAATAGCCACGACCTCCCTTGAGGACCTTCGAAAGGGCAGCGATGCTGAACCGGACAGACCCTGGCGAGGGGCTGGAGGAGACACAGGCGGGTGCGGGGGTCACCGGATACGGGGGAGGTGAGTTCGGTGAGGGTGCCGGGATGGGAAAGGGGGTGGGTGGGAGGGGGGTGCTTGCACCCCCCCCGCCCCCCTCCGGCTCCAACCCTTGCCATGGTGCCCCCTCTGCAGCGATCCCTCTCTCTCTCTCTTGCAGACTCCGCAGCCCTAGCGCCCTGCCACCTCTGTGTCTCCCTCAGCCCATCCGCCCACCCGGCGGCCTGATGAATCCGTGGGGCGACCTGGTTGAAACGCGAACTCGAGTGGCATCATGCCCGATACGGTAACCTCTCGAGGCATGAAGGGGAAAGGGGGGAGGGGGAGCTGGGGTGGTGCAGTGTGAGGAAAGGAAACATGGCGGAGTGGGGTCGCTTGGTTGGGCGACTGGGTGATGGGTGTCACTCGTCAAAGTATTGCCACTCGTTTATCCCACTCGTCAATGCCGAGTCTTCTCGCAGCTTGCTAGCACGCCGTGACTGTGATGGAGGGCTAGTGTTACTTTGTTCTCTTCTGCCGCTGACTGTCGCTCCCTTGGAGGGGTAAGAAGCTGCGGCCTTGGCCACACTGGGAAGGTCACTGCGCTGTTGTTTCCGCACGTCAGGCCCGGTTGCCGCCGATACGGAAATATCACCAACCTGATGCGCATCCCTCCCGGCACATTTGCATGTGGCAAGCGGCGCAGTTGGATCGGCCAAGGCGGAGAGTGAGCCTTGCCATGCCCTTGTCGCATATTTCGTGCCTCCCCCCACCGCCCCATCCCCCGCACGGACCCCGGTCATCACGCGCTGCTGTGTCGCGGTTTTCAGGCATGCCTCAACGCCCCCCTCTGCGGCGCTCCTGTTGCAGGAGTCCCGAAGCACCCGCCAAGCCCACCTCTGCACAGGGTGGTGTCGGGCTTGAGGCACGGAACACACCAACACAAGACACAACATCATGGGGAAACGGTCCGGGCGCAGCAGCGTCCCGCATGACATTGACGAGCTGCTGAAAAAACACGCAGTGACGAGCCAACCGGAGTTCCTGGTATGTTTTCGTTGCAGGGGGTGGGATGGGGGGGGGGGGGCAGGCCCTGCTGCCCCAACCCTGCCAAATGAACTGCTGAGAAGGCCCGTGCAAACGGGTTTCGTGGCAGACCATTGCCTCGCGGCAGCACTGCTGCTTCCCAAAATGCATACCCCCCCGCCCCCTTTCAGGAACGCCGCAACGTGCCTGGGCCTGAGGAGGCAAATCTCGAGAAGAAGCAGCGCCGCCTGCTGAAGCAGAACAACCTGTCGAAGTGGGGTGACATGAAGCGTGGTGCGCAGGACGTGGAAGCGAGGCAGGCACTCAAGCTGCTGCGCATGAGCAACTACCTGAATGGGGCGAGCTACCAGAGGCCCGACAACGAGCCGCTCCCCGATTTCTACGAATTCGGTGTGGATGTTGGTTCCAAGACAGACCTGAACAGGGCGCACGACAAGCCGAAGCACAAGAAGAACATTGCTGGGTCTCTTGTGAAGTCGATTCTCAAAACTGAAGCGGCGCAGGCTCTGCTGAAGGAGCACCAGGCCGAGAAGAGCAAGGTTGTCGCAGCAAAGGAGAAGTCCCGCATGAGGCGGAACCAGTCCAAGCGGAACGCGAAACAACGCAAGAGGGCAGGTGCAGGCCTGTAGTCCGGGCGGTCCTCCCTCCCTCACTCTCTCTTGCTCCCTGCCTTGCTGTTCTCCACGTTGTAGTGTGGCAGCATCGCCCGTTCTCTGTAGATCCCAACCCCCTCACCATATCTGCTGCACTGCCTGGGCGGCAAGTGGTGGGCTGGGCTGGGGGGATGGGGGGTGGGTGGTTGGGGCAAGGCAGTATCTAGCTTCCAATATACACTGCTAGCCTTGGGTTGTGTGTGGCCCGAAACCCCGTGTCTTTGTGTGCACCCTGCAGTGGCTGGGCCCACATTTGCTGCGGAGGGGTGGGTTTTGCCTTACCTTTCATTATCGACGGTATGTATCCCTGTGGGATTTTTCGAAACCCAAAAACAAAATCTGGGGGTGGAAGTTCCCCGATGATTCGTTATCTGTTCTTTTGTGTGGCTGCCTTTTGTGTTCCGGAAAAAAACCCCAACGGGCAGGGGTTGCGTGGATAGGGTGCGCCTCTGGTGTCATCTACACGACAGAGTCTTCTGCAAAAATAATACTTTGTTCGTTCGGCGTCGGCCAACTGGGGAAAGTTTCTGTGCCCTTTCGCTGGATCTTGCGACCGAAGCCCCTCACTCTCTGGCTTCCCAGCGAAGCTTTCAGGTTCAGCGGTAGAAGATCTACCGCTGAACCCTCTTCCCCCCCCCCCCCCCCCCATCTCCAGAGGCCATCAGACCTTTCGGGGAGGGGGGGGGGGATATCTCTAGTCCACCGTGAAAGCCATCACCGCCCCCCCTTCCCCCTGCCCTCCTCTCTGCTGATCAGAATCAAAAAGCAACATCACACACAGACCCTTCGTCTGCAAGAAGGAAAATACAGGGGAGGTGCAACGCCTTGCCTCCTATCAGAACCGGATGCTGGCCAGAGCTGGCCCCTGCAGCGAGCCCCCACCCCCCACCCCACCCTTGCCGGCCCCTATACTCCTTGGGGTGGTGTGGGCAACTGCCCCCCACCCCCCCCTGCTCGTTGGAATTGGAAGCGTGTGTTGCTCATGACTGCCACCCCCTCCGCACCTCACATCCCTCAACAGGCGGCACACCCAAAGGCCTGCCCCCTCTGCCATGCCGGGTGGGCAGTGACACGGCGCCGCAGATTTGCGTGCAATGCTGAGCACGCAGAGCCACACACACGCGTCGAGCCCATGGGGGAGTGGGGACGATGCTGTCGAGCGGCTGCAGGGCCGTTTGGCGGAGGCGAGCTCGCGGCGTGTGATGACGACGCTGCGGAGCATGTCGAAGGAGGATGCAGCCCAGCAGCGCCACCGCATGGTGGACTGGGTGCGCTGCGAGACTGTGCGGAAGCTGATGTTTGCGGAGGATGTGCGCACCCTGCACACTGGGGCTGCCAAGGCGAGGCACCGCTCCCACAGCGGCGCGATGCAGTCGCTCTCAGCGTCCTCCGAGGCACCGCGTGAGCCGGGCCCCTCTGGCGCGCCCACCGCCACCAGCACCGCCACCCCCAGCGCCTTCTTCTCGCGCAAGCGGCAGGGCGATAAATCCGGGGATTTGAAGTCGCGGCATAGGTCGGCGTCCTTCTGCTCCAGGTCGCGGTCGATGTCCCCCTCGTGTGTTGCGGCCGAGCATGCACGCCTGGCGCGCACCGCCCTGCGCATGGAGGAGGAGGAGCGGCGGGGCGAGGTGCTGCGGCAGCTGGAGGAGAAGCGGCTGCGCGGGGATATCGTGGGCCAGTATCGGGTGCACCAGGTGGAGCAGGTGCGGGCGCATAGGTTTGCGGCGCGGGGGAGGCGGCGGAAGGAGGTGGAGGGGCACGACCAGGTGCTGCACAAGCATGCGGCGCAGACGCACCGCAGCATGCAGGGTGCCCTGGCGGCGGCGGAGACAGACCTGCAGCGGCAGAAGCGCGACGCGGAGAAGAAGCGGCTGTCGCTCGCGCTGCTGTCGCAGCGGCGTGCGGAGCTGGAGGAGAAACAGAAGCGGCGTGAGGAGGCGGCAGGCTGGCGCCGACAACAGCTTGAATCGAAGAGGCGCTCCGACGAGCTTGACAGGGTCAACAGGCGGCTGAAGCGGTCCTGCTCTGCAGAGGTGCCCCGCCCCGCTCACTTTGTGTCGCCCAACGCACGCTCGCCTTCGGCAGCTGCCTCGCGGCGGTGCGTCTCCCCGGTGCACGTCCCGCAGATCGAACGCTCCACATACACCCGCCTCCTGGGGTCGAAGGCAGGCTGCCTGGATGCAATGACCTTCGCCTCAAAGCGGCGCCCCCTCACCAGCAAATCTCCTGTGAAGTCACCCGCTAAGGTATGCCTCATTCAGGTGCAGTCTGACGGTTGCGGGTTGGGAGCTCCGACAGCAAACCAGGAAAATATTTTGTGGATCCCAGAGTGTGCACCGCTGTGTTGTGTGCCCCCGGTGAGCGGAGGGTGGGGGGTGTGTTTGCTGCGTCGCTGCCGCATCACCACCGTGCCTCCACGCAAACTCCCCCCCCACAGGAGGCTCTGCTGTCGCCCCCCGCGAAGATCCCCGTCTGGCGACAAATGCGGGTGGAGGACGTAGCGCTGCAGCTGAAGGTTGCCAGGTCCCCCTTGCTCAAGCATTACCCCGCACGCAAAGCGAAGAGCCTGTCCCGCGCACCACCCGCCACACCCCTTTAGATGTTATTCCGGCAGGCGAGCGGGACGATGTGTCAACCACTTAAGGGTGTAGAATGCCTGCGGCATGAGGGAGGCGTGTCTCAAAACCATGGGGATTTTTTTCAGGAGGGGGAACCCAAAGGTTTCAGCGGCGCCCCCCCACGCGCCGTTCTTCCACCGTTTGTCCCTCTTCCCCCTACCCACCCAGGCAGGAATGAATTCCTGAAAAAAAAATACACCCCCCGAGGTTTAGACAAAGTATTGCCCTCCGTTGATGTTCTAGACTTGTCTGTAGATGTATGTCGATATCTATGTCCCAGCAGCACGAGGGGGGTTTCTTCTGTGTCAAATGGCTTCTGAAGGACATATGCGGTGGGCGGGTCCACCGAAGCAGAACGGAAAGACATGGCGCGACCCCACCCCCCCACTCTCCCACACCAGCTGCCCCCCGCCCCCAGAAGGATGCATTCAGTTGCTTGGCTCTGCGTGCACCCTGCTGTTCCCTTGTGAGTGAGGGGATCGGATTGTGTCGTGTTTCCCACGCCCTCTCCACAACCCTGACCTGTGCAGACGCAAAGGCACCGCCTGTTTATCTGTCACTATGGCGCTGCGTGTGTTGGTGACCCAGGCCGGTGGCCGTGTTGGGAAGGAGCTGGTTGCCCACCTGGCAGAGGCGAAGAAGGGCGGCAGGTATGTGCGTCGGGGGCCCTACGTTGCAGTGGAGTCGGGGTGGCGTCGGGAGGGTGGGTGGTGTGTGGTGGGATTCTCCAGAACCCGGGGGCACGGCGCACAGAAAAGGGGGAAAACACACAGGGGATGCGACCAGTCAACCCTCGTCACTGCCAACCAACCATCCAACACCCACACACACAGGGACGTCTTCATCCGCGCCTGCTCGCGCAACCCCGCTGGACCCAGTGCGGACAAGCTGCGTAAGATCGGTGCCGATGAGGTTGTCGAGTTTGACTACAAGTCTGAGGCGACCTTCGGGCCTGCCCTGCAGGGCATGAACGCGGTGTTCTCCGCCAGCCCGGACCCGGAGGCGGACGGGCACGCCAAGTTCAGCACCCTGCTGGGGGACAAGTCCCTTGGGATCAAGCACGTTGTGCGCCTGTCGTGCTTCGGTGCGGACACCGTCACCGCGTCGTACGACCCTGATGTGCACGCCAGCCTGAAGGGCGAGAAGATCCCCGGCATGCTGCGTGGGTACTGGCGTGACGAGGAGACGATTCTCAACTCCATCGGCAAGTCGTCGACGACTGTGCTGCGCGCCAACTTCTTCCAGGGGCACATCCTGAAGCCGGAGACGGGCAACATCGACAGCGAGGGCTTCTTCCAGGCCCCCCTGGGGTCCACGCGCAACAGCTTCGTCTCGACGAACGATATCGGCGAGTCTGCGGCGGTGGTCTTCCTGGGCGGCGTCGAGCAGCACGGCAACAAGTTCTACGACCTGACGGGGCCTTACCCCGCCTCCCTGCACGACTGCGCTGCGGACCTCACCAAGGTCCTGGGCAAGCCCGTGGTGTACCGGGAGCAGGACATCGACCAGTTCGAGAAGGACTTTGGGCCGCAGCGCAGGGCCTTCTTCGAGTACCTCCGCTGTGGGTTCTACACCAGGTGCTCCCCCGACTTCTACAACCTGACGGGGAGGAAGCCGCAGGCCTTCGTCGACTACCTGCAGCAGCCGGGCAAGGCGGGTGAGACTGGCCTGGAGGACATGTGGAAGGCTGGCATGTGGTCGAAGGGCAAGAACGTGATGGAGGGGCACGAGAAGTGAGGTGACGAACCCGGTGGGGTCGGGGACGCGCAAAAGCACAGCCAGCACACGCAAGGCATGTGGTTGCCAAATAGACTAACGGCCCGTCTCTACACATGCAAATGTGCCGTAATGTCTCCCGTTCAGAAAGGGCAACCCTCTGCGCTCTGCGCTAACGTTTAATTACCCTAGAGGGGTCGGGTGAAGGTGTGTGTGTGAACACGCAGCAAAGGAACTTCATGGAAACCTGCTGTCCGATCGCTGTTCCGAAGCACCGCTCTCACATTTTTGCACGGTGGACTCCCACCCCCTGGAGCGGGGGTCTGGGGCGGGGGTCTGGGAGACCCCCGCTAGCGGGGGTCTGGACCCCCGCGAGTGGGGGTCTGGACCCCCGCTAGCGGGAGTCTGGACCCCCACTCGCGGGGGTCCAGACCCCCGCTAGCGGGAGTCTGCCCTGCTATTTTTGGTTCCCAGACGACCCCCGCGAGCGGGGGTCCATACCCCCGCTCGCGGGGGTCTAGACTCCCACTCGCGGGGGTCCCGACCCCCGCGAGCGGGGGTCGGACCTCGCCAGACCCCCGCTATTCCGATATCCCAAAAAGGTGCACCCTGACGTGTAGGAGTCCACCGTGTGTGGAGCGTGCCGGAGGGGTCTTTCTTTTTAGACCCGTTTGCTGTTCTCTTCGCATGGGCCTTTAGCCCCCTCGCACCCCCCCTGTCTGACCCAGATCAGCAGGTCTTGTGCTACACGGAGGTTGTTCGGTATCGGGGTTCCACACAGACACCCAGGCAGCGCTGCCTTTCGAGGAGTTCTGTTCTTGCGGATTACCTTGCGTGTCTTTTGGTTCGTGCATATTGAGCCACACACGCATTGTGATTTGCAGACGTGCACTCAAAGGCGTCCTGGGTGTGTGGGTGCAGTGTTGTGGTGTGTTTTTTTTTGATGTTTTCTGCTGTGCTTCGTTGTGTTCTCTTCCAAAGCTGCACACTCCCTACCCCCGATGCCGAGTGGACAACACACGCCGGTTTGCCCCCCCACCCCACCCACCCCCCCGCTACTCTGCGGCTACCCTGCAACAGACACCCCCTCGCAGGATCGCAGTTGCAGGAACACCCGGCTACGCCTTGTGCCTCGGGTCCTCTGTGTGTCATCCCTGAGACCAAGCAACAAAGCCCCATCTCATGTGTCTAACTCACGATCCCAGCCCTTCACTTCTGCCTGGCATGTGCATGTGCGGGCACACTTTCTGCCCTCTTGCACAACCACCCCTACCCCCACTGCAGGAGGGGGCACCCCCCCCCCGCCCTCCCCATGCCCCGCTCTGCCAAACGGTCGCCCAGTTTGACGAGCAGCAGGCACCATGCCGCAGCCAGCACGGTGGGGGCGGCGACACACGCGACCTTCTGCGAGGAGGAGGAGCGGGACGTAGTGGAGTCCTTCCACGACGCCTTGTCCGATGTGCGCAGCGCTGCCTACGTCAAGGGCCGTGTGTGGACCATCACAAAGAGCGGTCAGATCGTCGTCCGTGACCCGAGATGCAAGGTCCTCGCAATGGTGGACGAAACGGAGCGTTGCGGCCACCCCTCTTGCATCGCCGTGGTCGGGCCCACTGTATGGGTCGGCTATGCCGGTGGCATCATCAAAGTCTACCTCTCCTCCTCTGTGCGGGAAGCGTCAGGCGGCGAGTTTAAACGACACTCCGGAGCTGTCAACGCCATCGCACACATGGGCCACGGGCAGCACACTAGGGTTTTCACCGGGTCCGCCGACTTCCTCATCCTGATGTGGAATCGGGAGTTCCAGGTCCTGCAGAAGATGTCGGGGCACGGGGGTGCGGTGCGGTCGATGTGCTGCAAGGGCAGGGTGCTGCTCAGCGCAAGCGATGACGGGACATACCGCGTGTGGGACATCGCCTCGGGCGACGCCCTGCAGCGGATCCACGCCCACAGCGGGGCTGTGTTCTCTGTTCTCTACCACCACGACATGATCTGGACAGCAGGCGAAGACGGGTTGGTCCAGGTGTGGGAGGGCACAACATACGCCCCCCTCGCTACGCTCGAGGCGCACGATGGGCCTGTCAACTGCCTGCTCGCTATCGATGCAGAGGTGTGGAGCGGCGGGGTTGACAATACCATCTGCGTGTGGTCCGCACGCGACTTCAAGATGCTGCGGCGCCTGGGGAACCACCAAGGATTCATCACATCGCTCGTGAAGGTTGTGGCACAGAGGGAGCACAGCGAGGTGTGGTCCGCAGCAGCCGACAAGACGCTGCATGTCTGGGGCTTCCAGCAGGCGTTTGACACCGAGGAGTGCCAGCGCCTGAGGGAGGACCTTGCGATGGCGCAGGATTCTTACAAACAGCAGCACACCGAGATGCTGAATAAATACCTCCGGATGGAGCAGAAGAAGGACGAGAGGATCGCAGGGCTCAATGCGAAGGTGGAGGCGCAGGCGGAGGATTTGATGCACATCGAGGATATGCACAAAGACCTGCAGCGGATTGTTGTGGAGAAGGAGCAGGACATCGAGCGTGCTTCCGGTGAGAAGTTCAAAGAGGAGCGGAGGGCTGTCGACGAGGAGCTGCGGCAGCTGCGGGAGCAGGAGCAGGAGGCGAGGCTGCAGGCGGCGCATCAGGCGACGCGCGCCGCCAGCGTGCCGCACCTGGAGTCAGCCCTGGAGCTGGAGAAGCAGCGCAGCGCGACGCTGCAGCTGAAGCTCAACGAGCAGGAGAATGAAGTGGCCTCTGCCAACCTCCTCCTCGCAAAGAAGACCGCAGAGCTGGAGGGGCACCGCCGCGTGTCGGAGACGGAGAACGCAGAGCTGAAGACGCGCCTCTCCAGCCGTGACGAGCGGGTCAGCTTCCTGTCGAATGAGGTGGAGCGTGCTGCCATCGGGCATGCGGAGGATGAGGAGCACATACGGCTGCTGGAGTCGCAGCTGAGCCTTGCCGATGCAGAGAAGGAGCGCCTGACAGATGAGGTGGCCCGTGTGTCGCAGGGCGCGACGGAGGCAGCGGAGAAGCGGCACGAGGGGCACGCTGCTTTCACCCGGCAGATGGGGGACCTGCAGGACAGCCTCGACGACGCCACGGAGGCCATCTCGCGGCTGCAGCACGACAACGACGCGCTGGGGAGTGACCGCGATGCCCTGGTGGCAAAGCTCAGCAACAGAGACTCCCAGCTGCGCGGGCTAGAGGACCAGCTGGCGCAGCTGCAGCAGGACCTCGACGCGTCTGCGGGTGAGCGGCGCAGGCTGGAGGCGAAGGTGGCTGACGCAGAGGAGGCTGGGGCAGGGCGCCAGAAGGGCCTGCAGAAGCTGCTGCGTGACGCAGAGGCTGAGCGCGACGAAGCGCAGTCTGAGGCTGCCTCCCTCCGGAAGGCGCTGGAGACGAACGAGCGGGATTTCAACGCGCATGTGGAGGCTGTGCGCGAGGCAACCGTTGCCTCCTGCGAGAAGCCTGAGGTGGCTGCGGCGCTGCGCGAGGAGGTGGCGCACCTCAACGAGCTGCTGCGTGCCGCGTCTGCCCAGAAGGAGGAGGCGGAGGCCCGCACCGACGAGCTGGAGGAGCTGGCGGCGGAGGCGGAGGGGGAGCGCGACGCCGCCATCGCCAAGGCGTCGCGGGCCGAGGCCTCCCTCGAGGCGGCGAGGCGCAGCGAGCAGCAGGGCGACGACGTGTCGCCCACCGGCAGCGCAGGGGGGCGGCCCCCGCTGCCGCCCTCGCCTGCAGGGTCGCACCGCACCGCACAGCGTCTGCAGGGGCTGGAGGACCGCGTGTTCGACCTGGAGACGGAGCGGGACCTGCTGGCGCACCAGCTGGACCAGGTGCGCACGGTGCTGCCGGAGGGCCGGTCCGACATTGTCGAGGCGGTGCGCCACCTCGCGGAGGAGGTGGCGGACCTGAGGGCTGCTGCTGTCGTGGCGCCGGTGGCGCGCCCCGTCGGCCTGTCACGTGGGGGCGTGGTCTCGCAGCGGCTGGCGGAGGCGGAGCGTGCACTGGATGACGCGCGGAGCGCGCAGAGGGTGTCGTCCGGCTATCTCGAGAGGATACGCGACATGCTGGGTGCTGCGGATGTGAGTGGCATTGTCAACGAGATCCAGACGCTGCGTGCGGCGGCGTCCTCCATGGCAGCCACGTCGGCATCGTCGCAGCAGCCTGAGCAGGAGACGACACCCCATGCGGCTGCCCTGGAGAGCCTGACTGACACGTCTTCGCCGGAGTCTTCGTCGCTGTCTGTGGATGTGTCTGCCGAGGGTGTGGGGGTCGGTGTGGGGGAGGGTGTTGGTGCCCACGGGCACCCCGAGCCCCCGGTCCTGTCGCCGCCGCTGCAGCCTGCGGATCAGCGCAGCGAGCACAGCAGGCACAGCGGTGCCAGCAGCAGCGGGGCTCGCGGCGACATGCAGCTGTTGCAGGATCTGCTCGACAGGGCGCTGGGGAAGGAGCGCTGCGATGTCGTGGCAGAGGTGCGGCGCCTGCTCGGCGACAAGGAGGCCCTCGCAGGCTTCTTCGAGGTGGCAGGTGCCGGGGACTGGGTTGCCGGGATCGTGGACAGCGTGACGGCGCTGCAGAAGGAGCGCGACGAAGCGCTGCAGCATCTGAACAGCGTGCAGGAGCTTCTGGAGCAGGACGCAACGGAGATCCGGCAGTGGCGTGATGAAATCGAGTCGGCAGTGCTGAGCCCCGAGACGTCTCTGAAGTCTGTGCTGGGGGACTACCGCGAGGCTGTGTCCTTCATCTCGTCGCTGTATGATGCTGCGCGAACGCGGAAGTCGTCCAATATCATCTCGCTGCTGAACGACAAGGTGGAGCACTACAACCAGGAGCGTGTCCGCTCCATCTCGCCCCCTGGGTCCGAGGCGAGTGCCCCCACGCGGCAGCCGGTCAGCAGCAGGGCTGCGGATTACATCGAGGCGTCTATCGGGGGTGCCGTGCCGACACGCACCCCTTCGCGTTCCCCAGAGTTCCGTGACAGTGCTGCGGATAGCGCCACGCACGAGGGGCTGAGGGACGAGTTTGCGCGCCTGAAGGAGGGCCTCGTGGAGGAGCTGCAGGAGAAGGAGCGCCTCATCGAGTCGCTGAGGGTGCAGCTTTCTGACAGCGCCGCCAGGGCGGCAGCGGCCCGCGCGTCTGCCGACGACGGGGGCCGTCTGCAGGCGCGGCTGGAAGAGCTGACGACAGCCAACACCTCCCTGCGTGCAGCGGTGGCGGCTGAGCAGCGCCTCCGTGAGAGCCTGTCGTCGCGGCTGGAGGATGCAGAAGCAGCCACGTCTGACGCTGACGACCGTGCCACGGCAGCAGTTGCAGAGGCACGTGAGCTGCGTCGTGACCTGCGGCGCGATGCTGCGCGCGTTGCCGACCTGCAGCGCGAAGTCGATGCGGGGCAAGTGGATGCAGCAGAGCGCGCCGAGCGCCTGGCGGATCTTGCCGAGAAGCGGGTGCGTTTGGAACGTGCGGAGCAGCGGGCGCGCGAGGGCGAGAGCCGTGCGGCGAAGCTGGAGGCGGCAAACTACGAGCTCGAGGCGCAGCTCGGCACCCTGAAGGCCTCCGATGCAGGGGTGGCACGTGACCTGCGGCGCGACCTGCGGAAGGCGTCGGGCGACCTCACAGCATGCCAGGAGCGCCTGCGTGATGCGGAGGACGAGCGCGACGCACTGCAGGACGCACAGGCACGCCACCACGCCTCCCTCGCTGAGGCACGTGCCCGTGTGCATGAGCTGGAGGCGGCCCGCAAAGCACAGCAGGGCGACACCGATGAGGTGCACGACCTGCGGCGTGACCTGCGCAGGACAGCGGCAGATGCGGCAGCCCTGAAGCAGCGTGCCACCCTGCTGGAGGAGGAGCGCGACGACCTGAAGGTGCGGGCAGAGGCGCTGGAGGACCGCATCAACGGCGCCAAGACACACGACGCTGCGTCGCTGCGCGAAGTGCGGAAGGAGCTCCGCAAAGCTGCAGCTGATGCCGCCGAGCACAAGGAGAAGTACGACGCTGCAAAGGCAGACCTGGCCACAGCCGTGCAGCAGGAGGAGCTCGTGCGCAAGTCGAAGGCTGACATCATCGACACCCTAAAGGCACGTCTGCAGGAGGCGGAGAAGGCTGCCGATGCAGCGGATAGCGAGAAGAAGCGCATCAGCCACGAGGCTGACATCCGCGCACGCACCGACACAGCTGTGATTTCCGACCTGCGTGCACGCGTGGGTGACGCAGAAGCGCAGGCAGACACCTCCAGGCAGCTGGAGTCTGCCGAGCTGCGGGAGTTGAAGGCAGAGCTCCGGAAGGAGATCACACAGCACGCCGAGTCGAAACGCCGGCTCGACGCCATGACTGCCCGACACGACGAGGCGCGCAAACAGGCGGCTGACAAAACAGCGCAGGCCACCGCCCTCACCGAGTCGGCAGCACGCCTGGAGGCCCACAACGCCACACTGCAGGCACAGAGCGCACGCCTCCCCTCACTCGAGGATGAGGCGGCCCGCCTGCGCGCCCGCCTCAGCGAGTTCGAATCTGCCGCCGATGCATCGCGCCTGAGCGAAGGGGCAGAGCTGCGCGACCTGCGGAAGGACCACCGCAAGCTGTCGGTGGAGGCGACGGGCTTGAAGCAGAAGCTGGAGGACGCCGAGCAGTTCATCGCTGAGCTGGAGGGCATGCTCAGCGACAGCAAGGGGCGCAAGGCCGAGGCGAAGGATCTGCAGCGCAAGCTCGACACCCTCACAGACGAGCTGTGCGACACTCGCGCCAAGGCTGCTGCTGCAGAGGACCTCCAACGCAGCGTCGGCATGCTGGAGCGGCAGCTGCGCCAGACTGCAGAAGAGCTGTCTGACGCCAAGGTGCAGGTCCTGCGTGACGCCGAGGTTGGGGCAGAGCGTGACGAGCTGCTAGCGCAGGTGGCACAGCTGCAGCAAGACCGCGACGAGAGCCGCGAGGCCAAGCGGGACCTGCGCAAGGCCAAGGCACAGCTGCTCGACATGCGCAGCACCCTCGACGATGCAGAGGCCGACCTGGCAGAGCTGCGCGCAGCCTCCCAGCAGAGCGCAGCCCTCAAGCAGGATCTGGCAGACAACAAGCGCCGCGTCGAGGAGCTGCAGATGGAGAAGGGCGGCAGCGCCGAGTCTCTGGCACTTCTGCAGCAGAAGCTCGATGCGACGGAGGCACGCACGCAGCACAAGGCGCAGGAGCTGGCGGCCGCATTGGAGGAGGTCGAGAGCCTCGACTCGGAGGTGCAGCGCGTGACGGAAGAGTCAGAGGGGCTCCGTGCACAGCTGCGCGAGCTGACCGACAAGGCACGCCTTGGACAGCTCGAAGCTGCGAAGTGGAAGCTCGAAGTATGTCGCGCCCCTGTGAGGGGGGAGGGGGGCCGGAGTGCATCACCACTGCTGCCAGACCTTTTGGGATGCCACACCATCACCACCACCACCACCACAGGCCTCTGTGCACGACGACACGCAGAGCAACCTCGAGGCAACGGAGCGCCGTCTGGAGGAGAAGGAGGCAGAGCTGGGGAGGCTGCTGCGGCAGGCGGAGGAGGAGAAGCGTGCCTTGCAGGTGAGGTGCGACGAGGCTGAGGGCCAGTTGGAGGCCCGCCAGACAGTGTCCGATGTGCAGGCCGAGGTGCAGCAGAAGCTGCGCAGCGACCTCTCCACGCAGCGCCGCCAGGCGGCGGAGGCCGCTGCCGCTGCCGAGACCCTGCAGCAGGACCTCGACGACGAGAAGGACCAGGCAGAGCGTGCAGCAGCCAAGGCCGCAAAGGACCTGGCCACCCTGCAAGGCAGGCTTGCGGAGAGCGAGGCACAGTACACCACAAAGGCGCAGGAGCACGCAGAGACGGCACTCGAGCTGCAGCAGACTGAAGCAGACCACCGCATGGCCCTGACTGAAGCCAACGAGCTGCGCCAGCTGCTGCGTGCTGCCCGGGAGAAGCTGGCGGAGTTGGAGGTATGCACCGCCGCGCCTTACGCATGTTGCACACTTGTTGGGGACGCGAAAGATGGTAAACTATGCTAGGATTGGCCCGAATCCTTGGTGATTCCCTTCACGCCTGCTGCACCCCCCCCTCCCTCTCCCTCACCCCTCACGCCGTGCAGGAGACGGAGGCCACGCAAGCCCTCCCCGACGAGGAGGACCTGGCCCGCAAGCTGGAGAAGCAGTTTGAGCTGACGACAAACGAGCTGAAGTCGCAGCTGGATCGGGACCAGCGGACGCTGGAGGAGGAAAGGACCCGCCACGAGGCTGACTCCAGCCAGCTGCTGGATGAGCGTGAGACGGCGCGCCTCGAGGTCAAGCAGCTGCAGGAGCAGCTGCGCCACTCGTCGGACGAGGTCGAGGACCTGCGCCGCCTGCTGCAGGAGACCGAGGAGCGCTCGCTGCAATCGCGCGGCAGCTCAGAGCCCTCCCGCGGCAAGGTATGGCAGATGGCGGTGTGGGAGGGGGGCTGAGGGAATACTTTTGTTTAGTCGTGTGTGCAGGTCGCGATTCTGATGGCTGCTGCCTCCCTGATTTCGTTGTGACTTATGCACAACACACACCGTCCCCCCAACGCAGAACGGCGACGACGGCTCTGTTGCGGCTGACTCGGGTGCCCCGTCGCCGTTTGCGACGAACCTCGACGACACGGCGCGTCGGCGTGCCTCGGGGCCTGACCCCGAGACGGTGCGCCACCTCACGGCGGAGCTGGCTGCAGCAGAGGAGCGTGTGGAGGCGCTGCAGCACGCCGTGGAGGAGTGGGAGGGCGGCGACATGCAGGAGCGCCTGCGGAGTCTGGAGGAGGAGAAGATGCAGCTGGAGCGTGAGGTGGCACGGCTGCACGAGCACCTCGAGAACTGCAACGTGGTGTGCGATGAGAAACAGGCTGAGATCATGCAGCTGCAGGAGCAGGCAGACACCCTGGTATGTTGGGCTCGTTTCCGGCGTGGAGATCGGCTTCGCGTTGTTGTCCTTGAGGTACTTTTCTGCAACAAAGGAGGTCGGATTGTCGCCTGCCACTCAGCAGGCTGTTTGTCGCTCAGTTTCGCTCGGTTTCGACAGGCCACTCTGCAGAGATATCCCCTTGCTTCGCCCATTCAAAGATGTGTCAACATCCTCAAGTCATTTTCGGCGGAGTCGGTGCCAGGGTGCGGGTGTAGCGGTCTCAGCACGCCCACCCGTCGTTTGGCAGTCAAAATTCACCTCGAGGCGGCCTGTCTTCCCGTTCAACCGCCTGGGCTTGAGGTCGTTGAGGAACCTAAAGTACAGGCAGCCTTGTTGACTTCGGCGATTGCGGTGGGAGCCGATCCCCGATTGATGTCCAGCAGTTCGGCTCCGCCAAGCTCTGGACGAGGCCACATGTACTTTTTAAAACGCCACATAAACGTCTCACGCGCGGCGTTAAACAGGGTAAACAGGGACTAATAACACTTCCCGCACGCAACAGGCTTGCTTTTCCATTCACACTCGGCAATCAACCCCCCACGCAACAGGGCATCGAGAATGACCAGCTCACAAAGGACATCGTCCAGCTGAAGGACACGATAGGCGATACCATGGACCCCACCGCGCAGAAGCTTGCCGACATGACGGAGCAGAACACGGTGCTGGTGCGCGGCCTCCGGGAGGCGGAGGAAGAGGCTTCGAAGGCACGTGATCGTGCGGGGCATCTGGTATGCCGGTGAGCGGTGGTGGTATCAGGCTGTCAGACTCTGTGGGTTAGTTGTTGTAAACATGCTACTGCAGCACAACCAACAGCTTCATGTTTTTTATCAGACTTCACTACCCACCCCACACCCCCTTCAGGAGAAAAAGCTTGAGGACCTGCAGCAGGAACAGCAGCAGCAGCAGCAGGAGCAGCAGGATGCGTCAACCTCACAGCTGGATTCGAGCACCATCGGGCATGAGGCTGAGGTGAAGGAGTGGCAGCAGCGCTGCAGCGATCTGGAGGCGCGTGTGGCTGAGCTGCGCACCGCCGCCAGCAACGGGGAGCGCGAGCTGAACCAGCAGAAGCAGACGGCGGAGGACTACAGGGAGATCGCGAAGGAGATGACGCAGAAGAGCGACGAGGCGGAGGCCGCTGCCGCAGCGCTGGAGGACACCCTGCATGCTGAGCGGCAGAAGGTGAGAGACCTGACCCGCAGCCAGGCTGAGGCCGAGTCGGGCGCGGCCAGCCCCGCCAAGATCGCCGAGCTCGAAAAGCAGGTGGCAGACCTGCGCGAGGCAAACCAGACCCTCCGGAAAACCATCGCAGAGTTCAAAAGCAAAAACATGTTCCTCGCCCTCGATAAGAACCAGCTGGTAGACCAGTTCACCGAGGCGGAGTCGAAGGTGGCAGGCCTCCTGAAGCAGGCCACCGCCCTGCAGGAGGAGGTGGCGAAGGAGCGTGACGAGAAGGAGCAGAAGGACTCCGAGATATCGCTCTACAAAGAGCAGATCGAGCGCCTGTCGAAGGGGTACAGCCCTGCCAAGGGGGAGTCGCATCTCAACAACTCGTCGTTTGAAACGCCGCCGCGCCCGGCGCATGTCTACCCCGATGAGTCGCCTGTGTTTGAAGACCAGGAGATGCTGCTGGAGACGGCACGGCAGGAGCTGCACAACATGACGGAGGAATACCGCGAGCAGCTGCGCATCAACAGCGCGCTGCGGCTGCAGATCGAGGAGATGTCCGACAGGCTGCGGCAGCGGCGCATCGACGAGGCGGAGGCGGAGGCGATGGAGAGCCACAGCCAGCTCCGCCCCAGGGGGGCGGTTGCCCCGCCGAACGGAGGGAGGTGGCGTGGGGCGGCAGGGGTCGGCGGCAACCCGCCTGCCAACCTCAACATCCAGCACAGCGGGATCTCCCCGGCGCGCAGCGGGCGGAGCCGCTCGGGTGGGGCGCCGCACAGCACCCACCGCACCGGCACCCCGCCACACCACCACACACCCAGGCAGACCCCCGGCACGCCCACAGGCGGTGCCTTGGGGAGTTTCACTGCCTCTGTGCAGGACCCGTCGTTCTACCAGAGCCAGCTGGACAACCTGGATGAGGTGGCGCAGTTCCTCCAGGCGCGCACCCTGGGCGTGGAGGCGGATGCCGCTGTGGTGGAGGCGCTGAACGACCAGACCCGCCGGGTGAAGCGCGACTTCGACAAGGTGGGCGCGCTCCTCAACACCTCGGAGGGGCTCCCGGGGAGCCACGACTCGGACCGGGCGCTCTTCGAGAGTCTCCGGGATATGTTCAACCGGGACACGGGGCTGCTCCACGAGAGGAACTCGCAGCTGCAGTCGTCGATTCTCAAGCTGCAGCAGGCCTACAAACACATCTTGGGTATCCTCCATAGCAACAGGCAGGGGAGGCCTGGGGGCGACACCCCTGGGAGGCGGCCTGGGAACCCTCCGTCGGGGACGAGCTCTGCGTCGTCTGTCTTCGGGATTCCCACCGACGCGCAGGGGATGCAGCGTGCGGCGAGGGAGGCGGAGATGGAGAACGTCGCGCTGCGCTGCGTGGTGCAGCTGGTTGCCGGGCAGCTGAAGCTGCGGGATGACAAGCTGCGGAGCCTGAAGGAGAAGCACGCCGCCCTGGTCGCCTCCGTCGGGCAGGACGACCACCGCCCCCGCTCGACGAGCTCCGCGATGCCTCCCTCTCTGTCGCGGAAGACGAATGTCAGCGAGGTGGTGTCGGACCTGTCGGACCTGTTTGCCAGCGTGCAGGCCCTGTCGAAGCACCTCGAGGTCGAGCTGCCGCACATGGCCCTGCCCGAGCTGGAGGCGCTCGAGGAGGAGGCGAGCGGGCTGGTGCTGAAGTACTCTAACCTGCTCAGCGAGCCGCGGAGTGTGTCGGGGAACACGTCTGCCACAGGCAGGGTGTCGCCGCTCCCGCCAGAGAATAACCGGGTCCCGGCGCCGCCGTCGCTGATGGGGCTCCTGCCGCAGCGTGCCCTGTGAGGCGGGGGTGTGCCTGTTTCTGTTCCAGGGCTTTAAAAAAATCATGTCCGGCATGTTCGACGATGATGGCACACAGGGCTGCCCCTGGTTGCCCCGTCTTACACTTCGTAGTGCAGTGTCATGCCGGTGGGTTATCGATGCGGTCCGAACGACCCGAACAATAAAAAATGCCGGGATAATGCTGGAAAGTTCTGGGATCTTTTCTCCCCCCCTGTTAGTTCATAGAGATGTGGTTGTGGTGATTGTTTGTGTACGCACGCATGCTTTGTATATGTGGCTGTGTCTTTCCGTTGTCCCAGCAACTATAGTAGAGTGGGGAGTGGGGAGTGTGTGGGGGGGCTTCGCAGTGGGGACAATGTGGCCGCTTCCATGCGTGGGTGTCTGTGTACAGTGTAGATCGCATCACGATCAGGCTGCTCGGTGCGTTCTACGGCAAAACGATTCACGTGACCACGTTTGCCTGAGTAGACCATGTGCCGATCGTAGCTCACAACAACTGTGTGTGTCAGATAGAAGGCATTGTTGTGCATCATTGGTGTTGCACACATCATCTGCCGCTAAGTTTAGAAAGGGTGTCTGAACGGGCTGTCTTCATGCAAGAACAGGCAAGTTACCACCACCCTCGATTCAGTTGACGCGGGCATAGCGAGGAGAGCGAGAGGGTGTTGCGACTCTTTTGCTCTGTCCTCTGCTCCCCCACCCCCCCGCATGTGCGTACCTCCGCCAAATGCATCTGTTCCTGCCTCCTGCATTTGCAAATCCGACCGTCGTTTTGTTTGTGAGTGGATGTCCCCCAAGACGATTTAGAGCCTCCTGGGCCGGAGCCGCAGCTGCCCCAGCCAACTGCTGTGTTGTGCCGACAGGTGTAAGCAGAAAACCCCACAGCCACACCCGCCCGCGTCCGGCGCAAAACGCAGCCTTCGTGTAGAGATTCTATGGGACCATCCTTCTAACAATCCCGGTCTTTTTCTTCTGATGGTCACACCGGGTCAATAATAAGCGACTGCCGGATCAGCATATTTCCTGTGGTGATGGCAGCTGAGGGGAGTTTACTGCGCTTTGTCGTGCAGCAGCGGCAACAGTTTAGTCTGTGAAACCCCCAAGACCCCGGAAGACGCGGAAGAGACGAGATCCGATCTGCGGTGTTCTTTCGGAGGATCTTCGAAGGCACACCCTCCCTCCCCCCTCCCCAACACCCACACCAACACACCAACCCTCCCTTGCATACCACATCGCACCACCGCAGCAGGCGTTCGGCGCTCTGCCGGGGCCGCGCCTCGCCACAGCCAAACCACCCCGGGCTCACCTTTCCCGCTGTCTCCTCACCCCCTCCCTCCCTCACAGGTTGCCAGACCCATTCGGCACACACAGGGTAACCCCCGATCGCCACCACCACCACCCCGCCTCGCAATGGACATCACTGCGATATGCACCGCCACCGGGAAGCACGTCAACCTGGGGGTGGAGGAGGAGGAGACGGTGGGGGAGCTGAAGGACAGGCTCGCGGAGATACTGGGGGTTAGCGAAAACGAGGAGGGCGAGATGCACGCGGGGCGGAGGCTGAAGATGCGGATCCGGGGCGAGGGCGAGGCCCCCGAGATCACGGACAACGATGCGGAGGTGCAGTACGCCGGTATAAAGGACGGGGATGAGCTCGAGGTGGGACTCCGCTCCCTGCTATGCCCCCACGAATACACCGGACACTCCGGAGGGGTTGGCTGTCTCCTCCTCACGCCCTGCGGAACACGCCTCTACACTGTCGGCCTCGACGTGAAGCTCCGCGTGTGGAACACCGAGACAGGCAAATGCATCGCAACCCGCTCCTGCGACTACTTCAAACAGATGGCGATATCGCCGCAGGGCGACCGCCTCTACACCTCAGACATGCTCCTGCTCCTCGTGTGGGACACCGACACCTGGGAGTCCCGCGTCATAGAGGAGGAGCCCCCCCGGGCCATCGCGCTCTCCCCCGAGGGGGAGAAGCTTTACGTCTCCACCGATGTGCTGCGGATTTGGGATACCGAGTCGTGGGAGTTTCACGAGGTGCTGCCCGCGCAGGGGAGGGTCTTCACAGCCCTGGTGGTGTCGCAGTGTGGGAAGCGCCTGTTTGCGGCAAACCCGGACCCCGAGGAGATCGTGATGCTCTGCACCGAGACCTTCAACATCCTCCGTGTCGCGAGCACGCGGCAGGAGGTGCGGCAGCTCCTCCTCTCCCCCTGCGGGGCTTACCTCTACTCAAGGTCGCATAAGTTTGGGGAGGTCCGGAAGTGGGATACCGACGCAATCCTCCCCGCAGGGGAGGGCATTTTCGACTGCGGTTTGCTTCCTGATATGACAGAGTCAGACTCTGTCAACGCGGTGGTGGTGTGGGATATATCGCTGTCATCCTGCGGGCGCTGGCTCTTCTGCATCGGGCATGGCATTGCTGTGTGGGATGCCAAGACCTTTGAGTGCAAGGGCATGGTGTCGCGGGGTTCCTTTGGCACCGCCGTGGTAGCCTGGGGTGATTATATCTTCCACAACATGGGGAAGAAGGTGAATGTGGTGAAGTATGGCTCGCTGGAGGACATCCTCGTGATGCACCCCGAGGGTGTTGACAACGCGGATGACAACAGCGATGAAGGCGCCGCGCTGTATACTTTGAAGATGACAAACAATAACCAGCGCCTGACAGGCACAGTGGAGGAGTTCCGCACACATGAGCAGTGGCACATCCCCACTATGGAGGATCGTGACCGTGAGGAGGTGGAGCGGAAGAAGAAGGAAGGGTGCGTCATCTGCTAGGCAAAAAAAAGGGGGAAAGAAAAAGGGAAATCGCTGATCTTTCTCTCTCGGGTGGGGTCAGGTAGTTCCCAAAAAGCTCTTATCACAACATCTCGACACCGAATCAACGGGGGTGGTGGGGGGGGGGGGGAAATCAAGGGGGGGGGGTGGGGTGGTGGGCGTTCCGTGATTTTGTGTGGATAGCGCTATCAGTTCTCGTGCGTTCGTCTCTCGTGGACTTTCTGTATGTGGGTCCGCTAATCCAACACAGTAAACGGCGTTCCGTGATTTTGTGTTTTCCTCTCTCTTACCATAGCTCTTCTGGGCTGAGATGTAGGATACAGCCCAGCTGTGAATCGGGTGGAGGGGAGGGCAGCGCGCTCTCTCTCTGTGGTGTGACTTTTCTTTCTACCTCACTATGCATGCATGTGCCTCCCCCACACCCTCCCCCATTCCCCCCACCAAAACTGCTTCGACCCCTCTCTTCTACACAAAAAAAACCAGCAACAACCGGGACAACAATCACTCAAAAAAATGGAATTCATTCCAACTGGGGCGAAGCCCCAGTTGGAATGAACCCAGACCAACGCATGTATCACACCTTTCCATTTCTAATGCAGCGGAGTGGAGGGGTGGGAAGGGGAAGGGGGCGGGGTTTGGGTATGGGTTGTTGCTCGCGTTACCTGTGGTTCTCACCACTCAGATGACCACCGCATGCACAGCCGAGCTGCCGGGCGTTCATCCGAGCTTCAATAGAAGGAACTGCAGCGCAGCCTGAGGGACGGGGATACGGCAAACTGTACACATGATGCTGGGTATGGGGGTGGTGGTGGTGATGGGTTGGGCGCGAGTCTTTTTCACTGTCCCCTCTGTCACAATGGTGGTTCTTGGCACTGGCCCCTGCCTGTTGTCCCTCCGCCCGAGATTGGGCGTGCCGCTTGAGGCTGCCGTCTTCCCTGCTTTCCATTTTCAGCCACACAGCAGTAGTAGCGTGCACGGAAGTGCCGGAAAAAAAACATGGCATTCTTGTCTCCAAAACAAAAGCCTCACAAGAGGGGGCGTGTGTCCTTTGGGGGGAGGTGGTGCCATATACTGTGATCCCTTCTTCAGAAATAACTCGCTATTTGGTTCGCCCCCACCCCCCCACTTTCTACCTTCATTCTCCTCCATTTCCTCCTTTACGACTCACCACGTCTCTCCAAAATGCCACAGCAGCGACGAAAACTCGTGCAGCGTTGATGTGTCGTTGAGCTTGTCATCTCCTACCGCACACTCTCTCTCCTTCTCTTTCTCCCTTCTATCTACCGCCCGTATTGTTCCAACACTCGCGGGATACTTCTTCCGCTTCGAAAAAAGGGGATGGGGTGATGGGGGGCTGGGGGTATTTATTTTTCTTCCGGCAAGACCGCGCAACGATTTGGCACACCCGGCGTACACAGCAACACCAAAAAAACACCATGTTCCCAAACGCGCAGCTTTCTCACACACCCCTCCTGAGGGGGTGTTGTGGCTGCGCCGCCATCTTTCATACCCTACCTATAGCCACTGCCGGGGTTGTACCAGGGTGTGCCAGGCGCTTGGTCAGTCTTGTGGAAACCTTCTATCCGACAGTTTCTCTTTCCGTTCGTTCTGTTTCGCGTGCCCCTTCGCAGACCCCGCTCCTCCTCCCGCGGCTGGGCATACGTCGTCATGCAGCGTTCGAACAAATTGCACGCAGTGTTTATGTATTTCCAGGGGGTGGGTCAGGACAGGCTGCCCCTCACGAGCAGGGCCTCCACGAACCCCAAGGGGGTTCCTTTTTCTGCTGACCCGCAATAGTGTCGGCGCCCCGCTTGACATCCACACATTCATCGGGTGTGGCAAGCCTGCCTCATATATGCCTCCCCTGTCACCCCCACCCCCCACACGCTCTCGCTCATCGTGTCTGATATAGGCTCATGACGCCAGTGGTGCCGCAGGCGTGATTCATGAGATCAGAAGCGATTCTGCCACGGGGGTAGAAGGGGTTGGCTGTGCGTAGTAAATTTACTGATTCCTCGCCACGACGCTGCAGAGTATATATATTTGTGCCCTCCCCACCCCCACCCCCTCCCCCTCCCCTCCCCGTAGAGTGTGGCGGGGGGTTTGCATGCCCCATGGCTTCATTCTCTGCTGCACCCGACAGCCCCATTCCTCCTCCGCCTCCCCGCCCTTTAGCAATCTCTGTTTGATACAGGGTGTAAAAGCCACGCCCCTTGCCCCCGGAATCACCCGCCCGGAATCACCCGGTGCCGACATAAACACACACCACCCACGCAGGCAGGGTGCTTTTGGTGCCCCCCCGCCGCCACCCTGCGTGCCCAGGCTCTGGGTTTGACAGACGCACGCAGGCCTCCAGCAATGCCCACCCATTCGCCCGCCGCTGCCCTCCTCCTCCGCCGTGGGCTGCGGGGTGCTGCCGCCGCACAGTGCTTCCGCCCCCAGCCACTGGTCCCCCCGCACCAAGCAGCGCAGGCGGTGCGCTGTGCCCAGAGGGGTCTGCTGCTGCAGGTGAGGTTCTGCTCGTCGTCCGCAAGCAGTGTAAGGCCCAGTGATCGGCAGAGTATCGTTGTGGGTGACTATGTGCGGGTTCGCGACGGGACAGAGGAGTGGCGTGAAGGGTTTGTCGTCGAGCTCACTCGCGACGGCACGCCCAAAGTGCTCGTCGAAGGGTTCAGGTCGCCGCATATCTTCAGCCAGGTTGAGAAGTTTGACGCGATCCCAGCTCCAGAATGGGCACAGCCTGGCGACCGCGTGACCTACTGCGGCGAGCGGTGCACCGTGGAAAAGATCGAGAAGGGTTATGTCTGGGTTGTGCGCGATGCGTTCTACTCAAAGTCGGAGGTTTGCACAGAATCCATCACACCTCTGGAGGAGACCTTCACCGAGCAGGTGTACTTCCTCTTCTTCCGCCCCACGCAGCTAATGCTGGTGATCCGGCGCGAGTGGATCTTCTGTGCCGGCCTGTACCTGCTCACCCGCTTGTCCCTGCTCCTGCTGGTTCTCTTCCTGGTGGCGTGCATGCAGGGGCATATTCCGACAGGGTACACCCGTGCCGAAATCATGTCCGCCATCACATTCCTGTACGGCGTGAGTCAAGTGTCACGTCCCTTCTGTGCAGTGGCCTCTATCATCCTCGCAAAACGCCTCCGCCCAGCCCTCTGGCTGATCAAGCGGAAGGCAGCATCCAGTGCCAAGCCCTAGCCGCGCCCTTGAGATGTGTATGGTATATTTCACACGCCTACCGCACACTCTCTCTCCTTCTCTTTCTCCCTTCTATCAACCGCCCGTATTGTTCCAACACTCGCGGGATACTTCTTCCGCTTCGAAAAAAGGGGATAGGGTGATGGGGGGCTGGGGGTATTTATTTTTCTTCCGGCAAGACCGCGCAACGATTTGGCACACCCGGCATGGATATATTCAGACCTTATTCAGAGGTTCCTGCATTTAACCTCTTATTCTAAGGGGGCCCTCGCTACGAGTCACTGTGAATCACGAGTCGTCAGTTTTCAGCCAAACATGGCTGACTTCTCACCTTTTCTCACTCAGTCACACTTGGTAGCGAGGTCCCCCTAAGACCTTAATTAAGACGCAGGGGTCAACGTACTATTGCTGAAGATTGAATGAAGGTCTTAACCTCTGAGTGTAAGACCTGACAGGGGGGGGCGAATAGTATTACTACGTAATACTATTCGGCGAACCAACCTGTATATTTGACCCCCCCCAAAAAAGGTATATTTTTGGGGGTGGCCAAATAGTATTACGTAGTAGTACTACTCCAAAATTCGTGAAAAGGGGCGTTTCGAGGGGTCTCCCGTTCCATTGCACTTTTCGGAATCCGTGCGGATCGTAGTGGGGTCATTTTGGTGGCTCAAGTGTCAAGCTTCACCCATGAAATGCGGGTCGGGTTCAGGCACTTGTGAAGGGAAAAGGTGACTGGGAGGCAGCTTGCCCACCCATACCACCCACCCAGCATGACCCCCCTCACAGATTTGCCAAAACACCGTTCGTTTGAACGTTTGGAATCTGTGCGGATCGTGGTGGGGTCATTTTGGACATGGGGTGCCTATCTGCACCCCGTACTTAGGGTCACCAAAAACGTGCCCCAGAGCTCCCGAAAAATAAGTAATACTATTTGGCACCGTAATACTATTCAACTAGGTAATACTATTCGCCCCCCCCCTGTAAAGAGTTTACACTCAGAGGGGGACCTCGCTACGAGTCACTGTGAGTCACGAGTCGTCAGTTTTCAACCAAACATGGCTGACTTCTCACTTTTTCTCACTCAGTCACACTTGGTAGCGAGGGCCCCCAGAGGTTTAAGATCTTAATTAAGGGGATTCAGAGGTTGCGTGTTTTTTGGGCCTAAGGTCTTACAGGGGGGGGCGAATAGTATTACCTAGTTGAATAGTATTACGGTGCCAAATAGTATTACTTTTTTTTCTGGGGCTCTGGGGCATGTTTTTGGTGACTCTAAGTACGGGGTGCAGATAGGCACCCCATGTCCAAAATGACCCCACCACGATCCGCACAGATTCCAAACGTTCAAACGAACGGTGTTTTGGCAAATCTGTGAGGGGGGTCATGCTGGGTGGGTGGTATGGGTGGGCAAGCTGCCTCCCAGTCACCTTTTCCCTTCACAAGTGCCTGAACCCGACCCGCATTTCATGGGTGAAGCCTGGCACTTGAGCCACCAAAATGACCCCACTACGATCCGCACGGATTCCGAAAAGTGCAATAGAACGGGAGCCCCCTCGAAACGCCCCTTTTCACGAATTTTGGAGTAGTACTACTACGTAATACTATTTGGCCACCCCCAAAAATATACCTTTTTTGGAGGGGGTCAAATATACAGGTTGGTTCGCCGAATAGTATTACGTAGTAAAACTATTCGCCCCGCCCCCCCCTGTACTCTAAGAGGAGGAGGAGGTAGATTTGGCGAAAATTCTTCCTCTCTTATTAAGGTCTGAATACATCCATGACCCGGCGTACACAGCAACACCAAAAAAACTCCCCTCCAGTGTTGAGCGCCCGCCCAGGGTACGTGTCGTGTGAAGTACCGACGCCCCGGCTTGCCGGGGCCTGGGCATTTGTTGTGTACTCCCCGACCTCAGGGCCCTGTGAATGCTAGATCTCCCCGGTCCGGCCCTGTTTTTGTCCCGCCAGCACTGAGTCACCTGCAGCTCAACCCCGGCCAGTGCGCGGTTTGTTTGTCCTTGAGAGCAGCAGAGAGAAGCGAGAGTGAGAGGGATTGAGGCCCCCCGCCCCCAGGTTCCCTGCCCACCTGGTCGCACTCAAGTGCCTCACACCGGATCTCTCCCCACCCGGTGATCCACCTGACGGATAAAAAAAAACACCATATTATGGTGGACCCAGAGCTATTCCTAACTAGGGGTCCGGATTCCATGATTTTGAATTTCAGATTTTTCCTCTGTCTGGCGCGTTTTTTTTTGCACTCTGTTTAGCGCGTTTTTTTTGCACTGCAGGAAAATAATTTTCTGGCGAGGATTCCAGGCCTGTGCCTAAGTCGGATGTAGATGTAAGGGTCGGCCTCAAGGAAAAAAAGTTCCCACTTTTTTCTTCCCATATTTTTGGTGGGGGTTTTTTTGAGGGTTTTTAGGAATTTTTTTGGGGGGGGGGATATGCCTGGCCTTTTTTGGGCACGCTCCGCACCCCCGCTGACGCGGGTGCTGTGCTGAGTGCCGTCCTGCAGCTGCTCGCGACCACGGTGCTCGTGGCCGCGGGTGGCTGTTTGGGCACTTCCGAGTTATTGTACAGCCTCTGTGAATAATCGGAGGCTGTGCAAGAACTCGGAAGTGACGACGAAGACGAGGCCACGGGCGACCTCCCACGGGATGGCATCGCCCAGAGGCTTGCTCTCGAGCTCAAACCAACAGATGTACACTACCGTGGCCTCCGGCGGCTGGGGGGCTCTGCCCCCCAGACCCCCCCTGCACGGTGGCCAGGATTTTGTGGGATATGGAAACGGGATATCCCGGTGGGATATCCCGCGGGGGAGGTCTCCCGCTGCCGGATGAAAGCAAAAAATGGGTTTCGGGACCGTTTTTTCCAACGACACCCCTTCTTGACATGCCATAGTGGCATACGCGGAAGGACTTGGTGACAAGACAGGCACAAGCCACAGGGGGGTCTGGGGGGCAGAGCCCCCCAGCCGCCGGAGGCCACGGTAGTGAACATCTGGGTCTTGGCTGGAAAGAACACCGGTTTTTTGGCTGCCGGGAAGAAACAGAAGAGGGGCGGGTGTCTGGAGGACTCATCCTCATCCCCCCTCGGAAAAAGTTTCCTAAGGAAAATCCTTAGAAAAAAATAAATTGCCCCTCCTAAAAATCCTTAGAAAAAAATCGGGAAATTTCGGAGACTGTATTCCGTATTCCATGTTAGGAGCAAGCCTGCCTCAGTAGCGCGTTTTTTTTGTATCCGATTTCGGTCACCAGCCCCCCGGACCCCCAGATTTAGGAAAAGCCCTGGGTGTACCTGAAATCCCGTATATACCGTACGAAAGAACTACGAAATACGGGGTAGGGAGTCGTTTTTTATTTTGGGTGGCACTTTTTTTTGGGGGGGTATTTTTGGGGGGGTGCCTGCAATGTTTGAGGTGACCCAACAAGCCCAGGGTGCGATGCAGCAAAGAGACGAGTCATGTCCCGTTGATATCACCTCACAAAATCGCCTTGCTACCACTTCAGCATCCACACACCTACGACACATGACACGCCCAGCAGATCAGTTCTACCAGCATCCCTAAGGATGGAAGCTACCAAAATTGATGAAGAAATTTCCGAGGAAAGAAACTTCCGAAGAAACTTCCGCCTTGTTGGAGACCCCCCGCAGCGCCGAGCGCCACGGACAGTGCGGTGGCAACCCTCCTCGACTTCCTGATGCCACAGGCCTAGAAGTCACGTACAGTCCATTCCGCCAGCACAGCAACCAGCCTGGAGCCCAGTGCGTGGTTTGTTGATCAGAATTGTTGTTGTTCATGTTATTTGCATGATTCACGTAATCAGCCGAGGCGAATGGTGGCTTTGTTGCTCACCTGTGGCGGTCTTGTTGACTGGTGTACTGCAGTCGTGGGTCGGCGGGCCGTGGCTTGGCGGTGGCGGTCGTCCCGCTCCACGTGGGCGATCCCAGGCCCCCTTCCCCAACATGCTGCTGCTTTTGATGATTTACGTGGTATTGTGCGAGCAAGGCGGGTTCTGTCAGGACGGTGTATGTTGCTGGGGGGGGGGCGTGAGGCTGCCATTGAGTTGCACGGAGTGTATCAGTGCGTGCATTCTTCCCGGCGCGCGAAGCGCGCCGGGAAAAAAATGCACCGCTCCAGTCGTCAAAAAAGCAGGGGAAAAAACGACACCCCTACCACTAAAATCCTTACGAAAGAAGTACGAAATACGGGATGTCAATTACACTAATATTCCCAAACGCACAGCTTTCTCACACACCCCTCCTGAGGGGGTGTTGTGGCTGCGCCGCCATCTTTCATACCCTACCTATAGCCACTGCCGGGGTTGTACCAGGGTGTGCCAGGCGCTTGGTCAGTCTTGTGGAAACCTTCTATCCGACAGTTTCTCTTTCCGTTCGTTCTGTTGGCGTGCCCCTTCGCAGACCCCGCTCCTCCTCCCGCGGTTGGGCATACGTCGTCATGCAGCGTTCGAACAAGTTGCACGCAGTGTTTATGTATTTCCGGGGGGTGGGTCAGGACAGGCTGCCTCTCTCGAGCAGGGCCTCCACGAACCCCAAGGGGGTTCCTTTTTCTGCTGACCCGCAATGGTGTCGGCGCCCCTTCATTCTCTGCTGCACCCGACAGCCCCATCCCTCCTCCGCCTCCCCGCCCTTTAGCAATGTCTGTTTGATACAGGGTGTAAAAGCCACGCCCCTTGCCCCCGGAATCACCCGGTGCCGACATAAACACACACCACCCACGCAGGCAGGGTGCTTTTGGTGCCCCCCGCCGCCACCCTGCGTGCCCAGGCTCTGGGTTTGACAGACACACGCAGGCCTCCAGCACAATGCCCACCCATTCGCCCGCCGCTGCCCTCCTCCTCCGCCGTGGGCTGCGGGGTGCTGCCACCGCACAGTGCTTCCGCCCCCAGCCACTGGTCCCCCCGCACCAAGCAGCGCAGGCGGTGCGCTGTGCCCAGAGGGGTCTGCTGCTGCAGGTGAGGTTCTGCTCGTCGTCCGCCAGCAGTGTAAGGCCCAGTGATCGGCAGAGTATCGTTGTGGGTGACTATGTGCGGGTTCGCGACGGGACAGAGGAGTGGCGTGAAGGGTTTGTCGTCGAGCTCACTCGCGACGGCACGCCCAAGGTGCTCGTCAAAGGGTTCAGGTCGCCGCATATCTTCAGCCAGGTTGAGAAGTTTGACGCGATCCCAGCTCCAGAATGGGCACAGCCTGGCGACCGCGTGACCTACTGCGGCGAGCGGTGCACCGTGGAAAAGATCGAGAAGGGTTATGTCTGGGTTGTGCGCGATGCGTTCTACTCAAAGTCGGAGGTTTGCACAGAATCCATCACACCTCTGGAGGAGACCTTCACCGAGCAAGTGTACTTCCTCTTCTTCCGCCCCACGCAGCTAATGCTGGTGATCCGGCGCGAGGGGATCTTCTGTGTCGGCCTGTACCTGCTCACCCGCTTGCCCCTGTTCCTGCTGGTTCTCTTCCTGGTGGCGTGCATGGAGGGGCATATTCCGACAGGGTACACCCGTGCCGAAATCATGTACGCCGTCACATTCCTGTACGGCGTGAGTCAAGTGACACGTCCCTTCTGTGCAGTGGCCTCTATCATCCTCGCAAAACGCCTCCGCCCAGCCCTCTGGCTGATCAAGCGGAAGGCAGCATCCAGTGCCAAGCCCTAGCCGCGCCCTTGAGATGTGCATGGAATATTTCACACGCCTTCATGATGCGTGATGGTGTGCCGAAGTGTAGAGAGTGTGCCCGACAGCCCTGCTTCTTCCCGCCCCCCCCTCCCCCCTCTAGCTATCTCGTGTTCATCTGATCCAAGGCAGCAGGCTCGGGGTGGTGGAAGCATCATCGCATCAACAGCGAAAGGAGGGAGGCAGGGTTGCGACGCTTTTTGTTGGTCGCCAGGGTGGGGCGGGGGTGTCGGTGCTCCTAATGCATGCATGGCCTGAGGAGTGTGGAGGGGGTGTGCCCCGATGCTGTGGCATGAGCCGCCGTGCCAAAGAGGATCCCCCCCCCTCCCCACACACCTTTTTGCTGCTCTTTTTTTGCCAGCATCATGCAAGGCATTGACTGAGCTCCTCCCCATACACCCCCACTGCCACACACAGGCGAGCGCCCGACTCCCCACCACACTGCACTGTTGGCATGTCGACGACACGTCTGCTCAACGCAAAGGCGGAGGAGACGCCGCACACAACATCCCTTGCGCTGACCAAAGGCTCGCTCGCTCTGTCGGACAGCATAATGCCGCGCTCACCCGGGACCTCCATCGGGAGTGTGTCGCGTGCCACCACAAGCCTTCCTCGTGGCGGCTCGGTCGCTATCATGCAGGCGGAGAGCATCATGCTGGACGACGTGCAGAGCCTGCAGTCGTCGCACATGGTGTCTGTGTGCGAGGGGCCGCCCCCCTCCTATTGGTCTGCCAGGCGGAGCTCGCACCGTGCATCCGCCACGCCACGGTCGTCGGGGTCGGAAGACGCGCGCCTTCGGCAGCGCGTTGCCGACCTGGAGATCTCCCTGGCGAAGGAGCAGCAGCGCAACGCTTCGCTGGAGCTGGCGCTGCGGCAGCACCGCGCCGCGTTCCCTGCAGGCGGCACCGAGGCGCTCCGCAGCGATGTGGAGCGGAGCAGCCGCAGGATCCAGGAGCTTGTCGCGAAGGAGGAGGGCCTCAAGGCGGAGCTGGCTGCAGCGAGCTCCAGGGTGAGGCAGGTGGAGGAGATGCGCGTGCAGGAGAAGGCGGAGTATGCGCAGCAGAAGCAGCAGCAACAGCTGCAACAGCTGCAACAGCAGCAGCAGCAGCAGCAGCAGCAACAGCAGGCGGTGGATCTGTCACGCACGGCGAGTCGGTGCAGCAGCAGCAAGGCATCGCGGAAGTCGTACCGGACAGCGAAGAGCAGCCCTGACAGCGCTGTGTCTGCGGCAGGTCGCCCTGCATCCCACGCGCCGCCCGTGTCGCTGTGCAGCAAGGCCAGTTCCGTGCAGTCGACGTCGCCACCCCCGTCACGCGTGCCTGTTGCCTCGTCGCCCCGTGTGACGCAGCCCCCACCGGAGCTCCCGCACCATGTCTTCGCAGTGAAGACACGCAGCGACGTGGAGCTGCTGGCCCGCCACCTGGTGGCACGGGCACAGCTGGATGAGGAATTGCCGCCGACAACGGATGGGCAGGTGCCCACCCTTGCTGCGAACATCCTCTACGAATATGCCTCCCCGCATGGCAGCCCGGCACGCTCGGGTTAGAAGGGCTTCGCAGAGGTGCGTGTGATAATGGGGCCACGTAGGGAGCTGGTGCGCCCGCGGCGCTGAACGAATTATCTTGCAACTGCGGAGTGGGGGGTCGGGGGGTGACCAACACTACATGCGGCCTGTGCCAAAATAAACTATCCCCCCCATGCCCCCCTGCCGCCCCCCTCCGCTTGCAAGTTACAACATGCTTCGATTCGGCGCCGTGCAGCTCAGCAAAATCTTCCCCCCTGGCCCCCTCCTCCCCTCCCCGTGTATTGTTGACCAAAAGCAAGCCGCCCCTATTCCTGTCCACCCGTGGATGCGTGGCCCACTCTACTCTGGGGCAGAATATCGCCGAAGAGTCAAAATCAGGGCTTTGTTTTTATGGCACAATGTGATTTGCTCGCTTGGTTGGTGCCATGTCATCCCACCCACCACCCTACCCCACTCCGAATCGTATGTATCTCCCACGAGAACAACAATGAACTATGGGTTCCCCTGAAACACCGTTTACTGCCAGTAAGAAATCCGTAAAAAGTACGTAAGAACTACGTAAACCGACTTCTTCAGGGACACCACCGACAATGCCTTATTTGCCTATCGACAGGCATGGCGGGGGGTGTGGGGTATTGGCTTGTGTGTGCTGTCGATACCCCCTCCCTCCCCACGCCCACGCCCCCCCCCCCCCCCTCCCCCCGCTGTCGCCCTCACCCGCGTCCGTTTCTTCTGAGTCTTTCCTCCCTCCCAGCTTCATCTGTTCGGAGGGGTCACTACTGTGCGTGCATTTCTACACGGCGCAATTCATCCCTTTGCGCTGGTCACAATCATCTTTCTGTGTTGGGAGGGGGGGGGGGGGGATAGTGAAAAGGGTGGGGGGGGGGCGTGGTCTGGAGGGGACAACTGCATACCCCCCCATGCTGGCGCTGGGGGAGGGAGGGAGAGAGAGGGTAGGTTGCACTCCATACCAGCCAAAGTCGTCTCACTTTTTTTAGTATTGGCTTTTGTTTTGCGTGTTTGGAGGCTGTCACCCTCACAGAGGCGCGACATCCCCCCTTTTTTTTTGATCACCTCTCTCAGAGGCAACCTTTCTCAGAGCCTTTTTCTGCATCTCTGAGGGGGAAATTCGTCAAACACCACAGATGGGGGGGGGGGGGGGCCTGTGCGGCGGACACACACGCTGGATGGCTCGTTCCGCCTTGGCACCACCCGCACCCCCCCTCCTATTCCTTTAGTTTGCATAATATGTAAATCAGGAGGACGGTGTCGGGGTTGGGGTGAGCACGACGTCTTGCAAGAGGGGGCTGAGAGGGGGGGGGGTCATGGAGTATCGCCACACCGCACGCTCAAGTGTGGGCTACGATCTGCTGTTGTACTGTGCACCGAGGGCCCTACCGGGGTCCTGCTGTGTATCGCTGTCGCCTTTAAGTTCTTGGGTTATATTTTTTGCATTGTGTGAGCGCTCTCGATCTCCGCGATGCGATCTCCGCTGCAACAGCGCCACCTTTTTGTCTCACGCGAGCTGACCTCGGGTCTGGTGTCACGGCCTCATTTAAACCATCGCTGTCTCTCGTTGCCGCCGGCTGGCTTTTAGGTGCCCGCTGCTTCCCGTCTCTGGCAGCTCTGGATCGCCACGCTTTCCCGGCAGCCACCAGAAGTTTCGGAAGCCAATTCCAAAAAAAATGTCTCGAACAGCCCGCTCCCGAGGCCCCGTGTCTGGATTGTACACCACCGCTAAGCGGGCTCTGTGTGCCAACTGTTTCGTGTTAACGGTGGGGGCCATTCCCCCGCTAACTGACGACGCTTTTCAATACCATTCACGTGCGTGCCAGGGAGGGTGTGTGCCCTGCAAAGTGGCCTTACTTTACCTGACATCATGATTTCAGGATAGGATGTCCTGTTTTGCATGGCTTCTGTCCTGTTATAGAACAATCCCATGTCATCAGGATTCACAAGGCCACCGCGCGTGCGCACCCATCCCTTCTGCACCACAGCTCTCTGCACAACCGCGGAGGTGATCCAGTGTGCCCGTGTATTCCCAGGTGTGGGGTGCTCCCGATCGACGGGAATGCCCCATTTTTGGATGTATTTGGCTCTTCTCCCCCCGCAGGCATGCGTTGTGGAACAGCGTGCCCCCCCCCCCCCCTAGGGGGGGTCAAATGGGGGTGACAAACACGATTTTTCAAAAAACCGGCGCAGAGGCCCCAAAGCCCCCGTAAACCCTCCAAACCCCCCCAGATCGGTCCGGAAACCCATCGAACCCCACTTTTCCACCATTCCGGGCACCTCAGGTGCCCGAATTGGGGTACCTAAATTTTGTGCCACCGTTTGGTACCGTACAGTGCCACTGTGTGGGAGGTTGGAAAAGAAAATGCCCCAACACACCACATCTGAGGGTTGCAATGCATGTTGCTTGCCAACCACGTCATCCGGTGGGTGTCAGGCGCTATGTAGGTGGCATTAGCCAGGTCTTCGATGTGTTCTGGCTTGTATATATACCTCCCTGCCTGCGGCACAGGCACTGCCTTTGTCCCCCACACCAGCCACAGAGAGCGTATTGTACTCGGTCCACGGTTGCTGATTCATTGTGATGCGTTGTATCCTCGAGTGAACGTCACACACTAGTGGCACCACCACCCGCCATCCGAGAGCTGTATTGACTTTGCGCGCTTCCGTTGTATTCACCTCGCCACGCATATTGCACCGTTCAGTACCAGTGCTCTTGGGCCAGGCAAAGTAGACCGCAGCAACTACCAATTCTGGCACAATGGGTACCACGACAGCGCACTTCATGTGTTCCCGGAATGTACAGCTCGTGTTGCAACAGTCGTTGTCAACACATCCCGGTTGTGGAGCACTGCTGCACAGGAATCACACGACCATCTGGACTGTTCCGTACCTACAGGCAGCCTCCCGGTGCATGGTGGCAGGGAGGTATATATACAAGCCAGAACACATCGAAGACCTGGCTAATGCCACCTACATAGCGCCTGACACCCACCGGATGACGTGGTTGGCAAGCAACATGCATTGCAACCCTCAGATGTGGTGTGTTGGGGCATTTTCTTTTCCAACCTCCCACACAGTGGCACTGTACGGTACCAAACGGTGGCACAAAATTTAGGTACCCCAATTCGGGCACCTGAGGTGCCCGGAATGGTGGAAAAGTGGGGTTCGATGGGTTTCCGGACCGATCTGGGGGGGTTTGGAGGGTTTACGGGGGCTTTGGGGCCTCTGCGCCGGTTTTTTGAAAAATCGTGTTTGTCCACGTAAAAGGGTGGCATTTGACCCCCCCTACCCCCCCCCCCCCCCAGTGATGTGCCGATGTATATATACGCCAATGTATATATACGTATATATACGTTCGGAGGTCCCGAAAATCCGGAAATATACGTCCCCTATGTAATTCCCTGTTGCACGGTGGCCAGGTCACTGTGGGGTCACCTGGGTGGGATCTCCCACAGGATATGTTGAGTGGGTATATCCCGCTCTGTGCCTTCGACAGATACTTCCCTTGGAACGAAGTGAAACGCCAATCCGGTTGCCCACAGGGTGTTCCGCTTCGGTTGTGCCGCACCTTACGTGGCCACATGTTGTTGGGCAGTTCGAAAGACACCGCCCTCCCCTGTGCACAGTGGAACCTGTGCTGAGGGGAGGTGCCTTTCTGAGTCCCTTACTGAGTGGCGACGGGGCACCCAGGTATTGACTGGTGGTGACCATGCTGTGCTGGAGTCTTTCCAAAGACGACATCGTTTTTGGTCGTGTTCGCCCGGAGACGGCGTTTGATGGGATAACGCGAGTACGGCACGTGGGCACCGATCAGGTAGTGGGCAATGCTGGTGATGCAACGTTTCCTTACCTCGCCAAGGTGGCGCCAAGACTGAGCAATGTTCCCGACTCTCGAAGAACGAGCGGCGCTCGTCTAGTAGGACCCGTACCAGGACCGCGAAGCGTGCCCGGCTAGCGTAAGGGTGGACAGCCAAGCTGTGTCCCACATACTGTGCACCTTCGGGATCGTGGACCCTCTCACCCACACATTGCCCACAGGAAGAACGTAACGTATATTGCAACGTATATGCGTATATATACGTATATATACGCCATGTATATATACGTATATACATGGTATGACAAAGATCTTGCAAGAAATGTTAAGATATCTGGTGCCCCTGATTTACCCCTTTTTCACTACGCACAAACTACGCAATCTGGGGGGGGGGTCTCGCTTTTTGGTCCCCCCCCAGTTTTTTTTGGTCCCCCTTTCTGTGTGGCTACTGAGACAGGACTGGAGGCACTGCGCTGACCGAGCAAAAAATTATTGCCAGAACTCACTATACACCGTACGAAAGAACGCACGACATGTGGGGCGGGACTCCAGAAACACCTGGGCAAGGTTGCCCCATGCCCAGAAACACCTGAGAAGGAAGTGAGTTCCAGGAGCCGCGTAGAACACCCTCGAGATTGTGAATGATGATACGATCACAGCCTTCAGGGCGCTGCGAGGTGCCACCCTGAAGGTGGCCCTTGACATCAAGGAGAGCGTCGGCCGAGGGGTCGACGAAAAGCTGAAGAAGGCGCTACTGGCACTGGATCCCGCGGGGTATACGGAGGTCACCGCCACACAGGCAACCTCCGCTGACAACGTCCAGGAGACGTTATCCGAGGGGATCACAACGGCACTAGAGATCTGTGTCACGGGATCCAGGCGCCCACTCTCCCTCGACGGTCTGGGGATTGTTGTTGGGTATGGTGTCGTTTCCTGCAGCTGCAAAAAAGCGTAGCAACTGTGCTTCCTTCTTCCTTAATGATGCGTTGACGCTTCCACCCGGAGGAGCTGAAGCAGGCACCGCTTAATGATGCGTTGATGCTTCCACCCGACGAGCTGAAGCAGGCACCGCGCCAAAGGGCACCCCCAAAGAGACCTGCAAAGACTGCGTCGAAACCCGCACCGAAGGCTGCCAGCGCTGCAGCACCTGAAGAACCTGCAGCACTTGCAGCACCTGAAGCGCCTGCACCCTCACTGACCCCGGAACAGCAAGAACTCCTTGAGTTTGGGGTCCCGGCATAGAGACAGAGAATGGCTGAGTAAATCAAAAAATGAGACCCCCCCCCCCTTTTCACTACGCACAAACTACGCAATATGGGGTCGTCAGGGGCACCATAATATCTCGAAATTTCTTAAGACGTCTTAATGTAATGCCGAAAGGGCCATTTCTTAAAGATTTCTTACTGATTTCTTAAGACGTGTTTCTTAATGCCTAGCATTTTAATGTCCATCATTCTGAAAAAGATCTTAAAAGATCTTTTCCAGAATGATGGACATTTTTAATGCTGGGAGATATGGAAATAATGTCCATCATTTCATTAAGAAATCTTAAGAAATCCTGCATTTCTTAAAAATAATGGGGGTCATTAATTTAAGAAATTTAATGCAGCACCTGCATTAAGACGTCTTAAGAAAGAAGTGAAAAGATCCTTTTCTTATTAAGACCTTTGTCATACCATGTATATATACGCTCAAGATCCGGATATACGTCGTATAGCACATCACTGCCCCCCCCCCCCTTCTCTACCAAATATACTGTCTGGACGTACCCCCGCCTCCCCCCCCACACACACACACACCACCGCTCCTCCCCAGTGGATCAACAACCCATGCCAGTGTACGAAGCGTTTGTTTTGCCGAATACCATCCCCACCCCCTATTGACGAGCCGAGTGCACTTCACGGTGTTGCTGATCCCTGCCCCCCCGTGGTGCGACGGACCAGGCAGCGTGCATGCGCATGTCAGGCTTCTTCTCTGCTGCGGGGGGTCAGGGGGGGGGGGGTAGGGGGGGTCGGGGGGGGGGGGGTAGGGGGGGCCTTGCCCCCCCCCCCCCCTAGGGGGGGTCAAATGCCACCCTTTTACGTGGACAAACACGATTTTTCAAAAAACCGGCGCAGAGGCCCCAAAGCCCCCGTAAACCCTCCAAACCCCCCCAGATCGGTCCGGAAACCCATCGAACCCCACTTTTCCACCATTCCGGGCACCTCAGGTGCCCGAATTGGGGTACCTAAATTTTGTGCCACCGTTTGGTACCGTACAGTGCCACTGTGTGGGAGGTTGGAAAAGAAAATGCCCCAACACACCACATCTGAGGGTTGCAATGCATGTTGCTTGCCAACCACGTCATCCGGTGGGTGTCAGGCGCTATGTAGGTGGCATTAGCCAGGTCTTCGATGTGTTCTGGCTTGTATATATACCTCACTGCCACCATGCACCGGGAGGCTGCCTGTAGGTACGGAACAGTCCAGATGGTCGTGTGATTCCTGTGCAGCAGTGCTCCACAACCGGGATGTGTTGACAACGACTGTTGCAACACGAGCTGTACATTCCGGGAACACATGAAGTGCGCTGTCGTGGTACCCATTGTGCCAGAATTGGTAGTTGCTGCGGTCTACTTTGCCTGGCCCAAGAGCACTGGTACTGAACGGTGCAATATGCGTGGCGAGGTGAATACAACGGAAGCGCGCAAAGTCAATACAGCTCTCGGATGGCGGGTGGTGGTGCCACTAGTGTGTGACGTTCACTCGAGGATACAACGCATCACAATGAATCAGCAACCGTGGACCGAGTACAATACGCTCTCTGTGGCTGGTGTGGGGGACAAAGGCAGTGCCTGTGCCGCAGGCAGGGAGGTATATATACAAGCCAGAACACATCGAAGACCTGGCTAATGCCACCTACATAGCGCCTGACACCCACCGGATGACGTGGTTGGCAAGCAACATGCATTGCAACCCTCAGATGTGGTGTGTTGGGGCATTTTCTTTTCCAACCTCCCACACAGTGGCACTGTACGGTACCAAACGGTGGCACAAAATTTAGGTACCCCAATTCGGGCACCTGAGGTGCCCGGAATGGTGGAAAAGTGGGGTTCGATGGGTTTCCGGACCGATCTGGGGGGGTTTGGAGGGTTTACGGGGGCTTTGGGGCCTCTGCGCCGGTTTTTTGAAAAATCGTGTTTGTCACCCCCATTTGACCCCCCCTAGGGGGGGGGGGTCTAACGTTCAAAGGGTGTCCCCTGAGTATTGTGAGGGTGGGGGTTTCTTTGGGCACCCACGATACATTGTGCTGTCATGCCCGGATGCAACAAAACTGGGTGTGACCCCCCTGCACACAAAATCCAAAAAATTTGACTCAAGTCAAAATGCCGTGGCTCCCCCGGCGCTGACACACACACGCAGGTTCATCTTTGTTGGGCGTACCGAGCGAACCCACTGCCACACACACATCCGGGAAGCTCCCACCCTCTCGAACCGGTGGGGTGGGATCGTCTCAAGGAAGGGTGTGTGTGTGGGGGGCGGGGGTACGCCCTCACCATTTTTTTTGCAGGGAAAAAAGCCGTGCCCAGAGAAGTGGTGCGGTCATGCCGAAGAGCCATTTTTTTCACGTTTTCATCGATCAGGGCATTAGTTTGACCTTCCCGACGGAGCCTGAAACCTGGTTACCCTGGTTATGACCCACCAAATTTTTTCGCTCGGGCGCTTCGCGCCCGAGTGCCTCCTGCGCCGTTGTGACCGCGGCGTGCTATTATCTGTCTCCCCACCCCCAGGTTATGTATAGTCTCTACTTCCCCCGGGTTTGTGAGAGGTGTCAGACACAGCACACAATTCGCGCTGGTGCCAGGAGGATAACCCATCTACACGCCGACAGGCTTCCTGGCACTCCGCGAGCGCCCGAAGCTTGAATTGAGGGCATGGCTGCGGCACGACGCCCAGAGCGTGTACAGGCACTTGGCAATTTTCTCGTGGAGTTGCGCCCCGGGTTTCCCACCACCGTGGTGTTGCACCAGTCAGTGGCGAAGGACACGACGCGGTTCCAGAAGCTTTCCCAGAGATTCTGTCTGCTCCAGCAGAATGCTGCAGATGTTGGCCGCATTCCGGCTGTTGCAGTCTTGCGGCACGTTACGGGTTGATCACACACGAATCCGGGTCGCATGCTGGCTCACCTTCGTCGTGGACTGGGTTTCGTCAGTGAGGGACAGCGTAGAAGGGGGCTGTACAATCTTGGCCTGCATCTGCCGCCGAATGACAGATGCGGGTCGTGTCGTACTATGGCTTGGTGGGGCGAGCGCAGCAGGTTTCTTGGTAAGGAAAACCCCCGGTTCCGAGCCAGAATTTTGACTTTTTTTTATTTTTTAAAATACCTACCACCACGACACCCCACCCCCCGTGTATATGTCACCCCCCAAAAGGGGTGTGTTTATGTCACCCCCCCAGGGCTGCTGGGGGGGTGACATAAACACACCTTTTGGGGGGTGGGGTGTCGTGGGCACTCTTACAGGCTGAGACGACGTGTTGGTCAAGATTTTGGGGAGTAAATGGCCTCATCACGGTGGCCAGGACTGGGACCTCCCATGTGGGATATCCCAATGGGGTATCCCACACGGGTGATGGTCACTATCCCACAGGGGAGGGCACGTGTTCCCCCCTGGGAGAACGTACGGTACCGACCTTGTCCATGGGAGACCCGATTGGGTCACGTAGGTTCTCCCAGGGGACATCCTGTCCTCCCATGCGACATCCCATGGGACGGATGGGATATCCCTGGTGTTCGTATTGCAGCTTGGGTTAGCGTGCTGGCATCGCAGCAGTGTCCCCTCGAGTCCACTCAGTGAGAACCGATCCCGCTCTCCTACTCCTGCTCTACGTGATACCACACGGTCTCGCTCTCCTCCTCGTTGCGCTGGAAAGGAGGGGTGACACACACTGGAAGCCGGGGATTGCCTGCTGATACTGAGACGCAATCTTCGCGACGACGCGTTGAAGAGAGCGCGGAATAGCCGCCGAACGAAAGATGGAGGGAGAGGGGATGCAGCGGGTGCGCTTTGGAACCGCACGTATCACCTGCTTCCGGAGGAAACGGGAACGAGAAGGACAGACAGTACGTGTCTTGCGCTCCAGAAAGACCCAACGCAGGCTCTTCAACACGGGCAATGCGGGGTCTCTTCAACTTCGGTGCCACCTGCTCGCCAACGCTGTGTTGCAGGTTGCTTCACGTGTCAGATGGGTGACCCAGCACTTCTCCTGCAGCGCAAGCATTTCAACATATTGCCCAACGACGACCCATCCAAAGTGAGAGTACGCGGTGCTCCTCCTCGGTTACTCTCGGTGATGCGCTGTCCGTGCCATTCATGTAGGTTGTCCGGACGGACACGCATGTGAGCTTGAAGTGTTTGTCTCGCAATAACGGGACACCATGCCCTGTCTCCTCCTCCCCTTCCACCGGGGATGACATCCAGTTCTGCCTGTCCTCCCGACAGGCCAACCTGGAGTGCCAAGAGACGCCCCCCGAGCGTCTCTTGGCACTCCAGATTGGCCTGTGAGAGGGCTGAGGTGTGTGCGCGTGTGCGTATAGGGCCTCAAAGGCAACCACCCTAAAAAGGTGTGTTTATGTCACCCCCCTCCCGATTTTTGCACCTGGGGGGGGTGACATATACACGGGGGGTGGTAGGTAACCAGGTTTCTCCAAATCCTGGTTATCATAACCGGATAACCAGCCCAAACTAATGCCCTGCATCGATTGTGACGCTTCGAAGGGAGGGGGGTGGGGCGAGATGATTCGCTTTCTCTGGTGCTGTTTTCTGAAGACATGTGAGCCGCGAGAGTGTCGCGGGCGCGCCACCGAATGTTGTTGGCTGTCTGTTGCTGTGACAAGCGCAGGCGCAGACCCGGCGTGGAGGGGAGGCAGCGCTACGTGCGCACACCGGTGGGTCGTCGCGACGTGCCGTCCGCCCTGTTTTATTTTTTACGCACACGACTTTCGCGCGGAAAGTGTCATTCAGCTCTGCCAAACGTGCTCTACACACCACCCCCTTCATCAGGCAAGTGGGTTTGTAAGTGTGTGTGGAAGCGTCAACGCATCAAACGAAGTATCAACAGTAGAGAAAGAGCGGCAGAGTTGAAGTGACACTTTCCCGTTGTTCTGTGTTCTGCGTGCGTTCAACACACAATCAAAATAGCCCCGGAGCTGTTAAGTTTGGGGGGTGTGGCAGTGGTGGCAGAGGTGGTGACGGGGGGGACAGAGCGGCTCTACCATAAAGCGAAGGGAGCCCGATCCCCTCTCCCTTCCCTTCCCTCCCCACCCCCCCTCCCACAGAGTCTTTCCAAAATAACTTTCCGTGGGTCCAGCCGCAGCACCCACACGCCTTCTTCTTTTTCCCCCGAGTGTTCGCACAGCGCTGCCTTTGACCCGACAAGCATGCGTTGTGGTTTCTCTCGGGGTTGCATGCAGGGTGGTGGTGGGGGGGGAGGGAAGGGAGGTGTCTAAAAAATCCACAGGCATCTCCCCACCACCACCACCACCGCCACCAAATTTTGCGCCAACTTGCATAACGAGTGAAGGGGGATCAACCTTGTGGTTCCTCCTCCTTTTCTCCACTACCCCACCGAAGGTTGGCGTGGGCGATGAACCTCCTGCTGTTTCTACCCTTCTGCATCCTCTGTTCTGTCTCCATGGTGTGTTGCGGTGTGAGGGTGGCGCCCTGCACTCGGTGCACATTCACCGCCGCCTCCCAGAAGCACTGCGCTGGATCTGCTTTCGGATCACCCGCTATGGCGGTGGTGTCCGCACCACACAACCTCCCCCGCCCCCCTCCCAACAACGCCGAAGTTTTTCGTCAAAACATTGATGCACGTCGCGTTGCAACCTTCAACCAGCTACTGGGTGGGAGAGGCCAAAAAGAAGCAGCCATATTGTCCTGGCGCATCATTCGTTTGTTGTATGCATGCCTTTCGATAGGCGTGTCGAATTGTGTCAACTGTGTGTGGTGTGTCAAGTTAGCAGCATGGGTCATCCGGGGGGGGGGGGGTGGGAATGAATGCGTGTGTGTGGCCTCAGCAACAACGAAGGCGTATCCCGGCCTTCTCCTGGTGTCAAACCGCGCCCGGTGGCGCGCCTCAGGTAGCCACCAGCGGCACGCTGTTCTGTGCATCAGAGAGGTGAGCCCCCTCGTTGTGTGTGCGGGGTTTGAAGATCAGCAGTGCCCACAACCCTTGGGTTGTGGGTGGTGCTGTGGTGCTGTGTGTGCCAGGGTGGGCTTGAAGGTCAGCAGGTTACTGGCTTGCCCCTACCAGGTGCCACCAACGCTTTCCAAAAAGTCCAATCCAAAAAGTGTGTGTGTTCCCCGCCCGCTTTCACAATCCAGCGGGGCGGGGTGGTGGTGTTGGGCAGATATAGGGTTTCTTTCTGCATGCCCGCACCCACCCACCCACCCACCCACCCACCCACGCTCTCCCCCCGTGCTGCTAAGTGCAGGGGTGTTTAAGATCTGTGTGAGTGGGTGGGTGGGGGTGCGAAGGTAATTCCTTCTGTCTTCTCCCCCGCGCCAAAGCAGCGCCACCTTTACCGTCAACCATGCGAAGTATCAGGATTTGTTAAAGCTGTGGGTGGTGTGTGTGGCTAAGGGGTGGGCTGTATACGCTCGCCTCATATATCCACACCTTGCCTCCCCGCAGTGGCGTGTGTAGGAAATATCCCGGCAAAAAAATGTGGGGATGGTGGAGAGGCGCAAAACTACGTTGTTACTCCGCCCCACAGGCCGGAGGAAGAACAAATCAAACCCCCTCCTCCCCCCTTTTCCTTTCAAAAACGAAAAGCAGCTGGGGAGGGGGGGGGGGGGGGAGCTGTGTGTGCGGGGTAAGAAGTAAGGCCTCCCCCCCATCATCGCCATCACACATCCTCCCGCCCCCCCCCCCCCCCCCGCCCCCCCTAAGTCCACTCCGTTCATCCACTAGCATTTTTTCGCCCCCTGCGTCAACCCACACCCCTTCCCCCTCCACTCTCGCTCGCCTTTCCCATTTCTCAAAATTCAGTCCATTCCCTTTCGGCGAACGAATCACACACGCTAAAGTAGTAGGGGGGGGGATGGTCATCACACGGTTTTTCCATCAAAAGCTGTTGGGGTGGTGTGGGTGCCTTTTGCCACGGGTCACAGTGTGACACAGAGGCGAAGTCGCTCCTCTTGTGGTAGAAGATTTGAAGGAAGGGGGGGGGGGGGGTGGGGGAAACCGAATCGCGTATTACGTCGAGCGCAACGCATGCCCATTCTAACACGCCACGCTGCGTGGTGATGTTCTGCAAGAATGAAACTTTTCGCGCGGGGAGGGGGTGGGGGAACAGTTCCATTCTTCTCCCTGCATTTTGTGAGCGCAGCTCTCAAAAGAACACTCTCCCTCCTCGCAGCAAGAGGTAGGGGGAAACAAACTGCTCGCAGAGGGGGGGGGGGGGGGGGGCGTTCGGCATGAGAGAACACACCTACCCGATGCGGCAGCACACACTCCCTCCCCAACCCCCCAACTCCCTCACCCCAACACATGAGCTTTTAGCGGATTTTGCTTGATTTGTTTTGTTGCAACGTGTCGCCATGCCACAACATCCCCCGACAGGACACACCTGTGCGCACTCTCAGGGCACGCGCACAGGCCGTGGTGAGGGGGAGGGAGGGCGTGTTTTCGGTGCCTGTGTGAGCCCCGAGATCGCCACAAGAGATACAGAGGGAGAAGGGTGTGCGTTGCCGGCACGCTGGAAATGTTTCAGTCATTAGTGGGGAGGCTCTTCGCAGCTGCGGACTCTTCAAAAAAGGAGACGAAGAAGCCGGAGGCGAAACGAGCCCCGCCGCCATCCTACAGTGAGTCCATCGAGGAGTGGAAGCGGCGGCAACGACAAGAGTCCGGCGGCGGGGAGGGCGACGAGGCACCCCGAGAAGACGCGCAGCAGCAAGACGCCGAACCTGCCCCTGCCCCCCCTGCCCCCTCTGCGCCGGCAGAGGCCACGAGCAATGTGGCGGAGAGCAAGCAGCAGGAGGCAGAGATGGAGGTCGAGACCCAACCCGAGGCACAGCCACAGCGGGACCCACCTGTGGCGGAGCCTGCGAAGCCCGACGTAGAGATGAAGGAGGAGGAAGTGGTGCCTCAGCCGGCGAAGCCGGCTCGGGCCGTGCCTCTGCTGGATCAGAAGGTGGAGGTGGTGCAGGCGGCGGAGGAGGGCCATGTGATGGACGAGCAGGATGAGCTGGACCTGCAGCGGATGCAGTCCAACGAGGGGTCGGTGCTGTCCATCGTGGGGGCGGAGGGTTCGTCGATGGGTGCGGATTGGGCGCCGTGGCGCAGCGACCGGGATCTGGAGAACGAGAAGAGGAAGGCGGAGCGGCAGCACCTCATCGAGCAGTCGCAGCAGGGGAAGGGTGTGATCGACGCGCGCATGGCTATCTGCTCGGAGCATGGGAAGAAGCGGTTGATCAAAGTGATGCAGCTTGTGGGAGGCGACGTGCATGCCTACAAATGCACCCCCGACTCCGAATGCAGGGTTGACGGCCCGAAGCCCAGTGAATCGGGTAAGACCAGTGAGCACGCCCGTTACTATGGGGCTTTGAAGAATAAGGTGCAGACGCAGCGCCGGACGTGGAAAAAGGTTTGTAATTTGCCACCCTCGCACGACACACGACGCTGCCCCCCTCAGGTCTGCTGGGAGTGCGGCATCGGAGAGCATGAGAAGTACGACTGTCCCAACAAGCTGTGCCCATCCACGGCGCGCATACAAGCTGTGGGGGGGAGGGGGTTTGGCGAGCCTCTGGCGCAGCGGTGGTCGAGCCAATCGCATGTCCTGAATGTGGCGGACATGACGCAGAGCGAGTGCGGCGTGTGCGGGAAGAAGGGTTCTGTCAACTGCTGCTCCCCGCAGCTGACGACAGAGCCTACCTGCACCCGATGCCGGACACGCGGGCATTCATATGATGAGTGCATCGTGAATCTGCAAACAAACTACCACCAGCGCCCGGGCTACCAGCAGCAGGCTCCGCAGCAGCAGCCGTATCAGCCACCGCCGCGCCCCGCACGCCCTGCCGCACCCCCTTCGTCGGTGGTGCTGCTGGGGCCGATGGTTCAGCCGCCCGTCGCAGCACGTCCGTCGCACACCGTATGTGAGTTTCCCTGCACCATTGATTCGCATGCCCACCCCCGCCCGATGCAGATGGTGCGCGGGATGCAGGCCGCAGTGAGACCCAGCGCTTCAGGGGGTGCCCGTCCGCAGCAGCAGCAGCAGCCGTACCCGCAGCAGCAGCTCCAACACCAATACCACCACCACCACCACCACCATCACCATCATCACCACCACCACCAGCACCAACACTACCAGCAGCCGCAGCACTACCAGCCGAAGGGGTACAAGGGGCCCAACCCGCGCGCAGCCGGGTCGGGCAAAGGGGGGAAGCGGTTCCCGCAGTCGCCCCCCCCGCCTGGGCACCACGCCCAGTCGCCCCAGCAGAACCGCTACCCGTCCGGCGGGCGCGGCTACTCCCAGGGGCCTTACCAAGGGGTGCCCCCTAAAGGCCGGGGTCGTGCGGCAGGGCGTGGCTGGCACTAGCTGTGCACGGTGGGTGATGTACGCACCCTCACTTAGGGTGAGGGGTTGTCTTGTAAACAATTAGTATGTGTGTGTGTGTGCCACGTTGACAGCAGACAGGGGGTAGGGGGTGGTGGTATGGGGGCTGGGGAATGTCTTGAGTAAGCCTCTGATTGAGGCAGGTTGGCGGGGGGGGTGGGGGGGGGAACCCCCGCCGAGATGGATCTGTTTTTTTGTGTCGGGGTGGCTGTGCGCGCGAGGCAGGGGGGAAAAACAGGGAAATGGGTGTGCAAAAAAATACAATTTTACGCGCTGTTGCTGATTGCGCCCAAAATAAATCGTTGCGTGGTGGGGGTGGAGGGGTGGGCTGGGACGGGGTTGGGGGCACCCCCCCTATCCCGTATTGGAGGACACACCACCGCCCCCCCCCCCCCCCCCCAGGCTTGGTCCCCGATGTTGGCCATCCTGCCACCCACTTCAAGACTCCCCGTCCCCCCTCACACACTCCCCCACTCACCATACCCCAACCCTTGAACCAACCAAAGAAATTCAATTCCGAAGTGTATTATCTTTGATTTTTTTCCGGACACATCATCACAGCCGAATCAAAAAGCAGTCATCCAAGATATGCTGAGTTGCCACACGGAGCGAGGGTGTGGGTGGTGGTAGCCATGGGTGATGTTAGTAGTGAGAATGCTGCCAGACGTGGCGACGCTGCGCCACCTGTCACACCGGTTACAGTACCCTATAGGAGAACGTGTCCGGATATTTGTTGTAAAAAAAACGAGGGGGAGATGGTCGGGGAAAGGGGGGGGGAGAAGGAGTCCACTGTTGTTAGGGGCCTTCCCCCCCCCCTTTCCCCCCAAATGCCTGTCGCCCCCCCCCTCCCCCCCTCCCCAAGGGGGAGCCGCCAAAGCCAGCGGGCACGCTGTCAAAAAAATAATCTCCGACTTGAGAGAGAGCGAGAGAGAGTGACTTTCCACTCTTTGACACCATTCTGATATTCCCTGACCCCCCCCCCCCCCCATCCCCCATTCCCCCCCCCCCCCCCTCCAGCCCCCCACCCCCACCCCCCGCCCGCATCCGCTGTGTGCTGTCGGAAATGACTTGGCGCTTTTTCGCCCCCCATCCAATTCTACCCACCCTGCCTGCAGCTTCTTTGGAGCTCCAGCGTTGAAACTGAGGCGCTTGCGGCAGTATTTTCGGCTGCACTCATCGGATGTACTCAATCATTGCCGGGTGGTCGGATGGCCTTGGAGAACACGCACCCTGGAAGGGTGTGGTGTGTGTGGTGGATTCCGGGGTGGTGGGTGGTGTGGGGGCGGGGGTGGGTGTGTGGGTCCTAATCATCCTATCCTCTCAGAAGAAGCGCGCAGTATTGTAGTGACATTCAAAGATGCTGAACTTCAAAGAGGGTCGCCCCCACGTGTCGCCCCGACCCAGCAGGAACACCCGAATGAAGGCCCTTTATTCGTATCGATGCCTCCCCCCTACCCCCTCCCCCACACATCAGGAGCTCATCCATGTGCTTCCTTCTACTTCTACTTCACTGCCCCCACACATCACTGCGAAGGACGATATCCCCGTCGAGGCTACGCAGCGCCTTGGGTGGGGGCAATTGGGGGAACCTGGTTGACTCACTCACGGCGCAGAGGGCTTGCCTGTCTCCCTCAGAGGGAAAAATACAGACAGAGTGGTTGTGCTGTGCACCCCCCCCCCCCCCTCAAAACAAAAAGTCGCAAAAAAAGGGAACGCAAAGATATGCGTGCCCTTTTTGAGGGTGGGGGAATGGGGCTAGGACCTGCAACACCACCACCCATCCCACCCACCACCCTTCATCAGGCAACGCTTTGCCCCACCCCGTTCCCCTGTCCACACCGCAGGCTCTGTGTCTTGCCGTTTTTCTCCAGGTTTCTCCCCCGCCACCCCCTCCGTCTCCACTAGTCGTATCGTATCGGATCGAGGATGGGCGATCTCCGCAGCGCCGTGGAGGGGCACATGCGGCACCTGGAGGAGCAGGGGGAGCGGATCGAGGAGTTCCACAGGCAGACGTTTGCGTGGTGCACGCACCACACGGCCGCCATGTCGCAGATCGTGGAGCTGATCCAGAAGCTGCAGGTGGAGGAGAGGCGGGTGGGGGACCCGCAGCGGCAGCACACACCGCCAAGCCACAGCCACCCCGGCACCCCGACGCCGCAGGGCACGCAGCATCAGCAGCAGCAGGTCCCCGCTGTGTCTCCCAGCCCTGCCCCCGTGCCGCCGCAGCGCACCCTGAGTGACGAGGTGGAGGCATGCCTCAGCAGCGGCTCTGAGGATGGCCTGCGTGCTCTCCTCAGCAACGTCGGCCTCTCCCGCTGGCAGTCCCTCGGAGAGGAGGCGTTTGTGAAGCTGCTCCCCGTGCTCGCCATGTGGCTCGGTGATCCCAGCATCGCGCCCCGGTCGCTCGGGATGCTGTATGAAGGCACCAAGCTGTGGGGCGACCGGCTGTCTGACCCAGCCGCCGCCTCGTCAGTCGTGATGCTGAAGAGCGCTCTCAACAAGATGTGCAGGGGCGAGTCCCCCCACGCAAGCGATGCCGCCGACCTCCTCCGTGCCATCGACAGGTGTGCCTACTCGTGATGGGGTGCCATCGCAGGAGGGAAGGCGACGTGCTAACATACACTACACACCAGAGTGCAGGAATCAGGAGTTCCTGTGTCTGACTTGTCCTTATCGTATTCTCAGCGAAGGGGGTGGGGTGGGGGGGAGATTGGGGATGGGTTGGTTGGTTGGTTGGTCGGGATATAGCCACGATTTGCCCTCCCCTCTCGCAAGCGCTCTCGTGGCAAGTGGTTTACCTCGCCCACCCTATCTCCCTCCCCCGCTCCCCTTCCCTTCCCTCCCTCGCCCCGGCCTCCCGTTGTGTTGCGCTGTGGTGTGTGTGGAAGCAGTATGCAGCGACGGGGGGGGAAAAGTCTCAAAATTCTCAGAATCCTCAAAAAAAATGTCCCAGCGCCTGGCAGGATGCGCCTGGGATGGGAGGGTCGTGGGGACCCCCCCGCTCTCTCGGGTTGCGAGCTCACCGCACCAAACAAGACCAAAAAATGGAAGACGAAAAACAGTCGCCTAGCGATGCATCGATGGAGGGCCCCCCCACCCCACCCCAACCCAACCCACCACACCCACTCGCCACCCTCCGCCAAGCCTAAGCCAGAGTGTGGGTGCTCTTTGCCTCGGGCAGCCCTCAGGCGCGACTCCCTCTCGCTAAGCCCACCTTGCCCTCACCCCCTCCCCAGGTCCCGCCGTGCTGATGGGGGATGTGCCCCCACGGCAGGACACGACCTTCGGGCCGCGCAGGGGCGTCTTTGCGCCCGGGGCGCCGCCCACCCCCACACTGGCTGCAGTCCTGCAGCCTCCCGGCGAACGGGTTATCCCAACCCCTGCGACTGCACTGCGTTCTCAGTCGCCTACGAGGGTTTCGCAGGATCAGGACAACGTCGTGACGCTGCACAGAGTGGAGCAGGACGCAGGTCTGGGATGTGTGTTGGATAACCTGATGCTCGCAAGCGTGCGCCCGGGATCTCCCGCGGAGGAGGCGCATGTGGAGCGCTTTGCAGGCAAGCGGCTGACGCATGTCAACGGCGAAGCGATAGAAGACGAGGCGCATCTCCTGGAGAAGCTGGATGAGTTGTCCGACAGCAGGTTTGTCACGCTGCAGTTCAGCAGCGTCGTGCAGGATGCGTCGTGGAGGCCAGGGGATATCCGGCATGCGGCAGCGACACCGCAGCAGGCGTACCCCCCGACGTATGTGCACCCCCCGTGGGAGGGGCGCACCGAGCCCCTGCCGACATCGAGCACGCCGATATATCAGGCAGTTGATTACAACATTGCGAATTATGTGAGGACATCCCCTCACAGCGCGCGGGCGAGATCAGAGGCGGTGTGTGCGCGTGTGGGGATGGTGCATCTGTCCCTGCGAGATCCGAACACAAAGAAGGGTGCGATGCAGCCCCTGATCGAGAATATGTATCCGACGTCGACATATTTTGCGGTGGACAGATCGCCCGCAAAGTTCACCCACCGCGTCGTGGGGGACAGCACGTCCCGCCTCCACGCGCTCTACTCGCAGAACCCTCCAGACCTGTGGGACCACAGGCCCCGTGTCCCCAACGACGGCACCGGGGACCCGCAGCTGGGTCTGAGCAACGTGGTCCTCCCCCCTGCCGCAGGGCATTGATGGGGAGGTGGGGTGTGGGTGTGTTCCGCTGCCCCACACCCCTGTCGCTCCGCCACTTCAGTTGTGGTGGATATTCTCATGCGAAAAAGCGTGTGTTGCAAATGTGCCAGGGGGGGGGGGGGTTGTGCGCTTAGCGTGATCTTTCTTTTCCCGATCTGTCAAATGAAGACGAGTCGGAATCAAAACTGGTTTGACTTTGGGAGGGCAGCATCAGAGTTTACTCGGTGTGACCTACACAATAGCTTAGCGTGCGCCGGACAAACTTGTGGTTGGTGGGGGGGGGGTTTTTGGGGAGGGGTGTCTGTATCCCGCCTGTGCATAAGGTGAGGGCGGGGGGGATATGCCAGTTTCAGACATGCCTGAACTCTTGTCACGGCACCCACACCGTGTTACCTTATAATGTTGTACGGGTTATGTTAGAAGAACTGAATACACACACACACACACGTGTCATCACCACTGCCAGACACACACACACACACGTGAAATATTTTTTGGGAAGGTGTCTGGCACTGTGGCGCATCCACATGAAATGAAATACCCCCCCCCTCCCCCTTGTGGAGACACACACCGGGGGGTTGGCTAGGACCCGTGCAGGGTTAACCCACCTAAAAAGTGATCAACACACACCCTGGGCTGTCTCTCTCACTCTCTCTCACCCCCATGCCAGCAGCCCCCGGCTTCGGTGCCGGATGCCTCACTGAGGGGTCAAAAGTGCTCGCTGGACAGCCCCTCCTCCTCCTCCCCCCCCCCCCCCCCACCCCCATTGCAGCCCTCCTGTGACCACCCCAGCCCCGCCCCCTCGCCACACCCCACTGCACTGCATCGCTCATCCAACTCGCCAACGCGCAACAGCGGGATCCCCTGCCACCCCCGCCCCGCCCCCCACTCACGTACACCTTACACACTGGGGTGCCGGGGGAGGTCCGGAGAGGGAGTGTCGGAGGGGCACGGCAGGGGAGGGGAGGGAAAAAACTCCTTGCCGCACAGAAATGCCGGTGCCCACAGGCCAGGGCATGAAAGGTGCAGTCGCCGCCGTCGCAGGTGTGTGCCTGCTTTGGGGCCTGGGTGTCGGGCCCTCCGCCACCACCGCCACCGCCACCACACAACCCACCGCTGGCACAGCGCGGGCTGCGCGGGGGGTGCAGAAGGCTTTCCACCACAGCAAGAGTGTGGTGCCCATCTTCGGGCTTGGGACCTGGCGTGCAGAGCCTGGAAAAGTCGCAGCCTCTGTGAAGCATGCGCTGGACACCGGGTATCGCCACATCGACATGTCGCCGCGCTACCGCAACCAGAAGGAGATCGGGGAGGTTTTCCGCAGCGCCTTCTCCTCTGGAGGCCCCCTCCGCCGGAGCGACGTATTCCTTGCCTCGAAGCTGTGGAACACTGACCACCGCCGTGTCTCCGAGGCCCTCACGGAGACTCTGCGTGACCTGCAGGTTGACTATCTCGATCTGTGGTATGTCCATTGGCCTGTCGCGCTGATGGCGGGGCACGACTCCCCTGGGGATGTCGTGCGGGATACAGAGGCAGATCTGCAGAAGACCTGGGCAGACATGGAGGCCGAGGTGCGGAGGGGGCGTGTGCGGCACATCGCGGTGTCAAACTTCAACCGCGCACAGCTGGGGGAGATCCTGAAGACTGCAACGATACTCCCGGTGGCAAACCAGGTCGAGCTGCACCCATATCTCCCGCAGGGTGGGTTGGTGAGGTTCTGCCGTGAGCATGGGATACAGGTCGTGGCGTACTGCCCGATAGGGTCCCCAGGGAATGCTGCGCACAACAGGGAGGACGTCACCCCGCTGATCCGGCATGACGTGGTGGTGGAGGTTGCGCGTTGGGCGTCGCTCACGCCGGCCCAGGTGATGCTGAAGTGGGCCATGCAGCACAACGTGTCGGTTATCCCGAAGTCTGTCACACCCTCGCGGATCGAGGAGAACTTTGGCGCGTTGGTGGAGCCGAGGCAGCTGTCGGAGGACGAGCTGCATCAGGTGTCGTCCGTCCGCACAGCGCAGGGTGGGCCTGTGAGGTACTGCATGGCGAAGCACTACTTCAAGCCGGGGCAGTCGCCGGCGGAGTTCTGGGGTGACGATGGTGGGGATCTGATTCAGACCCCAAAGAAGCTGCGCAAAGCGGCAGCGGCATGACAGCGCGGAGGAGAAGGGTGTGGTGGTGTGAGGGGGGGGGGGGTCGAGAAGCAGCGCAGTGCCTTTTCCTTTGAACTGAAAGCCCCCTTCTTTTGGGAGGTGCCACTGCATGGTGTCGCATGCAGGGCGCTGATTCCTCCGTCCAGCAACGCCACCGCCACATGCGGTATTTTATGTCGTGGAGCGAGATGACTTGTTTTGCTCCTGCTCGACCCCACCCCCCCCACCAGCAAACGTCCTGTCGATTTTTTGTGAGGTTCGTCGCCCCACAGCGTCCTCCCCTCCCGCCCTGCCCCCTTTTTTCCAGCACGTCGCATTGCCATCGCATTGTCGTGTGGTCTCGATGGCCTTCGCCCTTCTGTTGCTCGGATTTGGCGCACAAGCAACAGCCTTTTCTTTGTCTTACGGTATTGCTCTCAGCACCCAACACCTCCATGGCAGGCAAACTGCACACTACCTTCCACCCGCGGGGCTACGCCTTTTCGACGCCAGCATGCCTGAGGGCCGCCTGCAGAACGGCGGGACGATCTATGACTGGGAGGACGGCAGGCTGACGCCGTTGACTGGGCTGAACGGCGCATTCGAGTTTGATGGGTCGGCGTGGAAGCCGTGGTCGCCTGACGTGAGCAAGACCTTCGAGTGGAACGGCGACACGATGGTGCCCTGGGATGGCCAGATGCGCAGGGCAATCGAGATGCGGGGCTCTGGGTTCTGGCCGTACAATGGGGGGCTCCGAACACGCGTGGGACAGGTGCGGCAGCACGCTGCGCGGCATCGGGGGCGGTGACGTGTGGTGGATCGAGGGGGATGTCCCCGACGCTGTGCTTGCTGGTTTCATCGCCAGTGTCCTCAACCACGGCGTTAACGATGATAGCCCACCCAGCAGCCCGTGCAGCCCAGCTGAGCGTGAGGGGAGCGACACGCTCAGGCTGGGGCCGGGCGACATCCTGTACACCTTGCCGCTGGGGTACTGCGCTGCCGCTCCTGTTGTTGAGGACAGATGGGACTCGCCTCTGAGCCAGCACATGGTCCCGCTCTTCTGCAGAAAGGGGCACACCGTCGGCAGGTATAGCAACACACGTGCCAGGGAGTGCGACGGCTGCGATTCTGATGTTGCCGAAGCCGCCACGGTGTACCGCTGTGAATGCAATCGGATCATCTGCGAGACGTGTGTTGGCAATTTGATGCCAAAGAAGAAGGCGGGGCACAGCCACACATTATGCACCTTCACCAACCCGATGCGGCCGGAAGTATTTGTCTGCATTCGCAAGCGGCGGGTGTGCCATCGGTGCGAGGCGCCTGCTCGGAAGGAAGGCGCTTTCTGCGAGAAGTGCAGCGCCTGGTTCTGCACTGAGTGCTCCCAGCGCCCGCCTGGCCCCTGCGAGGCGTGCTCTGTGCAGTAGACCAAACTCTGTGACTTTTGTTGATATTAGTACGCGATACGCATGTATCCATGCGACCGTGTCACCCTTGCCTCCCGCCTGTTGTTCTGGTGTTTCTTACCATCCCTTGTGCCCTGCGGACGAGGTTGTGTATGCTTCCTTGTTGCTTTCATCTTTCCAGTGCCGATGCCTTCCTGCGCTCTCCGTGGCCCACATATTATCAATCCACCCATGGGCGGAACAGAGTTTCTGCGGAGCGAATGGTGTCCAGTTCTGTGCTCTCAATCTAGTCTAGTGCGTGTCCGTCTGGCTCCCTGCCTTGTTGTTGTGTTCCATAGCAGGGCCGTGTTTACCACCCTGACAACCATCCTTTGCTTGTGCGGGAAACGAATCAACGCTGTTGGCGTTTGAGGGTGTGCCTGTGCCAACTTCAGGCTCTGAGTGCGTCTTGGTCACCCAACCCCCACCACCCACCCCTACCCCGAAACCGAACACGGTGCACGAGTAACCCCACTATCAAGTGGACGGACGATGCTTCGGCCTCGCCCACCGACACATGCAGGTGCGGCCCCCGCGCTGCGCCGGAGCTTGCTCTCAGCTTCTTCATCTCCCTGTCGAAGTCAGGGTCGTGCTCGTCGTGCGTCTGCATCGTAGTCGCTTGCAGACACACGCTTGCCAGCGGGCAGCACCCTTGGCCTGCCTCTCAACCAACCACCCCTCCCATCCCCCACCCCCCTCCAGGAATATTCCACACAACACCCCTCTCCTCCCCACCCACCCCTGCAACACACACCCAGCTGCACAGCACACGGGACACGGGGCAGGTCCACATTCGACCCCCCCACCCTACCACCCTACCACCCCACCACCGCCTCGCCCTCCTCCACCTCCATCATGCCCATCCTGAGAACAGCGACGAGGTCACCGTCATCAGGCCCGGTGGTGCCACCTCTGTCGGGTGATGCCGACGCAAGCCTCGAGGCGCGCCTCCGCCGCACCGAAGCAGCCCTCCAGGAGCTGCAGCGCGAGAAACGCGACCTGGAGATCGAACACGCCTGCGCCGTGCGGAAGCAGCGCAAGGGGAGGCGCGACCAGCAGCAGCAGCAGCAGCAGCAGCAGCAGCACCCCGGCAGCAACAACAGCACACCCGTCGTCCCCTCCATCCCGAGCATCTCTCCTGCTGTGCCGACACCGAGGCGGAGGGAGAGCATCGTGCCTGTGTCCGTGGGTCGGATCCACACCTGCGGGGGTCGTGTCTATGAGTGGGACGGTGCGCAGCTGAGCCGGCTGGGGGGCAACCACACGCAGGTCTACACCTTCGATGGGATGGAGTGGAAACCGACATGCCACGACGCGAGCAGCTTCTTCGAGTGGGACGGGCGTGTCATGCGGCCTGCCGATGGGGACCTCCGCCGCGCCATCGAGGTCCGTGGGGACTCCTTCTGGCCCTACAACGGCAACGCAGACCACGCGTGGGACAAGCGGGGCTGCCTCCTGCGGAAGCACAACGGCGCCTCCGAGGAATGGTTCCTCCACGGCGAGGTCCCCCTCGCGGTGGTCGCCGCCTTCATCGCCTGCGTGCTGAACGGGGGTGTCAAGTGGGCCGGGCCCATCCCTGAGGTGCGGCAGGCCCCGGCATCCCCTGCCTCCCCTGCGTCCCCCACATCGCCTCAGTCGCCGCGCTGCCCGGGGCCTGCCGCAAGGAGGCAGCCGCAGTTCCGCAAGCGTGGCTCCTCGGGGTCTCTCTCTGCAGCGATCCCCAGCGTGTGGGGTGAGGCGCAGGGCAAGTGTGCCATGCCGTTGGTGTGCCGCGCGCATGCCGTGGAGATGCACGCCAGCAACCCGGTGAAGGCGAGCTGCGAGGGGTGCGGCTCGATTGTGGGTGTGGGTGACCCCGTTTACCGCAGCTGCGCTTGCCGCAGCAAGGAGGTTTTCTGCGGGGAGTGCGCCATCCAGCTCCAAAGCGCCACCTCCCAAAAGGTTCACAAACACCCGATGTACACAGTCTCACGCCCCCTGGACCCCGATACCTTCGAGTGCCTCCGCAAGCGGAGGTGTGCGAAGTGTAAGAAGCCAGGCGGCGCGGAGGGTGCCTACTGCGTGCCCTGTGCGAAGTGGTTCTGCGTGGACTGCTGCGGGCAGCAGAGGGTGGATCCGTGTGGGTCGTGCCCCCTGCAGTAGGGCGGGTGGGGGTGGGGGGGGGGGGGGGGGAGTGTGTGAGAGAGTAAGCATCCAGAGCCCTCCTCATCCCCTCCCCCATCCCAGGGAGAGGTGCTCGGTGCGCTGCCGTGTTGTGGCAGAGAGGGGGTGGAGGGATTTTTCCTTTAGTGGTTTGGGCGGTCTTGTGCCGTGCTGTGTTGATCAGTTAACAGGTTGAGGGCCACTATGTAGCCTATTGGGGGGAGGAGTGGTGGAATTGTCCCGCTTATTGCTGTCACGCCATGCACGATGCGTCGATGGGTGGGGGCGGTGTCACAACGGCACCCCCTTTTTTTCGTATCTTATTTTTCCTTCGTTTTCCACCTCCCCTCATCCCCTTCCTCCCTTCCTTAAACAATACGTATACCACAAAGTGCAGTGTGGGGGCTTACAGGCTGGGTTTGCCCACACGCGCATCCGCCACTCGGTCCGCTCCCCTGAAGAAAGAACTGGAATCAAAGTCATACACACATGCCATGCATGCCGTCATCCCCACCCCCTCCACCGCCCACCCCGTCCGCCCCCGCGTTTGCCTTAGGTTTCTCGGCGAGATTATATTTTTTCACTTCTCACGCCGCCTCTCCTCCCTATACCACCCCCCCACCCCTCTGCCCACACCCTCTGCATGGGGGAGTGCATTCCATAGTTTCCTCCCTTTTCGCTGTAGGCATTTTTCTTTCAAAAGGAAGCGTTGTTATTCCCTCTCCCTCAGCCTTACTCTTTCCAAGAGTAGTGCTCCTGCACGGCAGCCTCGTCAGGGTTTTGACCAATCCTGTCCCTGGTCAAAAAAGGGCCTGGTCAGTGACCTGGTCATGATCAGGGGTGTACAGGGCAAAATGGGCTTGCAACCTCCCTGGTCCACCTGGTCAAAATCCGGACGCGGCTACCGTGTGGGGTTGGAACAGACGGAGAGGGGGTACTGCGTTCTCTTCGGAGCCAGGACCCGTTAAGGGTCTGCCAGGCTTGATCACTTCATATCACCTGCACTGTCTCTTCTCCCTGGTTTCTTCATGTCTCAGGCTAAGTGATGTTATGTTCTATGGAAGTGCCCTCTATTATAGCCTTATATAGGTTGCATGCACCCCCCCGGTGTTGAAAACCCGTGGCGGGCACTGCGAAGGGCAGTAGGTTCATCTCGACAGCAGGACGGTGGCCATGCAAATCGGCATCCGATAATGAGTGTGTTACAACTCACCTGCCGAATGAACCTGTCCCGGAAATGGATGGTGCTCAAGCGACCCACCCATAGTCGGCCGTGCTCCGGTATTGAAAAGCCGTGGCATGCGTAGGAGTGCGTGACCCACGCCGCGAAGGGGATGGCGTGAGCCTCTCTGGAGCGTGGGTGAGTGCAGATCTTGGTGGTACGCGAGCGTTGGGGGGTTGCACCGCACCTCGCAATCGCACTCTGGAAGTTGAATGTGGGATGTGGAGTGTGGCGTGCTTCAGAGATTAGGTGTTCATTCCGGAAGAGGAAAGCATGCATGTTCGTTTCTTCTTTTGTGTGCGTGGAAGCCTCACGAGGGTTGCAACGACCACCTGGCACGGTTCAAAGCCGATGCCGACCACAACTCTGATGCATGATTTGCACCGGGATTCCAACAGACGACAGACAGCCGTGTGATGCTGGTCGATGTTGTAGCTTCATCGTGATACACGTTTCATTTAACCTCCCGCCCCCCGACGCTTCATCTTCGATCCTTATTTTGATGATTTCTCATTTCTTCAATGGAACCCTGTGGGAAAGAAACACAGCAAAAACGCGAACAAACAAAGGCCAATCGCCCCCTGTGATTGCCTCTGTTTGGCAGCAGCCAATATCTTATCATTCGCCCCACCCCCCCCCCCCCTTCCCCCTTCCCCCTTTCCTCTCCCCCCAACACGATGGCAAGTGGTCCGGGCCTGGGTTCCATGCCCGTTGTCGTGACCAGGCAGGCCTGTTCCATCATACCGCGTCCCCTCCCGTTATGACCCAACCCTCTCCGTGTTGCGGTGCCTTCCACTCGTTGTATTCAAAAATATCACAGACAAAACCATGACTCTTGCACTCTCTAGGGACCGATGAGGCATGTATTCAAAACCAGAATTCAGGGGGCCTTCGCAAACGGTGCCGAAATAACGGTGCGTTGTTGGTGCATTTTCTCCTGTTTTTCGTAGGTGAAAATCGCCGAAAAAGTTTGCCGGAAAAGCCTTGCCGATAGCGGAGGTCCCCTCTTCGATTTGCCAGTTCTTTCGACACCAGCTCCCCCCCTTGCAGAGGGAGGCATCACTGGCATTCTTCATCAGTTGAACGCTTTCTTGTCTTTTCAAATTTCACCACCACCGTGTGCCAGGGGATTTCTTTCCCGAAAGACCGGTGTTCTCGGTTGCACTGCAGCAGACCCTACGCGTGTTTTTTTTCCTGGACATTTGGCGGCATCTAACAACGACTGGCGTGATGCAAGGGTGTGTGGTGGCAGAATCTGAGCTTGCTCTGTGGCAACCCTGCACTCTACAAAAATATTGCCGTGTTTTGTGTGTTGAACCGTCCCCTCTGCAGGTACGGGATAACTGTTTGCCTGAACCGTGCCCATCCACTGCCGATTTCATCCCGAGGCGGTGTGAGGAAATTGCCGTGGATAGGTATCAGAGAGAACCCTCTTCAGATCACAACTCTTAAAAAAAGTGTCCCCACCCCCCCAACCAAACAAAAGAAAGGGGAGTTCCCACACCTCCACACTCCCCACCCCCTATCGGTGGTGACTTCCACTTCTGATGCTAAACGTGACCTATGCCGACTGCACAGCGAAGCTCGACCTGCGTTTCGAGTGTGGGGGAGGGAGAGGGAGAGAATGCATCTGGGTCGAATTAAAATTTACGTAGTTCTTGCGTTGTTGGTCTACGATTTTCAGGGAGGGCACCAGCATCGGAAAAACTTTCGCGCCATAAATCCGGGCAAACAGAAGCCCTGTTCACTATGGGTGTGCAGAGTGCCGATTCTTTTTTTTACGAGAAGAAAAATATCGCCCTGAACTTTCTGTTTGCCGGGAGGGGGGGGGGGGAAATAACTTCCCGGAAAGCGAAGACAAGACCTCGCCTCCCCCCCCCCCCCTTCCCCCTTCCCCCCCCCCCTCCACCTTGCACCTTACTACTACCTTGTCTCGACATCACAGCCCCAAATCCACCCCACCACACCACCCCACCCACCCCCCCCCCAAACCGCATACACCAGGCCTTCAGCACTTCGATAACGAATGTGCCCGAGGGCCGTGTCTTGCAGGGGCAGAGGCGTGTTTGCTGCCCATCCCCATCACCGAGAGGTAGGGGCCCCTCCCCCCCCACGCCCCCCTCCGGGCATGCGCATGTCCCAGTTGTTTCCTTCACCTATCTCCCTATTTCTCTCTCTCTCTCTCCCCCTCGTCCTTCCCCCTCATCAGGTGCCCAGCAAACCAACGTGCCCTGCCGCCCCCCCCTTCCCTGCCCCCCACCTCCCTGCTGGAGGCGTAGTATTCAGGCGAAGTTTCTCCTCTCGTGCCCGGCATGGTTCGATGAGGGCTGTCGCTTTTTGCGCCAGGGTCCGGCACTCGTTGTTGGGAAACATCCGAGAGATTTTTTTTCCACCGCTGGTGAAATGCGGCGTGTGTCTGGCGTCTCTGGTTTCCCTCGGGCAGTCTCCATTGCAGGAGACCATGGCCCTTGCTGTTGATGTCATAGCATTAGGCACCAGGGGGAAATCGACCGTGATGCCTGTGATCAGGAGCTCCGCCAACCCGATCCGCTGTCTTCTGATTCCGGAGAAAGCCTATATTGCACGCCTTCGCTTTGATGTGGTGGGGGTGTTGGTGGGGGTGTACCTCCGCGAGCCTCCCTAAGGTACCGAACTGGTTCGGTTTGCCATGGGTGAAACATGCCCAAAAAAAATGTCCCATTCCATTCATGGGGTGGGACTTGGGTCTGAGCCAACGCTCTTTTTCTGTACTTCAGAGCAGAAGGCACGCCCGTTTCTCCCATCAGACCTGATTCAAAATCCTGATCAAAACTACTAAACAGTGTCACGGGGGAGGGGGGTGGGGGAGGGGGGTTGTCTCAGCACTGCTGGAATATTTTTGAGGGATTGCCGGCGACACGCCTTCGCGTCCACCGTTGATCTCCACAGGCCATGACGTGAATTCCTGAAGTTCTGAAAAAAGACATACTTCACCCCCCTCCACCCCCCCCCCCCCCCCTCCCCCATACACGGCGATGCTCCTGTGTGAAAGGGTGTCCCCCCCCCCCCCTTCCACCCTCCCACACGGCGCTGAAGTAACCACTGTTACAAGTGGTTTTACAAGTGGTTTACATGTAAAAATTTTTACATGTAAATTTACAAGTGGCACTTGTAAAATTACATGTGCCACTTGTAAATTTTACAAGTGGTACATGTAAAATTACATGTGCCACTTGTCATTTACGAGCTTTCCTGAACACTGGCGAGCCGTGTTGTTCCATTTGTTTATCCCCCGCGACCCCAGACCAGCACATGCCCTGCTGCACACACACACCCTCACTTACAAAAGGACCTTTGCACCTCCAACATGAGCAAGAGAACGGCAACCACAACACCGACGCGCAACAGCAAGCGGACGAAGAGCGGGGATCTGGGGAAGGAGGATGAGCGGCATGAAAGCCAGCTGCAGCAGCTTGTGGAGGACTTTGTGGCCGTGTACACCAGGAAGACGGGGGAGGTGTTAAAACACACGGTGTTGAAGGAGATGCTGCAGAAGGTGCTGGTGACCACCATCCCCCCCAAGAGTGGAGTGATAACAAAGGTGCTGAAACGCAAATACGATGCACTGGCTTCCTACAAGTCGCTGAAGGATGTTTCCGGCGACCTGTACACGGTTCGGATCGAAGGAAACCGTGATATGGCCATCCACGGCATCGCGCTGAAGCCCTTCCCCACGCCAACGCAGAAGAAGTCGGAGGGTTTCGCGCGCCTCAAGCTGGTGGTGGAGGAACTGGACAATGGATATGGTCAAGATGTACAAGGCATCGGCACAAGCCTCCACATCCGAGACGCGTCCGAAGAATAAGGCAGTGGTGGCGGTGGCGGCGATGCAGCACGTCGTTGTGGGCGTGCACGACCAGGAGACCGGGCGCTACTATAGCGTCATCGTCGAGAATGGCTTCACCAAGCTGGTGACGGCGACGCTGGAAGGGGTGCAGGTCGCCTACACCTTCTACAGGGACCGTCCTTCGGACCAGTTTGAGCCAGGTGAATACAGCGGCTCGCTCGTTGTGCCGCCTCCGCATTTTGTGGATTCAAGCAGAAATCTGCAGGTCACGGTGCTGAGTGGGCTGACACGGATCGACTTGCAACAGGAACACACACAACCCTTCCCATGACGAGCCCACGACAGCTTCACGCTGGGACAGTGAGGCATATCGGTGAAATTATTCGACAACACAGGGCAGAGTTGGGCATGTCTCTGCGCGACTGTGAACGGCTGGGCTCACTCGTTCGCAGAGAGACAGGGATCTCGATGGGGCTTTCATACCCCCTCCTCGTAAAGCATGAAGCTCCCCTCCGGCTGATGACGCCCTCTCTGCTAGGGAACATGCGGGGGTGCCTCGAGTTTCTGCTGAGGGCTTTCCCCATCCGCTCGGGTCGCCCCCCACCAACAGTCATGGTCACGGGTGATGGCTACACACCCGGTAGCCTTCAAGGAAAGAGCAGGCAGCGACTGGCAATCGCATTGACGGACGGGATCACCGCGTCCCGCTTTCTAACAGTGTGTGACCGCCACAAGCCCCTGTTCTACGAATGGTGGATGCTCCATGCCTTGGGGCAGATTGTGGCAGTTCAGAAGGGGATCTTCACGAAGGGGCCTTGCTCCTTTTCCATCACCCAGTTCCGGCTTGGGGGTGACCACTTAGAGTTGTGGTCACTCTTCAAAGGTGTAGGTGGGACAGGGCATCGTTCTGCCTTCTGCCTTACAGGAATCGACGAGCGTTTGGAGTACCTGCATGACTGCCACCGCTGTAGTATCCAAGAGATGGATGCCGCAGGATTCACTTGTAGCATCGCTTCAAAATTCTCGAATCCTGTGTACACCGTGACGCCCCCCCTTCACGACACGAAAGGTGTCATGCGCCTCATTCTACGTACGCTGCCGGGATCAAAAGTGGTGGAGTAAACCATCCTTGGAAAAGTGGGCAAAATTTCACTGGGAAGCACGCAAGAGAGATACTCGCTGCTTTGAAGGCCATCACCGTGGGGAATCAGCGGGCATTGTGCTGCGCAATGCAATCACTGATCTTCTTCCGCTACCAAGACATACCAGTGCGATACTTCTCAACAGGTTCCTGCCGCAAAGAGTTTCTATTCGCTGTGATCAGCCATCATGTGCTGATTTTCTTGTTGGAGTGGGCAAATCCCGGGATCACTCGCTCGGCATATGCTCATTCTCTCGAACACTGGTTTGATGAGCAGGATGCGCACAGGGTCACCGTCTCCGACGAGCTCTTCGAACAGGGCAACGGTGAGCGCAAGAGGTGGACACGTGGGGGATCCCCGCAGACGATGGAGCGTGATCTGCAGATCTATGAACTGAAACAGAAACACTTGACGGATGAAAATACCGTGCGCAAAGTGCCTCCACTGACTCCTACCATCGGCGAGCGGCCCCAAATATTATCTTACAATTCCATGCGCCTGTGCAGGTGTGTGATCACTCACAATGATACGTGGCTCAAGGCTGCTCGTCAATTGGTGGTCCGCTTGGACAAACTTGGCCTCGGGTCACATGTGCGCCGCAGAGATGGTCACGGACAAACATTTCAGGCAGAACCCGGCAACAACGGCGATGTTTTCCTGGTTTGCATCTGTGACGAAGAACCCTGGGAGGTGACGGAGGTGACGCCCCCTGCACAAGGAACCACCGACGAGGAGGAGGCTGGTGATGGCGGCAACCTTGCGAGTGACGGCAATAGCGGCGAGGCTGGTGATGATGATGATGATGATGGCGACGAGACATCCGCCACAGAAGAGTATAGCTGCGTTGCTTGCCCTGACAAGAGCTTCGCGCGGGTTTACGGGCTCTACGCCCACTACGACGGACAGCACCGGCCGAGGGCGCAGTGTGAATGTCGAGTGTCTTGCCCCTTGTGTGAGAAAACGGTGTTCAGAAGTGGACTTAGCCAACACGCCCTCTACGTCCACCAGGATGAGCTGGACATCACGACCTGCCCTGTGTGTCTGCAGGAGTTTGCTTCACAAGAACTGAGGGATAGGCACATGTCGGACGAACACCCTGCAGTCTGAAAACATGAGACTCGTCGTCGGCACAAAATACAATCAGTCCACTCGATCCGATCTCGACAGCTGTTGCATTGCACTCCCACCGTTTGCTGGTCATTTCTCCCCCCTCCTTGCCACTCCGCTTGCCAAAAAACCCCCCATCACAGTGTAGAGTATGAAGGAAACCGCGGAGATGACAAGTGGCACATGTCATTTACATGTAAAATTACAAGTACCACTTGTAAAAGTTACAAGTGGCACTTGTAATTTTACAAGTGGTACTTGTAATTTTACAAGTGGCACTTGTAACCATTTTTCACTTGTAATTTTACATGTAAAACCACTTGTAATGTAATTTACTTCAGCGCCGTGCACCCACCCACCCACACACATCGGTTTGCATTCCTTGTCTCTGCCAGCCCACCCTTCTTCTTCCTCTTCTTCTTCTTCCCGTCTCACCCCCACCCACCCACACACACCCTTGTCTTCTGAACGTCTCCACTGCTGCTCTTTCTGGGTTCCTTCGTTCCTCTGACTCGTTCCTCCTTCCGGATCCTTCTCTGTTATATTCTTGCAAATCTTCCCCCCTCTCCCTCTCCTCCCCTCTCCCCCCACCACCGCCTTCCGCCCTCCATCCCTATACTGCAACCCACATGGGTGTGTGTTGCATGTCAAAGTGGTCTGGCTGTGTTTGGGTGATCCCTGACGTGGGTCTTGTTGAAGCCCACTCTCACTTCTGCCGAGGGCAGCGGAGTGGCGTCGTGGAGGTTGCGGCAGTTGCCGGGGTTTGAAACAAGATTGGCTAATATGAACATCCCGTGCAATGCACTGCATATTGCAACCCCTCCGGTGAATGTTGCTGTTTTCAGGTTCAGGGTTCAGGGTTTTAGCCCCCCTCCATTGGCTTTATGCATCCTTTGCTTAGGGTGTAAGAGCCACACAACTGTATGGTATGTGCCACACAGTCTTGGCACTATCTCGACGAGACAAAAAAAACTAGTAACAACGGACTCACCTGCGTGCCGTTTCCTTTGCTTTGGTTGGCGTTTGCAGGTCCCTATCTAGGAAGCCTGCCGGCCCGATGCTGTTCTGTCTGACAGAGACACGGGTGACGTGCGTGGGGAGGGAATGGGGGTCCCTGATGCCTCGGTGTTCTGCACAGTTCAACTCGTTCAACCGACGAAAGGGCGATGCATCAGTCCCTTGCATTGGATGGTGCCGGCAAATTGCCGGGTTCCGAAGGTGGGGCCCTTCTCTTCGCCGCGGCGCACCTCAAATGTGATTGTGGACTTTTTGTGTCGGGGCCTGTTTTGTGTGCTATGATAGTGTGTGTTCGCCCTGTTTGGCAAAGGCAGCCCAAAGGCCAAAAATCCACCGCACAGGGGCATCACAAAAACAGCCAGAAGATTCTGCAGGAGAGTACGGCACAGGCCATGAGGACCTGGCTTTGGGGTTGCCGGGGGGGTATGAGTAAGCTTGGCACTCGTGACATCCACCCCCCTCCCTCTCCCCTTCCCCTCACCAGCCCACGCACCCGCCCCTATCCCCCCGCAATGCTACTGGCCTTGGCATCCCTTCGAGCAGCCACGAGATTGGATCGCTCCCCGAGCCTCTCCACGCTATCAAATAGTACTCTAGACTGCAACCCACCGCCACCACCACCCTGCAGGCTCTAAGCACATCCTACACTTTCTACTACACTCTCGCCCCCACCCCCCGGCCCCTTCATCTCTTTCTCTTTCGCAAGGCCAAGCCCCGACCACGATGGATGTTTGCATCCTTGTGGAGAATACAGGGCAGAAGTTTTGCCTCGACTTCAACGAAGGTGCTACCGTGCTCGATGCGAAGCGCGCCGCCGCCGAACGCCTCAAGCTGAAGGGCATCGGCAGCGGCGAGGACGGCGCCCACAACCTCAAGCTCTCCCATGGGGACACGCTCCTCCTCGACGACACCGCCACCCTGTCCGGCGCTGGGATCCGCGCGGGGGACGAGCTCTCGGCACTCATCGCAACCCACAGCCGGAAGCGCCGCACCTCCCGCTTCAAATCGCCCCACGGCAGCACGGTGACCTGCATGGCTGCCTCTGCCTGCGGGTCCCACCTCTACACCGCAGGCCCGCGCGGCATCCGCATCTGGGACGCACACACCGGCGACACTCTCCTCGACATCCCCTTTGCGGAGGCATGGGCCGTCAAGCAGATGCTCGTGTGCCCCACCGGTGACCGGCTCTACGTGGTGCGGTATGAGCCGAAGAGGGGGACCACCTGCTGCGTTGAATACCACGACATCGCAGGCTTCCGGAAGGGGCGGAGGCCGTTTGAGATCCAGAAGGTGATGTCGGAGTATGTTGCGGGCATCGCGGTGTCGCCCTGCGGCGGGAGGCTCTACATCGCAACCTCGTCGGATCGGGTGCGGGTGTGGGATGCGCGGGGCCACACCTTCGTGGAGAGCGTGGGGGAGGCGGTGAACGGCATGCCTGCGCTGCTGGGTATCACGGCAATGGCGGCGTCGCCCTGTGGCGACACGCTCTACTGCATCGGGTGGCATAAGGAGCTCGTGGCGGTGTGCACAACCTCATGGCGCATCCTGCAGCGCAGGCCGTTGGACCGTGATGTCAAGATGCTCTGTGTGTCGCACGGCAAGCTGTACTGTTCCCTCGAGCGCTGCGGCTCGGTGTTGGTGTGGGATGCGGCAACCCTGCAGCACCTGGGCTCCCTGGAGTGCGGCGCCCTGTCGGAGCTGCCCAGGCAGCATGCGGGGGTGCGGCTCGCCGTGTCGCCCTGCGGGCGGTGGGTGTTCTGCTCGGGGTGCGGTGTGTCGGTGTGGGATGCGCGGTCCTTCACCTGTGTGGGTGTCTTCCACAACGAGGCCTTGTTGACGGGGCAGTGCCTGGCAGTCACGTGGGATGCCATCTACACCGCCATGGGGAAGAAGGTTGCCGTGCAAGATAGGCGCGGCATGCCCCACCTGACGCCATGCTTCTCGCAGGAGTTCGACGACAAGCCGGGTTGTGTGGCATGTACCATCAGTTGAGGCTGAGGAGGCGGTAGGTGCCCTGGCGGTACACCCCTGGTGGCTGATGCGCGTTGTAAGTTGCGTGCGCAGCTGATGGTCCTGTGGTGATGTTCTTCCGTTGGGCGCATGTGCCTGCGTGGGGTGGGGGTGGTGGAAACCAGACGGGGTTCCTTCCTGCGATTCATTTGTCCTTTCTCCTTTTGTATTCGTCCCGCGTAGCTTCGTTTTCGCAGCGCTGAAAAGAGGGGCCGTCAATCAGTGGTAGCAGTCGCAGGCAAGGAATTGTTCTGATTTCAGTTTACGCAGACTTTACGAGTGGTGCTTTGGTGGCTGCCGTCAGAAGGAACTGTGCACAGCCCCATCCAGCTGTGACAGCTGTTGGCGGTTCTGGGCACCGTGGCAAGTCAATGCCCACCGGCATCATGTGACTGCGCTGACACTGTCAACGCTTAAGTGTTCTGTGAACTTCATTCTACACTTGATTTGGTAAGTTGAAACACAGGTGCGTGCCCAAGAGCCATGCCACTTCCGTTGGCCCTGGTGTTTGGGCCGGACCCGAAGCTCCAATCTAGCCGAGGGGCTTGCATGCATGCCGCGACAGCGGTGTGGGACAAGCGCCCAGCTCCTCCCGGAAGCTGCGGTGCATTGCAAGGTCCACGGACAGTGGGTGCGGCAAAGGACTGTCTGCAACCCGCCTGTTTCGAGGCATTGAGATGTTTCGAGGAGGGGGCTTTCTCTGCCTGTCGCTGTGTCTTGCATCGCCCCCACATACACCGTTTCATCACATCGAGGAAAGTGTGAGTGGGGGTCTGCGTTCCAGCAATATTGCGACGTTTTGCTGGTCACTTTCCGACGGAGCGGGGGAGGGGGCACAGACCTGTAAACGCCACAGCGTTTCGAACACCAGAAGTCCTGACAACGCTGCCACCCACCCCGATCCTGCCGCCGTCACGTGCAGCATTTTGTTCTGGCTATTCTGGCATGTGTTCGCATTGCCCCAGTCTTGCACACCGTGCACACCCCACACAGGACCTATTAGTTCTGACTATTCTGCTGTACAATGCGGCGGACATGCTTGGCCACGTTGATGGGTGTATGCGTGTTTGGACTCGCTGTGCAGGCAAAGGAAAACGAGGGTGAGTACGGGAAGGCGACGCTGAATGGAGACATCGCGGCCAAGGTCGCCACGGAGTACGGCACCCAGACGGTGGAGGGAGCTGTGAGTGCGTACCTCCAGCTGGACCGCAAGACCCTGGCAGCTGGGCGGGTGAAGGTCGGGGGGCTGAACATTCGTCTCCGCGATGTACACCAGGCGTTGGTGACCGGACACAACACCGAGTGCAAGCCGTTTGCGACCTGGTCGTTCAGTCTCGTGGCCGCAAAGAGCGAGGGGCAGCACCTGTTCTACGACCAGTCGAAAATGCTGCTGAGGGGGACGCTGCAGGGGTCCTCGTCGCTGCCGCAGTTCACCGGACTGCTGATCGAGCAGAACAAGGAGGAGAACGACTTCGATTTCCCGACACAGCTGACTTCCGTCGAGGTGACGATCCAGCTGAAGAGGCCGCTGGAGTCTGATGACACGCAGGAAGTGCTCGTGGATGTGGCGGACATCAGGCTGGAGACCAAGGTGGCAGAGAACAAGCAGTACGCGCTGAAGGCCTTCAGGGTGGACTACGTCCTGCTGGACCGCCCGCTGGTCATCGAGTGGGTGTGGTGGTGGCGCTTCGAGGTGGCGAAGAAGCTCTGCCTCCAGCCTGTGCGCATCGGTAGGCTGACCGTCACCGGGGGATTCCCGATCGGCATCTCTGTGCTGTACAGCGGGGACGGGTGGGCGTTCGGGCTCCCGCAGCTGCGTGCCGAGTGGGCCAAGGCGGACGTGGTGTTTGAGGAGCGCTCGTGGAAGACTGTCTTCAAGTCAGGCTACAGCACGCTGACAGAGAGTGAGGCGTCTGCTCTGCGTGCTGAGGTGGACGACGACGACTGCGTTGAGATCTTCTTCGTGGACCAGTTCAGCCCTGTGGACCAGTGGGGAGGTGGCGCCACGTGGTCGGGTGGTACCGCAGACACCAAGATCATCACGACCGACGGGAACGCAGACGGCGGGATCGACCTGACTCACCTCGCACACGAGGTCGGGCACGCTATCACACTGAAGCACCCTGGGTCAGGGTTCCCAACGGCAGCATCCCCGCACCGTGTGGATGCGAGCACAGGCACACTGATGTGCGGGAGCGGGTACCTGAACGACAACCCGAAGGTGAACAGCCAGTGGAACAAGGACAACGTGCAGAACCCACTGTTCAAGTTCTCGCTCAAGTTCAGGGGTCCGGGACCTGACTGCCAGAATGATGCGGACTGCGGGTCGTGCTGATGCCGAAACCCAACGAGGTGATGATGGTGATGTGTGTTTGTCGATTCATGGCGCACGAGTGCTGCCGCGGGAATCGCACACTATTTTGCCTCGCGCAAGCCACATTGCAACGCGTTGTCCTCATGAGGATACCACACTTCCTCCCACCCACCCCCTCCGTCTTTGCACCTGCACCCACACCCAATCTATTCTCTGCCACGGGTGTCGGTAACGGTGTGCCCCTCCCCCACAACCCACTATATTCACTGCCAAAGCCATTATTCCGAAGTCCGTATTCCACTTTTTTTTTGCAACAAGGAAACAACACGCCACCTGCCACCATCACGGCTCGGGCTGCAGGTGCATGTGCGCCTGCAGCTCATGTGCCTGTCTCTCACTCCCTCCTGCCCTTCCCCCGTCCCCGGCTGCATCGACAGACATGCTCTGAGACACAGCGGCTGGTGGCGGGGTGGGTGTGTGACTGCGTGAAGCGACGGATGGCTGGTGTAGCGTGCCGTGTTTTCGACAGACAGATAAAGCAAGGGCAAGTTATTTCTCTTTTGCACCTGTGATTTGTTTCTTTGATTCCCTTTGTCAAGAGAGAGAGAGAGAGAGAGAGAGAGAGGGTGGTGTGGGGTGTGTCGGTGCACCTGCCTGCAGTGTGCACCACCTCCCCTCCACTGCTCCTCTCGTTTCAGACAATTCACTCATCGCCCCGATTTGAATCCCCTTTCTGGTTCGGATGGTTTGACATATGGCCTCGTCCCAAAACCCCCCCCCCCACCAAGTGGCCTTTTTGGGGTTTTTTTGCTGAAAACCTGAAAAATACAGGACATAACCGGTCCTGACCCCCAAACCTGGCCCAAAAGTGATATCTGGGGCTATCCGGGGGTTTCCTGGGGCAAATGAGGGTGTAGGGGGGTCTGATTCTGGTGGTGATTTCCTCTCCCACGGCCTTTCTTCGAGGGGGCTCCTCCCCCCCTGAAACCACCTTCCGGGCCTTGCACTGAAGATTCAGAAACACTTGAGGCGAGGGTCCTCGACAGTGTTGGCAATCGCCAGAACTGTCCAGCAACACCAAGTCCTGTCATCAAGTTACCGAAAGCCGCAAATCACGAACAGAAGAAACACTATCATTCTGCCCGTTGCTACAAGCACAGAGCGGCAGATCAGCGCTGGCAGACTCTCCGAGATAGTCAGATTGTTCAAGCTCAAACCCCACGACAAGGGTGTGCAAGTTTCCTGGCATAAAACAAAGAACTCTGAACAGCACACGCAACCCGCTTGAGAACGTGTGTCCGGATGAGAGGGCTTCAGTCAAGGCCCGGAAGAGGTGGTTTAGGGGGGGAGGAGCCCCCTCGAAGAAAGGCCGTGGGAGAGGAAATCACCGCCAGAATCAGACCCCCCTGCACCCTCATTTGCCCCAGGAAACCCCCGGATAGCCCCAGATATCACTTTTGGGCCAGGTTTGGGGGTCAGGACCAGTTTTGTCCTGTATCTTTCAGGTTTTCAGCGAAAAATCCCAAAAAGGCCACTTTGGGGGGGGGGGGTTATGGGACGAGCCCATATTTTGTTTTGGAGCATTGGTGGAATGTGTCATCCCCACAGCAGCGTATTACTGCACAGAACATGGCAAGCTTAGCTTGCGATTGCCAACGCCAAACAACAGGCCAGTGGGTACCACTTCCACGGACAGACCCTCACGCAGAGGGTCATTCCCTCCTCCACCCCTCCCCGTTACACACGTGCATCCCATCCCATTGCGGATGCACATCAACACCTGCGCCCTCCATTCTCTGAGCTATAAGTCCCCCCCTTCCCCCCTCCCTCCTCCCACGCCCTCCCTGCCCCCGCCTCCTCGCATGTAGATGGGGGTGAGGCGGTACGGCAGGGCGGTGTGTGTGGGGTGGTGGGGTGGGGTGGGGTGGGATATGCATTTTGTTTGCTTTGTTTGCTAATTCTGATCCATCCCCCCCCTTCCCCCCCCCCCCCGATAAAGCTGCTCCTCAGAGGTGTTCTGCTCCTTCTTTGCAGACCCCCTGCTTCTCGCTCCCCCCCCCCCTTGATTCTTCTTCTCTGTTTTTGCTGTCATGCCTTCCACTTCCCCCAACCCCGCTCGTCTATCCTCCCTGTCCCGCCTGTCCTTTGTTCCCACCGCCTCTCTCCCCTTCACCCCTGCCCCTGCACTCACGAACCTGTAGAGGGTCGTGGGTGTGTGAGGCTGTGGGTTGTGGGTGGCAGGGTCGGTGGGTTGGCAGTGCGGGACAGGGGAGGGGCAAATGGGCCCAGGTCCAAACTGGGGGGTTCCAGGTGGTTGTGCACAAGAGAGGAGACATGATGCAGAGGCTTAGCTTGGGGGGGGAAACTCGGTCAGCTGACCGAGTTTCAGCCAAACCCGGAAAAAAACTCGGTCAGCCCAAAAAAAAAAAGGTAAAAATTTCCGCGAAAAAATCGGATTTTTTATGGGGTGCAGCAGCACAGGAGGTGAAGCACGCGTGCGAGCGGAACGCGAACACCCCATTCTCCTTCTGTCCCGTATTCGTCGCTAGCCTAAGAATAACGTCAGCAGTCTCGAATTCCGTCTCCCGGCAACATGGTGGGCACGCAGGTGCAGGAGGCTCTGGGCCACATCGCTGGCCATTGCATGGCACCTCTCCGGGGATCACTGGCGCGTACCCTTGCCCGGACTTCAATGCCCCAGCAGCACACCCACTGAAGTGGGCACAGGCGCACAAGACTGCCCTTCTGCAGGAGCCCGGGTGTCTGTTCCGAGATTCCGAGGTTGGGCCTGCAGGAGGTTATTCAGCGGTTTACCTCGGCAAACCTCGCTCTCACATACCCAGCAACATGCAGGTTACTCCAGCTTGCATCTATCCTTCCGCTGGGTACTGCTTCTGTTGAACGCTTGTTTTCCAAGCTCCGCTTTGTCTCCACCAGGCTTCGCCAACTGAGCAGCGAAAGCCTTGCAAATGTACTCTTTGCGGGTGTGGAATGTCGCGAAGATCACAGGGTATCCCCGTAGCCAGTCTTGCGAGGTGGAAAAGTTCACCGAAGCACCAAGAAGCGGATGCAGTCCCGGCAGCGCAGATAGTCCTGAAGTGGGCTGAATAAGAGTCATCTGCGCTGCCGGGACTGCATCCGCCACTGGCGGGAAACTGCCAATGCAGCACCTACAAAAGCAACAAAGCAAACCCAGGTTGAGGCTGCAGACCTGGTTGCTGAGCTGGTGTTCGGGAAGGCAGCAACGTCGAATTCTGGGTGAACGGGGTGGTGGGGGGCAACTCAACTGTGTGTGTACTGTGACCGAGTCTGACCGAGTTTCGGCCCCAACCCCAAAATCCAAGCTAAGCCCCTGACATGATGGGGAAAAAAATACAAAACGCACCGATTTTTTAAAACGGCACACCGACTTGCTTTTTTTATGTTCGTTGTTTAGGTGTTGGTGCCGTTTCTGTTTGGCTTTCGATTTACCCGCTACACAATCCACTCCTTTGGTTATTTTTTTCCCCCCATTCTTTCAACTCTCGAAATTGCCTCGGGAGGGGGACCGCGCTTGTGGCGACGGGCCACCTTCAAAGAACAACAAGGCACAAACCACCCCCCAGCTTCAGAAGGAGCTGACACAACTCCCTCACTGCTCGTCTGCACAGCCGACACCCCCCTGCGGCCTTTTCGCCTTTTGCTTGTTCAGTACTATGTTCGGATGTCGCACGGGTGGCTGGGGGAGGGGGGGGGGGGAGTCTGGCAGTGGGCACATAGGGTGTGCGTGGAGGCCTTCGCCTTTGCCTCGCCCCACCGCTGCTCCACCCTCACTCTCACCCTCGCACCCACCCCCTCCGGCTTTCGACACCTGATCTGACAGCAGCAGCTCGAGAAAAGCAAGAGAGAAAAAAACCACCCTGGGGCCCCTGCCCTCCCCGCACCCCACTCCACACCCCTGACCACGCCCCTCCTTTTTTGCGCGCTAAAAAATGTACCCGTGCATACCCAGATCCCATGCGGATATACCATATCTCAAACCCGCCCCGGAGACACCACCCCACCCCCCAACAGACAGCACACATGTTACACACGCGACAGCCCTAGTGAGTCCAGCTCACCCTTTTATCTGCACTGCAGGGGGTGCGGATCCCACCACTCCACCCACCGCTCGCCGCACCTCACCTCACCCCGCTCCCCTCGTGTGGAGCCCCTCTGGATCTGCGGCTTCGGCTCCTCCCAACCGCGGGTGGGGTTGCTTCCCCTCCCCGGCCCCGCCCCCCCCCCGCCCCCCCGGTGAGGGCGGGAGGGGGGGGCGGGGTGGGGGCGCTGTGGGCACGATTGCGTCCCTTCTGGTATTTCTTTACCTCTGCTTCTTTGTGTATCTCATCTTCGCGCTGATGTGGCGGCGAATATCGGTTTCTGTGCTTGCGGCACTCTTTGGGTTGGTCCTCATTGCGGCAGGTATGGCATCGCAGGGGGGGGTCTTGGCCCGGCCCCAACCCTCAATTGTGCGATCCACCTGGGTCAGACTCAGTGCCTTGACACCGTTGATTGCACCCACCCTACCCAACTTCAACACAGTGTGCTCCACCAGAGGGATATTTGTGTCCCTGTGCTTTATTCTCCTTGAATGAGGGATGCCTAGTCGGGTGCAAGTCATCAATTTATACACCTTTGCACCGCACAGCCCTGCCCACCCCACCCACCCACCCCCACTTAGGCAATGAGGTCTACAACATCGGCACGCAGAAGCTGGAGGAGGCGACTGAGGAGTCCTGCAAAGTGGTGCAAAAGTTGGTATGACGCCAAGCCCATGTTGTGAGGGGGGGTGGGTTTACCTGAGACAAGACTGGGATCCTGGTGCCGCCCCCTTCTCTCGTGTGGAAGGGGCTGCCCACAGCCCTTGCCCACCCCACTCACACTCACACACCCTGCAGAGAAAGCCATGTATCTATGACTGCGGTGGCATGTTCTCACCCACGAAGCAATGCCACGGGTTCAGCTACGTCTACACATCGGATGTGCCTGAGAAGTGCGGGACCCACAACGTGACATTTGACGAGCGGGACGTGCTGCGGAGCATAAACGTTACCATGTGCCGCTGCGGCCCCTCTGAACCCCCTGGGGACTGCTGGCTCGATGCGTCGCATTATTCCCCGAACGTGACATACCCCTGCACGGTGCGGAACACATGCCGTGACTTCGACTTCGTCATCCCATCAGACATCCGGAAGACGGGTATCGTGAATATCGTTCTGGGTATCATCTTTGTCGTCTTCGCTGCTTGCCCTGAGACCTTTATAGATCACGTCGGGAACTGTCTCGCAGCCTGCGGCAAGATCATCGTGATGGACATCATCGTCCCGGGTGCGACCCTCTGCGTTGAAGGCATCACGGCATGGCTCACCTGGGTCCGCACCTACACCGCTGCTCCTGCGAAAGGCTACCTCTCGGAGGAGGAGCCGCTGCTGGCGTGAAGTTTGCGGGAGTGAACTTCCCAGGTGGTGGTGGTGGTGGTGGTGGTGGTGATGTCCCGTTGTGGGTTTGCCATAATCCCGTTTTGTTCACGGTAACAAGAGATGGTTGGTAAGCCGCGCTTCGGGTGACAAAAGGCAACACAACCCAGCCCCGCCTTGTTGCGCTGGGGGGTTGCGACGGGCGGAGGAGGAGGAGACGGGGTGGCGGTTGCTGCGGCGGAATGCGCACGCCCAGGGACGCCCTCCCCCCGCTCACCCTCCGACCCCCTCCCTGAAGGAAACGGCACCCCCAAGGCAGCGGAGCTGAGGTGTGGGCCTGGAAGGGCCTTCGCCCTGTGTCAACCTGTGTCAGTGTGGCTGAGCACCGTGATATGATACGGGCCTTTCGCGAGATCCGGGAACTGGGGTTTCCCGGCCAAACCCATTATGCCGAGTCGCCAGCCCTTTCAAGACACAGGGCCAAGCCAGGCCATCTCCGAGTGCCAGTGCCACAGTGGGAGGTCACATCAGCAGCAGCATAATTGGTGTGATCTACACTGCTGCATAATATGGAACCATCCACGTGCCAGCCTGTGGCAGCCTGGTGGGAGGCCCTGGGGATACTCTGGGTGCCAACACAGTGCAGAGGCAAAACTTTCCTGTGTCCGTGTGTGTGGAGGGGGGAAGGCTGATCGCTTCATTCTGCACATTCGGTGTGAATACAAAGGCATCTCTGCCTCCCCCCTCCCCCCCCCCCCCCCCCCATCTCTCTGCCTCTCTCCCACCAGGCCTGTGTGTCATAACATTTTAAGAACCGAAGAAAAACGAAACCGAAGTACAAACGTCGCTGGGGGTTGTTTTGTCGAGGTGCCCCCCATGCAGCTCCAACGGGATGCACAACGGGGGGGGGTGATGGTGGTGGGCTCACACCTGGGCAGCCATGCCAGGCGCAACAGTTGTCGTTGCGCAAAACCTCTAGCCCGAAGCAAGCTTTGCATATCTTTTGCAGACGCATACCTGCACGGATGCCTCCCGCTCGATAGGGTGTTGTAACCCCTCCTCTACTGGGCGGGCAGTGTGCGGTCACATCAAAGAGCTTAGGGGGCTCGGTGTTCGGTGTGCCCCACACTGCTCCAAAAAGATTCGCGTGTGAGTGTCGCCGTGGTGATCGCATCGATGAGATCTTCGCCTTGGCAGGTTTCGCCTGCGCCTGCACCGGGAATCCCTCCCCAACAGGCGGGTCTGCAATCCAGGCGGCCTGTGCATTCCGGGTGCCCCTCCCCCACCCATGCATTGGTTCCGAAGCGCCATTTTTTCAAACCAGCCGGCTTTCTTTATGCATTGCCCAACTCGGAACTCCGCCTTGGTGTATTCGTGTTATATTTCTCAGCAAATGGGTGGGGCGGGGGGGGATGGATGGGCAGGGGGTTGGGGGTGGTGGATTCGTTTCAGCCGCCGCGCGCACGTCCTGATGGGTCGAGGGGGGGGGGGGGGGATTTTTTTTCTGGGCATGCGTCTTGGATTTGCATGCTTTCCCTTCGACATAAAAGTGTGCGCTGCACGCCAAGCGCCTTGTCTGCTGCGCCCTGTGCAGGCCCTACCTCCGAGTAAACCCAGGGACGAGGGGGTCCCCTCCACGACATCTGCAGTGGAGGGTGATCTGTTGTGTGAGGGGGGCCCACCCCCCCCCCACCCAGCCCAATTCATCACTCCAACCCAATCAATTCTACATTCTGCACAACGGGTGAAGGGAGATCATTCTTGTGATTCCTCAATGCCCCCCCCCCCCCCTGCCACACCACCCGACCCTCAGGGAGGCCAGCCGTGGCTCCTCCTGTTGCCCCGCCTCCTGCGGCGCTGCTGGCGCCTGCAGGATGTCTGGGTGGAACTATGGGAAGGCGTTGATAGGAGCTGTGACCGAGGGTGTGAAGGACCTGGTGCAGCCCGACTTCGAGGACGAGGAGTATGACGGGGTGCGTGCGGAGGAGGCTGGCGAGAAGGGCCAGTGGGGCGAGGCGGAAGATGTGGTTGTGCCGCAGCCGGCGTATGCACGCCTGCAGGCTGAGGTGCGGGAGGCACGGCAGCTGCGACAGCAGGCCGAGGCTGACAAAGACATGCTGACAGCCCTGCAGGATCAGAACCGCTCCCTCAAGGAGGCGCTCCGTGCGGCAGAGCAGCAGCAGCAGCAGCAGCATCATGCTGGGGAGGGCTCGACTGAGGCGGCAGAACCCTCAGCAGCCCCAGATGCATCACCCGCCCTCCGTGAGGAGGTGGCTCGCGTCACAGAGGAGCTGCAGCGCGCAGCAGCCCGCGCCGAGAAGGTGTGTTAGTTTTGCCGAAAAGACACACACCCCGCGGGGTGTCTTGGTTTAGCCTTTTTGGTGTCTTGCGGAGAGGTGTCAGAATAACGGCTTGGCCACCGGGACAATTGAAGGGGGGGTGGGGGGTTTGAGGTGGTGGGATTGTGTGGTGGTCGGTTCTCTCACGTGCCTCGCATCGTCACGTCAACAGGCGGAGGCGGGTCTTGGAGCTGCTGAGACAGCGCGAGTCGCGCTCGAGCATCGAGCCGCGACCCTCGAGCAGCAGCTGTCTGCAGCGAAGGAGGTGGAGGAGACCCTGCGGAAGAGCATCCGTCAGCTTCGTGAGGTATGGCGTGTTGCATGCAGGCATCACACAAATGCGTGGTGGCTTGCCTGCCAAAGAGGCACAGTGCTGTTAGGAAGCAAGTGGGGGGGGGGGGGGCAGTGTCCTGACGTGTGCCACCGCTTTGTTCCCAACTGCAGGAAGCCGAGCTGCGAGCATCTCAGGAAGAAGACACGACGCGATTGCGAGAAGAAGCAAAAGAGGCACACCGACTACGGCTGCAGGTCACCACGCTCCAGGCAGCGGCATGCGAGACAGACATGCTGCGTGACGAATTGGCGGAGCTGCAGGATTCCTCGCAAGTATGATCCGCACCCCGCCCCCCCCCCCTTTTTTCTGATTCAGCCCCACAGTGTTGAGATCGCTTGGGATAATTCCCCCACACACACACATTATCCCCTGAACCCGACCCCAACTCCACCCGCCCCACCTCCTCTCAGGAAGCTGACGAGCGGGCATCCGCCTTGCAGGCCAAGGTGGACGAGCTGGAGGCGCAGCTGTCGCAGGCTCAAACCCCACAGCGCCCCGCAAGCCCTGCTGCGCTCGCCCCGCAGGAGCAGCAGGAGCTGCTGATGCTTCGCGAGGAGGCAGCCACGCTGCACACCAAGCTCGCCTCCACCGAGCGCCTCCACGCCGAGGAGCTGCAGCGCAGCGACGAGCTCAGCAACCGCGTCAACAGCCTCAAGTCGGACGCCGAGGCAGCCGCCACGCTGCACGGCACAGCCGTCGCCCTCCGCACCTCCCTCGAGGAGCGCGACCTCACCATCGACACGCTGCGCAGGAGGATCTCCGAACTCGAGGCGACTCCCACACCACACACGCCCGCTGCCACCGCCGCCGAAACCCACAACCCCCAGGCTGACCGCGACGAGCTGCCCCAGCCGCAAGAAGACGCCGCTGCACCCCTCCAAACTGCTGACGGCGATGCTGCGGAACTGCATCGCAGGATATACCAACTCGAGGCGGATGCCGAGCGCATGCACACCGCTGCGGCAGGCCATGCCGACGAGGTGGCGCGTCTGACATCGGAGCTGCAGGGCCTGCAGCGGATGTACGACAGCGAGAAAGCATCGCAGGACCAGCGCGCCCTGGAGATGGACGCCGCCCTGGCGAAGGGGCAGCAGGATGCTGCAGCGCTGGGCGCGGCGCGCGAGGAGGCGGAGGGGCTCCGGGCGAGCCTGGATGCGGCCGTCGGATCGGCATCTCAGGAGAGCTCCGCGTTGGGAGCAGACGTGGCGCGGCTGTCCAGCGAGGCAGCCCTGCTGCAGGAGGAGGTGCAGGAGCTGCGGCGGGAGAAGGCGGAGGCGGAGCGCACGCTGCAGCTTTATAAGGAGGAGGTGGACCAGCTCAAGACAGGCTACACCCTGCTGGAGGGCGAGGCGACCGCGCTGAAGGACAGGGCTGAGGAGCGGCTGCGAGCCCTTGACTCGGCCTCTGCGCGTGTGGGGGAGCTGGAGGAGGCGCTGCGCGGTGTGCCCGCGGCAGCGCAGCGCGAGGTGTTGGTGGAGGAGAAGGCCGGGAGGGCGCGGTGCATCGCGTCGCAGAAGGCTGAGGAGTCAGCCCTGTATAAGGCGTGGGCGCGCGAGCTGGTGGGGCTGCCCCCCGCCTCCCCAGCAACCCCCTCGTCGTCGGTGTCGTCCCTCCCCCTCCAGCCCAGCGGAGGGGGAGGGGGGAGGGGGGACCCGGCCCTGCAGGAGAAGCTCCGCCTCAAGGATGAGGAGATCAGGCACCTCAACACGTTGGTGTTGGAGTTGCAGCGGAGGTCTGCAATGTCGCAGTCGAAGGCTGATGATGTGCAGGATCTGCAGAAGCAGCTTGCGGCGGCTCAGGAGGTGTGTTCTGGGTGTTGTGTGTGTCGGGGTGGTGGGGTGGTGGGGGCGGTGTTCTGGGTGTCGGAAGATGCTCGTGTGTCGGTGGAACATTTGAATTTCAACCCAACCCGCAGGCGCTCAAGCAGAGTGCGCAGAAGGGGGCTGAGTCGGCCGAAGCCGCCGTGGCTGTTAAAGATGCCGAGCTGGAGTCGCTCAGGGAGAAGCTCGCTGCCCTTGAGAAGGAGCGGGCAGGTGAGAAGGCGATGTACAACGAGAATATCGAGAAGTATGCAAAAAGGCAGGCATCCGCCAGGTGGCTGTTTCACACTAAAGGATATCCAGCTGAGCCATTTGGTGCCCTGCACATGCACTCGCAGGCCCTTTGTGCGAGCAAACAACACATCCCCATTGGTCGGCATTGGTTCACCATGTGTGTTTTCTGTCTGCCCAGCATACTAATGTGCCAGCCTGCACCTGCGGCACCACCGCACACACCGTGCTCCTCTCCCCCACAGGTACCACGACTGGCACAAGGCGAGCCAGAAGACGCTGGATGAAACAGCGGCTCTCTCAGAGAAGCGGCGTGTCGAGTTGGAGTCGCACTACACCCAGCTGCGGGAGTACCACGGCCGGGTGGGCCACCTCACGGCGGAGGTGAAGCGTGCGGAGGAGGAGTGCTGCTCGCTGCGTGCGTCGCTCGCCAAGCGCGACACCGAGGCGGACGGGCTCCGCGAGCAGGTCAACGAGCTGCACGACGAGCTGGACCTCTACCACCACTCGGAGGAGAACCGCAAGACGGACAGCGACGAGAGTGCGCGTATTATCACCACGCTCACAGCGCAGCTGAAGGACCTCAACGCCGAGGTTGAGACGGAGCGGCAGCGCGCCCACGAGATGGGGTCGCGCGAGGATGAAGATGCGCGGGAGCGGGACATGCTGCTCGACAGGGCGTCTGCTGCGGAGAGCCGTGCCGCAGCCGTGGAGGCGCAGACGTACAGCCGCATCGAGGAGCTGACGCAGAAGCTGGTCATCAAAGACGAGGAGATCCACACGCTGGCGGTCCGCATCTCAGCCACCCATGCCGACGAAGAGGCACGGCAGGCAGAGGTGAAGGAGTCTCTGGAGAAGGTGGAGAACCTGCAGTCTGTGCTGGACCACTTTGTGTCGGAGCGTGAGGAGGACATCCGCAAGGCAAACCACGTCGTGCTGGAGCAGCTGCGGGCCGCAGAGGAGCGGTGCCGGGCCGCAGATGCGCGGCTGACGGGGAAGGACGACGAGACGGAGGAGGTCCGGCGGTCGATGCACAAAGAGATTGCCCAGAGGAACTCTATGATCACCACCCTCCAGAACAAGCTGGCGCAGATGCGCCGCCTGATGGACGAGACCCTCTCCCGGTGCAACGAGGATGTGATGATCGAGAAGAAGTTCGTCACAAAGCTGTTCCTCCAATACATGGACAAGCTCAAGGCACGCGCAGACCTCCGTGAAATCCTCACCATCATGGCAGGCGTGCTGGGCTGGAGCGATGAGGAGAAGGTGCGCGCCGGCGCCGTGAAGCAGCAGGAGCAGGGGAGCTGGTGGAACATGCTGACGCCAAGCAAGCAGGAGGCGCCGGACCAGCCTGTCCAGTCGCTGTCCGACATGTGGGTCACCTTCCTGATGCAGGAGGCGGAGGGGGGGAGCTTCGACCCCAACTCCAGCCAGCTTGATGCGTCTGGTGTGCAGCAGTCCACTCCTGCCCCTGCCGGTGCCCCTGAGGGTGGTGGTGGTGGTGGTGGCGATGTCGGTGCCGCGGAGCCCTTCAGCCTGGGCCTGCTGCAGTCCGAGCAGCCCTTCCATGAGGCAGCGCCCCTGCCCGCCCTGGACCTTTCGCAGGACACGCTTGCCAACAGCCCCCCGGCCTCGCCAGCAGCTCCGGTTCCCCAGGCAGATGAATGATTTGCAGCCAGCCAAGCTGGCCTCTCCTCTCTTCCTCTCTTTCCCCCTCGCACACCGCGCGCTCGTTGCCAGGCTCGTTTGAAATGCAAGGCGCGTGGTGCTCATCTCTACTGCTCGGCATGGCGTCCCTGTTTCTACCCCGCCCCGCGCCACCCCTCATGCCCAGAGCAGGACAGATCAGCACCAGTCGGTGTGGGTGGGGAGAGGGGTGGTTGGCAAGGGGTGCAAAAAAAGAAGACGTGGGAAAATGTGGGCATTTTTCTGTGAGAATTTTGTCAAACCGTGCATGTTGTTCTTCCAGCAAAAATTATACACAAAGCGTCCGAATCGAAGAATGCGTGTCTCCGAGGGTGTCACGACAAATTGTCCAGAAAGTGCGGTGGGTGGGTGTGCTGTGCTGTATCGCTTCCGGGGATGGGGATGCGTCGGGAAGGTGGGACGGTAGAAAATCCCCCCCCGCCCCACCCCTGTGCGTATGTGACGAATCGCTGAGTTCAGGTCGCCTCGCCTCGTCCTCCAGAGATCTCAAAGACCCCTCCCCCCCTCCTCCACACGCGTACACCCCACCGCCCCCACCCCCTCCTCCTCCTCCCCCCTCTAGCTCCAGAGGGATGGGGGGGGGGAGGTGTGGTTATGTGTATGTTCTGCATCCGAGCAGACAACCAACGTCCGTGATTCTCTTCCTTCTCGAGGTTCTTTCGGGGGTTATGTTTGGAGGTGCGGGGGTGGGGGAAGGAAGTAAGAAACAACAAAGGCTCGTCGCCGGTGATGGCCTCTCATCCTCCCCCCCCCACTTCTTCACCTGGGGGGTTGGTTTTTGTAAACGCTCTGAATATTCAGTGCACTCCATTCAAACAGCACAAAGCCTCCCTCCACCGCCCCTCCCCCCACCCACCCACCCCACAACACAACTCCGACCTCACCCATGATATTTTTTTTTTGCTGACAAAAAGAAATGGGGCAGAGTCGGTCCTAGCCCTTCCCCGTGGTCGAGACTTGTCGCGACCAAAACGAAAAATCTGTATCCCCCCAACCTTGCTCCTTGCCCCAGGGAGCTGGCCCGCCGTTAATGTGGATGTGTGTGGTGTCTGTGTAAACCCCAGGTGCCTCAAAGTGCCACTAGATATAAAGGATGCAGCAGTGTTGGAGAACAAATTGTGGAGGAGAGAGAGACTGAATGGTTGCCCGCATATATTTTGTATAGTGTGCAGGGTTGCACGGAGCGAGCTCCAGTGTGACACACGTGCATTCTGTTTAGGGTGTGGGGCGTGCCGAACATACACCCTCAGTGACCCTGCTCTGGGTGGGATTTCCACTGATTTCCACAAGGGCTGTGAGTAGGCACAACTATTCACGTTCGAGTGCCCGCCCCGCATCGGAGTGCTGAAAATTTTGGGAGGAAGGGGCATTCTGTATAGGAGGAAGCCAACTTTCAAATGCCTGTATGACAACTGGTGGGTGGGGTGGGGTGGGGGGGTGGGGTGGGACAAAAACCAAATGTAGCATGTCGTCGAGGGGGGGTGGGTGGTGGCCTGGGAAACGGGGGCGGTTTGATAGCCAAAGGCAAGCCCCCGTTTGCTTCAAAAAGAGCATATCCCGGACCGGAGGGCGTGGGTGTCGGCCTGACGGACGGGCGGGGACGGGCGGTGGAATGAATGCCGAGAAGGGGGAGAAGGGCGAAGAGAGAGGGAGTGGGGAATATGAGCCTGGCCGCATACATCTTGAAAGAACTCAATGCCCTGCCCCACCCCCACCCCCCCCCCACACCACTCTCTCGGCAAACTATCAGGCCCCTCCCCTTGGAAGTCACCACAGACAATTTTGTTGTGCTGCTCCGCGTCGTCCTCCTGCTTCTGATCCGGTCGTCGCCCGTCATCAACTGCACACCCTCCCATGGAGCATTGATCCACCTGTATCAGCATATCTGGTCTGGTGACTACAATAAAGGAGTAACATTGCGAGATCAGGTTTCCAGGAGATAGAATTTAGGATATGTGATCAGCGGCACAGCCCCTCCCCTGCCCCCATGCCACACCACCCACCCATCCCAAACGGAACAGGTCAGGGGGAGTTCCCCGCGCCCCCCTCAGGGCGATGCTGCACCGTGTCCTGTCCCCCCTCTCGCAGCTGCGGGATGAGGGCCGCGGCACGCTTGCAGCGCACGAGCTGCTCCTCGTCGGAAAGACGAAAACCTTCCACACGCTGCTGATGGAGGAGCGCGCCCGGGTGAGGCACGAGGCCCTCACAACCGGCATGTCGCCCTCCGCCTTCGGCTCCCCGGACCGCGGCGCGTCGCCGGTGGCACCGCCCGACCTCGGCAGCCCCGACAGCGCTTCACCTTCGCCTCCCGGAAGCCCCCGCAGAGGGGTCGACGTGGAGGTGCAGGTGTCACCTGCTACGGAGACGACAGGGGCGATGACGGGCCTCACAATGAGCATGCTTGCCACGCGCGACACGATCATTGAAGCCCAGGGGGAAACTCTGGCCCGCCTGCGCAAGGAGGAGGAGCGGCTGGTCGCAATACTCTCTGGAGAGAACATGGGCATCTTGGATTACCTGGGTTCTATGGAGGTGGAGTGGCTGGTGGACAACAAGCGGCAGCGCGACGATGAGGACCGGGCGCAGGCCGTGTTCGATGCGGCGGCGATTGTGAACCACAGGCAGTTCATGCGGGAGCAGAGGAAGGTCGACAGGCGGACCCGGCGCAGGGCGCAGCGGTACCACGTTGTGCAGTCGCGCATCGAGAGCCTGCAGGACATGTGTGTCGACCGCCACATCAACCCCGCCTCTCCGGATGGGACACCGAGGCGGTGGTGAGGGTGGTGGTTGAGATCTAGCTATGTTACAACAGTGTAACATCCTCAGATGGTGGTTGTACCCGGCATATACCGCCGCGCCACTATTCTTTTGACCCCCCCCCCCCTCAGTCTGTAATGTGTTTGTACTGTGTCTGTTTTCTGGCTGGTGAAAGCCTTGTCTTATGTTAAAGTGAGGAGGAAGAGGAGGAGGAGGCTTACCCTTCCTCCCCTCCCCTCCGCCGTTTTTCCTTGTTTAGATCGGCATGTGTTGGGCCGAGGAGGGAAAGACGAATCGGCAAGCGCGCGCCCCTCCCCCCCCCACCCCACACGTGTGAATATCCCTTCTTGGTAAAAGCCAACATCAAGCCATCACTTCCAACCACCCCACCCCACCCCACCCCCCAGGGCACGCCGTTGCAATGTCGGGTGCAGGCGCTGTTGTTGCCGCTGGGCACCCCCCCCGGAGGGCCTGTGAGCTATTCACAGAGGACGTGTGCCAGAGCATCGTGTCATACATCGGCAGCATCGGGGACCTGCTCCGGGCCGCCTCCGTATGCCGCATGTTCTGCATCGAGGTCTACTCGCTGCCCATCTGGGTGGCGTGCTGCCGCCTCCGGTGGGGCAACGACCTGCCCGCTGTACACACCCTCCTCGCCCAGCACCAGCAGGGCGTGGCAGACGAAGTCGACACCTCCCTGAAGCTGAAGGACATCTGCCTCGCTGGCTGCCCGAGGAGCGCCTTCGTCACCAGGCTCCTGGGTGACGCCCACGAGGGCCGTGGCCTCTTCAACGCACACGGGCACACCTGGAGGCTGCATGCAGCATTCCCTGAGGCTGCAGAGGGCGCCTCCATCGCACTGCGCCTGCTGGACGCCTCGCGGGGGTCGGTTGGAGTGTCGTACAGCTGCCTGGCGCGTGCGCGCCTTGTGTGGCAGGGGCGGCGGTCTCAGCGGAGCGTGAGGCGGGAGAGGAGGAAGCTGCGTGGGGATGACCCGGATGCGGATGTCAGCGGTGTGGCGACGGAGGAGACACTGATCACGAAGGGCCCGCGTGTGGCGCTGCAGGTGAGCACGGCGGATCCCGAGGCGCATGTGACCTGCAGGGGGCTTGACTGCAAGCGCATCAAGAAGCGTCTGGCGGGGGGGCTGTGCGGCACGCTGCGCGTGGAGGTGCGGGTGGGTGTGGTGTCGGCCTCGTACTCCCAGGGACGTGGCATGCCATCAAACCCACACGCAGGGCGCAGGCTGGGTGGGTCCTCCGACGCCGACGCCGACATGGCAGATGATGGGGAGGACGGCCTCTGCCACAGCCTGTTTGAGCTCGGGGGTGTGTGCCCCGAGGTCCCGCTCGCACCTGAGGATGTGCCCGAAGGGATGGACACGGATGACGGTGATGACAGCAGCGAGTCGTCGAGCGAGGAGAGTGACGACGATGATGACGATGGGGACAGTGATGACGGGAGTGATGACATGGATGTGGATGAGGATGTGGTGGCACGTGTGGCGCGCCTGTCGAAGGTGTTCTTCGACGACCCGCTTGCCGCGGAGAGCGTGCGTGTGCTCGACTACTCAGAGCACCCTCGCCAGCAGCGCAGCAAGGACTTCCCTGGGAGGGGCAAGGCACTGGCTGGGAGTGGTGGGGCGCCACCTGCAGTGCAGGCAACCCCGCCGCCCGCTGCAAGCCCTTCCCCCGCCCTGGGGCAGGCAGCCCCGACTGTGCATGACCCCGTGCACATCCGTGTGCATGTGTACAAGCTCAGCACGCTGGAGAGCGACACATCGCTGTTCCTCTTCTCGCAGCCCGTGACGATGCAGCTCTTCCTCAGCGACACGGTGGGCCTGCTGCTTAGCACCATGCTGCAGAGGGGTGGGCAGCCGATGGAGGGTGCCTTCTTCGTGAGGCTTGGGTGGAAGGCGTCGTCCTTCGCGGTGAAGGTATGCCTGCTGCCCCTCTGCGACACCACCACCACGACCACCACCACCCACAGCACCCTGTGCAGCGCCTGCCGAACGACATGAGCCTCAGCTCTGTGTTCGGCTACTCCTCTGGGCCGCACGGGCTCTGCCTCGTCGACCCTGCTGCATCGGAGCAGGTGCGTGCACCGCTGCTCTCCCCCATCCCTGCCCACGCATGCCTCGTGCACGTGAAGTTCTTCGACAGGCTGACCGGCAGCTGCACCTACCTCGGGTCGTGGTACGCAGCGCTGAAGGAGGCATGCTCAGCGTCTGTCCTGGCACCAGCTATGGAGCGCCTCCGCGCGCTGCGGCCCGATTGTGCTGAGGTGCCTGAGGGGCACTGCCCCAGCCTGCTGGGGGCGCACCAGGGGCCGCCAAGGCAGTTGGACCTGCGCTTCACAGGGCAGGAGAACTCCCTGCAGGCGTGCACCGCCCTCTACCTGCAGTATGCCCGCGAGCCTGGCAGGGGCATGCAGAAGGTCGCAGGCGAGGTCACTGTGCTGGACACGTGGGTGTCAGGGCAGGTGTGCGATGTGTCGATCGAACCGTCGCCGCAGCTGGTCGAGGCCCTGCGCGAGGGGCACACCGCAGTGTCGCCCGAGGTGCGTGATGAGCTGCTCAGTAATCTGACGGCGCTGTCGCGGAAGGTCTCCCTGTACCGCGGCGCGTCGTCCAACGTGGCTGCTGTCGTCGACTTCGAGGCTGCCAGCAGGGAGCTGCTGCGTGCCTTGTCCATCCGCTCGCTGCCCCTGCGATTCTCTTGCAGGAAGGGGGAGAACCGCGTCACGGTGTGCACAGTGCCCCGCGACAGGCATGTGGGGCACGGGGGGTCGGAACGGACGCACATTGGGTCTGTTGCAAAGCCGTTCCAGCCGCTCGGGCGCGACAGCGCCTTCTGCGTGCATGTCATGGAGCTGCTGCGCACGGAGGGGCGGTGCTTGTCGGAGACAGTGGGGCAGGCGACGTGCATTCGTGTGTGGTATGAGTTCGATGTGTCTGTCGTGCGCCTCGAGGCACGCCCCGAGGACCTCATTGCACGGCGTGCAGGGCTGCTTCACACTGCAGAGCAGCAAGCCAGCGAGCGGCCCCAGCCCCAGCCCCAGGATCTCAGGTCCATCAGGACGCAGCAACGCACGGAGGCGGAGATGTCAGCTGAGGCACGCAGGGCACTGTATGCTGAGCGCTTCGGCAGCTCACAAACTGCCAAGCGCACGCTGCACAACGAGGAGGTGCGGCAGCGTGCGGACTCCGAGCTGGAGGAGCACAGGAAGCAGCAGATGGACAAGCGCAAGCAGGAGGTGATGGAGCAGAAGAATGAGAAGAAGCGGGAGCGTGAGGAGGTGGGGACACGCTCGCTTGGTGCCGACCTGATGGCGAAGGAGCGCCTGCGTGCGGAGATCGAGGCTGGCAAGGAGGAGGACCGCAGGTCACGCATGGAGCGGGAGCGCAATGCGGCGCAGCGTGAAAAGCGTGAGCGTGAACTCGAGCTGCAGCGCGTCCGCCAGGAGATGGCAGAGCAGCGCGAGGCTCAGAACGAGCGCCTGCGCATGCAGGCCACCTCCAGCACCGCAGCCGCTGCACGGCAGGCAGCACCCACCCCCGGGAGCATCACAGTCCAGTTCCAACTGCCTGGCGGCCTGCGTCAGGTCTCGACCTTCGACTCGGCGCAGACCCTGGCAGACTTGAAGACTTGGCTGGTCGGCGCCACGGAGTCCATGGCAGAGCAGAGCTTCACATTCCGGTCCACCTTCCCCCGCCACGTATGCACATGCCATCCATCCCGATGCTGAGATGCACACACGAGACCACACGCAGTGAAGTAAACAACGCACACTACATACCACACTACACACCACACCACAGGAGTATACTGACGCTGAGATGGGGAGCACCCTGCAGGATCTCCGGTTCAGCGCCAGGACACAGGTATGCTTCGAACATGGAGTGAATCGATGTGTCTTCACAGCATCGCAACACAAGTTGGCCACTCCACTGGGCCTTCTCCTTTCACGTGCACCCCACACTCTCTACAGCTGGTCGTGCATGTCGCCAAGGAGTGATATACGCCTGAGCCGAGAAGGGCACCTCTCCCCGCCCTATCCCCGACCATGTTTTGGGGATCCGATGGCAAGCCCCGCCCTCTTTTCCTTTTCGATACCCACCTCCCCTTCCCCCCCTGCTGTGTTTCCCCTTGCTAGCCACTACCCTCGAGAGGTGCGGTTGGCCCTATTTCGACCACCGCCCGACCCCCCCCCCCTCCTTCCCGAAGGCGTTTAGTTGTGACCTGGCAAAACAAAAGTTTTCCGCCAGCACCGTCCTTGCTCTGCAGTTTCTAGCCAATCTCAGCATCGAGCCTATGGGACACACCCACCCCCACCCCACCCCACCCACCCCCGCTGCATGTTCTGCCTCCTTCCCGACTCCCCCTGGCAAAAGGGGGGAAGGGCCAGTGCCATGGCCTAGGTGACCCAGGCTGCCAGCACCGCTCCAACGGAGTGGGAAAAGATGACACTCAAAGCAGATCGCAGGGGGTGGGGGGAGAGGTGGCGGAAAAGCAAACAGGTTAGCTCGCACGCCTCTCTCTCGACTCCCCCCCCAGGGCGGGGGGTCCCCCCCTGCGCACCTTCAGTGCTCAAACGAGCTTGTGGGGTGGGGTGGGGTGGGGTGAGGGGCACCGCTGTGACCAGCAAAGACAATCTCCACACTCACAACAAGTCCCGACGCTTTTGTTTGTTGCTTCCGTTTCTTTTTCCTTCTTGGCAAGAACCTTGCGCTTCCAAAAACACCCCACGCGGAGGGGGGGTTATGGGAGGGAGAAGGTGGTGACTCAGAGTGTGTGGAACACCAACGACCCGAATATGCGTGACACTTTAGTGTGCGCACATTGTTCCGCTCCCCCCGCCCATTTTTTTGGGTGAGTGTTTGGGTCCAGAGGTGGGCGGGCTCAACTAACCTGCGCATCCGTCACCTTGGGTTTTGCCGGGGGGGGAGGGGGGGGCATTTATATTTTGAGAGTGCTCACAACGCAGGAGAAACTGTGCCCGTGCCAATCCTTGCAGAACATCACCACGCTTCATGGCAGGCGCGTGGGGGTGTTCTCGCGGTCGACGAGATGAGAATTTTTTTCTCCCTCAGGGCCAGGGTTTAATCTAGGATTCCGGATTTTGGGACTCGGGGGGGGTCTCGCACTTTTGTGGGCCCAAAATTTTTTTTCACCCCAGGTGCAAATTTCTCGGGCGCGCTTCGCGCGCCCGAGACTACGCGGAGATGGCCACTCGCATACGCTCAAGGACTTGCGGGACAGGCACACGCTACAGGGGGGGTCTGGGGGGCGGAGCCCCCCAGCCGCCGGAGGCCACGGTAGTGAGCATCTGTTCCTTGCACGTGTCAACGACTTGCTGCACGAACTTGACAGACAGCTCTTAGACTCAAGGCGGCTCTGCACCTGGGCTGAACATGCTCCCCAGCCAGGAGACCCCATTCCTACTGGTCCCCAGGGAAATCCCCCCCCGCCCCCGCTAAAAGTGACCCCCCGGGAGACCCCCCCCGGGGCAGTGCTTGCAGAATACGCGTATTCTTCGAAAAACCCAAAATCTGCATACGTGCATACGTATGAATACGCATACGGCTCGAATACGCATACGGCTAGCAGGTCACAGGTGGAGGAGAGTGGGCCCGGTGCCTGTGCGCGTCCTGTCGTACTGTGGCCTAGGTTCTCAGTGCGCAGTGGGCCCATGTGCCTTGGTTCGGCCCCTGGTACCTTGGGTCGGGGAAAGCCCATAAGTATGGGCCTGGGTGGACCCAAAATCTGATTTTCCCCCAACGGCAAAATCTGGCTCTCTGGGTGCGCATATGTCCCAAAAATGTGTTTCCGGGCATTTTTGGGCACAGTAGCGACGTTCTTCGTGCCAGAACAGCAGGAGGCACAGTGGGCAGGCACCAAAGAGTGGCATGTGTGGGGGAAACCCTGCCTGGCAGCGTACAGTGCAAAAGTATTAACAGACGTATGCAGGCGTTTTTCCGAAATCTGCATACGTGCATACGTATGAATACGCATACGTATGCCCGTATTCGGCGAGCACTGGCCCGGGGGGGGTCCCCCAGGGGGGGCCCAAACTGCGGGGGGGGTCTTTGACCCCCCCCGACCCCCCTTAGATTAGGCCCTGCTCAGGGCTCAGCCGAAGAACGATGTGGTTGCGGAGCGGGTTGTGTGGGCGGAGGCATACTGGCGGCGTGCGTTGCGCCTGCGGGTCCTGGCAAAAAAAAGCTACACATGATGACGAAAGAGGGGGGGGGGTTAGGGGGGGTCAAATGCCACCCTTTTACGTGGACAAACACGATTTTTCAAAAAACCGGCGCAGAGGCCCCAAAGCCCCCGTAAACCCTCCAAACCCCCCCAGATCGGTCCGGAAACCCATCGAACCCCACTTTTCCACCATTCCGGGCACCTCAGGTGCCCGAATTGGGGTACCTAAATTTTGTGCCACCGTTTGGTACCGTACAGTGCCACTGTGTGGGAGGTTGGAAAAGAAAATGCCCCAACACACCACATCTGAGGGTTGCAATGCATGTTGCTTGCCAACCACGTCATCCGGTGGGTGTCAGGCGCTATGTAGGTGGCATTAGCCAGGTCTTCGATGTGTTCTGGCTTGTATATATACCTCCCTGCCACCATGCACCGGGAGGCTGCCTGTAGGTACGGAACAGTCCAGATGGTCGTGTGATTCCTGTGCAGCAGTGCTCCACAACCGGGATGTGTTGACAACGACTGTTGCAACACGAGCTGTACATTCCGGGAACACATGAAGTGCGCTGTCGTGGTACCCATTGTGCCAGAATTGGTAGTTGCTGCGGTCTACTTTGCCTGGCCCAAGAGCACTGGTACTGAACGGTGCAATATGCGTGGCGAGGTGAATACAACGGAAGCGCGCAAAGTCAATACAGCTCTCGGATGGCGGGTGGTGGTGCCACTAGTGTGTGACGTTCACTCGAGGATACAACGCATCACAATGAATCAGCAACCGTGGACCGAGTACAATACGCTCTCTGTGGCTGGTGTGGGGGACAAAGGCAGTGCCTGTGCCGCAGGCAGGGAGGTATATATACAAGCCAGAACACATCGAAGACCTGGCTAATGCCACCTACATAGCGCCTGACACCCACCGGATGACGTGGTTGGCAAGCAACATGCATTGCAACCCTCAGATGTGGTGTGTTGGGGCATTTTCTTTTCCAACCTCCCACACAGTGGCACTGTACGGTACCAAACGGTGGCACAAAATTTAGGTACCCCAATTCGGGCACCTGAGGTGCCCGGAATGGTGGAAAAGTGGGGTTCGATGGGTTTCCGGACCGATCTGGGGGGGTTTGGAGGGTTTACGGGGGCTTTGGGGCCTCTGCGCCGGTTTTTTGAAAAATCGTGTTTGTCACCCCCATTTGACCCCCCCTAGGGGGGGGGGGTGGGGGATTTTCTCGGCTCCCGCCTACCCCAAGGAGGCGCCTGGCATGTTTTTCTGGAGGAAGTTGCCACTGGAGCTTTTCCGGGAATATACCCGGTTGCTGTGTCAGAGGCCTGCGTGGCGGGTTGGAGCGAGCTGTGCAGGCAGTGGCAAGTGCCAGGCCCTCATCTCCCCCACCTCCCCCCCCCCCAAGTCTGGAGCATCCCCTCCCCGCTACGACGTTGCGTTGATTGTTGAGGCGCCTGATGCGCTTCGAGTGCCTCTATCGGTTGGGAAATCACTCCACAAACCTGCACGGGTGTAACAATCCTCTACTTAGAGCCGATGATGTCATCGTCAGTGCTGCTGCCCAGAAGAAGCTCCAATTCCATATGTTTCGCCACTCGATAACTGGCCACGGTGTAACTCCCCACACCACCCACCCCCACCACCGGCTCTCTTGCAGGGCAGGAACAGTACACAAAAGGAGACCACACGGCATCCCGCAACGAGATGAAGAGGAAAGCCAACGACATGACGGCGGCAGCGCCTGTTGTTCCCGAGGAGGGGCAGCAGACGCTGTACGCCCAGTTTGTGAACGAGGAGGGGGACAAGACGGGGCCGAAGGTGCAGCTGAACGTGGATGTCAGCACGGAGCAGATGGAGAACCTTGTCAACAAGCTGCTGCAGCAGAACGACAAGGTGCCCTACTCATTCTTCCTCGACGGGGAGGAGATCACAACCACGGACCTGTCGGAGCACCTGAAGGCGAAGTCCAGCAAGGATTGGCTTGACAAGATGCAGGCGGAGGGGCGCCGCGTGACGCAAAAAATGCTCGCGCAGGTGAAGACGGAGGTGAGCACCGAGCGGACCTACGAAATCACCTACCGCCCGCAGGCCATCTTCAAGGTGCGCAGCCTGACACGGTGCACCTCTGCCCTGTCTGGGCACTCTGAGGCGGTGCTGGTGTGCGCCTTCTCCCCCGAGGGGGACCGCCTTGCGACTGGGTCAGGGGATGCGACCATCCGTCTGTGGGACATCAACACGCAGACGCCGATGGACACGCTCACAGCGCACACCCAGTGGGTGCAGGTGTTGGCGTGGTCGGCAAATGGGAAGTATCTCGCATCCGGAAGCAAGGACAAGACGATCTGCATCTGGGAGGGGCAGAAGCTGTACTCCACCTTCAAGGGGCACAAGGCGTTCATCACCGCACTCAGCTGGGAGCCGTTCCACAAGAACCTGGCGTGTGACCGTGTGGCCTCCTCCAGCAAGGACGGGTCGGCAAAGGTGTGGCGGATAACGAAGGCGAAGGCGAGCCAGTGTGAGGTGACCCTCAACGGGCACACAGCGAGTGTGACCGACATCAAGTGGGGTGGGATGGACCTGATTTACACATCGTCGCAGGACCGGACGGTTATGGTGTGGGACCCCGACACAGGCGTCCCGAAGAAGAAGCTGCAGGGGCACGCCCACTGGGTCAACTCACTGGCTCTCAACACGGAGCTCGTCATCCGCTCCGGCGCGTACGACCACATGGAAAAGAAGTTCGACACGCCGCAGGAAGCACAGGCCTACGCAAAGGAGCGCTTCATGGCGGTGCTGGAGGGGCCTGAGGGCTACGCGGGTGAAAAGGTGGTGTCCTGCAGCGACGACCACACCCTGTTCCTCTGGACCCCCGCAACCTCGACCAAGCCTGTCACACGCATGGTGGGGCACCAGGGTGTTGTGTGCAAGGTGTCCTTCTCTCCGGATGGTAAGACCATCGCCTCCGCCTCCTTCGACAAGACGGTCAAGCTGTGGAATGCGAAGGACGGGAAGTTCATCGCAAACCTGCGGGGGCACGTCGCCCCGATCTACCACGTGGCGTGGTCCATCGACAGCAGGCAGATCCTCTCCGGCAGCAAGGACACGACCCTCAAGCTGTGGTCCCTCAAGACGAAGAAGCTCATCAACGACCTCCCAGGGCACGCTGACGAAGTCTACGCATGTGACTGGTCGCCCGACGGTCTCACCGCCTGCTCGGGTTCGAAGGACAAAACGGTATGGCCTGCGTGTTGTGCATGCGAGGCTTAACACGCTTATGACTTTTGACATGATCTCAACTACTTACCCACACGTTGCTTCACCGGTGAACAACCTTCGCCTCACCACACGAACGGAAGCAAACTGGCCTTGTTTGTTGACCGCATCTCCCTCGACATGATGCATAATTATGGAGCGGGGGAACGTTGCCTGTCCTATCTAATGCCTCATTCTCTCACTCCCTTCTTCACTTCACACAGGTGCGCATCTGGAAGCACTGATCGCATATGCTACTGCGATACGCCTCGATGACATCTGCCTGGCAGCTTGTCTTCTGCCGCAGGCAGAGGGGCGACTGGGGGAGAGAGAGAGAGAGAGAGAGAGGAGGGGTGGCGTTGTGCTCTCCTCCCCCACTCCCCCCTACTCCCCCCCCCGGGTGGTTTGGGTGCGTCTAACCTTCCAGCTCCTCCACCCCACCCCACCGGTTTCCCGCGATTTCATCTCCCCCGGTCTCCCGGTCTCCCTGTTTCCCGATTTTTTTTTCGCCATCAGAAAAGTCACAGATCACAGCACAGCACAGCACAGCCCACAGGGGGGTGAACATTTTTGTTGTTCAACGTAGGTCGCGCCGGCAGGACTCTCTCTGATACTGCCCGCCACTGCACCTATTGCCCCCCCCCCCCCCCACACCCCCACACCCCCACACCCCCTTCCCCCTGTTTGCCGTTGTGTGTCCCATGCGGCACCCCACGGATACAGTATTGTGGTGGGAGCACATCATCTCTGCTATCACATGCTTTTGTTTCTCTGTTCCGGTAAGCAGCACACCCAGCGGCGTGCTGTCAATCAAAGTGGAGGGCCTTTTGCTCTGTGTCACTGTGTGGCAAGCTGTGTCACCCAGCAGCCAGGTCGGGTTCGCGGGTCCTGTGGTGCACTCCTGTCGAGGGGACCCGGTGTGCTTCCGGCGTGGGGGGGGGGGGTGGGTGGGTTGGAGTGATGTTCTTGCAATGAACACACGGTGACCTCGTTAGGGGTTTGACCAACAGGCCCTTATTTGATTAGGAGGAGGGGCTGACAGGCCCGGGTCAAAACCCCGACTAGGAGTAGGCCACGTGCAGAGTGGGTATAGCGTCGGGGGGCATGCGGTGTGTGCGGTTGGCGGCATCAGTTCAGAGGCGGCAGCGCGTGTCAGGATCCAGCTGTAGCGGTTGGGGCACCCTCTCCCCCCACGGCGGTCATTTATTCCAACTCCCCCCACGGCAGCCGCCCCTGGACAGCACGCCTCGGGTGTCTGTCACTTTTGAATCGTATGGCCTATGTGCTTGCAGTGGCCACACACCCACTCCTTCTCCAGCGGGGGTGGCACTTGACACAAACACACACTCCCCCACCCCCCCCGCCCCCTCTGCGAGTTGTTCTCGCTGCCGGCGCAATGGTGGAGGCATGCACGCCTCAACGGCCCCAGGCCCTGTCGCAGTCGCCCCCCCTTTCACCCAGGCAGCCGTGGGGGCACAGGGCCATCCAGAAGACGCACTTCTCGTGGAAGAGCGCGTTTGGCGACTTCGCCTTCGACACCACTGATGAGGGATGCGAGCCGTTCGGCGTCTACCACAACGACAGGGTGCTCATCTCTAAAGGGGTGTGGTGCGGCAAGAAGGCAACGGTGCTGGGGGTGAGCAACGGAGTCATGTGGGTCCACCTCGACGACGAGGAGTACGTGAAGGACCTGAAGGGCTGCTTCGACGGCGCCGAGCTGGAGAAGAAGTACGGCCTGCAGCTGCTGGAGGAGGAGGAGGCGGAAGACGAGTGGCCCCTCAGCCCGGAGCACCCGAAGCTCCAGTTCATCGGCGCAAAGGATGAGGAGGACCTGAAGCAGTTTGAGTATGAAGGGCCGATGGGGATGTACACCTTCAACTGCACACGCGAGGTCACCGAGGAGTACGGCTTCCACCACGGGCAGCGCGTGCGTGCCACGAAGGGGGCTTACCGCAGCAGGTGTGCCACCGTGATTGGGGTGCACAACGGTGCGCTGTGGATCCACCTCGATGGCGACAGAGGCGCCTCCCCCTGTCACTTCTGCAACACAAAGGATGACCTGGAGAAGAAGTACGGCTGGAAGGTGCTCAACACACCCATTTCTGTGGGTGGTGGTATCACGGCTCCCTATGACAAGGTGGAGTACATGGGACCCTTCGGGCACACCTATGCGTTCGAGCGTGGGGAGGAGGCGATGAAGCAGTACGACCTGCGCCACGGGCAGACGCTGCAGATCGGGCGTGGCATCTCCCAGGGGAAGAAGGCTGTCGTGATCGGGGTGCTGACGGGGGTGCTGTGGTGGCACATCCAGGGGGACCGTGCGGCCACGCCCTGCTCCTACTGCAGCGACATGGCGAGCCTGCGGGAGCGCTATGATGTGACCGTGCTGCACGATGCGGTATGCCTTGTGTTGTGTGGTGTGGGTGCCCCTTGCCTGAAGGAAGCTGGCAAGCGGAGGTGCCACCAGAGATTGCTCGGTGTGACCTGCACCAAACAATATGGGGTGTATTGCATGCCACACGCCTGCACCAACAGCTGATGATTGTCGAGCCCAACACCAATGTGTGGCCCAACTACGTCATCGACTCGGAGCAGCGGGCGATGGACCAAGAGGAGATCGAGGCTGTCAGCCTTGAGGACGAGCAGTGGGATGAGGTATGCCCCTTGCAAGGTGACAGTTGGCGCAACGCCGGGAGTTGCGCCCTTCCTGGAGGAGGTGGGGGTGGGTCGGAAGTTTCCCCGCCGATCGCTCCTTGCCGTGGGTGTGTTTCACTCCGAGAACTCATGAAGCCTGTGGGCTGCACACCCAAACACGCAACACAACCACCCCACAACAACACAGTCGCAGCAGCCTCAAACATACCGCTACCTCCGTGCCTACGCACGCTGGAGGCTGCCAAAGAACACGCCTCCGGGCCAGGCCTTTATGCTGTACTACGTGAAGGACACAGCACCAAGGACAGCAGAAGCCCTGGACAACCTCCGCACTCTGCGGAAGTACTGGGCCATGCAGCAGAACCAGGGGAAGACGGGCTACGCCAAGTCCTTCCAGCATGCCACAGAGAAGGAGATGGTCCACTGCCTCCGCCAGATCCCCCTCTCAGCGATGAAGATCATTGCGGCGGCATGAGGGGTTTGCAGCGGGGGGGTGGGGGGGTTCTGTCGTTGTCTGGGAAGGGCAGAGATGGAATGTGATGCTGGCGTTGATCGTGATGCAACACGTTGTCAACGGAGATTCAACTGAACCACTACGTGTCGTCCCGCCGAGGGTTTAGCTCGTCTTGACAAAGTGCAGGTCCTCGTGGTGTTAGCATCGCGCTCTCCAAAGAAAGTTGAAATGAAAAATGGGGGAAAAAGGCTTTACGGTGCAATAGCCATCGGGTCCCCCCAGAGGGGGACAGCAGCGGTCCCGGCAAGTTCTTGAGTTTTTCTGCCGTTTTTTTTTGCATTGCCCATTTTTGTTGAACGAAAAAATATACCCCTTCCCTGCCCCCCCTCCCCCTCATATCGAAACGCCTATGCGCCGACAAGGCATCTGCCTTGACACCCACTGCCTGTATGGTTTGTACCCCACCCCACCCCACCCCACCCCACCCCACCCCACCCCACCCCACCCCACCCCACCCCACCCCACCCCACCCCACCCCACCCCACCCCACCCCACCCCACCCCCCCCCATACCCCAACACTGCAGCTGGAGAGCCTGCACCCTCCCCCAATCTGAGGTTGGGGAGGTCCGCTGGGCAGCGAAAGCAACAATGGGGTAACACCATTGTGTACGCCCAGCAGAGTGGTTGTGCCTACCCCCCGGTTGTGTGAGGTCCCAAGGGTGGGGGGGGGGGGGGCCAAGAAGAACAAAATGCATCTCAAAGAAGTAATGTGTCCATGTGTGTCCCCCCCCCCCCCCACCCCACGCCCCCCCTCACTCGAACTCGAGGGGCGACCCAGGATGTATTTTCTCTGTTTGTCTTCCCTGCCGGGGCTCACCCCCCCCCCCCCCCCCCTGTTCCTCCCCTTTTGGCGTTCCTCCCCCCTGCAGTGCGCGCATGCCAATACCCCATGCGGAGCACAGAAGGGGGTGGTGTGCGCTATATCTGTCTTGTCTGAATGACGCACACCATCTCGCCCCATCACCCCCACATTTCCACTGCAATACTTCGCGAAGAGACTCCATCGCATGCCTATGCCGTCTCTGCGTATCACCGCCGCCACCACTGCCACCACCACCCCCTCTTCCCCTCTGCATAAAGGGGATCGACTCTAACTCTCTCTCTCTCTGTCTCTGTATCTTGATGTTCTCTGCTTCACTACCGAAAATATCTCTCTCTGTGGGGGCCCTCGCTACGAGTCACTGTGAGTCACGAGTCGTCAGTTTTCAGCCAAACATGGCTGACTTCTCACTTTTTCTCACTCAGTCACACTTGGTAGCGAGGGCCCCCTGTGTCTCTCAAGTTGATCGGCAGGAGTGTCGCTGCCCTGCTGCCGTGCTGCTGCCCCCGGGCCTCTCTCGTTTGTTTTTTTGACGAAACGCCTCAACTGTTTGAGACCCCCCTCCACCGTGCATGCTCTGTTACATTTCCTCTGGCGTCCGGCTCCCCCCCCCCTTCCCCCCGCCCTGGCCAGCACGCACTGCTCTCCCGAGTGACTTATGGACTGGCGCTGCTGTTCTGTTATCTGATACTCAACTCTGTTGCCTGCGCGTGACAGAAGGGGCAAGCGCGCGCCCCCTGCCTCTGATCTGCGTGCGTGGGTTCCTAGCTCATCAGTGCGGTGTTTGGTCACACGTGTGGCACAGGAGACAGTGGGGTGTCTATGAATGGCGAGTATAGTTCTGCAGGGAGGGTCGGCGGTGGGGCACTGCAGGTGTGTGCATGTCCTGCACGGTGGACTCCCACAGGCCAAAGTGGGTGTCTGAAAGAGGGTGAATAGTTTGGCGGAATTAGTGGGTGTCTGGCACCCTCTGGGCGGGTGTCTGGCACCCACTAGTGGGTGTCTAGCACCCTCTTTTTACCACCAAAGCGGGTGTCTGGCACCCTCTTTTCACCACCAAATTACTGGGGATTCCCTGTAATTCTGGGTGGAAATCATGTCAGGTCAACCTGGGACCTGCTGATTTCGACTGGAGTCATCTCAGACCTGGGGGGTTCAGTCAATTTCAGATTCAGACCTGCTGATCCAGAACTGCACCCTCTCCTTCCACACCAATTGTATCCACTGCTCATGGGTCCGAGTGACGACGATAGCAATGACGATGGCTCCATAGCAAAGATGGCTACCACTGCCAAAGCTCATCTGAAACAGAAACTGTCCCAGATGGAAGTCTCCTGTATAAATGCAGGGTTCGGGGTTACCACGAGTGTAACGCAGATACGTGCAGGTGTGTCAAGAGAGTGTGCAGCTCACAGCAGTTCCGCATCCTTGATTGCTGAACTCCACAGTCCTAGGACGACGAAGGGGACGACGAGGGTCGACGTAGGCTTATCTTACGCTACGGCAGGGGTGGACTCAGCCACCCCGGGGGCAGGTTGAACAGGTTGTGTGGCTCCACTGATCAACATATAGGTCGGCCTGTCTGATAAGACTCAGCCACCCTGCGGGTCAATTGTTTCCAAAAGGGTGCCTATTTGACCAAAAGGCAAAATTTACTCCCGCCATGCTCCCGTACCACAGAGGCTGTTGTGTTTGCCTCTGTGTATGCGTACGTTTTGCGATGACGGGGTGTGGAACCTGGCGTAGACCGAGCTACAACCAGGAACCAACGGCCCAACTCGGCGCCGTGGGTCAATTTTTGTGAAAAGGCCTTGACCAGAGGCATCCCCCTAACACTAAATTTGCTCTGTTTCATCCTGAACCGACCAACCAGGCACCGTGAGGAGGCATCAGAGCCCCTCGTGGACAGCCGCAGCACCCTTCCTTTACTAACGTCAGGTTCACCACTAGCACGAAGCATCACTGTTTTACGTCAGGTATGGCAAATGCCCACCCAAGGAAGTCGAGGAGTTTGAGCCGTTGGAAGTTACCAGAGGGACAAGCAAGAGGGATCTGCAAAGCAGTGATGTCTGTTGTACCCTTGGACCACATTAAACTCAAACTGAACCCTCAGTCGTCCTTGATCGCCCGACAAGGTTCCTTTCAGCTTTCTAACAGATGGGTACCGCAACTGTCCAACTATCTACAGACTCACATCCCAGAAGGTGCAGTCCAGGTTCCACAGAGCAAATTAAATGTTAGCATTTCTGCACAACTACCGGTACGCAAATCGCAGCGGCGGTGGAAGTGACTGACTCGAAAACGGCGAGGTATCAGTCTTGACGCTGGAAAATTCCGTTCGGAAATACCAAACACATCCACAGAAAGTGGAAGGAATGGGCGCCAAGATGATGCGAACGATTTTTGGGGGGAGGAGGGGGGGGACTGCCCTGTATCGTGATACCCGTGAGGGTAAAAAAATACAGAACAGGGAGGCACAGGCGCACACGCAAAGGCAACACGCAAATGACAAGTGGCAGGGGCTGGGGTCTGGGGCCTCCTCATCATCCCCCCCCCTCTTCTCTCTAATACCGGGATACCCCGGCCAGGATCCCAGGATATGCCCCTGATCCAGCCAGATTTTCACCTCGAGAATATAGTATAGTAGCGTAGCGGGTGTCTGACACCCACTAGCGGGTGCCAGACACCCACTAGTGGGTGTCTGACACCCGCTTAGACACCCACTAGCGGGTGCCAGGACACCCGCTAATTTTCCAAACTGCAAAGTGGGTGTCTGACCGGGCGGGAGTCCACCGTGTGCGTGTGTGAGGGGGGGGAGGGGGGGTCTCTTGTGGGGAGGACACAACACGGGATGTGGGGTGGGTGGGTGGGTGGGGGGTTCCTCCAAAAAGCGTCCAATGCGGACACACAACACACCCCTCCTCAACGGTGAAAACAAGGAAGTGTCGAGGGCCCAGCGAAATTGCGTGCTTCAGTGCATGCCTTCCCGCTGCGATGAGATTCTCAGTGCTGCCAAAATGGGGGTGCAACTGTGGTTGACGAAATGCCCTGCCCCCCTCTCTGTTCTGCAAGGGAATTTTCCCCCATGTCCCGCCATCTTAATGCAGGTTCTCTGACAGTCTTGGAGACTCGGTCGGTGTTACAGTGTAGGTCACCATTTTTCAGACGTGCTCGAATCGTTCAATTACCATGGTGCAACTTTCAAGCCCGCAAACACATCCGATGGCGCCGATTTTTCGGGCAGTTTGTGTGAGTCAGGCCGTGGGGTCTTTGTACCCCCCCATGCCATGTGAATCAAGTCTTCGGTGATATCCCCGAAAAGTGACGCAGAGATTCTGAAACGGGTGGCACAAAAGAAAGAATCGCTGCCGATCTCACGTGGGTTTTGGTGCATGCGTCAGCGCTTCACCATCACACGGCCTTTCGCTACCGTGTGAAGGCGGAGGAGGTGTGCGGAGCACGGTGAGGGTGGTCCCCCTAACAAGCTTTTGTGCATGGCAATGCCCTGGTGGTTCGTCGATGCGCGACGGAAGAATGAGTGAGTTTCCCCCCACCCCCCACATCTTCTTCTATCTAACAACCCTCTCACCCCCTTTTATATAATGCCAAAGGAAATCGCAGCGCCTTCTCTCGATACGATGCCTTTGTTTTGCCCCTCCCACCCAGGGCCACCGGCTGCCCTCCCGCACGCCAAGACCCTGAAGGATATTTTTTTTTTCACACTCAGCATGGCTTCGCCACAGCCTGCTCAGACTCGCACGCCACGTCGGGTGGTCGTCGAGCAAAGTATGATGAACCAGGGAGGGAACCCTACCTCCCCCCATACCCCCTCCCTCCCCCCCTTGTCCCACGCGTGGATGCGGCTTGTGATGCTCTTCACAAATCGAGGCCGCCCCTGGGACCTGTTTGCCCCCCCCCCCCCCCACCCCCTCCTTTGCCCTTCCCACCCCTTCCAATTGAGTGAATGGGTGGGGGTGTGGGATGTGGGGGGGAGTGTGGGGGGGAGAGGATGAAGCAATCAAAACTGAAGGTGGGGGGGGGGGGGGGAGAGTCCATTCGAGGGGGGCATGCCAGCGAGAATGGGGGGATGCTGAGGTAAAAATACCGCCTCTCCGTGCAGCGTCTGTGCCACTGCACTGTTCGTCATGCGGGGGGGCAGGGCGGTGGCCCCAACGATGCCAAACAACATAGGCATCCTGCACCCACTCCGCTTCACCCCTTCACCCCGCCCCCTCCTAACCCCTCATTGAGGGTGGTGAGATCGATCGAGTGCCCCAGCAGCACCTTTCAACAAAGAAATCCCTTTGCTGTCTGTAGACTGGCGTACCGCCCCAAGAGGGGGTGTGACAAAAAATATATTTTTTTCCCTTTGTGTTTTCTAGGTCCGCAAGGTCCCAAAAATCACTTTTTGGGCACATTTTTCAGAGGTCGCCAGAGGTCGCCACCCGGGAAATGCCATTTTTGGGGTTAAAAAATGGAGGACCCCAAAGGAGGGTCCGCATCAGGCGGAAATCAGCAGAACCTCGCTCCAGACCACATTGTGGGCCAGGACAGGGTCGGGAAGAGCATAAAACACCAGAAAACCGGTCCAGGAGGTCTCTCTGGGGCTCAAATCCCCTGAAAAGGGGTCTGAACAGGTGGCGACCGAAGGGCGACCAATGGTGCCCACGGAGTTCCTCATCCCAAACTTGGGACCCACCGAAAAATGGACCAGATGGTGGTCCCAAATTAGGGACCGACCAACAAAGCGACCAGATGGCGGTCCCAAATTTGGGACCGACCGATAAAGCGACCAGATGGTGGTCCCAAATTTGGGACCGACCGAAAAATTGACCAGATGGCGGTCCCAAATTTGGGACCGACCCATAAAGCGACCAGATGGCGGTCCCAAATTTGGGACCGACCAACAAAGCGACCAGATGGCGGTCCCAAATTTGGGACCGACCGAGAAAGCGACCAGATGGTGGTCCCAAATTTGGGACCGACCGAAAAATTGGCCAGATGGCGGTCCCAAATTTGGGACCGACCCGTAAAGCGACCAGATGGTGGTCCCAATTTTGGGACCGACCCATAAAGCGACCAGATGGCGGTCCCAAATTTGGGACCGACCAATAAAGCGACCAGATGGTGGTCCCAAATTTGGGACCGACCAACAAAGCGACCAGATAGCGGTCCCAAATTCGGGACCGACCGAGAAAGCGACCAGATGGTGGTCCCAAATTTGGGACCGACCGAAAAATTGGCCAGATGGCGGTCCCAAGTTTGGGACCGACCCGTAAAGCGACCAGATGGTGGTCCCAATTTTGGGACCGACCCATAAAGCGACCAGATGGCGGTCCCAAATTTGGGACCGACCAACAAAGCGACCAGATGGTGGTCCCAAATTTGGGACCGACCAACAAAGCGACCAGATGGCGGTCCCAAATTTGGGACCGACCGAGAAAGCGACCAGATGGTGGTCCCAAATTTGGGACCGACCAACAAAGCGACCAGATGGTGGTCCCAAATTTGGGACCGACCGAAAAATTGACCAGATGGCGGTCCCAAATTTGGGACCGACCGAAAAATTGGCCAGATGGCGGTCCCAAATTTGGGACCGACCCGTAAAGCGACCAGATGGTGGTCCCAAATTTGGGACCGACCAACAAAGCGACCAGATGGTGGTCCCAAATTTGGGACCGACCAACAAAGCGACCAGATAGCGGTCCCAAATTTGGGACCGACCGAGAAAGCGACCAGATGGTGGTCCCAAATTTGGGACCGACCGAAAAATTGGCCAGATGGCGGTCCCAATTTTGGGACCGACCCATAAAGCGACCAGATGGCGGTCCCAAATTTGGGACCGACCAACAAAGCGACCAGATGGTGGTCCCAAATTTGGGACCGACCGAAAAATTGACCAGATGGCGGTCCCAAATTTGGGACCGACCGAGAAAGCGACCAGATGGTGGTCCCAAATTTGGGACCGACCGAGAAAGCGACCAGATGGCGGTCCCAAATTTGGGACCGACCGAAAAATTGACCAGATGGCGGTCCCAACTTTGGGACCGACCGATAAAGCGACCAGATGGTGGTCCCAAATTTGGGACCGACCGAAAAATTGGCCAGATGGCGGTCCCAAATTTGGGACCGACCAATAAAGCGACCAGATGGTGGTCCCAAATTTGGGACCGACCAACAAAGCGACCAGATGGCGGTCCCAAATTTGGGACCGACCCATAAAGCGACCAGATGGTGGTCCCAAATTTGGGACCGACCGAAAAATTGACCAGATGGCGGTCCCAAATTTGGGACCGACCGAGAAAGCGACCAGATGGTGGTCCCAAATTTGGGACCGCCATCTGGTCGCTTTCTCGGTCGGTCCCAATTTTGGGACCGCCATCTGGTCGCTTTATTGGTCGGTCCCAAATTTGGGACCGCCATCTGGTCAATTTTTCGGTCGGTCCCAAATTTGGGACCACCATCTGGTCGCTTTCTCGGTCGGTCCCAAATTTGGGACCGCCATCTGGCCAATTTTTCGGTCGGTCCCAAATTTGGGACCGCCATCTGGTCAATTTTTCGGTCGGTCCCAAATTTGGGACCACCATCTGGTCGCTTTCTCGGTCGGTCCCAATTTTGGGGCCGCCATCTGGTCGCTTTTTTGGTCGGTCCCAATTGTGGGACCACCATCTGGTCGCTTTCTCGATCGGTCCCAAATTTGGGACCGCCATCTGGTCAATTTTTCGGTCGGTCCCAAATTTGGGACCACCATCTGGTCGCTTTCTCGGTCGGTCCCAATTTTGGGACCGCCATCTGGTCGCTTTTTTGGTCGGTCCCAATTGTGGGACCACCATCTGGTCGCTTTCTCGGTCGGTCCCAAATTTGGGACCGCCATCTGGTCGCTTTATGGGTCGGTCCCAAATTTGGGACCGCCCTCTGGTCAATTTTTCGGTCGGTCCCAAATTTGGGACCACCATCTGGTCGCTTTCTCGGTCGGTCCCAAATTTGGGACCGCCATCTGGCCAATTTTTCGGTCGGTCCCAAATTTGGGACCGCCATCTGGTCAATTTTTCGGTCGGTCCCAAATTTGGGACCACCATCTGGTCGCTTTCTCGGTCGGTCCCAATTTTGGGACCGCCATCTGGTCGCTTTTTTGGTCGGTCCCAATTGTGGGACCACCATCTGGTCGCTTTCTCGGTCGGTCCCAAATTTGGGACCGCCATCTGGTCGCTTTATGGGTCGGTCCCAAATTTGGGACCGCCCTCTGGTCAATTTTTCGGTCGGTCCCAAATTTGGGACCACCATCTGGTCGCTTTATCGGTCGGTCCCAAATTTGAGACCACCATCTGGTCGCTTTATGGGTCGGTCCCAAATTTGGGACCGCCATCTGGTCGCTTTATTGGTCGGTGAACATCCTTCAGGATTTTGAAGGCACGTCTCACACCGGTTGGTGCTGTGTCGCATTCCAGGGGATAGTCCTTCACTTGGGTACGATTCGGCGCGACTGAGTCATCAAGCTTCATCCACCTGCCTCTCATGGTGGCGTTGGGTTTTCGCACGCTGCGCCGCATTTTCACCCGGCCGAACTCAAAAACCCAAAGTCTACTGAAGATAGTCTGGCCTCTCCACAACATGTGATGGGAAAATGTTGAGGTCGGGCCATGCCAGCCCTGGCACGAGATCACTGCTCGTACCTGGGACCACCCGTGTAAAAGTCCCCCCAGGGGGGACTTAAGCACAGGTGGACCTAAACACGGGAGTGGGCTGGTCTGGAGGGTCATCAGGTGGCCGCTAGGCCACCTGGTGCCCTCCAGGTGCTGTCAGAGTCGAAAAGTGGGGTGCCAAAAGTCCATCCGGACCGGAATCACCCCCATACGACGGAAGCGGAAGAGGTCTTCTTGGTCTCCACCGTGCCACCCCCGTGTTTAAGCCCCCCCCTGGCCGAAAGTTGCCTCCAGGGGGGGGACTTAAACACGGGGGGTCCCAGGTACCCCCGAAAATTCACATTGTGTCTACAGTGTGGGGCCCGAAAATCGAGTTTTCGGTGTTGCTTTTCCACATTTGGGGTTCCCAACTTCAGGACTGTCGCGCAATTACCTCAAAAGTGGCCGAGAAACCCAGGAATTTCTTTTTTTGAAGCCAATATTTTTTGTCACAGTAGCTTAGCTGAAAAGTTGGGCGAGTCGTCCACCCTACTGTCTGTGATTTTCACCACACCCCACCCCCACCCCCTTCATTTTTATTCATCCCCTCTGGTTTGTACCGTTCAGTTCCGTATGATTCGAGCGATTAGTGGAGAGAACGACGGGTGCTGTGGGGCGGGGTAAGTGAATCTGCTCCAAACCCCCACACCACCCGGCGATGTTGCGGGGAGGGGGGGTGGGAGGGTTGGCGCAGGAAGAGTGCGCGGCGCACTGTCCTGTCGTGCTGTGAAAAAATGCCCATGCATGCCGCACAGTGCATCAAACACCTGAACTGGAGCCGCCAAAAGCGGCATGCTGACGGAGTGGCCTCGTCTCCTCCTCGGTCTTCACTCGCCTCCTCAGTGGCGGGTTGGGATGAGAGAGGGGCGCGGGGTGGGGGTGGGAGTGGGAGTGAGGGTGGGGAGGGATGTGTCGTACAATGCCATGGTGTATAGTACGGCCACCTGAAGCAGCAGCAGCAGCAGCAGGAGCCACTGCCAATCGCCCCCCTCCTGTAGCTGGGTGGTGTCCAGAAAGCAGATGGGTGTGTTTTGCGAGAGTGTGGGTCTGGTGCCTTGCTTCCATATCACCAACACAACCAGGGTCAAAGATCAACGGTCAGCGTCAGGGGAACTGGGGAGGGGGGGTGTGGTAGCCGGAAGCTCGTCGGATGTTCAAATGGCACAGCTTCATGCGGCAGGAGTCTGATAGCGACGTTGTCACAGGCCGGAAGCAAAGCGCTGTGGTGGTCGGGTCGATTGGGGCGGCTGTCTGCCTGGCTTCGTTCCGTTCTGTGTCGCATGGGTCGGTCTACGGCTACGCCTACCCCATTGTGGGGTTTGTGGTGAGCGTCATGCTCTTGGTATATGTGCTGTGGACCAAAACTGCACCCGGGGTTCTGCTGGAATGGGCCAACTACGGGTGGGTCATGTCCCTGTTCATGTCTGGCTGTTTGTCTGTGGGGTTAGGCATCGCGCCGCGCTATCAGTTAATCGTGGTGATCCTGGACCTGTGCCTTGTGAACCAGCTGCAGCAGCATGTGTCGCTCGTCATCTTGGTGGCCACGTGCCTCTGGCTTGTGGTTCTCTGCGTGGTGGGGGTGTCCGGAGAGGCCTTGCCCGACACCGTCGACCTGAAGCACATCTGCGACTGCGACACGCCACCCTGCCGCACACCTGCAGCGACGATCATTTCGTTCCTTTGTGAGGACATGGCTGCGCTCTGTGTCGACTTCTACCTCACACGCAGGTTTGCCGAGCAGGTGCTGGCGGAGAAGCAGACGATGGAGGCCGCTATTCACACAGCCGAGCGGGTTGCTGTCGACCTCAGCAGCTTCGATCTGGACGGTGCACACGAGCTGCTGCAGGCGGACGCAAAACGCCTGCCGCCTGGCCTGACAGATGCACTGGACCGCATCCTGCAGAACCTGCGCATGTACAAGCCCTACCTGCCGCAGTCGTGCTTCGTGGGAGGCGTAGTGGTGTTGGATGGGGAAGGCCTCGAGCCGTTCTGTTCGGGATCGGTCGCGACACACTCAGACTCAACCTCCCAGCCTGACACGTCTGGTTCGCATTGCACGTCCCCACGGGCCCTCCCAAGCGATGTGTTGGCGAAGAAGTGCACTCTCATGGTGACGAACATGCACGACTCTGTGGTGCGCGCGTCCAGCGACGTGCAGGGCTTCGTCTCTCATTTCGGCGACGTGCTCCACGAGGCGATCACATGTGTGGGTGATTATCGCGGCATTGTGGATGTGTTTGTCGGCGACAGGATATTTTTCTCATTCAACACATCGCGTATCTGTACGCTGCATGCCGACAATGCGGTGCGTGCCGCATTGAAGCTGGCAGGTGTGTGCAAAGGGATCAACAGCGGACTGGCCTCCGGGAGCGCGCGCTGCGGCAACGTGGGGTGTGCTGAGATGCGGCGCTTCAGCATGGTCGGGGAGGTGACGCTGGTGTCACAGGGCATGGAACGCGCGGGCCGTGCGCTGGGCATCAGCGTACTGTGCGACGGCGCTGTGTGGGAGGACGCTCGGTTCACACTCGAGATTCGACGTGTGCCACGACAGCTGGTGCTGCGCAAGGTGGCACTGCCCGGCACACGCCCTCGCTGCATCTCAGACAGCCTGTCGGGGCTGTTGCCGCTCTTTGAGGCTGTGCTGGTGCGGGACAAGCTGCCCGCCTCATCCTCAGAATGGATGTACGAGATGGGGGACCCCGATGCTGCTTGGCGATGCTACGACAAGGCCGTCATTGACCTGCTGTCTGGTGGGGACCGAGCCACTATCACCGCCTGGCTCACCTCAAATGGAGGGTCAGCTGAATGCCGTGCCTTTCATGACATCCTGCCTGTCGCCTCGACAGAGCCTCTCGAACACATTCTCTAGCAGGTGTACGTTGGCCGTTTCGGCGTCGCCAACTCATGCGGATCCTTGAGAACACGCAACAGTTTCTCCACCTGTGGCATTCTTCCCGATTGCGATTTTCCCACCCCCATTCTGCCTCTTCTCGGTGTTTCCAGCGTGCTTCCGCAACGGTGGGAAACACAGGGCAGCAGTCCCCTGGGACGGGTGATTGGCGACATCCCCTTTGCCAGCTATATCTCACTTCGTCAGAAGCAATAGTTTTTGGGGCAGCATCAGGTGGTGTTGGTGGTGATTGAGGGTGCCTTTCCAGCGTGCTTCCGCAAGCGGTATTGCTACCCCTTCGTACACCAATGATGCGTCTCTTCTGGGTGACCGCCGTGTGTAACTATACCCCCCTCCCCCACTTGCCCACGACTTTGGCTCATGTGTGTTCGTCTTGCTTCGGTGCAACTGCATTTAGTGTTCTTTTTGCGCACGGCTGCCAAGGAATACTGTGCCCTATTCATGCACCCCCTTCAAATGATTCTTGCAAGTCACCCCCCTCCCGAATCTGCAGACCTCAGGGCGTGCGCACGGTGTGCTCCATCTCGCTCTTCCGAGCGAGAGTGCAGGCTGCCATTGCCTGAGCAGTATGCTTGATTTCTGCTGTTTGATGGGGAGCTCTCTGACGCGTTGCTCACGTGGCTCACAACAGACCCCCCACAAACGGCCCGCAGATTTTTTTTGTCTCCGTGAGAAGGTATCATCTCTGGTCATATATGGACTGCTTGGTTCCCTCTGATGTAAGATCTGCCTGCAGTTTTGCGGCCCTTCTGGATCTGAGACAGGATTTTTAGCCCCCTTCATCAAGTATGCCTGGGACTTTGGCCTTTTTGGGCCCAAAAAGGGGTCGGGATTCCACTTTTTCTCCAAGGGTTTTTCGGGGGGGAAATGGCGCGCAATCCCCCTCGCGGGCAAGAAAATCCCCCCATCCCCACCACACAACCAGTGTGAGTGTGGTGTGTGGGTATTGGACGCCCTGTGTGATGAGAGATAGTGGCAACACAACAGCAACATGCCAGGCAAGGGGTGCCAAAAATGGGTTTTCGGGGCGTTATTGTAACGACCCCTTCCTATGCCCCAGTGGCACAAGCTCAAGGATTTGGTTGCTCGACATACGGGGGGTCTGGGGGGCGGAGCCCCCCAGCCGCCGGAGGCCACGGTAGTGAGTATCTGTTCCTTGCGCCGTAGTGGGAGCGCGTGGGAGTTGCGGGCGTACAGATTGTTGGCTGCGTCCTCCTGAGGCTACTGAGAGTGGTCTGGGTCCCATTCGCTGATGTGAACCCAAAGGACTTGGCTACAAGACAGGCACACGCTCCAGCCTAGTGGTACAGGGGGGTCTGGGGGGCGGAGCCCCCCAGCCGCCGGAGGCCACGGTAGTGAACGCCTGGCTCTTGACTGGGGAACAACGCCGGGTTTTGGCTGGAACAACCGAAAAAGGGGCGGGTGTCCGGAGGATTCATCCTCATCCCCCACTAGAATACCACCTGCCCCCGAAAAACTTCACCCAGAAAACCTGTGGGGAAAAAATCCCACCTAAAAAACCCAAGGAGAAAAAAAATTCCCTCCCTATAAAAACCCAAAGAGAAAAAAAGTGCAATCCTGAATCGGGACTTGGACTCCACATTTAGCTTCATACTTGCCCTTCATCGCACTTTTCTTTTAGCCCCAGTGTCCCCGGAAACCCGCCTGGCATGCCTGCCGTATCGACAGTGGATGCAGTCAGGCAAGACGTGGTCACTACCAGCATATTAGAGTGAAGCCTCTCTCTGTGCCTTCCTTTTCTCAGTTTCCTTCCCCCCAGGCCCCGAATTCGTTCGTTGTCGGTCGTGAGGGTGGTGCCTCTCGTTAACAGTGGTGGAAGGGTATGGCCCGCCTCCGGCGAACTTACATCAACTGGCTCAACATATCGGGGGGGCTTCGCTCGCTTGTGCCACTGTGTGTCAAACTGTGTCACTTTGCAGCCAGTTTTGTGAGGCGGCTCACCATTCCTCACTTCCCTGCATTTCTCAGCGAAGGCCCCCCATCCACACCACATCCGGATCTGCGGAGTGGTGCACAGAGGTCCTGCCTTGGCAGCATAAAAGGGTGTGATCCTTGAGCACCCTCAAGGGTTCGCAGGACACCCTCACCCCCTCCTCAAGTCCACACACACACGCACCCTGGATGGCCACACTGATACGGTGACCGGTGCATGTGCCCTGCGTTGTGTGCTTCCTGTTGTACGCTTGGCCACCCTGTTCCCTGCCTTGTGTGTTGCCATGTTGTTCGTGTGTGGACTTCGCTCAGAACGGCGTAGGAGTGTGAATAGGTGAGCTGCCTCACAAACTGGCTGCAAAGTGACACAGTTTGACACACAGTGGCACAGAAGGGCCCCACCGTGTTGCTTCCTCGCAGCACAGCACCACCTGACCCCTGCTCTGTTTGGAGGCAGCTGATGCGTTTGGATCTGAGATGAGAAGAGGTCATATTGACGCAGTGCTCTCTCTGCAGACTGCTCCCCACCCACTCCCCTCCCTCACGAAGCCCCGCTCTCCACCTTTGCAATGCGCAGCTGAGACCTGCTGAGACCCGAGTTGATTGGCATACACCGCCACCACCGCAGCGGGGCGTGTGGGGCACACCACCACCTATATAGCCTCCTTCGTCTCATCCCGCACCATGTCTGCGAGGGGCGGGAAGAAGGGGAGGTGCGTGACGCCCCCCGCAGCGGAGCCGGGCACTTCCCCACGGAGCGCGTCGAAGCGGCGTCGCGTCACGGCCTGCCCGGTGCAATCAGCTGCGACCCCGGGTGCTGTGGGTGGGTCCCTGGAGGGGGGCAACGCGGCGGAGGGCCTAGTCGTGGAGAAGGTGCTCGCCACCAACCCCACAGAGCCCGCAGGTGTCGAACCCAGCAGCAAGAGTATGGCAGCACCAATGCAAGGAACAGGTTTTGTGTGTTTCCGTGTGGGGAAGCGTCAAGCGATTGGAGTGTCAATTGCTCTGGGTAGGAATTGGAGTTCACTTTTCGATAGTTCGATCGTGCGCGTCGGAACTGGGAACTGTGATGGGTTGTGTGCAAGCTTGTGCCCCGACAGCTCTACCGTCCAACCACCACCACCACAGGAATGGACGGCCCCACTGTGGATGTGACTGTGCGTCACACGGGGACCGGAGACAGCTGTGTCGTCGGTGTTCCGGAAGGCGGGACCGTGGTCGGGCTGAAGTCGGAGGCGCTGGACGAGATGTTCCCGGGTTCTATCAATGCAGTCCGTGAGGCTGCATACGTCGCAGCACACATCGAAGGGTGTGAGGAGGAGCTGGACGATGCGCAGCGCGTTGCCGACACGGGTCTGGAGGACGGGGGTGCTGTCCAGCTCGTCCCACGCTGGCCCATCGTCAAGGCTCCCGCAGTCTACTCATCGACGCATGGCGAAAATATCGCGTCTCTCACACTGTCGAGGTGTGGGACGCTGTGTGCTATGGGTTACTACGGCAACGCACACATCACTGTGTTTGACACCACCACCGCTGCTGTGGTGGTGGACTTAACACACGGCAACGACACGAGTATTTGCCATGCATTCTCTGTCTGTGGGACGTGGTTGGCAACGTGCTCTGACGGTACCATCTGCGTGTGGCTGACTTCAACTTGGGAGGAGGTGTGCATGCTGGACGACAGAGCTGTATGGAGTACAGCGTGGACGCACTGCGGACGTCTGGTGTCCGGAGACCTCGACGGCATAGTGCGTGTGTGGGACTTGAAGGGCACACCGAGCGCCACAGTGCTGAAGGGTCACAGCAGTGTTGTTAGCAGCATTGCTGTATCGGGCACGAGGATCTTCAGCGGGGGGGCAGGTGCCGAGAGCAACATCCTTGTGTGGGACATCAGCACCCTCACACACACACACACCCTGGATGGCCACACTCGTTGGGTGAGGGGCATCGCCCTGACTCAGGACGAGCAGCACCTGGTGTCGTGCTCTGAGGACAAGTCACTCAAGGTGTGGTGCACAACCTCCCTCAGCTGCCTGCGTACTGCGCAATTCGATGGTTATCCCGACTCACTTGCTGTGTCACAGCCAGGTGATGTTGTTGCAGTGAATCGCTTGTCGAGCACCGGACTGTACCGCTTCAGCACAGGAGAGTGTCTGGGGAAGGTGGACTCAGGGAGTGGTGGTGTTGCACTCAGCCTCTGCGGGAGGTGGGTATTCACACCAACGAACAGCCGGACTTCAGTCTCTGTGTGTGCTGTGTCTTCCGTTTCACCCTGAGTGCAGTGTCTCGTCACCCTGTTCCCTACAGTTTGGCACAGAGCAGAAGGCCCCCAGCTTGCTTTATTGGGGGTGTGGTGGGGTGGTGTTCACAATCCGTACACACATCAGAGGAGACACACTGCGTAGTGTGCGTGGTTTATCGCCACGGCTTGCTGCTCTCCCGGAGGGGTGCAGGGTGGTGCACATCATGTCCCCCCTGTCGCGTCGGGTCCGTGGTGTGCAACATGCTTGCCTTCTAAAAAATGGTTCGAGGGCTGCCCTCCCCCCCCCCCCCCCCCTAGGCATACACGACGCGGTCTCCACCTTTCCGGGTACCCGGGAGGTCCCGGTTACCGGCCCGGGTACCCGGGGGGTACCCGGCGGATACCCGGGTACCCGGGTAGCCGCCCACCCACGACGGGAGGAAAAAAGAGTGAACGGGCAGCATGCCGTTCCTCTTTTTCCCCCCGTGAGGGTGGGCCCCCCCCTGCCAGGCAAGGTGAAAAAATGAAGAAACGGGCAGCATGCCGTTCTACATTTTCCCTTGCAAGGCAGGGAGGGCGCCCCCCATGCCAGACAGCAGCCACCCCTGGAGGGGCAACAACTGACGGGCATGGGGGAACGAGGTGGGTCTGGACCCGACACCGCCACCACACGCGCAGTGCACCTTTCGGATACGCTGTCGTGAGTGGGGTGTGGGCAGTTCCCCTATCCTGTGAGCTCCTTTCGGACGAAGAGGTGCAGCGGTTATCTGCAACCTTCGTCCTGGACTTGCCTCGGGGGGAACGCCACGGTTTACCGCGGGTCCCGACGAGGGCACTCAGGCAGGATCTTCACGCCACCCCGCACCGAGGTCCCTTCTCACGCGGCGTGTCTCCCAGGTTCATGGCGGCGTCATCAGGTCAGGCTTTGTAGTCTCTACACCATCAGTAGTAAGGGAAATCCTAAAACCATACATGAAATCCACCTTTTGGGCCGCTGGTGTACGAGGCTTGTTCCTCCAATTGAATCATGTTTGCTGTGTCAGGCAATATCAATACAGCCGCTGAAAGAAGTCGAGGTGTTGTGGATCTGCTGCTCACAGGAAGGATTCAGGGTGGATCACAAGACTGACCACCCTCTTTCCTTTGTCAAGTACCCTGTAAAACATCAGAACACCAAGTATCTTTCAACACTACATGTTCAAAGAGAGGAATCAGTGGAATCGGAAGGGGTCACCTACCACACGGACACAGTTCCCGCGACTAATAAATGCCGAGAGTTCCGGTGTCCGACCACCTGGTATTACTTGGCTCCATCCACCCAGTCATTACGAGGGGGCGTCCCTTGAAGCCAGTTCCGCAGAACTCAGACCCCCCTTAAAACCAATGTCCTGTGTAGACAACTACTTAGCCTGCCTGATGACGACACCAATTCGCTGGGAGAGAGGCCGCGGTCCAGGACCCCAATGGGGATGACGTGGCATTGTTTGACCGGATCGGTTGTGTAAGTGTGTAGCCCCCTCCGCCCTCTGTCCCTCCCCCCAGGGTGGTGTGTGGAGGCGAGAAGCGCAAACAGCAGCAATGCAGGCATAGCAAAAAGTGGATCCCTGCAGGTAGACCCTCGGGGTACATCCCTATCATCGGGTCACCTGAAATTTCCCAATTTGAAAATCTGCAACAAGGCAACACGGGATGGGATGGGGCACATGACCTGCACAGGGGTGGGGGGCAGAGGGCAGGGGGTGGGGTTGTGGTTGGGGTCATGGCATTTGATTACTTGAGCTTTATTGCTCGAATTTCGCACAAGAAACCTCCTCACTTGGCCGATTTTCTCCCACAACAAGGTCCGGCTTCCACAACTCGGATTTGGAGTTGTGTAAGCCGGAGCAAACCTCATTTGCTTGATTTTTGGGGTCACATGAGTGAGAATTCGGGGCGAAACGTCGCGATTTTCTCACGACTGCCTTCGAAAATGGACAGTTCCAGACCACCAGGACCCGATTATGGGCCCAGACAAGTTTGGGTCAATAGTTTGGGCGAAATTTCGCCAAGGCCAAAAAACAGCCATTTTCCGGAAATTCCGGGACCCGTTTTAACGCGTTTTAGGGCCCAAAATAGGCTCAAAACTCAAAAATTCCTTCGAAATCGGGCTCAAACGTCCAAAATAGGACCCCCCCGAAAAAAAAATTTGAAAAGGGTCCCCCTATACACTCTGGGTTATGGACAATAATTCACGGGTTCCCGGGCCGGGTACCCGGGCGGGTACCCGCCCGGGTACCCGGCCGGATACCGGGCCGGATACCGGGATCCGGGTACCCGGATCCCGGTATCCGGTGGTATCCGGGGGGTACCCCCGGGTACCCGGCGGACCACCCGGCCGGGTACCCGGCCGGGTACCCGCCGGGAGGTGAAGACCGCGTCGTGTACTTGTCCCCCCACGGTGGGGGGACCCGAATATGGGGGAAAATATGGGGGGTTTTCTGCGCCAAACCCCCCAAAAAAAATGTGGGGAAAATATGGGGGCCCCCAAAAACCCCCCAGATTCCCCCCATAAAAAATATGGGGGGAATATGGGGGGTTTTTGGGGGTTTTAATATGAATTCTGTCAGAATTCTCAGAATCTGCAGAATTCTACAGAATTTCTCAGATTCTGCAGAATTTAAAAATCTGGAAATTCTGGGCATTTTTCTGTCAGAATTCTGTGAAACCATGTTTTATGGGGGAGTTTTGGTCCAAAATCCAGGGTGTATAGGGGGACCCTTTTCGAATTTTTTTTCCGGGGGGGGTCTATTTTGGACGTTTGAGGCCGATTTCGAAGGAATTTTTGAGTTTTGAGCCTATTCTGGGCCCTAAAACGCGTTAAAACCGGTCCCGGAAAATGGCTGGTTTTTGGCCTTGGCCAAGTCTCGCCCAAAATACCGACCCAAAAATTTCTGGGACGAAAATTGGGTCCTGGTGGTCTGGAACTGTCCATTTTCGAAGATAGTCGTGTGAAAATCTCGAGTTTCCGCCCCGAGTTCCCTCATGCGACCCCAAAAATCAAGCAAATGAGGTTTGCCTCCAAATCGGGGTTGTGGGGAGAAAATTGGCCAAATGAGGTTCGGGTCGTCTGTTGTGTGAAATTCAAACAAACTCAAGGGGGGCCCTCGCTACCAGTCACGGGTCGTCACGGGTCGTCAGTGAGTCAGGGGGCTTTTTTGGCTGGCCTGGGGAGAAGGGTGAATTTTCAGGTTTTTGGCTGACTACGAGTCACTACGAGTCACTTGACTGGTAGCGAGGCCGGTCTGGAACTCCGGGTGGGGACTTGGCACAATATGAGAAAATTCCACCCAGAGGTCCAGACCGGCCTCGCTACCAGTCACGTGACTCGTAGTGACTCACAGTGGTCCCCACCTCCTGTAGGGGCACTCCCCGATTCCCCCCAGCACATTAGTGTACTTGGTTGATTCCCCCCGATTCCCCCCAGTACATATTCATACTTGGCGGATTCCCCCCGATTCCCCCCAGTACATAGTCGTACTTGGACGATTCCCCCCGATTCCCCCCAGTACATATTCATACTTGGCGGATTCCCCCCGATTCCCCCCAGTACATTGTCAGACTTGGACGCTTCCACCCGATTCCCCCCAGTACATAGTCGTACTTGGACGATTCCCCCCGATTCCCCCCAGGACATTGTCATACTTGGACGATTCCCCCCGATTCCCCCCAGTACATTGTCGTACTTGGACGATTCCCCCCGATTCCCCCCAGGACATTGTCATACTTGGACGATTCCCCCCGATTCCCCCCAGTACATAGTCGTACTTGGACGATTCCCCCCGATTCCCCCCAGTACATTGTCGTACTTGGACGATTCCCCCCGATTCCCCCCAGGACATTGTCATACTTGGACGATTCCCCCCGATTCCCCCCAGTACATTGTCATACTTGGACGATTCCCCCCGATTCCCCCCAGGACATTGTCTCCTCCGGCCTAACCCGGCCCGGGGGGAACCCTTCCTTAAATCGGGGGGAATCGTCCAAGTACGACAATGTACTGGGGGGAATCGGGGGGAATCGTCCAAGTACGACTATGTACTGGGGGGAATCGGGGGGAATCGTCCAAGTATGACAATGTACTGGGGGGAATCGGGGGGAATCGTCCAAGTATGACTTCGTACTGGGGGGAATCGGGGGGAATCGTCCAAGTACGACAATGTACTGGGGGGAATCGGGGGGAATCGTCCAAGTACGACTATGTACTGGGGGGAATCGGGGGGAATCGTCCAAGTATGACTTCGTACTGGGGGGAATCGGGGGGAATCGTCCAAGTACGACTATGTACTGGGGGGAATCGGGGGGAATCGTCCAAGTATGACTTCGTACTGGGGGGAATCGGGGGGAATCGTCCAAGTACGACAATGTACTGGGGGGAATCGGGGGGAATCGTCCAAGTACGACTATGTACTGGGGGGAATCGGGGGGAATCGTCCAAGTATGACAATGTACTGGGGGGAATCGGGGGGAATCGTCCAAGTATGACTTCGTACTGGGGGGAATCGGGGGGAATCGTCCAAGTACGACAATGTACTGGGGGGAATCGGGGGGAATCGTCCAAGTACGACTATGTACTGGGGGGAATCGGGGGGAATCGTCCAAGTATGACTTCGTACTGGGGGGAATCGGGGGGAATCGTCCAAGTACGACTATGTACTGGGGGGAATCGGGGGGAATCGTCCAAGTATGACTTCGTACTGGGGGGAATCGGGGGGAATCCGCCAAGCATGACTATGTGCTGGGGGGAATCGGGAGATTTAGTGAATAGTGCGGAGCAAGTATCTTCGCGCGACGCGAGAAACACAACAAAGCAATAATTTGCCCAGAGGGCCGGAGAGAGGAGGGGGGACAGCCTGCCTAGTCAAGATCTGCGAGAGGGGCCGAGCACCAACGCACACGTATGACTTCGTACTGGGGGGAATCGGGGGGCATCCGCCAAGCATGACTATGTGCTGGGGGGAATCGGGGGGAATCCGCCAAGTACGACTACGTACTGGGGAGATTTAGTGAATAGTGCGGAGCAAGTATCTTCGCGCGACGCGAGAAGCACAACAAAGCAATAATTTGCCCAGAGGGCCGGAGAGGGGAGGGGGGACAGCCTGCCTAGTCAAGATCTGCGAGAGGGGCCGAGCACCAACGCACACACAACCCGATTTCCTGATGAAGGGTGGTGGTGGTCGCGCCCCCGTCCAACCGTGCAACGCACGTGGCGGAAACTGCACTATGCAGCAACAGTGATGAGAAACAACACAGCAAACAACAGCAACCAAGCAGCAACAAAAACCTCGCGCGCGCTCCTCCGTATTCTAAGTCTCCCTGACCGTGGCGAAGCCACGGTCAGGGAGACTTAGAATACGGATAGTGGCTGACTTCTCACTTTTTCTCACTCGGCGAGGGCCCCCGTTGTGGGCCTCCCTGTTGAGGCGGCGCAGCTTCTCCCGTAGACGACGGATACCATCCTGCTTCGCGGCCTGCTGTACTCGCGTCGCAGCCGTCCCCCGTGCCTCCTTCCTGCTCCGTGCCTCCGTGAGCGCGGGGTGGGCCTACCACGCCGCTCAGCTCGCTTCTGACCAGGCGCACCATCGCCTCGGGGATCAGCCCCTCCGACGTCGTCCCTTAATACACTTCGCCTCCCCGTGCAGCGGGAACCGTCTCCTGCACCGATGTCCCACATTGGCCTTGGTGTCCGCACCCCCGCCATCGCCTTCACCAGCTTCTCCATGAAGCCGACCGCGAGGGGGGTGAAAGTAGCGCGTCGACGACCTCCGGCCGTCCTCCAGCGCCCCTCTACGGGCGGATTTGGAGGGTGGCCCGGAGTCGGCGGTGTTGGACATCGGTGCGGGTGGATCGGCTCTGTACTCCGAGTCGCGGACCCACTCTAGACGAAGAGGGTGTCGCGGCCGTGTGGGGAACCAAAAACCTGGTGAAGGTTAGTGCCGAACGCCATGACAGCCTCGCCCGCCTGGAACACGTTGCGCCGTGACTGATTGCCTTGACCCACCCACCAAGGGGCCCCTGCACGTGCCTCCGGTACTGCGCCCCTGCTGGCCTCCTGTGTCCGACCGCCACGAGCTGCACTTGTGGTGTCGGCCAGCCGTACCACTGGCTCTTCGGACCACACACCTGCATGCGTGGGACCAGGGGGTTCCCTCCCCAGCCCCACTACGGGACGTCCGAGTCTCGTCGTTCGCAGTAGCACGTGGGATTTTCTCTGAAATTTGCACCAAATCGCCATGTTGTGAGTCAACCCTTCGATCTGAGCCACACCGAGATCGTCTTTTTCGAGAATCGGGGTCCAAATACGCTCCCCAGGCTAGGGACCCCCCAACTCCCCACACTCTTTTTTTGGGCGTTTTTCCGCTCATTTTTTCTCACTTTTTCTCACTCGGTAGCGAGGGCCCCCAAGGGGGGCCTTCGCTACCAGGTGTGACTGAGTGAGAAAAAGTGAGCCACGGCCCACTTCCCCTCACTGACTGACGAGCTGTGACTGGTAGCGAGGGCCCCCAAGTATTCAAACGCTATACCTACCCAACCGCAACCCCACCCCCTGCCTTCTGCCCCCCCACCCCTGTGCAAGGTCATGTGCCCCATCCCATCGCGTGTTGCCTTGATTGTTGCAGATTTTCAAATTGGGAAATTTCAGGTGACCCGATGATAGGGATGTACCCCGAGGGTCTACCTGCAGGGATCCACTTTTTGCTATGCCTGCATTGCTGCTGTTTGCGCTTCTCGCCTCCACACACCACCCTGGGGGGAGGGACAGAGGGCGGAGGGGGCTACACACTTACACAACCGATCCGGTCAAACAATGCCACGTCATCCCCATTGGGGTCCTGGACCGCGGCCTCTCTCCCAGCGAATTGGTGTCGTCATCAGGCAGGCTAAGTAGTTGTCTACACAGGACATTGGTTTTAAGGGGGGTCTGAGTTCTGCGGAACTGGCTTCAAGGGACGCCCCCTCGTAATGACTGGGTGGATGGAGCCAAGTAATACCAGGTGGTCGGACACCGGAACTCTCGGCATTTATTAGTCGCGGGAACTGTGTCCGTGTGGTAGGTGACCCCTTCCGATTCCACTGATTCCTCTCTTTGAACATGTAGTGTTGAAAGATACTTGGTGTTCTGATGTTTTACAGGGTACTTGACAAAGGAAAGAGGGTGGTCAGTCTTGTGATCCACCCTGAATCCTTCCTGTGAGCAGCAGATCCACAACACCTCGACTTCTTTCAGCGGCTGTATTGATATTGCCTGACACAGCAAACATGATTCAATTGGAGGAACAAGCCTCGTACACCAGCGGCCCAAAAGGTGGATTTCATGTATGGTTTTAGGATTTCCCTTACTACTGATGGTGTAGAGACTACAAAGCCTGACCTGATGACGCCGCCATGAACCTGGGAGACACGCCGCGTGAGAAGGGACCTCGGTGCGGGGTGGCGTGAAGATCCTGCCTGAGTGCCCTCGTCGGGACCCGCGGTAAACCGTGGCGTTCCCCCCGAGGCAAGTCCAGGACGAAGGTTGCAGATAACCGCTGCACCTCTTCGTCCGAAAGGAGCTCACAGGATAGGGGAACTGCCCACACCCCACTCACGACAGTGTATCCGAAAGGTGCACTGCGCGTGTGGTGGCGGTGTCGGGTCCAGACCCACCTCGTTCCCCCATGCCCGTCAGTTGTTGCCCCTCCAGGGGTGGCTGCTGTCTGGCATGGGGGGCGCCCTCCCTGCCTTGCAAGGGAAAATGTAGAACGGCATGCTGCCCGTTTCTTCATTTTTCCCCTTGCGTGGCAGGGGGGGGGACACCTCTCACGAGGGAAAATAGAGGAACGGCATGCTGCCCGTTCACTCATTTTCCTCGAGGGAGGAGAAATATGGGGAATGGACAAAAATCCCCCATATTCGCTCCACCCAAAAATAGCTGGAAATCCCCCAGATTCCCCCCGATTCCCCCCATTTTCCCCCACATTTTCTCAATATTTCCCCCAAAAAACACCGTGATTCCCCCCACCGCGATTTGGGGGGCAAAATATGGGGGGAATCACGGTCCCCCACCGTGGGGGGACAAGTATGCCTAGGGGGGGTCAAATGGGGGTGACAAACACGATTTTTCAAAAAACCGGCGCAGAGGCCCCAAAGCCCCCGTAAACCCTCCAAACCCCCCCAGATCGGTCCGGAAACCCATCGAACCCCACTTTTCCACCATTCCGGGCACCTCAGGTGCCCGAATTGGGGTACCTAAATTTTGTGCCACCGTTTGGTACCGGACAGTGCCACTGTGTGGGAGGTTGGAAAAGAAAATGCCCCAACACACCACATCTGAGGGTTGCAATGCATGTTGCTTGCCAACCACGTCATCCGGTGGGTGTCAGGCGCTATGTAGGTGGCATGAGCCAGGTCTTCGATGTGTTCTGGCTTGTATATGTACCTCCCTGCCTGCGGCACAGGCACTGCCTTTGTCCCCCACACCAGCCACAGAGAGCGTATTGTACTCGGTCCACGGTTGCTGATTCATTGTGATGCGTTGTATCCTCGAGTGAACGTCACACACTAGTGGCACCACCACCCGCCATCCGAGAGCTGTATTGACTTTGCGCCCTTCCGTTGCATTCACCTCGCCACGCATATTGCACCGTTCAGTACCAGTGCTCTTGGGCCAGGCAAAGTAGACCGCAGCAACTACCAATTCTGGCACAATGGGTACCACGACAGCGCACTTCGTGTGTTCCCGGAATGTACAGCTCGTGTTGCAACAGTCGTTGTCAACACATCCCGGTTGTGGAGCACTGCTGCACAGGAATCACACGACCATCTGGACTTGTTCCGTACCTACAGGCAGCCTCCCGGTGCATGGTGGCAGGGAGGTACATATACAAGCCAGAACTCATCGAAGACCTGGCTAATGCCACCTACATAGCGCCTGACACCCACCGGATGACGTGGTTGGCAAGCAACATGCATTGCAACCCTCAGATGTGGTGTGTTGGGGCATTTTCTTTTCCAACCTCCCACACAGTGGCACTGTCCGGTACCAAACGGTGGCACAAAATTTAGGTACCCCAATTCGGGCACCTGAGGTGCCCGGAATGGTGGAAAAGTGGGGTTCGATGGGTTTCCGGACCGATCTGGGGGGGTTTGGAGGGTTTACGGGGGCTTTGGGGCCTCTGCGCCGGTTTTTTGAAAAATCGTGTTTGTCCACGTAAAAGGGTGGCATTTGACCCCCCCTACCCCCCCCCCCCCCCCCCACACACACACACACATTGGCCCCACACTCTAACCCGAGTGGGGCCTCCGCTGTGACGTAGAAATGGGCGGGGGTGGGCAATGATCCGCGCAGGATCTCCCCACACAAAACGTGGTCACCACACACACACACACACATGCACACACACCTCTGCACCCTCGGTTTTTAAGATGTTCACCACAGCGGAGAATGATCCCCTTCTCTGTGGCGATCGAGCCAAGCTGGACGAGGTTCGCCTTCGGGCGAAGGTCATGTGGGCGGACAAAAGGTGCCTGCTCCTGAGACTCATCAGCAACCTGTTTCTTCCTTCAAGCCCTCAAGACTCTTGAAGCGGCCTGACTATTTAGTGTCTTCGTCGCAGCAAGGGGGCGATATATACCACCCTTTTTATTGATTTCACGTGTCAGTGTTTGACTTTTTCGCAACTTCATTTCTTCCTTTTCTCCCTCTCCAACCCCACCCGTGACACCACCAGGGTTTAGCTAGCCCTGGTCCGATTATCCCCGGTTCTTCGCTGAAGAGACGCGGCCGGGGGGAGGGGTACGAAGAGTACGCGTCGAAACCGGTGTCACGTCGTGTTGGGGAATCCTTCGGGAGTGCGATACTGAAGGGGAGGTGCTACTGCCCGTGCAGGGCGACACCGCCTTAAAACTTTATAACCACACACATGCACATAAACACCTTCCCCCCCTCCACGCCTCCACGCTACAGGGCACACATGGTGTTCCATCTGGGATGGGGTATCCAGGTCTCGCAGTATGCAGACAGACAGCAGTGCCCCGGCGACATTGCCGCCGCCATTGAAACAGGTGTGTTGGATTCGACCGCCGTGCCACAGCACATGAGGGACGTGGCCTGCAATGCGCTGGGGGACAGCTTCGCAGAGCTGGAGGCGATGGCCGCCGGCATCCTCGAGATGTATGACGAATCGGGCGCAGGGCTGGACCGGTCGAAGCTTTCTTTCTACTACACAAGCCTGTCCCTGATGCTGCGGGACCCCAGGACCTACGACAACTCCGATGAACTGGCTGCTTACCAGCTGGGGGGCCTGGGGGCGGAGCCGATAGACGCCGACACCTTCCTGTGGCTCTACATCCTAGGGCCTGTCGCGGTGAACGACTTCCCCCCACACTGGTACCGCAGGCCCGCCCCCTCACCCGGCAGGGCCCCCCTGCAGGCGCTGGACTGCGGGGTGCTTCGGGGAGGGAATGCTGTTGGCGCGGTGTTCGCAAGCCGCGGCTCTGCCGCCCGGCACCTCTACACAGCGTCGCCCCCGGAGGGGAGTGCGGGTGAGGATGCCCTGAGGGCAGCCGTGAATGGCGGGTTGCGGCATGTGCTGTCAGAGCAGATGGTGGAGGCCCTGCTCGGCAAGGTGGGCGGTGTCGCGGGTGGTGGCGGGGACCAGTGGGAGACGGTCGATGTTGAGGAGGGCCCTGCGGACCTCGTCAACCCTGACTGGGCGACGCTGAAACAGGGGACTGATGTATGTGCCTGTGGGGGTGGGGAGGGGCGGGCGGGGGGGGGGGGGGGGGGGCTTTGGTGGGATCCTGATTCTGGATAATTTTAGATGTGGCATCCACGCGCAACACAGGGTGTCGACTTGTCGCGATGCAACCAGACGCTTCTTGATGCGTTCAAGGAGAAGATGGAGGTTGAGTTTCAGAAGAAGGCGATCAAGATGGATGACCCCAACTGGAAGTACGACTCTCGCGTGGAGTTTGAGGAGCCGACAGAGGGGAACGAGTGGGACAGTGATTAACCCGTGTTCCCGGTGCAATGCACGTCGGTGTCGCTTGGCGGTTGCCTTTGTGGTGCAGAGTGCCAACCGGCAGCTTCCGCTGTGGCTTGGGGATTGCTTCGGCAGTGGAGCAGCTGAGTCTTGTGCTGCGGCGCAGCATGTTGTACCTTTCCGTGCACCCTAGAGCACTGGTCCTGCATGCATAGAGTTTGTAGAGGCGGCAATGCAAGTGCAGTGTCGCCCAACTAAGCACAGGCGCGGAGCGCCTTCGTGGAGCAGTAACCAGGCAGGAAGTGTGGCTGTGGCTTGTATGAAGAATGTTTGTGTTGCAGTGGCGATGTGCCCTTCGTGTCGTGCCACATACCAAGACCCTACACGGACAGGATACCTGCAGCAACAGCAACCCGGAAAAATGTCGAAGGCAATTGTGCAGAAGCCGGCGCCGCACTTCAAGGCGGAGGCGCTGATGCCCGACGGCTCCTTCAAGGAGGTGTCGCTGTCGGACTACAAGGGGAAGTACCTGGTGCTGTTCTTCTACCCACTGGACTTCACCTTCGTGTGCCCCACGGAGATCACCGCCTACTCTGACCGCTACGAGGAGTTCCAGAAGATCGGGTGCGAGGTTGTGGCGTGCAGCGTGGACAGCAAGTTCAGCCACCTGGCGTGGACGAAGCAGGACCGCAAGCAGGGCGGTCTGGGTGCCATGAAGATCCCGATCCTGGCCGACCTGACGAAGCAGATTGCGGCTGACTACGGCACGCTGGTGCTGGACGGTGGTGACCAGGGTGTGGCCCTGCGTGGCCTGTTCGTGATTGACAAGAACCAGACGCTGCGTCAGATCACCGTCAACGACCTGCCCGTGGGCCGCAACGTGGACGAGACCCTGCGCCTGGTGCAGGCCTTCCAGTACTCTGACGAGCACGGCGAGGTTGTGCCGTGCAACTGGAAGCCGGGCAGCAAGACGATGAAGGCGGACCCCAAGGGCTCCCTGGAGTTCTTCGAGGCGGAGAACTGAAGTGCTGCCTGACGGTCTGCACACCCTATCCCACCCCCGCGAACACAGCGCCTGCTGAGCTGCTGAGCATAACGTCAGCCCATCGGCAGGGCTTCCCTGTGAATAACATATGCGTGGCATGCGTATCTAGCTAACTCTGTGCCGGTTTGGAGTGTGTGTTCCTTGGACAACGTAACGTAACCATCCTGCAGCAGCCCCTCCCCACTCCCCACCCTCACAGCCCCTTGCTTGTGCCTGGAGTGTAGCTCGCACGGCTGGTACTGGTCGACATTATTGTCTGGTTTCCTTCTCATCATGTTCGGGTTTTGCAGGGGACTGGAGGTGGTGTCCGAGCATGACAAGAGATTTGACCACCATTGAGGTGGAAGGCCTGTGCCAAGATCACACACCAGAGCTGCGACAACGGTATTGCCGCCGACAGAGGCATATCACACAGTTGTCCCTCAAGCGCCGGGACGTAGGCTCAAAGTCAGGCAGGCTTGAAGCAGATCCGCTAGGCCGGCCGGCAGAAACTCCTTCTCAAGATACGGCATGATGGGATTCCAGTCCCCACCAGTACCGGGGCTTTTGCCAACTGCGTGCCGATCTCCTTGTTTGATGCACACCATGATTCCAGTGAAAAGCGGCAGTGGCCCAGAGGGGGGTGCCGGGAATCGCGACAGTACGTTAGGTGAGTGGTTGGGAGGCCTCGCGCCTGGGACATGTGCAGAGTGGTGGGGTCGGTTCGATGGTGGGATGTGTGAGAATGGTTGGAGTGGTGGGTCACCCGTTTTGTGGTCAGGTCAGGCCGATCGTACCATCGGTGGGGTGTGTGGGTTCCAGTTGCAGGGACAAAGACAGACCAGCATTCTACACCATCCACACCACAGGATACCTGCAGCAACAGCAACCCGGAACAATGTCGAAGGCAATTGTGCAGAAGCCGGCGCCGCACTTCAAGGCGGAGGCGCTGATGCCCGACGGCTCCTTCAAGGAGGTGTCGCTGTCGGACTACAAGGGGAAGTACCTGGTGCTGTTCTTCTACCCACTGGACTTCACCTTCGTGTGCCCCACGGAGATCACCGCCTACTCTGACCGTTACGAGGAGTTCCAGAAGATCGGGTGCGAGGTTGTGGCGTGCAGCGTGGACAGCAAGTTCAGCCACCTGGCGTGGACGAAGCAGGACCGCAAGCAGGGCGGTCTGGGTGCCATGAAGATCCCGATCCTGGCCGACCTGACGAAGCAGATTGCGGCTGACTACGGCACGCTGGTGCTGGACGGTGGTGACCAGGGTGTGGCCCTGCGTGGCCTGTTCGTGATTGACAAGAACCAGACGCTGCGCCAGATCACCGTCAACGACCTGCCTGTGGGCCGCAACGTGGACGAGACTCTGCGCCTGGTGCAGGCCTTCCAGTACTCTGACGAGCACGGCGAGGTTGTGCCGTGCAACTGGAAGCCGGGCAGCAAGACGATGAAGGCGGACCCCAAGGGCTCCCTGGAGTTCTTCGAGGCGGAGAACTGAAGTGCTGCCTGACGGTCTGCACACCCTATCCCACCCCCACGAACACAGCGCCTGCTGAGCTGCTGAGCATAACGTCAGCCCATCGGCAGGGCTTCCCTGTGAATAACATATGCGTGGCATGCGTATCTAGCTAACTATGTGCCGGTTTGGAGTGTGTGTTCCTTGGACAACGTAACGTAACAATCCTGCAGCAGCCCCTCCCCACACCCCACCCTCACAGCCCCTTGCTTGTGCCTTGACCCTGCCGTACGGGTGTTCTGCGCGTCGTGCGTCACGACAGCGGTTCGTCTTTAACCACCACCGACGGCCGTCATGGATGTTCGATGACACGCCGTTCCAGCATGCACACCATCACACCACAGGATACCTGCAGCAACAGCAACCCGGAACAATGTCGAAGGCAATTGTGCAGAAGCCGGCGCCGCACTTCAAGGCGGAGGCGCTGATGCCCGACGGCTCCTTCAAGGAGGTGTCGCTGTCGGACTACAAGGGGAAGTACCTGGTGCTGTTCTTCTACCCACTGGACTTCACCTTCGTGTGCCCCACGGAGATCACCGCCTACTCTGACCGTTACGAGGAGTTCCAGAAGATCGGGTGCGAGGTTGTGGCGTGCAGCGTGGACAGCAAGTTCAGCCACCTGGCGTGGACGAAGCAGGACCGCAAGCAGGGCGGTCTGGGTGCCATGAAGATCCCGATCCTGGCCGACCTGACGAAGCAGATTGCGGCTGACTACGGCACGCTGGTGCTGGACGGTGGTGACCAGGGTGTGGCCCTGCGTGGCCTGTTCGTGATTGACAAGAACCAGACGCTGCGTCAGATCACCGTCAACGACCTGCCCGTGGGCCGCAACGTGGACGAGACCCTGCGCCTGGTGCAGGCCTTCCAGTACTCTGACGAGCACGGCGAGGTTGTGCCGTGCAACTGGAAGCCGGGCAGCAAGACGATGAAGGCGGACCCCAAGGGCTCCCTGGAGTTCTTCGAGGCGGAGAACTGAAGTGCTGCCTGACGGTCCGCACACCCTATCCCACCCCCGCGAACACAGCGCCTGCTGAGTTGCTGAGGCACGCGAGGCAAAGTGTTTCACAAAGCCGAGTGCTGTGAAGACTTGCCATGTTCTTGACACCCACCCCCTCTTGCTGAGGAGGCTCTGAGACCTAATACCGTGTGCAGAATGCGGCAGTGTCGCTGCAACAAGAACCCGACACATGGAATAGGTTTCGGAGACAGACCCCTCCTGTGTTTTGATAGCGTGCACGACCTGATGGGACGGCAACGAATGTGGCGCGGAGTCCTGCCGCTGCCACGCGCACTGCGCGCACCTTCCAAGAAGCGGCCCTGCCCTCACACCCGTTCACCCTCTTGTGCCGTTGACCTCATCTGCATGGGGCAGCAGGCGGTGAGGCGACGCTGTCAGGAAGGAGCTTCGAGGCGATATGACGTAACGTTTATATAAAATAACGACCACAACGCTTCGGTAGTCCACCCACCCCCCACCCTCACAACCCGTTTATGTGATTTCTGATCAGTAGCCTTGAAATACCACATTCGCAAGGCCTCAACACAGCTTCGCAATGTGCACTTCAGCGAAGGAAGGGTTTGCCTCTTGCCCACACTCACAAGGGCTCCACCACCACCACTACCCCAGGTGACAACAGATGTTGTGGGTCGACACACACCGCCCGAAGACGCTTGCCGCGTTAGACTTGAACAAAGATGTGACAGATAACCTGACCAAGATTGCGAAGAGCGGCGACTTCCCCCACCTGCTCTTCTATGGCCCCAGCGGTGCCGGCAAGAAGACACGCGTGATGGCACTTCTGCGTGAGCACTACGGCATGGGCGCAGGCAAGGTCCGGATGGAGCAGCGCACCCTCCGCGTCACAGAATCCAAGAAGGAGATCGAAGTGGGCATCCTCGTCAGCCAGCACCACATCGAGATCAACCCTGCCGATGCCGGCATCTACGACAGGCAGGTCGTCATGATCCTTCTCAAGGAGATCGCAGAGAGCGTGCCCCTCACCGACGGGAAGGGCAAACGCCCCTTCAAGGTTGTCGTCCTCAACGAGGTGGAGAAGCTCTCTAAGGCTGCGCAGCAGGCGCTGCGGCGCACCATGGAGAAGTACATGACGACGTGCCGTCTCATCCTCATCACCAACTCGATGTCGCGCCTCATCCCTCCCCTGCGCTCGCGTTGCCTGTCGGTGCGCGTTCCCCTGCCGCCTGTCAACGAGCTGAAGGCGTTGCTGATGGAGGTGGCGCGGAAGGAGGGCTTCCGGCTGCCGGAGCCGCTCGCCATGTCGATCATGTGCCAGTGCGAGGGGAACATCCGCAGGTGTCTCCTCGTGATGGAGGCGACGCGTGTGCATAACACGGAGCTGACGGATCACACAGAGCCTGTCCTGCCCGACTGGAGCAACTTTATCAAGGAGATCGCGATGGAGATCCTGCAGGAGCAGACTCCGAAGCGCGTCTGGGAGGTGCGTGCGAAGGTCTACGAGCTGCTGGGCAACTGCGTGCCTCCGGAGGTCGTCCTCCGGGACCTGGCAAAGAACCTGATACAGCACGTCGACATGCACACCCAGGTGAAGGTGGCGGCGATAGCCGCGCACTTTGAGCATAACCTGAGCCTCGGGTCCAAGCCGATTATCCACATCGAGGCGTTTGTGTGCGAGGTATGTCCACAGAGAGGTTTCTGTGTATTGTCTCCTCGCGTGCTTCGAATGGAAGACCCCTTAGACAATACCGCAGTTCGATGAACATGACACACTCCCCGCACACATCACCCACGCCATGCCATTTTCTTTGCACCCCCTTCTCTGCAACATACACAGTTTATGTCTCAGTACAAAAAGTACTTGACGTATCTCGCCAGCAATCGCATGCACTGATCGAGGAAAGATGCTGCGGCGAGAGCGAGCGGTGGTAACCGCACGCTGTATTGATATGACGATTGAACGGGAGGGCGATGGGGGGGGCGAGGCGAAACGCCCGAAGAAACGGAACCCCGTTTCGGACGGACACCCCCCCCCTCCTTGATATGGGACGGCGTTCATTGCAGGACGTTGTGCCCCACACACGCCGAGTTTACGCCACCCAGGAACTCCCCCCCGAGCCCCTGTCTCTCAAAAACACCCGACACACCGCCTCCGCGCTGGGGCGTCGATATTTATTCTCTAGATAGCAAAAACGTACCAAAACAGCAGCTGGGATGGGGGAAGGGGCGGGGGGGATGCCGTATCCCTCACCCCACCATGCCCCCTCCCTCCCCTCCCTCCTCCTCCTCCTCCCCCACAGCCTTGCCTTGGCGGGCAGAAGAAGAAGGGTCCGGAGGGTGGGGAGTTAGATGTCAGGAAGTAGATCACCGCCCCAGCCCCACCCCACCCCCTTCCCGTCTGATTCCTTCCTGGACTCTCTCTGTGGTCATCCTTTGATGACACTGCACACACCACAACCGTTATTCCTGCCCCACATCCTCAGGGGGGTAAACGAGTTGGGTGGTGTGCCCATATGGCTGATCGAAAACAGCGTGTCCCTGCGGCACGATGGGCAACCGGCGAGAGGATGTACGGGATGGCGGCACTGCCTGGCGGGCGTCTCTTCGTCGGAGGCAGCGGCGGTGGTGATGTGCACGTCTACGACCCTCGCAACGGGCGACAGGAGGAGACGCTGGACGCTGTGGTGCCCGAGCTGTCGGGCTCCCTAGGGCACTCTGACTCCGTACTCTCCATTACCTACAACAACCTCGGCATATTCACGGCAGGAGCGGACCTCACCGTGCTGCAGTGGGATCTGGGGACCTTGGAGTGCGTCAAGACTTACATCGGGCACAAAGGTCTCATCGCGTCGCTCTGTGTGATGCCGTCAGACTATGGGACAGGTTTATTTTCCGGCAGCGATGACCGGACTATCAAGCAGTGGAATACGAACACCGCGAAGTGCGTCTTCACCTTCAAGGGGCATAAGAGCGCTGTGAATTGCATCGCGACATCCGACAGGTATCTCTTCTCGGGGTCGAAGTGTGTCATCAAGGTGTGGAGCATCGCTGCGCGGAAGTGTATCAAGCAGATCGATGCGCACACCGATGCGGTGTGGAGTCTGAAGCTTTCAAACCAGGGGCACCTCATCAGCGGGTCGTCGGACTCCACCATCAAGGTGTGGAGTGACCCGGCAGGGAAGACGGAGTGTGTGCGTGTCCTGCTGGGGCACCAGGGGCAGGTGCGTGGGTTGCTGGTTGCGTCCAACACGCTCTTCTCCTGCTCGAAGGATGGCACCGTCGCGGTGTGGGACATGGAGACGTGGAATGTGAAGGAGGTGCTCTTCGGGCACGAGAAGACCGTGACATCCATGACGCTGCAGAACAACCAGCTCTGCACCTGCTCCTTCGACAAACACATTAACCGGTGGGATGTGACAAACCTTCTGGATCAGAAGCAGCCCATCACGCAGTTCGTCCCACACGACCCTGAGAAGGTGAAGCGTGAGCGGCAGAGACGCGCGGATGATACATACCACGATCGAAACGAGAAGCGATACTACACCTCGGAGAAGAAGAAGGCGCTTGTCAAGATGGACCCACGGGAGGCAATCTTCCACTACGACGCACTCCCGATAAACTACGTGATAGACAAGCTGGAGTTCAAGGTGAAGAGCAGCCAGCTGGTGCTGGACGGGATTATCTTCATCCCGTTCCTCATCATGTTCATCTTCTTCTTCCTCGTCAACCGTGAGGTGGAGCAGACCTTCTTCATCACGCAGGCATCTGTCGACGTCGTCGAAGGCAAGGAGATCATCCGGCAGCCCTGGTGCACCCTGCCCGACGGCTCCCCCTGGGACAACCCTATAGGCACGATACCCGGCACACAGCAGGCCTGCGATCCCTCTGCGGGTGTGCTGAAGGTTGCCAAGAGATTCGCCGACATCGCCACGACAGGGGATTGGAACGACTGGGTGATGGGTGTGCTGCTCCCGCTGCTATTCCCAGGCGTCGGAGGCCCCGAGGGTGATAACGTCCGGAAGCCGCCGACCTCAGGAGGGAAGTACCTCATCGGGGCTGTCAGATTTCGAACACACAGAGTCCGGCCCGATTCCTGCAGTGTGAACCAGGGCTTTCTCTCCGACGATCTGAACAACCCGCTGAACAACGAGACACTCGCCTACTACAAGGAGTGCTATGGGGCGTGGAGCGGAGGGACGAGCAGCAGCATGCCGTATGCCTGTGAGGAGCCATCGACATGCAACAGGCATCCGTATAAGAACGGGAGGTTCGACAAGGAGGGTTACCTTGAGAAGCAGAAGGGTGTCTCCAAGGCGTGGGCGGACCGTTGGTTCACCGACTGGGGGTTTAAGCACTTCGATGCATCGACCATAGGGGGGACGGGCACGGTGGGGCAGGTTGCGGACTCGCTCTGGCCCCCAGGGGGGCATGCCGTTGAGGTTCCCTTCGAGACGTCGCCGAACGACGCGCGTGACATGATGGCGGTGATCGTGGATAACGGGTTTGTCGACGACAAGGCGACCCGTTTCGTGATAGTGGAATATATGACGTACACCCCATTCGTCAACATCTTCACGGCTCAGAAGTACTTCGTGGAGGTTGCGCCGGGCGGTGCCTGGATCTCGGAGGGGCTTATCAAAAACTTCTTCGTCTGGACTACGAATATGATTGGCAAGACTGTGTACGACATCTTCTTCTTCGCCTTTGTCTTCTACTACGTCATCATGTTCATCCGCAACTGGTACGTCGAGTTCAAGGCATCGAGGAGCGTGCTGAAGTATGTGTTTGACGCGTGGAACATTCTGGAGTTGATCAACCTCGTGTGCTTCCTCGTCATCCTCGGGTTCCGCATCAAGTGGTGGGGGCTGAGCTCGTCGAAAAAGGAAGCGGCCCTCATGCCCCCAGAGGGGCTGACGTACCCGACAGAGCTGGACGACATCCTTGATTCATTCATGATGCAGGTGTGGATCAACAGCGTCAACACTGTGCTGACCTTCCTGAAGATCCTCAAGTTTGTCCGGCTCAACGACAGGCTGAACATCCTGACGCGCACCCTGGCTGCTTGCCAGCAGAGCATCCTCGGGGTCTTGGTGCTGTTCGTCTGGGTCGTGTTCGGATATGCCATCACAGGGAACTCGCTGTTCGGGGGTGGGATCTTCGAGTTCCGCAGCATCAACGCGTCCTTCTCCACGCTGCTGCGCTTCCTCCTGGGTGACTTCGACTACCCCGCGCTGCGGGAGGAGAACAAGCATATGACTGCGATCTACTTCTGGAGCTTCCAGGTGCTTGGGCTCTTCCTGCTGCTGAACTTCCTGATTGCCGTTATCTCAGACGCCTTTGCGGAGGTGTCGGGCGAGCAGTCTTCCATCAACCTCGACGCCGCCCTCGCGAAGACCCTCTCCGACATCAAGTCCGAATGTGTGCCCTCGTCGATCCAGCGCAAGTGGCGCCTCCTGAAGCACCGCAAGACACAGACAGGCCTCCTCTCCAAGGTGCACGCTGCAATGAGGGAGTTCCGCAACCAGATGCTTTCAGAAGAGGATGTGGTATGTCGGGGTGAGGGTGCGTGTGGGGGGGCTTGTGGTGGGTTGATTTGCAACTGTAATTAGGTGCGGGGCAGGGCGCGTTCGATGTGCACGGTGTTATGTTTGTGCACAGGGCACCCTTCTTCCGATTAATTACACAACCCCGGCGCCATTTCCATCACGCTCATGATTGATTATCCATCTCTGCTGTGCCACACACAGGAGGCCCAGGAGCACCGCACGCAGCTCGCACACACCTTCATGCATAAGGACGAGTTTTTCTCCCAGGTGCCGGACAACATCCGTGACGATCTCAGCGAAGACCTTCTGTACAGGGTATGCCTGCTGCCTTTACGCGCAAGTGTGTTGATTCCGCCTCCTCCCCATCAGGTGTGGCTCGACGTGGCCTGGGAATACAACAAAGACCAGCGCGATGCCTACCACAAGTCGGCGGAGCGTGCGAAGGAGCTTGTCCAGCAGAAGGCGGCCATGCAGATTGAGAAGCTGAAGGCTGAGATGTCAACCGTGCAGGAGATTCGCGGCAGGTTTGACGATCTCGAGAGCCGTGTCCGCCCCCTGGTGCAGACCTGGCAGCACATCGGAAAGAAGCAGCAGGCCTCGTAGGGAGGGGGTGAGGTCCGTGAGATGTGACGCATGTCTCTTGAATGCCGTTCCGGGCAGAGATAGCCGGTGCTCCGTTGAGAATGATGTGCAGAGAGGCACGGTGGGTGTGCTGTGGTGTGTGTTGTTGAGGTTTTAATCATACATTCCAGTCGTCTGCACGGGTTCCTTTTTCCAAAGGAGCACGCGCCGTGGGGGGGGGTGTGGGGTGGGGGGGTGGGGTGCGATGGGGTTGGTATTGTTTTGCACCCGCCGGCATAACACATAAGCAAGACGGCGGGTGTCCCTGTCAGGATCAACGGGGGAGGGCAAGACGTGCGGCCGTCGCAGAGGGAACGCCAGCCGAACCTGGCAACGCAACTCCCGACCGGCGGAGCTGTTTTGATGGCGGATGTGCATCAAAAGCTGGTGCGGGCCTGGGACTGAGGCAAAAACGCCGTGACGTGGAAGTTCATCTGCCCTTCTCTAGAAGGCAGGGATCCACGCGCACACGCCTACTAGACGTCCGATGATAAAGCTGTCGCGTTTCCACGCGAAGGCAAACGACCCTCGTAAGCAAGTCAAACAGTGCAGGCCCCTCCCCAGCCGCTTGGTTGTATTGCCTTGTCCACGCTCAGTGCAGCAGACGGATGCATGGGTGTGTGTGCGGTTCACTGCTCGTCCCAACGTGAACCTATTCCACCATCCACCACCAGGGAACCAACACACCAGAGACAAGCAAAATGTCCCTCACCATGGGCACTGAGGACTTCCAGCACATGCTGCGTATCCTGAACACGAACGTTGACGGCAAGCAGAAGGTGCCGTACGCCATCCGCACCGTGAAGGGTGTTGGCCGCCGTCTCGCTTTCATCGCCTGCGCCAGGGCCAACGTTGACGCCAACCGCCGTGCGGGTATGTCCAGCCAGCCCCTACGCTGCTGTGGGTGAGGATGTCCACGGGCATAGCAGCAATGAATGATGGCCAATCATTGAGCCTGGTGAATAATCTGTGCTCACCACACCCACCCTCCCACACCACAACAGGTACCCTCTCCAACGAGGAGGTCGAGCGTATCGTGCAGGTGATCTCGAAGCCGGAGGACTTCAAGGTGCCGTCGTGGTTCCTGAACCGCGTGAAGGACCCCAAGGACGGGACCACGATGCAGTGCCTGTCCAACGCCGTGGACAACAAGATCCGTGAGGACCTGGAGCGCTTGAAGAAGATGCGCAACCACCGTGGTCTGCGCCACATGTGGGGTCTGCGTGTGCGTGGTCAGCACACAAAGACGACGGGTCGCCGCGGCCGCACCGTCGGTGTGTCGAAGAAGAAGTAAGCTTCTTGATGCAGCCCAACACCTCATGGCATGGTGCCTCAGTGTGCTGTGCCTGGTAGCCCAACTGGAGTAGCGTTCCCAGCAAGGCCAGAACGGATGTGAGCTGTGGCGTTTGAGGCTTGCATCTTTTTGTTCCTGGTTATCAGAAAAAAACAAGCCCGCCCGGACGCCCCACCCCCCTCCACCCGACCATCTGCTGATTGGGTTGCGTACCCCGCTGAGTTGCCTCCTCACATCGCTCGTGCCACCACCGCCACCACCACCACAGGGTGTCGCGGGAATTACCTCCCCCCTCCCCACACACACATCACTCGACTTCCCACCACCCCAGCCATCACTCCAGCCCCATTGCCTTCCTCTGTATATTTTATGCCTGCCCACGGCAGCCACACTGTTGTATAACGGGTTGGATCGAGCCTGGGGGGCGGTGGGGGGTACGGGGACGGGAGAACCAGTCGGGATCGGTTTGACCCACAAGGGAGCGACCAACCCCTACCTCAAGGGTTTTACGCGCCACGAGCCCGCCCCACCCCCCACAATGCCTCCTGGGGAACGTCCCCCCCGGGGAGCGGGTGGGCTAGGGCTGGGTTTGGGTCGGCTCATCCAGGCCCTCGCCGCCGCGGCTTGCTTTGGGCTTGCGGGGTCCCAGGCGACTACACCCACGGTGACTGTCACCCTGCCCACGGTGACCCCATCTGTGACAGCCTCAGTCACGCTGTCGGTGGAGCCAAATTGCTCGACGTGGGAGAATGGGGAGACGTGGTTTGAAGGGTCGTGCCGCAAGCACGTCCCTTCCGGGGCGGATGAGGTGTACTGCCTGGAGAAGCTCTACCCGCTGTCTGTCTCGCATGAGGACGAGACCACACTCCACGCCGTTGATGAGGATCACAATGCCGCGCCGTTCAACCTGCTTGTGCTGTTCGGCACATTCGCGCTCGGCGCCATCATGCGCTACGTCGTGATGGACACAATCATCCCCTTCACGGTTGTCATGTTCCTCTGCGGCTGCCTCTACGGTGCTATCGGGCGTATCGCTGGGAAGGACTCCTCCTTCGACAAGTATATGAACCTCGCTGACATGAACCCTCACCTGATCCTCTACTCATTCCTCCCCGTGCTGATTTTTGAGAGCGCGTTTGCCATGGAGATCTCCGTCTTCCGCAAGGTGATCGTGCAGTGCGTGCTGCTGGCTGTGCCGGGGCTCATTGCAGCCACGGCGATGACAGGGTATACTGCGAGGATGATGAATGAGGTTATCCCTGACATCCACTACGACTGGTCGATCGAGGCGTGTTTTCTGTTCGGCACGATTCTCAGCGCGACGGACCCTGTTGCGGTTGTCGCCCTTCTGAAGGAGCTGGGTGCCAGCCAGCTGATCTCCACCATGATCGAAGGCGAGTCCCTCTTCAACGACGGCACAGCCATCGTGTTTTTCAACGTGCTGATCCTCGCCGTGGAGAAGGAATCCTGCCACGTCACCTCCTGGGACACCTGCACCGACCAGTGCTTCTGCCCCGACTTCGAATGCACCCTGAAGGAGGGTTTCCTCGATGTTCTCCTCGAGTTCCTCAGGGTGTCCCTGGGGGGGCTAGGGGTTGGGCTTGTCATGGGCATGATTACAGTGTTCTCTCTGGAGAGGGTGTTTAACGACACGCTGACGGAGGTCACCATCACTGTCGTGTCGGCGTACATCACATTCTTTGTGTGCGAGGCCTACGGGAAGGTGAGCGGGGTCTTGGGCCTTGTGATGCTCGGATGCTTCCTGTCCTACTTCCGGAACTGCATCTCACCCGAGGTTGAACACACGCTGCACCACTTCTGGGAGATGTCTGCGTTCCTCATCAACTCCTGCATCTTCGCGCTTGCCGGGATGATCGTCTCCCTGCGTGCAATCTCCGATGTCGACGGGTGGGATGTGCTCTACCTCCTACTGACCTATGTTGTGATCAACGTAGTCCGCTCCCTCGTGCTCCTCATGTTCTGGCCCATCCTCAACCTCTTCGAGTATAAGCTGACCTGGCGGACCTTCCTGCTGGTGGCCTGGGGGGGTCTCCGTGGGGCGGTGGGCCTGTCCCTTGCCCTGATGCTGAACACAAGCAACGACGTGGTGCAGCCGAATGTGAAGGAGAAGATCATGTTCCACACGGCAGGGATTGTGCTCCTGACGCTGATCATCAACGGCATCACGTCGCGTTTCCTGGTGAGCGGGCTGGGGCTGAATGCGGTGGAGCTGCGTCGGAAGCTCCTGATGCGTGAGAAGTTCACCCAGCTGGAGGCGGTGTCGCAGGATGAGATCAACGATCTCAGGAAGGAGCCCCTTTACTACGACTGCAACTGGAAGGTGACGGATAAGCTGGTTGATTTCCGCAGCAACCTGCCGGATCATATGATAGATCCGTACAACTCGCGTGACGAGGACCTGGATATCAAGGACCCTGTTGAGCTGTTCAACCACAACAGCGAGGCAGCACGCATGGCGTACCTCCATACTGCGTCTTCATCGATCCACAAGCAGTATGCGCAAGGCAAGCTCTCCCCGCACAGCGTGCGGTCTCTGGGCAGGATGGTGCAAACTGCTTTGGAGCTCACCCCCGATAAGCGGGCTGCCAGCTACGCGAACCCGCAGGGGTTTATCCAGGCGTCGTATCTCAACACAGAGCTGCAGCCGCCGCCCTTAGGGCTCCGTGGCTGCTCGTATGCCGGCGGGAAGGCTTGGGTATGTTTGGCGTTCCCCACCCACCCCCCTGGTGTCGATGTGGTGTGAAGGTGTTTGGGCCGGGTGTGATGGCTCTCCAAGGCGAGGCACACGCACACGCTTAGCGCAATCTTGTTTCATGTTGTCCACGAATCCAACAGTTTGCCGGCGCGTTTGAGGTGGGCGTTGGGTACGTCACGATGCATCGGTATAGTCAGAAGGTGATCCACATGGCGGCAGAGAAGGGTGCGTCGAAAATTATCATCCAGCAGTGCAAGAAGGTAGGTGGGTGGGCCCTTGCCAGCCCTTCTGGCCTCCCGTGCTGGCGTCGCATACCCAATTTTCCGTCGTGGCTCGGCAGCGCAACGCACAACTCACCCACTCACCCCAATGCAAACAGACGTCGAGCGACGCGATTGCAATGCTTGGGGAGCTGGTGCGGACGGATCCCGACCTTGCAAACTACGCCCGTGCTGTGCGCACGCGGCACGCATCGCTGACCGTGCTGCATGGGATGCGGGCCAACCTGAAGGGGATGGAGCATGAGGGTCGGATCGACGGACAGGTGTGTGGCGTGGTGTCCTCCCCGGCCTTGCCTGGTTTGTTGAGGGGCTACTGGGAACGCCTTGGGGGTACTGCAGGGGGGCACTTGATACGACTTGCAACACCCCCCACCACCCTTCTTGCCCTTCTTGCAGGACAAAGAGGCACTGAAGGAAGTCATCAAGAAGCGCATGAAGCGCATCAAACGCGACTTCCCCAAGCAGATGCTGCTGCCCACCTCCACTGAGTGCCTGGAGCTGGCCTCGTGGTACCCCGGGTGCGAACCCGAGGTGAAGTCGTGCCTCGCAGCGTGCGTCGAGACGCGTTTCATCGAGAAGGATGTGGATAATTCGTTCCTCAAGGCGGTGTCGAAGGAGCTTGGGCAACGCACCGACAAGAGCTGGTGCTGTCCGGGTCTCTTTATCATCGTGACAGGCATTGTGCAGGTGCGCCTGGGGCGCAAGATGTACCAGATGGGTGCAGGCCACACTGTGGGGCTGCATTCTCTGTTGACTGCCGTCACCGAAGGCCCGCCTACACATGGCTCCGAGCGATTCAGCGAGGTGTTCGCGGAAACTGACTGCACGGTATGGCGCATGATCCTTGGGGAATGAACCGTCGTGTCGTGTCGTGCCCTGCCAGCCCACCCCTCCGCCCTGCTTGCACAGGTTGGTTTCATCGCGAGGCATCAGATCATAGCGCTGCTCCCCAAGTACTCCGGGTTCTTCACCGAGATCTGGAAGGCGTGTGGCGCGTCTGCCGCCTTCTTCCTCATGGGCATGGACCCTTCGCACAAGCTGTGGAAGACGGAGAAGCTGCGGCATGTTTCCAACGGGGGGTACTGCGAGTTCATCCTCGACCCGTCGCGTGGGGATGCGTGGGACAAGGAGAAGCGGATGAAGATCCCCGAGGGCAGCATTGCTGTGGTGCTGAAGGGCACTGTGTGGGAGTTCTCAGGGGCGGATATGATACGCGGGCCCGACCTGCTGCCGCCTGGTTTCAAGTACGGCACATTCGGGCACCACGCGGTGGTGTACTTCATCCCAGAGGAGGCTTACGGCAACACCAGCACACGTGCGCAGCAGCGGTGGGGCCGTCTCAAGAGCAAGGTGCGTTCCATCGGGATCTGGTCGGGTTTGCGTGGACCACACTACGCGCGGTGCGCCTTGTCGTGGGCGTTCAAGCGATCCCCGCCGCCAGACAGGGCTATCTCCCCGACATCGGTCCCCCTGCAGGCACTGCTCCCGCTTCCCATGCGGGAGATCCCGTTGCCCCAGGTGCTGCAGAGGTCACAGCCGCGGCCGGTCCTCGAGCAGCAGTACCAGAGCCAAGACCAGAGTCAGAGTCAGAGCCAAGACCAGAGTCACAGTCACAGTCACAGTCAGCCGCCTTCGCAGGCTGGGCCCGCCTACAACCCGCCCTCTGCACCCGCAGCGCAGGCTGTCCTGCCTGTGGCAGATCAGCAGCAGTACCAGCAGCAGGCTGAGCAGCAGCAGCAGCAACAACAGCAACAACAGCAAGAACAACAGCAGCAGCAGCAGCAGCCTACTCACCAACCTACTCCCCATCCCCTGCAGCCTGAGTCGCGCGGGCCAGTTCCGGAAAACATGAAGTCTGCGGTGTCTGCCGCAGAGTCCGATTGGTGCGAAACGTGGAACGACCAGTACAAACGCCCCTACTTCTGGAACAAGGTGACAGGGGCGCGGCAGTGGAGGGAGCCTGCAGAGCACACCGAGTTCAAGAAGTCTGTCGAGATGAGGAAACGGGAGCAGGACTCCGCAGACACGAGCGTGGGGGAACACACCACGTCCGAACCGGAGAAGCCGCAGGAGCGCGGTCTGACACGGGAGGACATGACAGAGATTGTGCGCAACGAGATTCGCGACGCCCTGGAGACCATGAGCCCCACTACACACCAGCAGCCACAGCCACAGCCACAGCAGCAATACCTGCAACATCCGCAACAACAAATGGCCCCACGCGAAGCACACCCCTCCTCCTTCGAATACCAGCAGCCTTCGAGCAGGGCCGAGTCACAGCAGCACGTCTCCCCGCGCGTGGCAGACGACGCGCCTGAGTGGCCGGGGCAGGTGCCAGCCCACCCCCACCACCACCCACACCAGCAGCCCCACGCCCCTTCGGACTATGCCTACAGCGAACAGCACGGCTCGCCTTACGCAGACCCGAGCCATGCGCAACACGCCTACAGCCACCACCTGCCCTCCGAGCTCAGCGCAGTGGGCGGGGGTGTCCAGACGTACGATGGGTTTTCTGGATACCCTGGTGCAGACGAGCCGGCGTCGCCCCTCCCCCACGGTGTCACGTATATGACAATCCCCACCGATACAGGAGCTGAGGAACAGGAGCAGGCTGACGACGGCTATGCTCACTACATCAACAACGGCTATGCCGCACAGTAACAAGTGCCCCTTGTGCCGTCAGGATGCGCCCCGTGCAGCGAGAGGTGGGCTCGAGTGGTGAAAGTGTATGTGAGTCGATAGAGCTGCTGACACAGTTTGGCAGCCTGCAAGGAAATCCCCCTGGTGGGTGCTGCTCGTTCTGTGGAGGCGTGTGGGGGGTGGTTTTGAGTTGTATGAAAGGTGTCCTTATAGGTGGGTTTCTGTTCCTTCTTTCATCATCCTCACCCCCCCCCCCCCCCCCCGCCCACATCTTTAGTTTTCAGTTTTTCTGCTTCAGTTCCACATGCGCACGTCTTCGATGCTCGTCCTGAAGATGAGTCCTGGCGGAGGACAGGCCGATGCCACTGAAGATTTCGAGTGGAGTACACCCTCAGTATATAATGTGTCTTGTGTACGTCTCCCATGTTAGGCTTGGTGCTCGTCGAGGACAAAAAATGCGTTTGTGATCCACGTGGTGTCCGTGCTGTTGTTCATGCTGCAACACGTTGTCAATAATCGAAAAGATGAAACCTGCCAGTGTCCCTTCGCGACGCGTGCCGGAAGGGGTGTGTTTTGGTGGTGTTCTCCTATTCTTGTGAGAAACACGCTGAACTTCGCCATGAGGGTCGGCACAGCCGGGTGTTGTGTCTACATTTGTGCGACATTCCCGGGAAAGGCATCCAAATGTGCGCGAGTCGCAATGCAACCGCATGCGTCTCCGTGATCTATTCTGATATGTTGCCCGGCCTCATGCGTAGGAGGGTGGAGTGACCCGCACCCTACCCTGGGCCAGGGCCAAACGTGTTGGAGTATTGCGTTGTATCCCATTTGCATGCGTCTCGCAACCATGACGTGCGCAGGCAAAAGTCAAAACAGAATGAAAATTCGCCGAACTATTATTATCCAACGAAACCCCCACCCTCCCCCCCCCGTTATGGTGCCATTTGGATTATGTACTGCATCCCACCCATCGCCCCACCCAAGATATCCTACGAAGCACGCACAACCCCACCTGTCGCAACGTCCCCTTCCTTCCAAGCAATGAACAAACACTGAACTATTTGTCTGAGAAAGACTAGTCGGGGGGGGGGGGGGGGACGGCGTCCATGACTAAAACCCGACACGTCTCCCCACCAGCTTCCTCTCAATGCACCACAGAACAGAAGAGAGAAAAGTCGCCCCTCCGACCCCCCGCCCCCATCTCATCTCTCAAATAGGTCTCGGTGGGACAGGCACCTGCGATGTCGATCGATAATTGAAAGGGATGGGGTCGGCTCTGCAGCCCTTTTCCTTTTTGTTCCCTACATCGCAACCTCTCCCACGCACACACCCACCCTCTCTCAGAGGCCTGCCTCAGAAGCACGGCCATCACCTTTCAAAATTATACGTCGGGATGGCCTTTCGCTCTGTGCCACTTTACAACCAGTGTGAGGCCACTCTCACTTTTCTGCACTTCTTCGAGCAAAGGCCTCCCGCTGGCCCCAAGAAAGGCATCGCAGAGCCCTGTTGAGGCTTCCTTTTCACATCTCCGCAGCACAGCAGAGCTGTGTTGCCCACGACATTAGTTTGCTGTGGACAAAAGGGAGAAGGTTGCGACCAGCCGAGCTGGCGCATATAAAGTTGTGTCCCGAGCGACAGCGGATATCACATCATGAGCAAGAGGTTCTCAGGGGGTGTCCCTGGCACACCCTGATGGCCATGCTGAACAATGGGGAAAAAATGGGCGCCTCACAGGCGACAATAAAAGAACCAACACCTGGTGATGGTCACCCCACCCTCATCCCTTGTCCTGCGATCGCTGAATCGCGAACCTTCGGAACGGGGTGGGGGTGGCCCTTCTGTTGATCCAGTGCAGAACAACTGTAGGGAGCAGGCCGCTCCCCAGCCGACTGTGTGCTGCAATGGCGCAGGTTTGCCACGGAGGAGAGGAGTGAAGGGTCCTGACCCACCTTTGTGGCACTCCAACCTAGACGTGGGACGTGTGGTACACCCCCCCCCCCCAAACTTGATGAAATGACAAGAAAATGTGCCAGGAATCAAACTGAATCATCGGAAAACCCCCAAACTCCAAAAAAAGGCCTTAATCAGGCGAGAGGCGCATCGGGTGGGGGGTGGGGGAGAGAGAGGTTGGTTGAGAACGAAAACAGCATGCGACACGGGGTCCACCAAGATCCTGCCTCCCCTCCTGCAGGGAGGGAGCCGTCAGGATCGCGGGCCCGAGAACCGAAGGCGACATGAATTTGAACCCATATCACCCGCAAAAAGGGGGGTGGGCTGGGGGTGGTTGTGCCTCGCGTCGGGGAGTTGATTGTCGGCACCACAAAATGCGATAACAGGCTGTGCGTGCAGCAGCCTCGGAAACATACACAGTGCCGGCACCAATTGTAAGACCTTTTGTTGGCGCCAATGTATAACCGGAAGAAAAATCACTTGCCAACCCCTTCCTCGTCTTTCTCCTCTTCCTCCACTTCCGAACCCCCCCCCCCTACGACTCGCTTCTCCTTCTCATCACCACCATCCCCCCTCCTGTGTCTTCGTATATCCGTTGTTGTTAAAAGTAGACCCCCGCTCCGACCCCCCCCCCCTCTCCCCCTCTCCCCCGACACCTGTGACACCCCACACCCGCCCAACACTCCAAAAGGAACAGCAAATCTCTCTTCGCGCTGCCGCTGGGCATTGCCCGCTCCCCTGAAGGCAAGCGCCAAAATTCGGGCGTCAATGGGACAGATCAAGCTTTTTGCTTGTGATTGTCGATACCAAAAAAAAGCAAACAAACAATCCTTTAGTCTCCCCCCCCCCTCCCCCAAACCTCACCACCCATCTTTGCACTGAGGGCCACACCTCTGCCTATGGCACAGACGACCCTGCCACAGCCCTCCCCAGGGCGGCACAGACCACCTCCCCAGAAGCTGTATAAACAGACCGAGTGTGGGGCGGGGTGGGCGTGTTTGCTCAGAATGGGTGATCGAATGACGATTGAAGGGAATGAACCCCCCCCCCCCCCCTTCATCCCTCCCCCCTCCCCCCCACCCCACAACCCGTGCATGAGGGGGTTGATCTGGTTGTGTCTCTTCTGTGTTTATGAATCTCGAGAAGTGGAGAAGGGGGGGGGGGGGGCTCTGGAGGGTGATAGGGAGGGAGTGGGTGGGGGGGGGGGTGATAAGCGCCGGGCATCCGTGCGGCCCGCGTGACGCCCGACTCTTGCTGCAGAGGTGATGATGGTGTTGGAGGTGTTGGTGGGGTGGGGGGGGGGGGGGTGACAGAATGCCTGAGAGCAATGGCTTTGTCTTGCACCCTCCCACCTACGGAGGCCTACGATAGAAAGGTATCGCGGAGTGCATCACAGAGACGCGCCCTTCTCCTCCTCCTCCACCCTCATCCACATCGGTTTCTCCTTTCATGTCTCTGCGTCAGAAGTGTGTGTCTATCTCACTACCACACTTTTCAAAAACACCCCCACGCGAGGATCCCTGCAGCGGGTCAACACAGACACCACACCACACCACCCACACCGCAGTACACAAGGCTCCCCTTCCTGAGGACTCAGCGGTAGGTCTTCACCTGCCGCAGCCTCAGTTGATCCCCTCACTCTTGAGAGGGGGCGTGCCGCCAACAGGGGAGTAGGAGTGGGGGAGAGAGAGAGAGAGTGAGAGAGAGATCCACAAGGGAGTGCCCTCGAGAGAGTTGCCACTTTAAGAGCGCGGGTGGGGGCGCGGGTGATCACAGTTCCACGCTGACCCGCCCCCGTCCTTTTCCTCCTGCCCGGACGGGCGTACACGCCCCCCCCCCCCCTGCCGCTTCCCCGCTCCTCGGTGAGTCGGGACACCTGGGGGGGCCATGAAGGTTGGGAAGTATGAGTTGGGGAAGACCCTCGGCAGAGGGGCTTTCGGGAAGGTGAAGGTCGCGACGTCCATCGAGACCGGGCAGGAGTATGTGATAAAAATCATCGAAAAAAATGCGGGCGGCCCGGACAAGCCGCGGAAGAACGTCGAGCAGGAGGTGCGGCTGGAGATCAGCGTCATGAAGGTTCTCAACCACGAGAATATCGTGAAACTATACGAGGTGATGGAATCGAACAATCATTACTACATTGTGCTCGAGAGTGTGCGTGGGGGTGACCTGTGCGACCACATCATGAGCGCAGGCAAGCTGCCTGAGGACATTAGCAAGAAGTACTTCTTCCACCTTATCAACGGGCTGAGTGCCTGCCACCAGGTATGGAATATGTTGCCCTCTCGTCTCCACCATCTGCACACACCTCCCCCACCGCCCCCGCAAGACAGCATGGTCTGCTGAAGTGATGCGATAGGAAGGTGTTAGGTGACAGGAAGGGGTTTTTCTGCATCCGAAGAAAAGAAAATCGTAAGGACTGAAACCATCTTTCATCTCGGCCTCAGGATGGCATTTCGATGCCACTTCCTCACTCACTCTCTCTCTCACCCCTCACTGCTCGCAGGCTGGCGTGGCCCACCGTGATATCAAGCCGGAGAACTGCCTGATCAGCACCAAAGGTGTTCTGAAGGTTGCCGACTTTGGCCTCTCCCGCCTCCACCGCGGCAAGGGCGTCATCTCAGATGCAGCGGATATGTCGACCGATGCCGTGGGTATGCTGGCTCCACAGCAGGCTGCTTGGGTGTTGCTTGGGTGTTGTTAGCCCGTAACACCAGCTCTGCCCCTTTCTGCTTTGCTTCCCACACCCTCCCCCACCTCCATCAGGCACGCTGAGCTACGCCGCCCCAGAGGTTCTGGAAGGGCCGTACAACGCCTTCCGCGCTGACATCTGGAGTTTGGGTGTCGTGCTGTTTGTGATGTGCACCGGGAAGTTCCCCTTCGGTTCGAAGGGCTACACCGACCAGCAGATCCAGGAGGACATCAAGAAGGGCAAGATCAACAAGTTCCCGAGCCACCTGAGCGTGGAGGTGAAGGACCTGATCTGCAAGCTGATCATCGTGCGGCCCGAGCTGCGTATGAGCCTGGGCGACATGCTGTACCACAAATGGCTGGGGCCCTACGCGACAGCGGAGCCGCAGGGCGACCAGACCAAGCTGGAAGGCCGCCCGCGGCCTGTGCCCATCAATGTGGAGGAGGTCAAGCAGCGTGCCATCGAAGGCGTGTCGCAGGCGATCGACGGGATGTCGTCCCCCACCTGGGCCGACTCACCCATGGGGAACACGCAGGCGAAATTCGTGCCGCCGCTGTTCTCGCCCCCGCATGCAGGGCAGGGTGGCGGGAGCTCCTCCCCCTCGGGTGCGTCGCAGAAGAGCAGACTCGATGCACTCAAGGTATACGCGACAAATTCAATTCAAAATTAGATTTGTGTCTGGGCGTTGCGTTGAACGCTTCCACAGCTCCAAGCGCTGCAGGGGGGTGGGGTGTATAATATTATTAGAAAGTGAGGGGCCCGATTCGCCACACATCGAACGTTGATAGTCAAAAAGGAGAAGAGAGTATTTCCGAGGGGGTCTTGTATGCGTGGCTGCACGAGGGGTCCGCCTTGTCCGCAGGCTTGCGCCGGGGGCCTTCCTCGCCCGGCGCACGGGCGAGCTCGCCGACTTCGCCACCAGAAGAAGGAGCCCTTGTGCAGGACGTCAGGGAGGGGGTTTGCAGGTGCCGTTACCGCTCAAACCGCCACCACCCCACCACCACACTCTTCCCACACAGGAAAGCTTGGAGCGAGAAGGAAGGAAGCTCCAGGGGAGCACGAAATAGTGCTCAGCAGCCCCGAGTTGTTGGTGCTGTCGGCACAAGCGACAGGGGGGGGGGGAGGCAGTTGTGCGGTGCTCTCTGCCAAGGCTTTTGTGTGAATTCAGTGCAAAAAAGCCAAAAAAAAAGGAATGCGTACGGAGTGCACGCAACACGGGAGGGCCAGTTGGAGTGGCGGAGATCGGGGAGGGTAAGATGTTAGCATATGTATCGCAACATCATCAGCAGCAGACGGGAAAGAATATGGGGGCACGGGGGGGAGGGGGTGCGGGCTTCTTCTGAGTGTGGCATGTTTTTGTGTTCGTGTTGGGAGTCGCCGGGCGTGGGGTGAAGCAAAGACACGGGGGAAAATTCTGTTGCTATGTTTTTCTCTTCTTTGGGAGTGGGGGTGTGGGTGTTAGGGTGTGGGGAGAGTTGTTCCCCGATGCGAAAAAAAACAAACAAATCTCGGCGAATGCCCAGTGGCTCTCGTACCTCTTTCTCTGATTTGCGGACAGGCAATACACAATGCCGTCGCGCAGTGATGGCTGCCCTCTCAGTCAACCCTGACCAGGTCGAGGGAATTGACAACCCCGTGCCACTGAGTATCCGATAGTCTTCTTTTTATATCCTTGTATCATCCCCTTCGATTTATGCCCCCCCCTACTCTCTCCTTGTTCATCTCCTGAGACCGTGCACTCTGTCTTGCCTGTGCGTCTCTTTTTCTCCTTCTCCACCCTCCGCCGGGAAAACAATTGAATACAGATGGGGACTTCGCTCTGTGCCACTGTGTGTCAAACTGTGTCACTTTGCAGCCAGTTTTGTGAGGCGGTTCACCTCTCCTCACTTCGCTGCATTTCTGAGCGAAAAGGCCCTCCACAGATCAGAGTTGAGCAGGCCTCTCGAGGCCTCCTCTAGCACTCGCAATGCATGTGTGGCATATATCTCCAGGAATTGACTTGCCTCCAAAATACTCCTCCCACCCCCACACACCCCCACCCTTCTGCGCTTGGAAGCCAAAAAAATCATGATTTGTACATGTGTCAACCCCACCCCCCACTTCCCCTCCTCAACACAGGGAAAACCCGGGGGCCTTCGTTCGAAAGTACAAGTGAGCTGCCGCCTGACAACATAGGCTGCAACCTGACACACTTTGGCACAGAGTGAAGGCCTCCCATCAAATAAGCTAGCGTATGAAGGGTTTGTTTCAACTGAAACCCCCCCCCCCCCCCCGTCCCCATCCCCATCCCCCACCCACCCCACCGCACTGCCCGCATGTCGCGTCAGAGCGGGTGCCTTCCCATCACCATCTCCCAGCTCTTTCTGTTGTGCGAGAAGGGGGAGGTGGGTGATGGGAGACGGGGTGGGGGGGGGGGGGGATGGTGTATTTCTTGTAGGGGGCATTCTGTTTTTTTTGTTGCCCGACCCATTTTTTGAACGAAACCAAAAAAAATAACAAGACAAAGGGGGCCCTCGCTACCAGTCACTACTCGTCACTGCTCGTCAGCCAGTGAGGGGAAGTGCGCCGTGGCTCACTTTTTCTCACTCAGTCACACTTGGTAGCGAAGGCCCCCAAAGAATAAAAGCGACTCACTAAAAAAAAAATAGGACTGCTTCTATGGGTTTATGGATGGTCCTCGTCTGCCATTGAAATGCAAAGGCCTTCTCGGCAACCGTGTGTACGTCATTGCCCTGTTTGTCTCCTGCACATCAGGGTGATGGTCGTCGGCACCAAAACAAGGTGAACGGGTGGATGATGGTGGGTGGGTTTGTGCTCAGCTGATGGCTTTCTGCCCCCGCAGTTCCGTCCTTCGCCAATTTCAGCTTGCAAAAAAACAAAACAGGGCCTGGTGTCCGCTTCTTCAAATGACAAACATGCCATGTTTTCGCAAGATGAAATTTTATGTCTGTTTCACCCAGCCGAAACAGCAACATATAGGCGAGGAGGGGATGTTTTCTTTGGCACACACATTTGCACTCTGACACCCTACACAAGTTTTTTGTGCAGCCACACAATCATGGTTGGACTCTTTCCTGAATTGTACACTGTTCGTACGCACAAGCGGCCATCTGTTTAGGAGATATATCAAGCCTGCTTGACCCTTGGCCCGCGTCTTGAAAAAAAAATAGGTGTCGAATCGCGTGTGATGTGTTGCCCATCTCTTTCTGAGAGCATTGAAGCCATGCCTGTGCCCCACCCCCGCCCCTCCATTCCCTCTCTCGCACTCTCGCGCGCTCCACAAGACGATATCAGAGATGCAGCCCTCTCTGTCTCTGCCCCCCACTCCTCCTTTGCCACACTGACACCTGGGGTACATAACAACCTGAAGGGACGGTGCTCCCCCGCTCCCCCCCCCCCCCACTTGAGGGGGTTGCGGACACCGCCTTGCTGTCGAGGTTGTTCGCTTCTGCTCTTTTACATTTTCCCGCATTTGAATAGCGGGCCTCAAGACAGTCATACTGCAAAGGAAGGGGGATCGGGGTGTCAGGGCAAGTGGGAATCCATGCCACACCCGAGTGTTCTGCTGGGCGTCCTGATGACATCAAAAAAAATAGCAGTCAAAATCGTCTGGCTCTTTTTTTGTGTTCGAAACCGGGGCAGCTCTGGTTTTAAATAAAATAAAAATATGCGAGGGGGTATCCCACAGGCTTCTCCTCTTTTGATCCCGCATGGCTCTACTCTCCGTCACACGTTCAGCTTTTATTGTTGTGTACAGGTTGTGCCGATCGAACTCTCTTGGAGTTCACACCGCGACCTACACTGCCTCCACACAAGCCAGCATCTGCTGTATCGGCAGAGGGAGGGTCGTCTGTTGGTCTGCCGAAACAACAAGCGTTAAAACAGTGCTAGCACAAAAGGCCCTCCGGGAGGAAGGCTCGCGAGCCTCCCCTCCCTGTTGGCACCCAAATATCCCGGAACCACGGTTGGGTGAAAATTGGCCCAAAAACTCCACTCTGCCCTCCGGTTGGGCCGGATATTTCAACCTCCCGGTCTATGTGGGGGTGTGTTTGCATGCAGAAAGGTCGTGGTAGACCGTGGGTCACGATCCGCCTTTCGGCCTGTGCGACTTGGCCCCCCCATCTCGGCACAGGCTTCCCGAATGCGAGACCCGTCTTTTCTCCAACACTGCATTCGTTGTGGCAGAGCATGCACCCCCCGCTTCACCCAACTCTCCCACAGCTTTTTTATTTTTACTTTGTACAAAACCAAGTTTTTTCCACAGTGGGTAGAGCTTCCTTTATTCCTGCTCGTCCGCCCGAGATTATGTTGACAACTCTGCTTGTGCAGAATATTGCATCACTGGTGGATTCAACCATCACCTCTGGGTGGTGCTTCCCTTGTCCTTCAGGGGGGCCTTTACCTGCGGCAAGCTTTTGGCAAAAGTTAGGCGTTTGTTCGCCTCGAAAATGGAGGAGGGGATATACCAAAACGCGCCGTGGTGAGGGAGTGGAGGCATCCAAAAAGGGGGAAATCACGATCAGCCCTCGTGAGTTTGCAGAGGTGGGCAGAACTGGAATCCGTTCTCTACGATGCATATTCCGCACCCGTGAAGTTATGTGCGACACAATATCGGGGCACTTACCTTTCCTGTGTGAGCCGAGAATGTAAAAAAAAAAATGCTTTCCTTCTTCAGGCGGGAAGGGTGTTGGAAAGAAACACGTGCCCCCCCGACCCCGCCCCGCCCCGCCGCCACAATGTGCACTTCCTCACGACTCTGGCCGAGGCCATTTTTTGGTTTGTTGGCGAGTCTTCGCTCTGTATCACGCTGTTCCCCAGAGGGCAAGCCGTTCCACACACTTTTTTTTGCCACTCTTTGTTTTGTTTTCGCAGAGTGGAAAAGGGGGAGAAAAACGCATAAAAAATGGAAGCCAACGAAATGCGCGGGGACACTTTTCGAGGGTTTCTACCTTGAGTTGGCGTTTAGTCGTCAGTCGGCAGGGAGGGGGGGAGGGTGAAGGGATTTGGTTGGTTGAAGGTTGGGCGGGATGGGGTGTGTGTGTGCTTTTGTTGCTTGTTCCAGAGGCGGCGCGCGCGCCCCCACTCCCCTTCTCTCTCTTTTCCATTATATCTCCCCTTTACCCCCCCCCCCCCTCCACCGCCCGGCCTTCCTCTGCCATATGAACCAGAAAAGTAATGTATGCGCATTTTTAAATTGAATCGGTCAGCCACACGCCAAAAAAAGGCCACAAAAAGACGTTTTGGGGAGGGGGGGGGCGAGATGTGGTGTTTACGAAAAATCAGGCAGCATTTCTGCTGAGCCAAATACACCCCGACTCGAGTTCCGATGAGTCAGAGAAAAATAGGTGCTGTGGCGCGGTGGCGGAAAGGGGGGGAGGAGGAGGGGAAATTTAAAAACTAAAAGAAGTCACATCTGAAATGATGGAGCAATAAGACACAGTTGGAGTTTTGGAGTTTTGATTCGAGGAAAGACGTCTCTAAGATGATGATGATGCAAAAGCAGCAGCGGCGGTAGGAGGGTTGTGGTGGTTTGGGGCGTGTTTGCCGGTTCTATGGGGGTTTGCATGAACTCCAGTGAATACCACCAATATAAAAGCCTGCGGTGCTCCCCGCAACCCCTCTCTACAAAAGGGTGGGTGCAAGGGTTGGCGAGGGGGGGATGGGGTGGTGGAAGGGGCGGTCGGATTAGTTAAACTGAAGGCGCCGCTCACACATACACACTGAGAACTGATCTCCGAACTAAAAAATGAAAAAAAAAAGTGTAAGGGGGGGTGGGTGTGGGGTGGCAGGGGGGAGAAAAACAGGAAAGTGTGTGTGGCGCCAGAGGAAGTGGGGGTGGGGGGTGGGGGGGGCAAAATGTGGTTTCTTGGAAACAGTGGTTAGCGCCTTGTCCACCCCCCCCCCCCCCTCCTCCCAACCCCCTCTCCAGGGCAATTCCTAACTATCGACCCATCGACCCACCAAAAACCGGTTTCCCCCCCCCACTTTTTCCATCGACCCATCGACCCACCGACTTTGGTCAGGGCTTGACATGACATGGGTCCTGTCAACCTGTGAACAGATGTTCACTACCGTGGCCTCCGGCGGCTGGGGGCTCCGCCCCCCAGACCCCCCTGTGGCGTGTCTTTGCGCGACAATTTATCGTCACACATCGGGTAGGGTCTGGCCACTCAGGATGCAGCCCATTTCACACCGAATCTGCGCCCGCCAGGAATAAATGTTCGCTACCGTGGCCTCCGGCGGAGCAGCTAGCTGAGCGCGCACGTTTCGCGCGCGAAGCGCGCGAAAAAAAATGTACCCCCCTTTTTGACAGTCTTTGCCCAGCTCCCCCCCCTTTTCCCCCCATCGACCCAGTTTTCCCCCGACCCTGGAAAGTTAGGAATGCCCCTGCTTCCTAACTATCGACCCAACGACCCACCGACTTTGGTCAGGGGCTTGACACGGATCATGTCAACCTGTGAACAGATATCCACTACCGTGGCCTCCGACGGCTGGGGCTCCGCCCCAGACCCCCCTGGGTGGGAAGTTGGCATTTCCCAAGGGGAGGGGCAAACGCCCCTCCCCGTCCGGAACGCTGGCTGCCCGACTGGATTTCTGGCCAGGTACGCCCATTTTGGTGGAGTTTTTGGCCGAAAATAAAAAAAATCGTGTTTGTGACAGGTATTTCCTTTGGCATGGACCCCCCTACCCCCCCCCCCCCCCCCGAGTCCTCAGGAGCGAGGCATTCCATCACACCTAGGGTGTACGTCGCCACCCTCTCCAGGCGAGGCAACGGCACAGGCCGTTGCTCTCCGGCTTACACAATGCCCACGGGCGTTGCGGGTGCGCGCGTTGTCGGACCGCATATCGCACGGGGGACATTCGAAAGAAAGCCCGAGGCAGACCTCCAGGGCCGCTTTGAGCTTCCTAAGGTATGCATGTGACATTTCATGTCGGGGGGAAGGCCTGGGGCTGGGGTGGGGGGGGGGGGGAACGGGCGGTGGGCTCACCTTGGCCTCCTGGGCATGAGCCTGGGCATCAGCGTGACGCAGTACCCTGCTCTCTCTCTCTCCTCCCCGCCCCAATACAAACACCACGGCTCAGATCGACCCCGACACCCTCACCACGAGCCTGAGCTCGGCCGACTCTGTCTACGACAGGAGGAAGGGCGAGGGAACACTCCACGGAGCCCTCGCACCCGACGATGGGGTATGCTGCGGTTATGGGGCAGGAGGGGGTGTGTTGGTGTCTCTCTGATGGCAACACCGCAAGGGGGCTGACCCCGTGGGATATGATAGTGTCGGTGCAATCACATGCATGGGTCTTCACCACCCGACACCCTGCACCTCACCACACTCTGCCGCAGAGGAGCGGAGGACTGACAGGCAAGGCGCGCAGCCGCCTGGAGGGGGACTTTGTGCACGTTCCGGGCTTTGCAGGGCACCGCCCCGAGAGCTGGACAAGCCACTATATGCGGAGGTCGTGGGGAAAGCAGCAGGGCGTGCACTCCAAGCAGGAGGCGCATGTCACGTCGTGGGGGCGCCCGGCCATGGACAGCGGGGTGGGCTACACAGGCAACATCCGGCTGCATGAGGGCCCTCCGAAAGTGAACCCAGCAGGGCTTTTCCGCACGGAGATACAGGATGAGATCGACAGGGTGGCGAAGTCGCAGGTCAAGCAGATCGGTGACACGGCTTACAAAAGCCTGCGGCAGGATGAGATCGGGCGGACGGTATCCATGCAGCCCAAGCAGGTGTCGCACGAACCGCAGTGTTTGAAGAATACGCTGTCGCACCACCCGCCGGGCACACGATCCCACAGGGCGGACCAAAAGGACCTTGCGATATTCCAAGGCACCTTCCCTGCGTCGCGCCACATCCCTGGCTTCGATGGGCACATCCCAGGCGGGGTGCGGCGGTGATTCTTCGACTCATCTCTCATGAGCGACACGCCATGCTGTCGGTTGGCAAGCAGTGTAACAACTGGCCCCTTCTCTTCTCTTGATTTCCCTTCGGATTCTTCAGATATAGTGATGCCCCTTGGCGCTTGGGCCGCAGCTCGGTTGTCGAACTCTCACACCTGCGGAGGGCGGGGTTCGGTGTGGTTAGCAGCGCACGCCAACGGTATGGGTGAGCAAACCCCAGTGAACATAGTAACACAGTTGCGCCCTCAGGGAGCGACTCCCCGGCTCTCCGTGGACAGGAGTGCGGCAGGCGGAAGGTGCTGTGTTTCCACACAGCACCACCCGGCACCCGCAAGCCCTTCGCCATCTCATCTGCAGGGCGCGGCAGGTAGGGCAAGCAGTAATTTGTGATGTTTTGTGTGCTGGTTCTTTCCCTGTGTAGGGGTGCATGGGTGGAGAACCATGCACTGCCACATCTTTTCTTTGCGAGAGACCGAGAGCTCGGTTAGCAGTTAGAAGGACCAAGAAAAGATGATGAAGACGGCGATGAAAGAAGAGGGCAACCCCGCCGTCCACTCCCTCCCCACGCCCTCACCTGCGGTTTCAGAATAGATGAATGAGCATGTGCGTGGCACTGGTTTGGTGGGTGCATCGTGGCGGGGTTGCCGTAAACCAACCACCTGTGTTGTGGGGCGACTTCAGACTCTGCAGGAAAAGCTTTTTGACTCACTTTCAAGGCCTGCAGGAAAACGAAGGCAGGAAAATGGATGTGTCAGTTTGTCATACCGGCACCGGGCACAGCTGTGTCGTCGGTGTTCCGGAAGGCGGGACCGTGGCGAGGCTGAAGGCGGATGCGCTGGAGGAAATGTTCCCAGGTTCTACGAACGCATCCCGTGAGGCTGCATTCGTGGCAGCACACATCGAAGGGTGCGCGGAGGAGCTGGACGATGCACAGCGCGTTGCCGACGCTGGTCTGGAAGACGGGGGTGCTGTGAAGCTGCTCCCACGCTGGCCCAACGTCAAGTCACCCGCAGTCTACTCATCTGCGCATGGCCCCTCCGGCGAGGGTCGCAACGAGATAAACCATATCACACTGTCGAGGTGTGGGACGCTGTGTGCAGTGGGCTACACCGCAGGACGCACCACTGTGTTTGACACCACAACCGCTGCTGTGGTGGCGGACTTATCCTACGGGGATACCACTGTTACTATGTGCGCGTTCTCTGTCTGCGGGACGTGGCTGGCAACGTGCTCTCGTGACGGCATCATCTGCGTCTGGCTGACAGGAACGTGGGAGCAGGCCTGCATACTGCACCACGACAGAGAGGTGTATACTGCCGCGTGGACACACTGCGGTCGTCTGGTTTCCGGAGCCGAGCAAGGCAAAGTGCGTGTGTGGGACTTGAAAATCACACCGAGCGCCACAGTGCTTGAGGGTCACACCAAAGCTGTTCGCGGCATTGCTGTGTCGCGCACGAGGATCTTCAGCGGGTCAGATGACAAGACCCTCCGTGTGTGGGACCCAAATACCCTCACGCACACACACACCCTGGATGAGGGCTCTATGTGGCTGGCCTGGATCGCCCTGGCCAATGACGATCAGCACCTGGTGTCGGTCTCGGGGGGCCTCGTGGCTCTCAAGGTGTGGTGCACAACCTCCCTCAGCTGCCTGCGTACTGTGAACCTGTACACTGGTTACTATATTTCCTCGCTTGCTGTGTCACGGTCAGGTGATGCTGTTGCACTGGGAGTTTGTGATGCTGACACCGTCTGTATGACTGAGACTACCACTCTGTACCGCCTCAGCACAGGCGAGTGTCTGGGGGAGGTGGATTTTCACATCAAAGCTCGACCGTGCTGTCACAATGTTGCCCTCAGCCACTGCGGGAGGTGGCTCTTCACATCAAATAACTACCGTGATGTCACCGTGTCTTCCGTCTCACCCTGATTGCAGTGCCGCGGGACACCCCGCTTGCCGCCCAAACTGTGTGTCAGTGGGAATACGTCACACATCGGGTGCTTCGCTTCCTTGCGACCCCCCTCTTGTTCCATCCCGCAAATCCTGGTTTGCTAGTTTGCCCTCTTTGCTCTGCCTGCAATCCACCTTCAGGCGATGCGGCGCACACAAGGGTGCGGTGTGTCTCGAAGATCCGCCTCCGCAGTGCTCCACTGCAGACTGCTCCCCCCCGCCCGCCCCCGCCCGCCACAAACAGCTCCCCCCCCCTTCCCCTCTTTTCATCGAACCCAGCCATGCATCCACACAGCAAAGGCGTAACACCCTTCCCCCCACCTCCCCACATCCCCACATCCCCACACAGGCACCCCCTCCACCCCCACACCACCTCCGCCCTTGGCGATGCGGAGGTGGGGTGCCGGCGGTGCCGCGGCCCCACCCTCCCCGGAGTCCAGCGCGGGGGGGAACGATGTAACGCTCCCCGCCTCCGCCTCAGGGCCGGCAGTGCAGGCCGCGTCCGCCCTGGCCGCGGAGGCGGAGGGGGGGCAAGGGGAGCCCTCGCTGCCGCCGACGCAGACCAGCAGCGTGCGGCGGAGGTGGAGGGGAGGGGCTGGGGCACACTCCGACACGCATGCTGACAGCCTTGTCAGGTCGAGCCAGGATGAGGCACGAACAGGCGCGCATGTCGGGTTCTTCTTCGGGCAGAGTGAGGAGGAGGTGATGCGTGAGCATGCCGTGCAGATCGACGAGGCGGAGTCTATCGTATCCCTCCCCCACGACGAAGCCCACTGCACCTCCTGCGGGTTCCTCCAGGGAATCAGCGCCTCTGCTTTGGACGACCTCGACACCCCTGTCCCCTGCGACAGCTGCGGCGACACCAAGCCCTCCAAGGCGTGGCTCTGGCATGCCTACCCCGACATACCCCTCACGCAAACCGGCACTGCCTACCACACGCCGCACTACTGCTACCTCCTCAGCGACGCTGCGATGTATCCCATTGTGAAGGACAGAATACTCGTGATGCACCTCCCACCCCCCCCTTCTCTGAATAGCGACTCTATGATACCCGCGAGGTGCCCCTTTGGGGAAGGGCACCTCATCCGGCAGGCAGGGTGGATGAAGGAGACAGGTTTGCACTATCTTCATCAGGATCGGCTGCGATCCGCTGGGTCGAGGTGGACATTTGACATCGCGCAGGCGACAGGCCCCTCCCTCGTATCGCTCGGTGCCCAGCAGACTGTGATGGGGCTTCTGAAGGCGACCCGAAATGGCCTCTACGCCCCTCTGGGCCCAGGCCTCTTCGACGACCTTTTCCAAAACAAGGGGCACATCGCAGCGATGGAGACCGAACTCCCCATGCCCCGGATGCACCCGGTGCACCCCAACCCCGCCGACCCCCCCAAGCCTCCTGGGGAGAGTGACACAGCCTCGCCGAACCCCAGCCCGACTGCTGCTGGGGGGGGGCCCTCCCCGAGGAGCGGGGCTGGGGAAGGGGGTGCCCCATCGCCAACAGCGGGGTCTCCCCGGGCAAGGGGGAGCGTGGTGAGCTCGCAGGGGTTGCGGCCTGCGGAGATCCTGCAGATGGGGCGGGAGAAGGCGGAGGGGATCCGGGCGGCTTACAGCGAGCTGTATGCAACGCTGCAGGCGCAGGCCGCGCAGCTCCACCAGGCGAAGACGCTGTGCTGCACCCCGGTGGACTACCTCCTCCAGGGGAGCGACGGGTCGCTCGAGGTGCGCCTCCCCACCATTCTGAAAACCCTCGCCGCCCCTCTGGAGCAGCGCCTCGTCTGGGATGCCCTCACGGGGGACACTCCAGGCATGCTGAAACATTACTTCAACCCTCACACCGGGATGCTGAACGCCACGACTGACCCCCTCCACGCGCATCCCTTGGGTGCGTTTGAGCCGGAGTTTGTGCCGGGGTGCGAAGGGTCGTGGTCTGAGCGCCTCACGCGCACCGTCTGCACCACAGAGGGGCCGAGCCGGAAAGGGGGGCTGGAGACATACCAGCTCGATGTGCACATCGGGGAGGTGCTGTTCACCGCGCATGGGCTGTTCTCCGCGGTGGATGAGCGGGTGGCGCAGATCCTGCGCCTCCACCAAGAGTTCCGCAGGGTGACGAAGCACCACGCCCACCCCGCCGGGGGGCATCCTGGGGAGGACGGGCTCCCCCGGGGCGGCCCGTCCCCGCTGGCCCCGCTTGGGGGTGGGGGGAACGAGGCGCAGCAGCGAGGGGTGTCGCGAGGCACGGCGGACCGGCTGGTGGAGGACCTTATCTGGCATATCGTGAAGGCGGCTGCTTCTGGAGCCTACGGCCCCGCCCTGTGTGCCAAGGGGACTGCGGTGGAGGCGCGGTGGTGTGAATGCCCCACGGCGGATGGCGTGCTGGGGAGGAAAACCGTTGCGGCATTTCAGGACTTCCTGACGTTTGTCACTGCGGGTGTGGATATCACCGTCGCGCCCACCTGGGTGGACTATGGGGTGGACGACCCGCTGAACATCCTGCCGCAGCAGATGCTCGCCGCATTCCGCTTCTGGCTGGGCTCCGAGGGGCTCCGCCTCCTGGAGGAGCACCCATCCCCTGCGCTGCTCAGCGTGTCCGCGAATATCACCCCCGAGTGGTGGGCGTTGGCTGCCCGCCCCGATGTGCCGGTCGATTCATTTGGCTTCGAAGAGCGTGTCGCCCTGCAGGCGGTGCTGGCGTGCCACTTCGGGGATGACGCCCTGGCTGTGGATGGGCAAATCGGGAGGGAGACCATCTCCCTGCTGCAGGCGCACCTGCTGAACACGCGCGAGGTGGTGCAGGAGAACCTGATGCTGCCGGAGCACATCGAGTCGCTGGAGCATGAGATGCGGCAGCTCGGGGCGGAGCTGGAGGTGTTGAAGCGGCTTGCCGATGCGCGCCGCATGCGGGAGGCTGCGATAGAGCACGAGATGCTGCTGATGCGCCAGATGCTCGACGAGTGGCTCGCCATCCGCAGCGAGGGGGGCGGCACGCCCCCTCCACACATCTCCTTCGGGCTGGTCCAGCGCTTCCCCATGCCTGACGAGGCACCTTCGCACGGGCTGCACGACCACCAGAACCAGCAGGTCCAGCAGCTCCGGAACAAATCACCCCAGGTGGTTGTCACGCCTGTGACACAGCCCCACGACAACAACATGCAGTATATGTGTAAGGTGTTCGTCAGGCTCCGGGACGGCGATGGGAGCGGGCGCTACGCCGCCCGCACCGAGTGGCACCCCATGACAAAGGACTACCGTGTGAGCGTCAGGAGCCTGGTCCGCCTCCACCTTGCGAAGGAGCCCGAGGCACTCCTCGTGCAGGTCCTCCAGAGGGGGAGGGCAGGCCTGACGCGCAGCACGCCGTGTGGCTACGTCACGATACTGCCCCCCTTCGGGCACTCGCCGTTTGAGCCGGGTGCCCTGCAGGCGCGGCGGGAGGAGACGTGGTATCCATTCGGGTCGGAGGGGGCGCAGATCGCGGGCACCCTGCGGGGGGAAGCCTTCTGGTCGCAGCACGACCCCGCCGCGCCGTCGCGCGCCCCGCAGTCGGGTGCGCTCAACCCGGCGCATTTCCTGGATCTCAAAACCGTCATCAAGGAGGTTGTGGCGGGGAGGATGGACCCCAACGACCCTGCCCAGCAGCCTTTGATGAAACGGCTCGCGGAGCGGCACGGCGCAGTCCTCTCCTCGCGCACCCGCAGGCGGCACACCGTGCAGCCGCAGGACGGGGTGCTTGTGGGGGTGCTGCTCCCCCCGCGCGACGTCGAGCCGCGCCCAGGGCTCGTCAGCCGGATCCACCTGCTGCAGCACCGCTGGCACCTCCTGAAGACCCCCACCACGACGCAGCGCACCGACAGGCAGGACACGAAGCTCGTCGGGGCGGGTGCGCAGCCCGTGCCCCTCTTCCCGCTCCGCAGGGAGTGGGCGCGCGACGAGCAGGGGCAGGACCCACTCACGCAGCTGCAGGGTGGTGCCGAGGGGGGCGCGCTCCTCGGCCTGACCACCGAGGCGTGGCTGGCGAGGATCCGGAAGGCCAAGGCTGCCCTGGTGAAGGGGGCGCGGCGTGACGTCGAGATTCTCCGCTCGATGGTGACGCAGCCGGTGGAGGAGGCGGGGCGGAACATCTTCGGGCCGATCGCAGAGTTCTTCAGGCCGATCGCCAAGCTGCGCCCCTACCGCAAGGTGGTGGATGAGAGCGTGGTGGAGTCGACTGGGGAGCCCCCCAGCATTCTGATCTACGTCAAGAGCGGGGCGAACTTCCCGATGCGCTGCAAGGCTCACCTCGTGGAGCAGGAGGGAGCGCTGCGGCTGTCGCGCCCCAGGCAGACCGGGTTTGGCACAGTGGACCTCGACATCCCGGACGAGATGCGCCAACGCGGGGAGCGGGACGACGAATCCATCGAGGCGGATTTCTTCGTCGAGGTGAAATTCGGCCCCTGCGGCCCCAAGAGGACCAAAACCACAATCGGGCCCGACCCTCTGTTCTTCGAGACCCTCAAGCTCCCCCTCCCCGTGGAGGACTGCAAGCGGGAGACGCTCTCTCTGATTGACGACCCAGTCGAGATCCGCGTCTTCGACAAGGTGAAGGTCCACCGCAACCCATCTGACCTCCACAGAAAGGCCGAGGGGGCTACCGTAAACTACTACGAGCTGAAGCGGTACATCGGGCAGTGTGAGATCCCCTTCAACACACTCTACAGCAGCCACCGCGGGACATGGGAGGGGACTGTCACGCTGAACACGCCATGCGTATCCCTGGGCTATGCGCATGTTAAGGATGCCCCAGTGAAGGACCTGATTCAGGAGAAGGAGCTCATGACACGCGAATCTCGGATCAGCCTCTACATCACGCTCAGCCCAGACATGCACCGCCCGGAGAAGGTCGAGGTGTTCGACCCTGCCCACTCCGGCGAACAGGCAGGCATCTTCTGGCATACACAGAGATGGGTTCAGAGGTCGCGGAGCCAGGTCCGGTCTGTCCTTTCCTCGGCAACCGACCCGACCCTCAAGGCGGCCCGCGCGGCGAGGGTGATGGGGCTTGTGCATGACACAGAGGAGAAGGCGCTGCTTCTGACGCGGTTCGTCCGCCCTTCAGGGCTGGAGCCCCCTGTGCATATCTTCACGGTGCCCAGCGTGAGGGAGGATGTTCAGCGTGGCATGGTCGACCCCAACGCACCGGTTCTCCCAGAGAGCGTCCTGGCGAGGTTCGTCAGCCTCATCCCCTTCGTCGACAACATGAAGGGGACAGGCGATGGCACTGAGTGTTGGCCCACCTCTGCGGAATTCCTCGCGACAGGCGCAGGGGACTACGACGACCATGCGGTTCTGCTGGCAAACCTCTTCACGTGGCTCAGCCAGCCCCCTCTGAGACGCTTCAGCGAGGTCTGGGTGGTGCTGGGGAGGACGGACACCCATACGAAGGCGGCGTTTGTCCTCACCCGTGATGCGTCTCACCCCGACCGCTACCTCCTGTGGGACCCCGTGTCGGGGACACGGTATTCCCTGTCGGGCGGGCGGTGCCCGCTGCGCGACGTGGCGCTCCTCTTCAACCACACCAACATCCTCTGCAACGTGCAGAGCGCCGGGCAGCCCCACCGCATGGACTGGGATGTCAACGCAGGGCGCGGGTGGCGGCAGCTGTTTGTCGGGATGCAGTCCACCCCCACGGAGTCCTGCCAGAGCCCCATCATCCAGCGCCTGCTCCCCATCGAGGGGGAGCTGGAGGCCCGGCTGCAGGTGCAGCTGGTCGACCAGACGAAGGAGCTGCTGAAGGACCTCAGGAGCCCAGTGCGGACCATGCTGACGACATTCCGCAATCTCCTCGACATCCACGGGAGGGGTGTGCTGGACAGCATCCTCCTGCCAGCCTTCGAGGAGGCGCGTGTCGCGGGCTACGGACTCGGCAGAGGGGAGGCTAGCGGCGGTGCCTCCACCGACGCCGATGGTGGGTCCGGCTGGATGGACCGCACGCACGATAACCTCCTCGACATGCACAAGAGCTCCCTCCGTGAAGGGCTCGCCTCCTATGACATGCATGGCTTCCCCCTGCACTTCGCCTGGAGTGACTTCGGCGTAATCCGCAAAGCGATTGTGGGCACCGGGATCTACCTCTCCGACCCTGCAGAGAAGCTGACGGAGTTCGCCGTCGGTGTCTACGTCAAGGGGTACGCCTCGTGCCAGGCGAATAGCTATATGTCGGTCTGGGTCTATGTTGCCACTTTGAAGAGGAATATGAGTCGGTGGCCCTGAATAACAGTCTGTGGGGGAAGTGGGTGGTGTGAGCTTGGGTGTGGGGGTTGATGGTGTCATTATTTGCGCTTCACCAGGTGGGTCTGGGGGAGAGGTTGCTTGTTCTTCTTTGCGAGTGCATCTCAAAAAGTTAGAGGGGTTTGCGGATTGGGGTGTGTGTGTGTGTGTGTTTGAAGGCCTCGGCGGAGAGTGCATCCTGAAGAAAAACAACACGGATTGTCCCATCGAGCGGCGGTGTGTCTTGCCTAATGGTCCTGCCTGTCGAGCAGGGCGGGTGGGAGGGGGGGGGTCTGCAAGGAACGTTGGACAACTGCTCGAAAACTGTGTGACATCACTGCCTCCCGGTTCTTGCCTTGCGACATGCATCTGTTGGGCGCGGATGATATACAGAACGACTTCCCTTTGCTGCCTGGTTTAGCCCAATCGCTGCCTGCGCATGATCCCACCCCGACAGCAGTGATGGCTGTAAGGTCACTCTCCTGATGAATGCATGACGTATTCACGGGACGGAGGTCATGCATTCAAGTCACTTAACCCAGCTGGCCATACCGCGTTGTCAACGCCACGGAGGCATGGTTGGTTGCTGCGGAGGAAAGCGTGTCGCTTGTCACGCACTCATCGTGCTCCGCACCCCTCGCCTACAGGCGAGGTGGGGTGTGGCGGGTCGACGCATACACAAGTGAGAGAGAAAGGCCTTCCGTGCAGTGAGTTCCGTGCCGTGGTTGGGGTGGGGTGGGTGCGGTGTGGGAGAGTCCCGCCCCGTCGCGGTTTGACTTTAGTCGAAAAGAAGAGCAGCAGGGCACGGCGGCAAAACCGTCCCCTGGCCTCGTGGTGTTCTGTGGCCTGTGTTGTGCACGCAGCCATAGGAGCAGGCTTCTGAAGCCAGAACATAGATCCGTAGCAGCGTAGTAAGTAGTAGAAACCCGACAGGTGCGTGCAGCGAGCCCAGCCCTCCTATTGTGAACACAGCCAGTTGGTGCTCGGTAGCGGGCAGGTGCCCTTTCTCGACTTTGTTGCCGTGCCTCACTTTTTCCACAAACAGTTTGGGTTAGGTTGTTAGGTTCCTGTCAGTGTGAGTGGATCACGGTAGCGCGTTTCGGACAAACACCCACACATCCACTCCAGCAGTGACCCTGGCCTTGCCCACCATGAAGTGGAGTGCGCTGCTGCGCTGCACCTCAACAAATAACGAGAAGGAACTGGATGTCGGCAGGAGGCAGCGTGCTATTGCCGTAGGGGTCATTGCGGCCCTCGTCGCGGCATCTGCATTCCGTGCACTGTCTTATGGCTCTGTGTACGGTATTGTGTACCCACCCGTCGCATTTGTGACTAGCTTAGTTGCTGTGCTCTACGTGGTCTGCACGAGGACCGCTCCTGCAGCCCTCTTGGAGGGTGTCACCTACGGTTGGACCTTGAGCATCATGCTGTCAGGGGGTCTCTCGCTGGGGCTGGGGTTGGACCCACGGTATCAGCTTGTCGTGGTCCTGTTGGATCTGTGCCTCGTCAACCAGCTGAACAGGCGTGTTTCGTCTGTCGTGCTCGGAGTCACATGCATGTGGCTGTGTGTGTTCAGAGTGCTATCTGTGTTCGATCTCGCTCTTCCTGACCTCGTCGAGTTGGAGCATCTGTGTGACTGCGACAATCCGCCTTGTCGTCTGAAACCGACGACAAGCCTTGCGTTTGGTATTGAGGACCTCGCTGCGCTCTGTGTCGACTTCTACCTCACGCGCGGGTTTGCCGAGCAGGTGCTGGCGGAGAAGCAGACGATGGAGGCCGCTATTCACACAGCCGAGCGGGTTGCTGTCGACCTCAGCAGCTTCGATCTGGACGGTGCACACGAGCTGCTGCAGGCGGACGCAGAACGCCTGCCGCCTGGCCTGACAGATGCACTGCACCGCATCCTGCAGAACCTGCGCATGTACAAGCCCTACCTGCCGCAGTCGTGCCTCGTGGGACTTGGAGACGTGGATCCTGTGGAGATCGATGGATCTGTGTCCGACACAACCGTTTCCGACCCCACACGACCGCCCACAGCATGCTTTGTTGAGACTGTCGCTGCCCGGCTACTCACAGATGAGGTCGTCACGAAGAAGTGCACTCTCATGGTGACGAACATGCACGACTCTGTGGTGCGCGCGTCCAGCGACGTGCAGGGCTTCGTCTCTCATTTCGGCGACGTACTCCACGAGGCGATCACAGGTGTGCGTGATCATCGCGGCATTGTGGATGTGTTTGTCGGCGACAAGATATTTTCCTCATTCAACACATCGCGTATCTGCACGCTGCATGCCGACAATGCGGTGCGTGCCGCATTGAAGCTGGCAAGCATATGCACAGGGACCAACAGCGGACTGGCCTCCGGGAGCGCGCGCTGCGGCAACGTGGGGTGTGCTGAGATGCGGCGCTTCAGCATGGTCGGGGAGGTGACGCTGGTGTCACAGGGCATGGAACGCGCGGGCCGTGCGCTGGACATCAGCGTACTGTGCGACGGCGCTGTGTGGGAGGACGCTCGGTTCACACTCGAGTTCCGACGTGTGCCGCGACAGCTGGTGCTGCGCAAGGTGGCACTGCCCGGCACACGCCCTCGCTGCATCTCAGACAGCCTGTCGGGGCTGTTGCCGCTCTTTGAGGCTGTGCTGGTGCGGGACAAGCTGCCCGCCTCATCCTCAGAATGGATGTACGAGATGGGGGATCCCGATGCTGCTTGGTGATGCTACGACAAGGCCGTCATTGACCTGCTGTCTGGTGGGGACCGAGCCACTATCACCGCCTGGCTCACCTCAAATGGAGGGTCAGCTGAATGCCGTGCCTTTCATGACATCCTGCCTGTCGCCTCGACAGAGCCTCTCGAACACATCCTCTAGCAGTGATTCTGGTCTCCACAACTGTTGCATTCTTCCCGATTGTCACGCCCCCCACCCCACCACCCCACCCCCTCCCTACATCTTCTCTCCCAGCGTAGCTCCACACTGGAAACGCACGCCGAACCAGCGTACTCAGGCGCTCTCCCTGTCACCAACCTGAGCCAGTCTCGGCGTGACATCCTCGTCCTGTCTGTCTTCTCTGAGAATATATTTGTAGTTGCCCCGTCTCACAGCGCCCAACCATGATCCCAGCCGTACCAGCCATCGTGAAAACCGCTCAGATCATCGTCTTGCGGGAACTCATCGATAACACTGGGTGGTGGGTGAGAGACCAGCGTCCGCAAGCTGCTCTGCATGTTTTGTGTGCTCCTGACGGGCGTACATCCCGCGTTGAGGGGCCCCCCCTCTCCGAAGAACGCCCCACATCACACCCTCAATCAGTTTCCAACACTCCGTGAGTATGATGGAAAATCTTCCTGGCTCTTCAGTTCTCTGGAAGACCAGTCCGAACCTTGCATCCTGATTTCATCATTCTCGCTGGCTGGTTCCCAACGAGGCTTTTTTGTTATGATTCAACGGCAATCCGCTTTGGGAGTGCAACACCGCCCACAACATCCGGACATTGAGCTCATTCATTGTCATCTGTGAGGTGCTGTGTCCTCCTGAAGTGCCGTGTGGGGGATGGGGGGGGGGGGGTGAACGGAGCTGCAAAAAAAATAACCGCAGCAAAGGCCAGTCATCAGTGTGCATCCACCGTCGTGTCTGTAGCATGTTCCCTTACCACACGAGTGTGGTATGGGCAATCGAATGTGCCCCCCACCCCCCCACACCCCCGATTCCAAAAGCCCGGGGCAAACTCCCACCCGAACGTAGGGGTACTTATTGGGGGGTGGTGGGTGGTTTCAGGGCGCATCCTTGACGATGTTCCAAAAAAGGTTTACCCCGAACAGAGGGGTGCTGTTTTGTCACATCCCCCACCCCCACCCCCACCCCCACCCTTACTAAGCACTTTAGTGAAGGGGCTTTGCCCCGCTTAGGGGGATTCCAAAGAAGACGTGCAGTTTCCTTTGGTGTTCTGAGCGTTTTTGGTGTTCCAGGCAGATACCCCACTGGCTGAATTGGCCAGGTTGGCGAGGCTGTCACGGCGTGTTTGGGCACTACACACGGACCTCCTTCATCAGGTTTTTGGTTCCCCACACGGCCGCGACACCCTCTTCGTCTAGAGTGAGTCCGCGACTTGTAGTACAGAGCCGGCTCCCCCCCCACTTCCCAAGTTTGGCGTTCGCTGTTAATTGAGGCCCCATTTCGGTGGCTTCCTCTTCTTGCCTGCAGTCTTCTGATTAGGAATCCCCCCACCCCCACCCCCCTCTTCCGCCACCCCGGACTGGCTGGGCATTGCATAAGGGTGCCTCTGTTGCTGCAGTCACAGTGCAGCAAGAGGCTTTGTGGGCATTCCGCCAGCGCCCCTGTCTGTGCATTAGGTGACACCACGCGGTGTGGGCGGTGTACACAATGAGCCGCCTCGCCTTGTTGGTGTTGGTGCTGCTTGGGGCTGCGCTGCTGGCTGCGGGGACTGGCACCCAGGAGACGCTGGATACGCAGCAAGATACCCCGATGGAAAACGGCACTGTGCCTCCCGACGAGGAGGACGACAGTGGAATGTCCTTTGGTGCAAAGGTGTGTCCGCCGTGCGAAAGTGTCACCGCCTCTCGCACCCCCGTGTTTTGGTAGAACGCGCAAATCACCGCGCTCGGGCGAGAAGTGTTTAGGGCTAAAAAGGAAATGTGGCAGCCAATGTGGGCGTGTTTCTCTGCATGGCTCGTTTGCTGCAGTACATTCGCCTTCACTCAGCAGATCAACACCCCGGTTATTTCTTCGAATCTGCTTGAATCACAGCTGTCTTTAGTGCCGTTTGGCGACTGGATGTGGCCTCCTGAGCACTGGTCATCCGGCACTCTCTTCGGAAGGCAACCACTACCACCAACACCCTCTCCCACAGTTTATCATCTTCCTGCTGACCTACCTCCTGACAGTGTTCGGATGTATCTTTGGCATCAAAATGGCCCGTGAGCATGGGTACTGCAAACCGCAGACTACTACAGGGAAGCTGCAGGAGCGCTTCCTCGGTGGAGGTGGAAAGTGATACACGCGGCTTTATAGAGGGGGGGAGGCCACGCGCCATTTTGCTGTGTTGCGTGGTGGATGGAAGGGTGCCTGCATCAGTGTTAGGGGTTGCTTCCCACTGTGGCGGCAACTTGGTGCTGGGTCAGGTGGCAAGGATGTGCTGGGATGCAGCGCTATGCAGCGCAAAGTGATGCCTTGCAATTCTCGTGACAGCATGTGCTCACAGGCGGCCAGTGGGGTCGTCAGAAGATGTTTGAGTTCAGTAGAGCCACTCGCCAGGCTGACGGTGTCGTGGTCGAACGACTTCTGGAGGAGCAGCCCGCGGAACCCCGTTGACCCGTCCTGGCAGGTTGCCTGCGTATGATGTTGTGTGCAAATGTACCCCCAGCACGCCCAACCACAGGATTCAAAAGCACCACACACACCCAAGCACAATGGTGGCGATCGGCATTAACGGGTTCGGGCGCATCGGGCGTCTGGTGCTGCGTGCGGCCCTGAAGAACCCCAACGCACGTGTGGTGGCTGTGAACGACCCCTTCATCACCGTGGACTACATGGTGTACATGTTCAAGTACGACTCCGTGCACGGGCGCTTCGCCGGGACTGTGGAGGAGCGCAACGGGAAGCTGGTGATTGACGGGCAGGAGATCGCCGTGTTCAAGCAGAAGGACCCCTCGCAGATCCAGTGGGGCTCTGCTGGGGCTGACTACGTCGTGGAGTCCACGGGCGTGTTCACGAAGGTATGGTGCACTGATTCCTGCTGCATCACTGCACATGCTGCTGCCCTCGCCACCCACACCCTGTTTCCAGCACGCACATGCTGCTGCCCTCACAGCACATCACTCACACCCCACAGCTCGCCGCCGCATCTGCCCACCTTGCCGGTGGCGCGAAGCGCGTTGTGATCTCTGCGCCGTCGCCTGACGCGCCGATGTTCGTGATGGGTGTGAACCACACGAAGTACCAGCCGTCGATGCAGGTGATCTCGAACGCGTCGTGCACGACGAACTGCCTTGCCCCTCTGGCGAAGGTGATCAACGACAACTTCGGGATTGTGGAGGGTCTCATGACGACGGTCCACGCCGCAACTGCCACGCAGAAGGTATGGTGCCAGCAGCGGGGTGGGTGGGATTGTGCCGTAGTACTCACAGGCTAAAGGGTGCATTGACTCTGCCAATCGTCCACAACCGAGTCTCTTCTTTCCACAACGGGGATCCTGCCAGTGTCAGAAGACAGCTCTGTCGGTATCAAAGGCAACAATAGTAGGCCCACAGCAAGGCTGCGGGAGCCCAGATTTGGCGGCACCAACAACACGTCCTTCCGGGGAGCGACACAAGCCCCCGGCACACCAATCATCACGTGTTCCCTTGTGACCCTTCCGCCCACCCACCCCGCGCCACCACCCCACCCACCCACAGACCGTGGACGCGCCCTCCAGCAAGGACTGGCGTGGTGGGCGTGGTATCCTGGGGAACATCATCCCGTCGAGCACTGGCGCTGCCAAGGCTGTCGGCAAGGTGATCCCGGAGCTGAACGGGAAGCTGACCGGCATGGCGTTCCGTGTGCCCAGCTCTGACGTGTCCGTCGTGGACCTGACGGTGCGCTTGCGCAAGGGTGCCTCGAAGAAGGAGCTGGACGCCGCCATGCTGCGCGCGTCGCAGTCGGGCCCCACTGCGGGCATCCTCGGCTTCACCAACGAGGACCTGGTGTCGACCGACTTCATCGGTGACAGCCGCAGCTCTGTGTACGACTCGAAGGCGTCGATCTCGCTGAACGACAACTTCGTGAAGCTGGTGTCGTGGTACGACAACGAGGCTGGGTACTCCGCACGTGTGGTGGACCTCATTGTGCACACCAGCCGCATCCAGTAGGAATCTGTGAGCTGACACGGCGGCCCTGCTACATGCTGCATTGCACCTTGGGTCTCTAAGCTTCCAGCAGGCTTAAGTCCCTTCCAATTAGTATATAGCGGCTGCCGGAACTCAGGGCGACATACAGTCGTCTTGCCTGAGTTGTGGCGCTCCGATTCGCTGTTGTTGCTTTGACTCGCCAGACCCCCTGTGAACGTGCTGGCGGGGGATGTCACCAACTGTTGGCTGTTGGCGAGAACCCTTCCCCTGCATGAAGCCTGCTGCGTCCTGCAATGGACATAGGTGCGGGTGTGGTTGGGGCATGGCTCCTTATCGATCCGTGCCGCCCACCGCCTGCTCCTGTTTGTGTTTGTTAGTAAGACACTCTGATGTGAAGGTTGCCGAGGCCCTCTGTCACAACGATAATATGCAGCATAGACACAGAGATCCCCGTTCGGTGTGTGTGTGTGTGGTATCGGTATTTCGCTTTCATCGTTCGGCACATCCAAGTGGTTGAAACTTGATGTGCCTCTTGCCGGATCTTGCGACCCACTCACACCACTCCGTCACACGGGAGTGGTCTGCACAAAGAGAGGATCTGCGTTCCAACATTTTTTTGATTGTATTTCGTCAGGGTATAAGATAGACTTTTTTTCTGGCGCCGTTTTCCGGTTTTTCTGGTTTTGAAATTTTTTCGCGCGCGCCTTCGGCGCGCGCGACCCGCGCAAACCCTCCCAGAATCTGAGAGGGCCCGGTGCCTGCGCGCGTCCTGTCGTACTGAGGCTGCTTGGTGGGGCAGGCGCAGCAGCTGCTTTGAAAGTTTGGACTCTCGGCCAAAAACCGGTCTGGTGTAATTTTTTTACGCAGGGGGGTCTGGGGGGCGGAGCCCCCCAGCCGCCGGAGGCCACGGTAGTGAACATCTGTTCCCTACAGTCTGGATTCGCTTGTAAGTAGGAAGGCTTCGCTGTATCGCAGCCCGGCCAGCAGGAGATCACTGGTCCTTGAGGGCTCAACCTTCAGGGTGGAGGAGGACGGGGGAGCGACCACTCGTGACAGGTGTGCGTTGTGGGTGGAGTGGGTGCACGACAGAATGGCCAAAGGGTCCACGAGATCTCTGCACACATTCCGTATCGAGGAGATGGGCACCTGCTTTCTCCCCAGCTGTGACGACAGGCAACAAACAAATCTCATCTGTTAGTTGCCCCCAATAGGCTTGGCGACCTTCAAGACTGCTTGAAAGTCGTTCGTGTTCTCGTCTCAGCCCTCCAGACAAGCAGATCTGTCTCGAGTTGGTGGGCTGTCGCCATGTATTCGATGGCACCGAGTGACGCTGCACAGAGGCAGACGACACGGTGAACTCCAGCGGAGGTTACCCTACCTCCGCTGGAGTACACCGTGTGTCTCCCATGAGTCTCAACTAGCGGGAGTCTTAGCGTAAATTAGCTAGAAAATAGACTCCCGTCTCCAGTACAGACTGCAGTCTTAGACTCCCTCTTAGACATGGTGGCTGGAGTCCACCATGTGTGCACCTTCAAAACAGAAGAGACCTGCATGACGAGGGCATCGCCACCCACCGGGCCATCCGCTAGGTCCATTTTTTCTTCTCCGCTTCTCTGCCTTCTTTGGACTATTTGAGCTCTGTGCGGATCACGATGGGGTCACTTTCTATTTTTTTATGGCGTTTTTTCTGACTGTTTTACTGTCCCAAAGTCACAAAAAAACCGCCAAAAATGAGACCAGTGTTTAAGATACTGTTATGAAAAACGGGGCTTAGCCCCGGTTTTTGAGATTTTGCCCCGAAAAACCGGGGGTGCCTCTTTTTTTTTTTCCACCGGGATTTTCCTGAGATTCTGTCCGGGTACTATTCCAGGGTACTTTTTGGCCAGAGGAGGCCGGGGCCAAGAGCGCAGTGCCCGCCCCAGGCGTTAGCCCGACGAACCTGTTGAGCACAAGGTGCACGTTGACTACATGCGGCGTGCGACGATGGAGCAGAATCAGCTGTTCACTACCGTGGCCTCCGGCGGCTGGGGGGCTCCGCCCCCCAGACCCCCCTGTGCCGTATGCCTGTCTTTAGTCACCCCAAACCCTTTGGGGTAACATCAGGGAATGGAATACAGACCGCCCTCGGGAGGCAGGATCGTATGCCAGATGAACAGATACTCACTACCGTGGCCTCCGGCGGCTGGGGGGCTTCGCCCCCCAGACACCCCTGTGGCCTGTGCATGTCCAGAACCAAGTCCGCAAGGGCAACCTGCGGTGCTTTCAACACCACCATGCTCTCAAGAACGCCTTCCTCATCGACTGGCTCCTTCGCGTTGACGCCAAGAAGGAGCGCGCTCCTCTCGGACCTGGCAGGGGCGGCGAAGTCAGTCACCCGCAGAGGAGCCACCCTGCTGGGGTGGGGTGTTGTGGGAAGGGAAAAAACTTCCATTTGGGGAAATGGCCGAAATTTTACCCCCGATTACCCCCGGTTTTCGGCGCGCAGCCCGGAACCCTATCTTTTACCCTGAATGAGACCGACCTTTTTTTTTTCCAGAAAACCGGGAACCGGGAAACCCTGGTTTTGAAAACCGGAAAACCAGACCTATCTTATCCCCTGATTTCGTAAACGTCGCCGCTTTTTTTTCCTGCGGCAGAACTTTAACACCGGTAATTCCCCCAAACGTTTCCTGCATCTATCTCTATAACCGCGGGCAGGTTCATGTGGTGACACGATGTCAGCGACTTATTCACAGGGATGTTTGAGTCGGCGAAAACGGGCCACTGTTGTGGAAAACGCAACTGGCACGTGCAGCTCAAGATAGGATGGCTGAAGCCCCCAATCATCGTGGAGAGAGGCCCCCGACCGCCTTTGTGACGCCCAACCGCAGGATGTCCAGCACCCGGACGTCAGGATAAGTAGGTTGTTCCACCAAGCACACCCAACCACAGGATTCAAAAGCACCACACACACCCAAGCACAATGGTGGCGATCGGCATTAACGGGTTCGGGCGCATCGGGCGTCTGGTGCTGCGTGCGGCCCTGAAGAACCCCAACGCACGTGTGGTGGCTGTGAACGACCCCTTCATCACCGTGGACTACATGGTGTACATGTTCAAGTACGACTCCGTGCACGGGCGCTTCGCCGGGACTGTGGAGGAGCGCAACGGGAAGCTGGTGATTGACGGGCAGGAGATCGCCGTGTTCAAGCAGAAGGACCCCTCGCAGATCCAGTGGGGCTCTGCTGGGGCTGACTACGTCGTGGAGTCCACGGGCGTGTTCACGAAGGTATGGTGCACTGATTCCTGCTGCATCACTGCACATACTGCTGCCCTCACAACACACCACTTACACCCCACAGCTCGCCGCCGCATCTGCTCACCTTGCCGGTGGCGCGAAGCGCGTTGTGATCTCTGCGCCGTCGCCTGACGCGCCGATGTTTGTGATGGGTGTGAACCACACGAAGTACCAGCCGTCGATGCAGGTGATCTCGAACGCGTCGTGCACGACGAACTGCCTTGCCCCCCTGGCGAAGGTGATCAACGACAACTTCGGGATTGTGGAGGGTCTCATGACGACGGTCCACGCCGCAACTGCCACGCAGAAGGTATGGTGCCAGCAGTGGGTAGTATTCCTTCGGGGTGTGGGATGGTGCAGTGGAGAAGTCTGAACTGATTGCCACCACCCCACCCACCCACAGACCGTGGACGCACCCTCCAGCAAGGACTGGCGTGGTGGGCGTGGTATCCTGGGGAACATCATCCCGTCGAGCACTGGCGCTGCCAAGGCTGTCGGCAAGGTGATCCCGGAGCTGAACGGGAAGCTGACCGGCATGGCGTTCCGTGTGCCCAGCTCTGACGTGTCCGTCGTGGACCTGACGGTGCGCTTGCGCAAGGGTGCCTCGAAGAAGGAGCTGGACGCCGCCATGCTGCGCGCGTCGCAGTCGGGCCCCACTGCGGGCATCCTCGGCTTCACCAACGAGGACCTGGTGTCGACCGACTTCATCGGTGACAGCCGCAGCTCTGTGTACGACTCGAAGGCGTCGATCTCACTGAACGACAACTTCGTGAAGCTGGTGTCGTGGTACGACAACGAGGCTGGGTACTCCACGCGTGTGGTGGACCTCATTGTGCACACCAGCCGCATCCAGTAAGAAACTGACATTCGCTTCCCGCCTGCCAACAGCACCCATGCGATGCTGTTGGCGGAACCATGTCCAACTTCTCTCTTCTGCGTCTGATACTTCTTTTTTGCATTTTCCGCTGGCGAATCCTGCTGTTCGAAGACCCTCAAGGCTCTTCACTAACTAACGAAGTGGGGCCCGACTTCGATGATTGTTTGCGTTTTCTTTTTTCCGCGCAGTGTGGGTGCCGCTCGATACACAAACACAAAGATGTTGCAACTGAAACGTTCTTAAGGTTGTTTACTGCACAGCTCGTTGGCGGGTCGGAACAGTTGGAACTTCGCCTTTGACGAACTCGTCTTCCTGCCCCTTCGACGCTGTTGAGCTTTTTTTGTTTTTCACATTTCCTTGTCTTGTCATTGCGTTGCTTCTGGCTGCACGATCCGAATTGTGCTGCTTCCTCGCCGATCCCATTTCTTTTCAATAGAACGGAATGCCGACCTGCAGCGCTCGGCGCGCGTCTGTCATGACAGACGAGCCTCACTCTGCGGAAAAGATAGCGGCGGGATGGTCCCAACTGTTCAAATAATGGCGAAGTGAGTGTGATGCACAAGCCTGTTGGCTTCGGCACAGTACCACGTCGCGTTGGGCAGACGAGCTCAAATTCAAGGAAAGGCCGGAACGCAACAAGATGACATTGCCAGGATTGAGCAAAAGTGTACATTACCAGATGTGGGTAAGCTGTTGCCAAACGCGGTGTTGAGCAGCAGAACGTGCTGGCAGCCGGTGGGAGGACAGAAAAATAGTGACACGGGCAGGACCCACGCCAGAATCTTCAAGGAGTGCAAAACGAACAGTGCAACCCCCCCCCCCCCCCCCGATCCCCCTCACGGTGGGATCTTGTAAATTTTACATGTATAACTACAAGTACCGTATACGTAAATATTATGGAACGTAAATATTATGGAACGGGCCCATTTTTGGCCGGTCCGTTCCATAATATTTACGTTCCATAATATTTACAGGGCCAGTTGGGGACTCGGTGGTGAGGACGGCTTGCGTCAGGAATCGCGCGAAAAGTGCACGAGTAGGTCCCGTCAGGGACTCTGTATGCCGTCCGATCACCTGGTCCAAGTCCCCGAGTCGCAGAAAGCCCTGTAAATATTATGGAACGAAAAAAATCTGGAACGCCAACCCACCAGCGTTCCAAAATATTTACGTTCCATAATATTTACGTTCCAAAATATTTACGTATACGGTATATACATGTATTATACATGTATAATACTTGCATGTCAACTATTATACATGTATAATACATGTATATGCCTGAAATATACATGTAAAATACATGTATATCAAGTAAAAATACAAGTATAATACTTGCATGTCAACTATTATACTTGTATTTTTACTTGATATACATGTATTTTACATGTATATTTCAGGCATTTACATGTATTTTACATGTATACCGTAAACGGAAATATTGTGGACCGTAATAAAGGTGAACCGTACTATAGGTGGACCGTAAAAAAGATGGAACAAATGGGATTTTTCCGGAACTTGGAACATTTTTACGGTCCACCTATTTTACGGTTGGGATCGTGGACTTGGCGGTTTTTTTTACGAGTTCCTTCGTGACGAAGTCGCGAAGGAACCAAGGAAATCGTACGACTGAAGCTGCAGGATTAACACCACAGGGCCTCAGCACAGAGTGTGCGCTCACCATCGGAGGATTCTTCATATTCCTGGATTTCCCGAATTTCCTGGATTTCCCCCGGCCCCTTAGGCGATTTCAGGGCGGACATATCCGGACCGGAAATCCGGGTGTCCGGATGTCCGGGTCCAATTTTGACCCCCCCCCCCCCCCCCGCGGACATTTCACGGTGGGATCTTGTAAATTTTACATGTATAACTACAAGTATATACATGTATTATACATGTATAATACTTGCATGTCAACTATTATACATGTATAATACATGTATATGCCTGAAATATACATGTAAAATACATGTATATCAAGTAAAAATACAAGTACCGTAAACGGAAAAAGGGTGGACCGTAAAAATGTTCCAAGTTCCCAAAAAAAGGCCAAACGTTCCATCTTTTTTACGGTCCACTATTTATTGGGACTGCATATGGAAAAGACAATGCGATTTTCGCCCGCGGGCTGGTGGGTTGCGGGGCGCGGACTGCGGCCTCCACGCCGCAGACTCCCGCACGTAGGCCTCCCGACCTCCCAGCTTTGGACCCTCCCTCCACCACCGCAACCAACACCAGCAAGAGAAGCAAGTCCTCCCTGCGTGTGGAAAGGGCACGATCACCACCACTCACCTCGAGACTCACCCACCACCACACCTCGAGAAGTGTAGTACCATGCAAGGAGCGTTCCGGTAGAAGTAAAAGTAGAACCTGATGCACGAGCCCACAAAAGCAGCCACAGTACGGCAGGGCGCGCAGACAGAAGCTGAGACCACCGGGCTCCCTCCAGATGTAAATTCGTGAATCAGTGCCCGGAAAATTCAGGGAAATCGTACTCCTTTAGTGTAGTACACCCTGCAGTAACTGTGGGAGAACAGTTCCCGGACGATGGTGAGCGCACACTCTGTGCTGAGGCTCTGTGGTGTTAATCCTGCAGCTTCAGTCGTACGATTTCCTTGGTTCCTTCGCGACTTCGTCACGAAGGAACTCGTAAAAAAAACCGCCAAGTCCACTATCCCAACCGTAAAATAGGTGGACCGTAAAAATGTTCCAAGTTCCGGAAAAATCCCATTTGTTCCATCTTTTTTACGGTCCACCTATAGTACGGTTCACCTTTATTACGGTCCACAATATTTCCGTTTACGGTATAATACTTGCATGTCAACTATTATACTTGTATTTTTACTTGATATACATGTATTTTACATGTATATTTCAGGCATTTACATGTATTTTACATGTATAATACTTGTCATGCAAGTATTATACATGTAAAATACTTGCATGACAAGTAAAATACTTGCATGCAAGTAAAATACATGTATTTTACTTGCATGCAAGTATTTTACTTGTCATGCAAGTATTATACATGTATTTTACTTGTCATGCAAGTATTTTACATGTATAATACTTGCATGACAAGTATTATACATGTAAAATACATGTAAATGCCTGAAATATACATGTAAAATACATGTATATCAAGTAAAAATACAAGTATAATAGTTGACATGCAAGTATTATACTTGTATTTTTACTTGATATACATGTATTTTACATGTATATTTCAGGCATATACATGTATTATACATGTATAATAGTTGACATGCAAGTATTATACATGTATAATACATGTATATACTTGTAGTTATACATGTAAAATTTACAAGATCCCACCGTGTTCCCGAATTTCCCGCCCGGACATGTCCGGGGGGACATCCGGACATCCAGAAATGTCCGCCCCGGACAGGGCGGACATGTCCGGGCGGACATTTTCTGGTGTCCGGATGTCCGGGCGGACATGTCCGGACCCGGAAATTCGGGAAATCCAATTTTGACCCCCCCCCCCCCCCCGGACATGTCCGGCCAGGACCTCAATAGTTTGATTTTTGGTCCAGAAAATAGTTTGAAAATTTTTGAAATCTGGGTGCCCAAAAAAAAATTCCTAAGACCGGCGATTTGTAGGGGGACAGGTGTGGCTCTATTTTGGGGGTATTTTGGCCAATTTTCGAAATCCTATTTTGGTTTTTTTGCACTTTTTTTGGGTGCTTTTTTGCACGATTTCTGTGCCTCAGACACAGATTTTGGTGTGATTTTTGCGCTATTTTGATTCACTCGGCCTGACCGATGCATACGATTCGAAAAAATGGCGAAAAAATCGCTATCAACAACGGTGAACGAATGGAGGTAGATGGGGAAGTGGAAGGACACAGCACGCCCTCCCACTGCTCGCCATCTGTACACTACCTCTCTGTTCAAGGCGGTCAGTGTCACTTGATGGCGCTGCACACAAATCACTGCTACATCCCAGGGCGCCTTCCCTTGTGAGAATAGCGGAACTTCTGCGGTTGCAGTTTGGTGGTTGAGGCCGGCGGTGATATCACTTTGGTGACTGTGCTTCCTTCCCCCTGAGCTCGATCAGATCCAGGTCGACCTGGTGCTGCGTGGCTCCTGGTGTGTTATCTCTTTGCTTCCTCGCACACATACACGTGGTTCCGCGAATCGCCACGGATGCCCACCAAGTCGAACCCGAAACATGATCACGGGCCCACGACGACCCTTTCGAGATGTCATGGCCGCAAGCCCGCAAACCCGATCGCATTCGCAAGGTGGTTCGTCTCTTAGAGATCAGTGCTCGGGCCCAGCCTCCCGCGAGGGTGCTGGAACCGACATGCCGCAGCCCCGTACGCGCAAGGGCTTGGCTCCAAGACCAGGCACATGCCACAGGGGGGTGTGGGGGGCGGAGCCCCCCAGCCGCCGGAGGCCACGGTAGCGAACGTCTGTTGGCCTGGCTCCATAGTCGCATACGCTCAAGTACAACACAACTGACAGATAGCACATGTCGCATGGGGGGACGATAAATTGTCGCGCAAAGACACGCCACAGGGGGGTCTGGGGGGCGGAGCCCCCCAGCCGCCGGAGGCCACGGTAGTGAACATCTGTTGGTTTGAGCTCGAGAGCAAGCCTCTCACACCACCGCCCTCCGACCCCCCTCTCCACCCCCCAGGTGCAACATTTTTTTGCACCCGGAAAATGTGTTCTTTTGACTGTTTGAGCACATCCAAGACCGGGAACATAAAAGAATTCTGCCAATGCCAAGTAGGGTCACAATAAAACCCAAAGCAAAATGGTGCAAAAAAGTAGTGACCACCACCCCCATCCCCACCTCCGGGTGCAAAATTTTTTTTGGCCACGGAAAATGTGTTCTTTTGAATGTTTGAGCACCTCCAAGACCGGGAACATAAAAATTTTCTGCCAATACCAAGTAGGGTCACAATAAAATCCAAAGGAAAAAGTGCAAAAAAAAATAGTGCAAAAAAATATTTTCCCCCCAAATTCCTATTTTCATTCCGTGAAATAGATACACGCCTGTAGGGGGACCCTTTCGAATTTTTTTTTGCATACACGTTAAGTGTTCTAAGAAACCAGACATAACCAGAAGACCAACATCATGTTCGTGCTAGCACTTTTCCCTTTTGTCATCACACCCGTGCGCCAAAACAGGTTAGGCCTTATATTTGGCTGCGTTCAACGAAAAATATTTTCGTGGTTCAACACTCCCACCTACTCCCTTCTCTTTACTCCACCCTTCAACCCCCGACATATCCGATGCCTGGCGTGCAGAACTCGGAGCTGGTGCTGTCCGGAGTGGGGCGCGGCGCGGGCAACCCGGATGCCTTGTCCGCCCCCCTCCCGGCGGGCGACTTCGGGATGGCGATGGGGCAGGCGCTGGCGGCAGTGACCACCGCCAACGCCCGCGAGGTGGCCACTCGCGAGGTCGCGGGGGCCGACATCCGGGCCACGCAGGTGGAGGCGCACGCGAGGGTGCACGCGGCGGGGGTGGAGGCGGGGGCGGCTACGAGGGCCGCCAACGCGGAGGCGGCGGCGGGGATGCACATCGCATCCGCGAATGCAGCGGCGCATGCGGCGAAGGTGGAATCCGCTGCGGCACAGCGGGTGACGGGGGCGGAGTCGGACGCGAAGGTGGCGTCGGTGGAGGCGGCGGCCTCAAACGCCGTCACGGAGGCGCAGGCGCGGGCCATGGTCGCCGAGGAGTCCGCCAGGCACGCGGAGGTGAGAGCCCGCCTCGAGGCGGAGCTGGCCCTTGAGAGGGAGAAGACGCGGAACGCCGCGTTGGTGATGGAGGAGCGGGCCAAGGCCCAGCGGGAGACGGCCCTCGCGGAGCACGCGAGGGTAAGGGCTGAGGCAGGTGCGAGCCGGGCTGCAGCCCCCCAGGACGAGGTGGCTTCCCTCCGGGAGGAGGTGCGGCGGATGCGGGAGGTGGCGGACCTCCAGGCGGAGCTGGCCCGCCTGCGGGGAAACGGGACGGGCTCCGGAGCCGGCGCCGGAGCACCGAGGGCCGGAAAGCCGGAGCAGCGGGACGGGGCCGGCAGCGTAGCCGGCAGCAGCGACAGCCGCAGGGGCGCCGGGGCTCTCAACCCCCTGGACGTGGACGAGTGGTGGCACGCGGACGAGGCCACGCTGGGGCTGGTGCACCTGCACCAGCTGCGCCGCTACGACGCCCTGCTGGGGGCCCGGGCGGGGGGTGCCCTGCGCCCGCAGGCCCACGAGGCGCAGGCCCGGATGAGGGATATCAACCTCATCATGACGAGCCTGCCGTCGCTGCAGGAGCCGGAGGACTACGACGACCTCCTGGTCCGGCTGATGCAGAACCAGTTCTGCAGGCTGGAAGCCCTCAACGAGGGCGTGTTGGGGGGCGGATGGGAGGCGGCCTCCGCGATGGAGGAGGAATTCTTCGGGAAGCCGGAGATTCCTCCGTACCTCCGGGCGGCAAAGGAGAAGGCACGGGCCCGCCAGCCACGCTCCCCCCAGGTCCACCACCCACAGCATCAGCATCAACATCAACAACAACAGCAACGCAGCTCGCAGCCACAGCCGCAGCAGGGCCACCCCACCAGCCAGCGGAGCAGGAGGGGGGGCCACAGGCAGTGAGCTCGCCCCTCACGGCGATGCTGGAGAGCATAGGGGTGCTCTCCACGGCGCGGGTGGGAAGGAGACGGGCACAGGAGGACCCGCTGACCGCCAGAGAGGCACAGCGGATCGCCAAGCGCGCGGTGAAGACGCTGGGGGAGGCGTTGGCACCGTCGACGTGGAGGGGGCTCGAGGGGCCCCACCGGCGACTCCTCCAGTTCCGGCACGAGTGGGAGCAGACCACGGGTGTGCTCTTGCCGTGGGACCTTTGCATCATTTACTGGGTGCAGAGGCTCATGTCCGAAGCGGACTCCCCACTCCGGCCCTCCTCCGCCCTACAGTACGTATCGAGGGCGGTCGCCGCGATGAGCCGCATGGGGGTTGTGGTGGACTCCCAGCTGCTCCAAGACTTCAAGCGAGGTCTGAAGCGCTTGGGGGCCCTCCGACTGCAGCACCAAGCGAAGCCAGCAGCATCCGCCCAGGTGGCCGCAGTGGTGGGCCGGGAGGACGTCGACCGCGACACGAAGCTCGCGATTGTGCTGGGGTGGTGCGGGGCGGCGCGGGTGTCGGACGTGGTGCGCCTGAAGTGCGGGGACATCGCTTTCCAGAGCGAGTTTGTCGCCGTGAACTGGGCGGAGACGAAGAGCGACCCGTTCCGCCTGGGCGTCACGACGGGCCTGTTCCTCTCGGAGTGCTGGACGGAGGTGCTGCGGGAGGCGATCTCGGGGCGGGCGGCGGGCGCGCTGGTGGTCGACACGACCTACCGGCGCATCGTGGCGGCGCTGAAGAAGGAGGACCCGGAGCTGAGTGGTCATTCCCTCCGTCGGGGGGCTCTGGCGGAGCTCCTGCAAGAGGGGCTGTGCCTGGAGTCGCTTCGGCAGCTGTCCCGCCACAGCTCCCTGGACGCCCTGGCCAGGTACCTCCCGGCGGGGAAGCTGAAGCTGGCGAGGCAGACGGCCTCCACATCAATGGTGCTCGACCGGGGGCTATCCCGGGGGTCGCTCTTTGCCCTGCCTTCCCTGGGAAGCTCCTGAGGACGGCGTGCGTGGCGTACGAGCCCCCAGGCACGCCTTCCCCGCCGGCGACCCCTCGGCCCAGGCCGCCTCCCACGCTACCGCCTCCACCTCCGCCTCCGCCTCCACCGCCGCCACGGCCGCCCCCTCCTCCTCCTCTTCCTCGGAGGGTCGGCGACGACTCCTACTCGCCGGACGTCAACGCGACGTACGCGAGGGAAGCGCGGGTGACGGTGGAGGGGCGGCATCTTGGCCCGCCCTCGGCGCGGGGTGGCCCCACGGGGGAGCTGGCCCCCATATCGACGTCACGTCTGAACCTCGACGCCTTAGAGGCTTTGGATTCCGAGGGGATCCTGTCAGGGGTTATCGACGTGATTCGGGACCGGGGCGCTTTCCTGCGGGCCATGCGACCGGGCGTGGATCTGGGCGACAGGCCTCTTTCGCGCGGGACCTCGAGGCACATGCTGCGGCACTGGGATAACCTCTCGGAGTGGGGGGTGCTGGGGTTGGCAGACGCGCCGAAGGTGGTCCTCCCGGCGTTCACCGTGGAGAAAAAGAGCGGGCTGCTGCGTTTGGTATGCGACGGGCGAAAGCTGAACCGGCTGATGCGGGACCCACCACCGATGCTCCTCCCGTCGATCCACGAGGTGGTCCGGAGGTTCCTGGCGGCCGAATTCGTGGTGCAGGCTGACGGGAAGAGCTGGTTCTACCAGTTCCCCCTGGGGGACGGGGTCCGCGACTTCTTCGGGGTGAATCTGGCTGGGGAGCGGGGCCCGTTTCGGCGCACCTCGCTGCGGGTGATGTGCATGGGCTGGAGCTGGGCGCCGTGCATCGCGCAGAGGGCCTCACGCGTGCTTCTCCCCCTGGAGGATGGGCTGTCTTGGGTGGACAACTGGTTTGTGGTTGGAGATAGCCGGGAGGATGCAGCCGAGAGATACGCCCGATTCCTCGGCAAGGCCGAGTCGGTGGGCGCCGAGCTCAACGAGGGTGCGGAGTTCGGCACACCGCAGTCGCGGTTCATCGCCTTGGGGTTGGAATTTGATCTGGAGTCGTCGCCTAAGCGCTTCAGGTCGGACCCCGATTGGGTGTCGAAATTCCTTGCCTCGGCGGCCGTGGCGGCGGTTCGCGAGAACAGGGCTACTTCCCGGGAGTTCTACAAGGTTTTCGGCGGTATGATTTGGTTTCTGTTCTCGACGCAGAGGCGTCTCTGCTACTTCCGCGCCTCCCTCGCCTTCCTCAGGAGATCCGCGGCCAAGCTGGTTGCGGAACCGGAGCAGTGGGACCGCCCTCTCGACATCCCCCCCTCTGTTCTCGCTGATCTTTCTCTGATTTCGGCCGATCTGGGCCAGAATGTGTGGGTTGAGGCAGGGGCTTCGGGGCCCTCGGTCACGGCGTGGTCTGACGCTTCCGACACAGAATGGGCAGCCCTTCTGGAGTTAGACCCCGAGCCGATTGTCCAGGGCTGTTTTGATGAACCCCTCGCCCACCATATATATGTCAAAGAGCTCTTCGCAGCGCTCCAGGCGACACGCCTCGCAGCCGCTACGCGGCCGGGCTGTGCGTTGGGGTTGCAGGTGGACAACACGGCAGCGGTGGCAGCTATCAACAAGGGCCACAGCAAGAATTACCTCGCGAATGACTTGTTGTGTGCCTTGTTTGACACCGCGGACGGTGCGGGCATCTCCGTTTCCGCTCAGTGGGTGCCTACGCATGCACAGAGAGCAGACGAGTTTACCCGAGGCACTGTGGCATCGCCGTGCCCTGTCCCCCTGGCGCCCCTCCCTGCGAGATACGCGGCGGTTGCAGCCATATCGCGTTAAACATTTCAAGTGTGGTGTACCCTTTCAATTCCTTGTCTTTCTTTCCGCTACGCGGTCCCTGTGGGTTGGGCTGCGTTCAACGAAAAAAGACACTTCTTTCCGGAGTTTAGCTAGCACGATTCAGTTGGGCGATTCATTTGTCTGGTTTTTGCATACACGTTAAGTGTTCTAAGAAACCAGACATAACCAGAAGACCAACATCATGTTCGTGCTAGCACTTTTCCCTTTTGTCATCACACCCGTGCGCCAAAACAGGTTAGGCCTTATATTTGGCTGCGTTCAACGAAAGCTGCGTTCAACGAAAAAAGACACTTCTTTCCGGAGTTTAGCTAGCACGATTCAGTTGGGCGATTCATTTGTCTGGTTTTTTGGGGAAGGGTAAATTGAACGTTTTTGGCCAAATGAAGCCACTGCGACCATTCCCGGGCCTCGGAAATCAGATTTTGGCCCCTCAAATGCGGTACCGGTCCGGACAAAAAACCGAAAAAATCGTGAAAAATGGCCCATTTTCCCCAGCCAAAAATGGGCCAAAAATGCCCCCCGGACACCCCCAGAGACATGTCCTAATCCGGGGTGCCAGTAGGGGGGACCTTTCGAATTTTTTTTCGAGGAGAGGTCAATTGAACGTTTTTGGACATCTGAGGCCACTGCGACCATTCCCAGGCCTCGGAAATGAGATTTTTGGCCCTCAAATGGGGTACCGGTCCCCACGAAATTACGAAAAAATCATGAAAATCGAAAGGTCCCACGCACCAAATTCTGCCCAAAAATCGTCAAAAATGGACATGTCATACGCAGCAAGGGGGCAAACCACTCCCCAATGCTCAATGATTCCACGGCAAGCCAGATTTTCTGATCAATTGGTTTGTTTGAGCATGTTCCTGGCCCTTGTTTGGAAAGTAGATGACCCCTGGCTGGAGAGGACGGTTGTGCTCGACCGGACGGAGAGAGAACCTTCTCCATAACCACCTCCACTCCACAATGCCACAAGTGGCAGGAAGGCCGGGTGTTACAGGCCTCAACCAGGGTTCCAAGGCTCTCCACTTCCTGGCTGCGTCAGGGATCACCGGGTACAGCGAGCAGGATTCCCTGTCCTGACACCCCAGCATGTACCACCGGAAGAACCCGAAACAGCAGCCGCCCCTCATGGGGGTTGCAAGAGGCACGGAAATCGTTCAAATCGGACCAAGTCCGAAAATCCGGCACTTTCTTGGGTACAAATTGCGGTCCGAAATTTTCCGATTTTTTGAAAAAAGGCTAATTCTGTAAGGGGGACCTTTTCGAATTTTTTTTCGGGCACTTTTTCCACAAGGAAATGTCCGCCCTGTCCGCTACTGTTCACTACCGATTTCAAGGATCCTCCATCGTCCGGGAACTGTTCTCCCACAGTTACTGCAGGGTGTACTACACTAAAGGAGTACGATTTCCCTTAATTTTCCGGGCACTGATTCACGAATTTACATCTGGAGGGAGCCCGGTGGTCTCAGCTTCTGTCTGCGCGCCCTGCCGTACTGTGGCTGCTTTTGTGGGCTCGTGCAGCAGGTTCTACTTTTACTTCTACCGGAATGCTCCTTGCATGGTACTACACTTCTCGAGGTGTGGTGGTGGGTGAGTCTCGAGGTGAGTGGTGGTGATCGTGCCTTTTCCACACGCAGGGAGGACTTGCTTCTCTTGCTGGTGTTGGTTGCGGTGGTGGAGGGAGGGTCCAAAGCTGGGAGGTCGGGAGGCCTACGTGTGGGTGTCTGCGGCGTGGAGGCCGCAGTCCGCGCCCCGCAACCCACCAGCCCGCGGGCGAAAAACGCATTGTCTTTTCCATATTCAGTCCCAATAAATGGTGGACCGTAAAAAAGATGGAACGTTTGGCCTTTTTTTGGGAACTTGGAACATTTTTACGGTCCACCCTTTTTCCGTTTACGGTAATACTTGTCATGCAAGTATTATACATGTAAAATACTTGCATGACAAGTAAAATACTTGCATGCAAGTAAAATACATGTATTTTACTTGCATGCAAGTATTTTACATGTATAATACTTGCATGACAAGTATTATACATGTAAAATACATGTAAATGCCTGAAATATACATGCAAAAATACATGTATATCAAGTAAAAATACAAGCATAATAGTTGACATGCAAGTATTATACTTGTATTTTTACTTGATATACATGTATTTTACATGTATATTTCAGGCATATACATGTATTATACATGTATAATAGTTGACATGCAAGTATTATACATGTATAATACATGTATATACTTGTAGTTATACATGTAAAATTTACAAGATCCCACCGTGCTCACAGCCCCTCCGTGACCCTTTTTTCAAGATATGAGCCATGCGATGCGTGTCGCAGCCGCGGTAACCTTTTTGTGCCCTTCTCTCCCTCATCACCACCACCACCACCACCACCACACAGGAAGTTGGGCTGATCTCAGCCGGCTGCCGTCCCCCCCTCCCTTTCAACAAGGGAATTTCTGAGTGGCCTGCTGGGTCTTTCTTCCCTGTGTCTTGGCCTGGGCTGTGTTTGCCCAGTGGTTTGTTTATTGACATTTGCGAATCAAGTTTTGCAGGGAGGAGTGCATCGTGTGTCTCGCAGGTACACGGTATTCCGGACAGCAGTTTCTATCGGGGGCTATCGCCTCTGAATTGTGCGTGTGTGTGACCCCGTCCTCCCCTCCGCACACACACGTCGTTTTTTTACACGCTTATCACCTTCCACTCCAAATCCCACAAGTCAATTCGCAAGCCCGCTGCTTTTGAGCCCCCTCCCTCCCCCCTCCGACATATTTACCGGGTCCTGACAAAATCCACTGCAGTGTGTATTAGACCCTTCATCAATCGCCCCCCCCCCCCCACATCGCACACTTCCACTTCCTCCCTCCATTCATCTATCCTACCTCCCTCCCTTCTCGTCTCGTCTTAGTTATCTGTCTTCTCTTTCTTCCGTTGAATCTTCTCATCTTGTGGGGTTGGCTTGACCTCCCGTCGCCACTCTGCCGCCGTGCTTAACAGGCAGGCGATGCCTGGTGTACTGTAAGGGGAGACACGTGCTGCGCCAGGCAGTACCCCACCCTTCTCTCGAAGGGGCTACCGTTGTTAGGCGCGGGGGGGGCGCTGACACAGGGAAGCGCTTGCCGGCGCCATGCCCCGGCTTGTCGCATTGCGTGTGTTGGTGTGGTCGGTTTCCCTCACCACAGCATGGGGCTGTGCTTATAAGGAGATCACCACCGGTGGCGACTGCACCGGCAAGGGGTTCTACCCGACACAGAGTGTCTTCCACTGCCTGCAGGCTGCGAAGGCCAACGGGCACGACACGAAGGACAAGGTGAGTGAGATCGACTCGATACAAGGTGGCATCCCTTATCCTCAGGGGTGCTTCTACGATGAGAAGAAAGGGACGTTGATTGTCAACCACGGCACCACGAACTATGCGGATTGTACCTCGCCGAATACCTGCTACTGTATCACATGGGCGTGTATTGATACTGTGGCACCGCCAACGGCGCTTCCGACTGTGGCGCCTCCGACGTCGGCCCCGCCGACGCCGGCACCTCCCCCGCCGACTCCCGCGCCGCCGACGCCCCACCCTCCCACAGAGGCGCCGCCGACGGCGATGCCGACAGCGGTGCCGACAGCATCCCCGCCCACACCGTCACCCCCGACGCTTGTGCCGACGGCAGTGCCGACAGGGGTGCCGCCTACCCCTGCGCCGCCGACGCTGGCCCCGACTCCCGCGCCTCCGACATCTGCGCCGGCGACGCCGGTGCCGCCGACTCCCGTCCCCCTGGTGTCTGCCACGGTGGCGTGGGTGGACCCGCCTGCGGAGTTGCCGTCTTCCGCGTTCGGCAGGGATGCGGGTGTGCAGGTGCGGTTTGTTCTGGCCAACGGGGGGAAGGTGAACACGTCCTTCTTCACCCAGGTCCGGAATGGCGGTGTGGACTGGGGGGCCAGCGTGCTGGATGTGCTCGACGTCACCACCGACAACGACAAGCTGGTCAGCGGCATGGCGTGGGCCCTGCGTGAGGGGAAGCTGCGCATGCTGCGCGCGCCGGTCGTCGGGGCTGATGCGCAGGGCGACACAATGGTCAGCTTTATCATGCGCATCCCAGGCTACCGTGCAGACATGCAGGAGACCGTGGCCATGAGCCTGCGCCCACAGGCCTTGGGGCGGTATACCCGTGTGCAGGACTCATCAGAGAGTGTGCAGGTGTTGGTGCGCCCCGCACAACAGGACGTCGTCGCGCGGAGCATGGTTGACACCGTCAGTGCGCTGCCTGCGGGGCAGCAGATCGCCCTGTTGCTGGACCTTGAGTATGCCCGCCTGCTTCCAGCCCAACACACAGCCATTGTGCCTTTTTTTAGGGTCATCATTCTCGATTGCCAGACTCTGTGGGTGTGTCACTGGGGGAGGGTTGAACACAACGAGAGTCGAGGGGGGCAGGGGAGCTGTCTGTGGCCATTTGCGCAGGCTCCTCACATTGTCTCGCCGCTCTGGGGCCTCACCACCACCGCCACCACCACAACAGGTGCGGCAACGGGTCGCGCGACGGCCTCCCGCTCCTGATGCACCCCACAGGCGTGTTCATCTCCGACAGCAACTGCCTCGGTGCCGTTGTATTCAACAGCCTCATCTTCTGGGGCCTGCTCGGGGGGCAGTACATCGTCTCCTTCATCGTCCTGCGTGTGGTATGCCCCCCTCGGGTTACCCCCCACACAATGCAGCTGCTCGCATCATCCTTGCTGGTCCCCCCCCACGCCACCCCTACACATCACCACACCTCCCCCTGCCCCCTACAGGTGCAGCGCTACCCCGTCATCGCGCCCACCTTCTGGCTGCCCATCAGGCTGGCCAGGTCGGCCCAGGGCCTGGTGAGGTTCCCCGGAGGGGCGCTGATCCTGTTCATGTTCTTCTTCCAGGGGCAGGCGAAGTGCACCTTCGTGCTGGTCTTCGATGGGATCTCGGAGGCGAGTGCTGTGAAGCTTCTGGCGGCAGCACTCAGTCTGTTCATCTTGCTCGCTGTTCCGGTGCACATTGCTGTGACGCTGCGCAACGCTGCCAAGGCGAACCTGATGCGCTACCGGGTCACCTCGGGGTCGGGCATGACGACCTTCTTTGCAGGGCCCGGCGAGTGGGTGTCGAAATACCGGCGGGACCCCGTCACCTTCCGCTACTCCATGCAGCTCCGCACCTTTGCACAGGGCTGCGCGCACTATCTGCTGTATGACTTCATCCTCATGATGTTTGTCGGGTTCGGCACAGCCCTCCCCGCAATGTCCTATGCAGCGTGTGGGCACATCCGCGTGTTCCTCGCCGTTGTTTGCCTCGGATTTGTTGTGCTGGAGGTGCGGCGGCGGCCCCACGCCCGGCAACGCGATAACGTCGCCGATATAGCACGCCTGGTGCTTCAGTGCATCGGTCTTATCCTGGCAGGCGTCGGGTACTACCTTGAGGATCTCACGCATCCCGTCATCATGGTGGCAGCGATTATGGTATGGCATGGTGACTTTGCGATGTTCTGCTGTGTGAGGGATTGCACAGCAGCACCGCCTCCCCCACCCCCCTTGCGGTCGGACACAGCGGTTTCCTTTTATGTTCACTTCGCTACCCACACGCACCCACCCCCCCCGCAGTTCTTCATCGCGCTGCTGATCCTGATGGTGCAGCTCGTCTGCGACGTCTGCACCGAGCTGTACATATTTTGGAACGGCCGCCGCAACCGCCTGCAGGAGGCGGAGTGGGCTGAGCACGACACGCTCTACGAGGAGGAGACCCCCCTACACAAAGACCAGGACGTGCCTCTGGAGGTGACCGTCCCGCCACCCAGCTCCCCGGGGGCGAGCGACGAGGAGAGCAGCAAGAACACGCCGAAGGGGGAGCCGCTTGGGGACGACGCCTCTACGAGGCCTCTGCCACCTTCGCGCTTCAACCCACCCGCCTACGGCGTCTACTCCACGCCGGACGCCGTCCGCGCTGTCCGCGACATGCTCGAGACAGACCCCACCACCACTGCACCTGACCTGGCCAAGCGGGACGACCGCCTCCCTGAGGGTGATGACGAAGCAGGGGACCTCCTCCGCATGGCCCGCGGGGATGAGATGCTCCCCAACGACTCCATCGCACGCATCCGCAAGATGCTTGAAAATCCCAACGCAGCCACCACTCCGCAGTCCATCCGCCGCGACGACCCTAAGCACCCCCGCGACGACGACACACTCCGCCACTACATCGCTGTCGCCAAGACCCCGACAGGCCGCTTCTACACCCCCGAGGAGTCCGTCGACCGGCTCTGCCAGCTGATCCGCGAAGACCCCACCCTCACCACCGAGGGGCTCCGCGACTCCGACCCCTGCCTCCCGCAGGGCAGCGCACTGCAGAAGCTTGTCGACGCAGCAGAGACGCGGATCAACGGAGGTGCGGTGTACACAGAGGATGAGGCGGTCGACCGGATCCGCCAGCTGTGTGAGGGCCGCAGGGAGCCTCTGTCGCATGAGGAGCTGCGGAAGGTGGATCCCCGGTTTCCCCGCAACGACGAGAAGCTGGATGTGCTGGTCTGCCTCGCGATGCACGGGAAGCGCCCCTACACAGAGCAAGAGGCGTTGAAAATCGTGAAGTGGACCATGGCGGGGTCGCAGGACACCTGGACTCTAGAAAGCATACGGGATAGCGACAAACGCCTCCCGCAGCGCGCCGCCCCGCTCCGCAGGCTGCTCAAAATCGCGGAGAGCAACGGCGAGATCTACGACGAGGCAAAGGCGTTGTCTGTCGTGCACGGCATGATGCTGGAGAACCCCCTCGCAAAGGCGCAGGAGCTCTGCGACGCAGACCCGTCTCTCCCCCAGGATGTCGACGAGGTGCGACGCCTCATGCGGCAAGCCGAGCGGGACAGCGGCAGCGCGGAGGGCAGCCCCCGCCCTCCCCGGAGGCGGAACTTCAACTTCCAGAGGAACAGGACATGGACGGGGCTTCTCGCGGACGTCTCCAGCGGAGACCAGGCTGCCATAAGGGCGCCGCTCCTCTCTACATCCACCGCGCACGATGAGGCGTCGCTGACGGACTGCGATTCGCTGCTGACTGTGTCGCAGCAGAACTCCCCGTCAGCCTCGGGGGGTGGCTGGGTGGAGGGCGCCCCGCAGGACGGTGGGAACGCAAGCGCGACGAGCAACCCCCTTCTGAAGGGGAGCTTCGTCTCGGCTCATTCCAGCAACAGCGGGTCGCCCGGTTCGCCGATGTCGCCTCCGGCGAGGCGGCGGCGGCCCCCGAGGCTGCCATCCATTGCGAGTTTGAATGCGAGCCTGGTTGGGCCGCCGTCGCGGAGAGCAGGGAGCCACCTGACATCGCTGGCAGGCACGCCACCCCACAGTGGGGGCGGGGTGGGCTATCCCCGGACCTCTGGAGGCGAGGAGCTGCAGTCCTTCGTGTCGGATGGGAAGGGGAATTTCTACGAGACGGAGGACAGCGAGATGGAGCGGCAGGGGAGGCGGCTGGCCTTCCTCCAGGTGAAGTCGCCCGATGTGGGGGCGGGGAGGGACCAGCGGTTCCCTTCGGTGAACTCGGGGGGGTCGACCCCGAGTGTGGGGGCGGTATCGGCACCGCGGATTCCGACCCCGCCCCGGTCGAGAGGTGGTTCTGCCAAGTCGCCGAACTGAATGTGATGAGGGGAGAGAGAGAGGGGGAGGGGTGGCGGGGAGGGGCGTCCCGAATAAAAGGAAATTCTTCCGCACGGTGATACACATCTCCCACCAGCTTCGTGGGGCTCAGGAGAGGGGGGGGTGTCCTCCATCCGCCACTGGGGGATATAGAGAGACAGACAGACAGAGGGGCCCCCCCCAATCCGCCTCTGAGCTGAAGTGCGGCGTCAATTTGGTTCCTCGGCGCAACTGCCGTGAAGGATAGGAGCGGGGGGAGGGTGGGATGTGGTGTGTGTGTGTGTGGTTATAAAGTTTTAAGGCGGTGTCGCCCTGCACGGGCAGTAGCACCTCCCCTTCAGTATCGCACTCCCGAAGGATTCCCCAACACGACGTGACACCGGTTTCGACGCGTACTCTTCGTACCCCTCCCCCCGGCCGCGTCTCTTCAGCGAAGAACCGGGGATAATCGGACCAGGGCTAGCTAAACCCTGGTGGTGTCACGGGTGGGGTTGGAGAGGGAGAAAAGGAAGAAATGAAGTTGCGAAAAAGTCAAACACTGACACGTGAAATCAATAAAAAGGGTGGTATATATCGCCCCCTTGCTGCGACGAAGACACTAAATGGTCAGGCCGCTTCAAGAGTCTTGAGGGCTTGAAGGAAGAAACAGGTTGCTGATGAGTCTCAGGAGCAGGCACCTTTTGTCCGCCCACATGACCTTCGCCCGAAGGCGAACCTCGTCCAGCTTGGCTCGATCGCCACAGAGAAGGGGATCATTCTCCGCTGTGGTGAACATCTTAAAAACCGAGGGTGCAGAGGTGGGGCAGCCCACTGGTGCGACAGCAGACCGCCCCCGGATAGCTATAACTAGTGCATAGGAAGCATACGACGGCACACGCAACAGATGCCGAAGGCACAACGGCGGGTCACTTTTAACCACCAGAGGAGTGGCACTCCCGAGGGGTGGGGAAGGGGGGGTAGTCACAACACTTTCGAAGGAAGAAAAGGGGCAAATGGGATGTTTTGTGCAAGGTAGAAAGGAAGTCACAACATGGGGCAGGGGGGTTTGCTCATCAGGCCTGGGGGAATAGAGGGTTTGTGTGTGGTTATGAAGCTTTAAGGCGGTGTCGCCCTGCACGGGCAGTAGCACCTCCCCTTCAGTATCGCACTCCCGAAGGATTCCCCAACACGACGTGACACCGGTTTCGACGCGTACTCTTCGTACCCCTCCCCCCGGCCGCGTCTCTTCAGCGAAGAACCGGGGATAATCGGACCAGGGCTAGCTAAACCCTGGTGGTGTCACGGGTGGGGTTGGAGAGGGAGAAAAGGAAGAAATGAAGTTGCGAAAAAGTCAAACACTGACACGTGAAATCAATAAAAAGGGTGGTATATATCGCCCCCTTGCTGCGACGAAGACACTAAATAGTCAGGCCGCTTCAAGAGTCTTGAGGGCTTGAAGGAAGAAACAGGTTGCTGATGAGTCTCAGGAGCAGGCACCTTTTGTCCGCCCACATGACCTTCGCCCGAAGGCGAACCTCGTCCAGCTTCGCTCGATCGCCACAGAGAAGGGGATCATTCTCCGCTGTGGTGAACATCTTAAAAACCGAGGGTGCAGAGGTGGGGCAGCCCACTGGTGCGACAGCAGACCGCCCCCGGATAGCTATAACTAGTGCATAGGAAGCATACGACGGCACACGCAACAGATGCCGAAGGCACAACGGCGGGTCACTTTTAACCACCAGAGGAGTGGCACTCCCGAGGGGTGGGGAAGGGGGGGTAGTCACAACACTTTCGAAGGAAGTAAAGGGGCAAATGGGATGTTTTGTGCAAGGTAGAAAGGAAGTCACAACATGAGGCAGGGGGGATTGCTCATCAGGCCTGGGGGAATAGAGGGTTTGTGTGTGGTTATAAAGTTTTAAGGCGGTGTCGCCCTGCACGGGCAGTAGCACCTCCCCTTCAGTATCGCACTCCCGAAGGATTCCCCAACACGACGTGACACCGGTTTTGACGCGTACTCTTCGTACCCCTCCCCCCGGCCGCGTCTCTTCAGCGAAGAACCGGGGATAATCGGACCAGGGCTAGCTAAACCCTGGTGGTGTCACGGGTGGGGTTGGAGAGGGAGAAAAGGAAGAAATGAAGTTGCGAAAAAGTCAAACACTGACACGTGAAATCAATAAAAAAGCGGTATATATCGCCCCCTTGCTGCGACAAAGACACTAAATAGTCAGGCCGCTCCAAGAGTCTTGAGGGCTTGATGTGTGTGTGTGTGTGCTTCTGAAAAGGAGGGGGGGGGGTTGCCTTGGTGACTGCCATGTGAGGAACAGCCCCCCCTCTTCTCCACGCTATGTTCCTTCAACACTTCCATACGGCAAAAAAATGCGTGGAATCAGGCAGTGCTTCCCCTGCCCAAGATACCCCCCCCCCCCCACCCCCCCTTCCCTGCACGGTGGACTCCCACACGTCAGGGTGCACCTTTTTGGGATATCGGAATATCGGGGGTCCAGACCCCCGCTCGCGGGGGTCGGGACCCCCGCGAGTGGGGGTCTGGACCCCCGCGAGCGGGGGTATGGACCCCGCTCGCGGGGGTCGTCTGGGCACCAAAAATAGCAGGGCAGACTCCCGCTAGCGGGGGTCCAGACCCCCGACAGCGGGGGTCCAGACCCCCACTCGCGGGGGTCCAGACCCCCACTCGCCCAGACCCCCGCTCCAGGGGGTGGGAGTCCACCGTGTGTTTCTTCATCCGGCTGCTTGGCTTTCTTCCTGCCCCCTTCTCCTCATACCCTTCCCCCCTTCCACCCCTCTCCCTGTCTCCCTCACAGCACACCACTCCCCGCCCTCCCCCCCCCCCCCCCCCCACCGCCCGCCAGATCTGATCTTGGTAGAGGGGACGCGGTGAGCGGGGGGGCGGGGTGAATGTGAGTGTGTGAGGGAGCTAATGGGTGGGGGGGGGGGAATGGCTGCGTGTTCTTATTTTTGCGGTCTGGTTTTATTTTCCCGCGGTGTTGGGGGGGGGGGGGGGAGGTATTTATCTTCGCTTCTTCGCCGTGGTTTGTAGTGCACTTTCTTCCTAATTATGGGTGAAGATCGAACTTTGCCGTTGGTCCTGAACATCCCCTGCGCTGATATCCTTTTGCCTCAGTGTAGACCAGGGTGGGGGGGGGGGGGTGGGGTCAAGAAACGCAAATTAACAACTTGCGTGTCCTCGTCAAGAAAATCATGCCACAGGCAAACGGGGGAGAGAGTCGGGGGGTCAGACGTGTTACGATACACAGTCCTCTGGCTCACTCTCGCTTTTTACTGTGCTCTGTTTTGCGGACGAAACTGGGGCATAGTTGATCATGTGCGATTCCTGATGTGTTTTTGGTGCAGCAAGGGGGACAGCTTCAATATGCCACGCGCGTCGGATCAATGTGGTGTGACCAGCGCCGGTAATTTTTCTCCCGCCAACGCATCAATATCCTATGAGAGGGCCGCTCGTGCGCAAACAAACCCCGGGCTCTTTCAAACAAAATGCAGGCTACGAGCAGTTGCTGCTGAATGGTGAAGTGACTTTTGGTAGTACTCCTCCCACCCCAACACAGTGGAATATTCCGATTCCCAAGGTGTGTGGTGGTGACGCGGGCGGGCAATACACATCAATAAAAAACACGGTTTGCCCCCCGGCAGGATCCCGGGAAACCCCGGCCGGGCCCGGAAATTCCGGGCCCGGGACCGGGATTTTGAAATCCCGGCCGGGATCCCGGGGAAATCCCGGCCGGGTCCGGCCGGGGTCCGGCCGGGAATCCCGGGGGTTCTCAGTCTCAGGTCGCTTGGACCGAGGTCATCTCAGACCTATGGCTTTCAGTCCCCAGTTTCAGATTCAGACCTGCTGATCCAGAACCGCACCCTCTCCTTCCACACCAATTGTATCCACTGCTCATGGGTCCGAGTGACGACGATAGCAATGACGATGGCTCCATAGCAAAGATGGCTACCACTGTCAAAGCTCATCTGGAACAGAAACTGTCCCAGATGGAAGTCTCCTGTATAAATACAGGGTTCGGGGTTACCACGAGTGTAACGCAGATACGTGCAGGTGTGTCAAGAGAGTGTGCAGCTCACAGCAGTTCCGCATCCTCCTCCTGGTTGCTGAACTCCACAGTCCTAGGACGACGAAGAGGACGACGAGGGTCGACGTAGGCTTATCTTACGCTACGGCAGGGGTGGACTCAGCCACCCCGGGGGCAGGTTGAACAGGTTGTGTGGTTCCACTGATCAACATGTAGGTCGGCCTGTCTGATAAGACTCAGCCACCCTGCGGGTCAAGTGATTACAAAAGGGTGCCTATTTGACCAAAAGGCAAAATTTCCTCCCGCCATGCTCCCGTACCACAGAGGCTGTTGTGTTTTGCCTCTGTGTATGCGTACGTTTTGCGATGACGGGGTGTGGAACCTGGCGTAGACCGAGCTACAACCAGGAACCAACGGCCCAACTCGGCGCCGTGGGTCAATTTTTGTGAAAAGGCCTTGACCAGAGGCATCCCCCTAACACTAAATTTGCTCTGTTTCACCTGAACCGACCAACCAGGCACCGTGAGGAGGCATCAGAGCCCCTCGTGGACAGCCGCAGCACCCTTCCTTTACTAACGTCAGGTTCACCACTAGCACGAAGCATCACTGTTTTACGTCAGGTATGGCAAATGCCCACCCAAGGAAGTCGAGGAGTTTGAGCCGTTGGAAGTTACCAGAGGGACAAGCAAGAGGGATCTGCAAGCAGTGATGTCTGTTGTACCCTTGGACCACATTAAACTCAAACTGAACCCTCAGTCGTCCTTGATCGCCCGACAAGGTTCCTTTCAGCTTTCTAACAGATGGGTACTGCAACTGTCCAACTATCTACAGACTCACATCCCAGAAGGTGCAGTCCAGGTTCCACAGAGCAAATTAAATGTTAGCATTTCTGCACAACTACCGGTACGCAAATCGCAGCGGCGGTGGAAGTGACTGACTCGAAAACGGCGAGGTATCAGTCTTGACGCTGGAAAATTCCGTTTGGAAATACCAAACACATCCACAGAAAGTGGAAGGAATGGGCGCCAAGATGATGCGAACGATTTTTGGGGGGGGGAGGGGGTGGACTGCTCTGTATCGTGATACCCGCGAGGGCAACCAAATGCAGAACAGGGAGGCACAGGCGCACACACGAAGGCAGCACACAAGTGGCAAGTGGCAGGGGCTGGGGTCTGGGGCTGGGGCGCCGCGCGATTCGCTTCTCCTGACTTTCTGATCCGGCAAACTACAAACACAAAAGCAGTACATGCACTGCAACAACAACCTCCGAAGGGAGCCACAATACCCTCGTGACTCCAAAGCAGCTGATGGCATCGGAGGGCAATCAGCATCATACGACGTCTCACAGCTGCAGAACAAGACGTCAGACACAGACAGCAAGGAATACGATATACACACACACGGACGCACACACTGTGCCGGACAAATCACTCCTCATCGTCACTCTCAGCGTCATTCACACGGAGTGACGGGAATGTCCGCCGGAAGCCACACTCCTTGCCGTACGCACCTCGCACATCTTGATTGATGGCCAAGAGCGAGAGCTTTGCGTGGGAGTCGCGGGACATAGCACTCCGGCACACGGGGATGGCTTGCATCATGACAGAGAGTGCGCTGTCAGGTGCTGTGCAGGAAGGGGGCAAGGTGAGGAGAAACAACACACGCTCAGCAAGAGGCTTGAGCGTCTCGTTGGTAAGCTGGCGTTTCCAGAATACCCTCTCTGAGCCGACCTCGTGCTCCGACACTGCCGAAGTGTACGCCTGGTACATGGGCGCGGTGACGTCGAAGCCGATGTGCTTGCCGAGGTCTTCGCGTGGCAGCAGGTCATCCAGCATCTCCAGGGTCTCGTACCCCTCCGGAGTCAGCTGGCGCACAGAGAGGTAGAACCCCCGGCCCGTTTCCGAGGATTCGCGCCACCGGCTCTGCAGACCGTTGTAGAAGGTCTTGGACACGCGGGCTGCGAGTCCATCCCCCGTGCTCGCCCTCTGGAGGATGTCGATCAGCTCCTCCACCTCCGCGTAGATCGTCGCCGATCCAACCGTCCCGGGTGCCTGCGCGTTGCTGTACCGCGACAAAGCGGCTCTTACCGGCGCCGCGGCACGGACGAACTCCGTCAGCATGTCCTGAAGCGCCTCAGAACCGACGGTCTTCAGCAGCACAGCAAGCTTCTCGAACGTGGGGGGAGTGTAGGCATTGCCAATCCCGGTAGCCATGTACGAGTACAGCATGGCGACACGCTCTTCAAAGTGCTCCGCGCAGTCGAGCATGCTGACGAAGCGTGTGTCGTAGATCCGGGGTGCACGTTTGATGGCCACCGCCTCCTGCAGAGTGCTCTTCATGTCGGCGTGTGCTGCAGACATCAAGCTGCAAAGCTCCCCAAACGTCTTTGCGTTGGCAATCGCATCCTTGTGCGCCTCGGTCACCGCGGCCTTGCAGAGGCCCTTCATCTTGTCCAGAAGTTTGTCCTGTTCCCGCGTTGTCGTCGATGCCGACTGCTTCCGCAGCTTCGCCAATAGGACACCCGCCGTGTGTGTCTGGGGGTCGCTCTGCACACTTCTTTGGTGGTCCCGCCACTTGTTCTGCTTTTTCGCGTCACCAAACACGTAGTTCGTGAGGTGGAAGAAGTCGAGCAGGGGGTCCTCGGCGGCCTTCATCATCCGACGAACATCGGAAAGGGTGTTGTTCAGCAGGTGAGCCAGGCAGGATACGTACGGGATGTGAGCCTCTCCTGCTAGGTCGCGCGACATCTTCACGTTCGACCCACCACGATCGCTGCGCACGACCCTCACCTGTTCAATCCCCACACCGACAGCAGCGAGAGATTCCTCCAGCGCGGTGCGCACCGTAAGACCTGTAAACGGGACATCCGAATACTGTAGCGGCAGCGCAACGGACGTTGTAGCGGTCTGTGCAATGAACAACACGACATTCTGACCCTGGATCGTCGAACCACAGTCGTGGACGATGCTCAGATCTTGTCCTGCGAGCATATCGGCAATCGTGTCGAGGTGGTTGTCGTAGACGGTCGCCCCGCTCCTCTGCCAGACCTTCTGCATGTTGACGTCTTCTGGGATGGTGAGCCCAGAGACGGCACGGAAGACCTGCGTCGCGCCACGAAACGAGAGCCCTGCCATCGTGCACACCTCCAGCAGCGTTTCCCGGACGTTGGAGTTTGCTGGTGCGGGTCGGTTGCTCGAAGGTGTGGATCGGTCGGCTGCTGGTGTGGATCGGTCGGCTGCTGGTGTGGATGCGTCACGGTTTGGCGTTGAGGCGTCGACTGGGGTCGTTGCATTGCGACCGTGGCCCTTCGTACCCACGTGGCTCGTGAGGTCGTGCCTGTCGACGCCGGGTGCAAACGCCCACTTGCACGGAGCACACACGGGCACCTCCTGCTCGTCGCAGCATCTCGCCGTGGCCTTCGCGAACCTGTACCCGTCGGTCGTGGCCTCCGCTTTCGTCTTGACTGAAAGCCACTTGAACTCGGAGAAGCGGGTCGACAAAGACTGGGCAGGCTGCAGCTTCGGGGGGGTCAGGTCAGCTTGGCTGCTGAGGCTCTCGGCGAGGGCGGCCTTTGCCGGGCGGCGCAACTTCCCCGTCGGCGTGCGCAAGGCCACTGCGCTGGCGGCGAGCTCCTTCTTCTTCCGTCCGAGAGCAATCAGGCGGGCGATCTTCGGCATGAGGGGGGCTTTCTCATTCTCTGTGAGGACCCCTTCAGCGACGGCCAAATCGATCAGCGGCTGCCTCTTCCGCTTCACCTCCTTCAGCACCGCCTCAATGGCGTCGTCGATGTCGTCGTCGTCGTCGTCGTCGTCGTCGTCGTTGTCAGTGGTGGGGTCCGGTTCCGGGGCCGCTACCTCCGCCTTGCCTCGGCGAGGTTGCTTGCGGCTCTTGCCGCCGTCGCCATCGCTGTCGCCGTCATCCGCATCATCCCTCGCCCTCTTCCCTCCTTTCTGCCCTGGTGCTGCATCACCAACGAGCAGGAAGGAAAAAAAAATGAGGAGTAACAAAAGAGTACGGTGCATGTTTGCTGTTGTGGAAGGTTTCTCTGCCGGGTGTGTGTATGCGGCGCAGTTACGTGGGGGGGGGGGGGGGCGGGGCGGGGTTGTGGGGTCCAAGTCACGTGCGGTATATGTGAGGTGAAATAGTCGGGTCCAGCAAAAACTAATGACATCGGGTGGATCGCAAAGGGGAAGGGGGCAACGGCAGCGTGCAATGTGCAATGTGCAAAACTCTCAAGTCATCTTACCACCCACCTACACCTGACCCCGGGGGGGTCCCGGGATGACCCCGGGATACCCCGGGGTCATCCCGGGATTTCCCGGCCGGGATCCCGGGATTCCCGGCCGGGAAATCCCGGGAATCCCGGAATTTCCCGGAACCCGGCCGGGCCCGCCCGGGATCCCGCCCGGGGGGCAAACCGTGAAAAAAATATACGATGTGTCCCCCTCCCTTCCAACTTGATTTGCCGTTGTGACGAACGGCCTGTGGCCAGCCCCCAAGCCATACCAACACCCTGTGCCCCTATGCAGAGATGTGAAAATCCCCAGCCCCTCCCTCCAACCCCCCCCCCCCCCCTGCATCCCATCCGATGTTAGTGGCTGTACTCTTTACCCCCATACACAGTGAATTCCGACGCGGTATTCCAGATCACTCTCCCACAAAACAACGGAGGCAAACGCGTGGGAGGGTGATGTCCAACACCTTACCTCACCTCACCCAGGCTCATCAGCTGTCGGCTGAGTGGGGAAATATCGCTTCTCTTCTATTGGGGCATCGCCCCCCTCCTGTCTGCAACACGCCGGTCCCCTTTCTCCTGTTGAGTGAAACGGGCGTTTCTTTTGTGAAAAAGACACCATAACCTAGACCTGAAAATGAAATGTAATGCAGGCGCCGCAGTTTGCAGCCGGAGGGCCTTCATTCTGTGGCAAGCTGTCAGTTTGTCACAGCCCTCCGTTCTGCACTCCGGGGGGGAAGGGTTCCCGACGGATCTGGTCTCTCAATTCATAACCCCCGCCCCCGAATAATATATATTATTAGCGTTAAATACTGCGGCCTTAATTTACGACCAGGGGTCAGGACCCCGAGTGGGTGTATTTCACGAGCGAAGCGAGTGAAATACACCCAAACGAGGGGTCCTGACCCCTGGGAGTAGATTAACCCGCAGTATTTAAATCCAATACCTGGGACCCCCCGTGTTTAAGTCCCCCCCCTGGAGGCGATTTTCGGCCGGGGGGGACTTAAACACGGGGGGGGCGGACCTAAACACAGGGGGGGCTTAAACACGGGGGTGGCACAGTGGAGACCAAGAAGACCTCTTCCTCTGCTGTCGTAGGGGGGTAATTCCGGTCCGGATGGACTTTTGGCACCCCACTTTTCGACTCTGACAGCACCTGGAGGGCCTAGGGGCCACCTGATGACCCTCCAGACCAGCCCACCCCCGTGTTTAGGTCCCCCTGTGTTTAAGTCCCCCCCCTGCCAGACCCCCAGGGGGGGACTTAAACACGGGGGTAAGGGGGGGGGACTTATACACGGGGGGTCCCAGGTACATGTTTTTATCGTACGTATCGAGGATTATGCAAGGCGGGTGGGCTGGGGCGGGTGGGGATGGGCTGCAGCAATTTTTCATCCTGCGGGTGGTCACGAGTGGGGGGGCTGCAATCTGGCATTTTTCACACTTTTTCGAGACAAAGAGATTTTGCCGAAATTTTTGGGTGGATTTTTCAGGTGGTCGGAATTCAACCTGGCGGTGAAAAATCGCGGGATACGGCCGATCCACGGTCATTCCGTGGGTTTCTGAAAAAGCTCCTCTCAAAAAGTGCCTGTTTGGGAGGTGGCCCGAGAGGCCGACCGACCGGTCGGGTTGGTCACCTTGTCATACCAGGCTCTGGGCTGTACTACAAGTCCAGGTGCTCAGCAGCCACCTTCGGGGTGGGCCTCATGTGGGTCCCGAGGACGCTCTTGTGCCAGCCCCTCGACCCCCAGGGTGGTGGCGGAAAATAAATGCGTAAATTAATCCGAAAATTATTTTACGCCGTAAATTAATCCAAAAATACTTCACGGGAGTTTAGGTGGGTTTTCTGTTTAGGGGCCTTAAATAATTCTCGATCAGTACTGGTGCCCCTGATTTACCCCTTTTTCACTACGCACAAACTACGCAATCTGGGGGGGGGTCTCGCTTTTTGGTCCCCCCCCAGTTTTTTTGGTCCCCCTTTCTGTGTGGCTACTGAGACAGGACTGGAGGCACTGCGCTGACCGAGCAAAAAATTATTGCCAGAACTCACTATACACCGTACGAAAGAACGCACGACATGTGGGGCGGGACTCCAGAAACACCTGGGCAAGGTTGCCCCATGCCCAGAAACACCTGAGAAGGAAGTGAGTTCCAGGAGCCGCGTAGAACACCCTCGAGATTGTGAATGATGATACGATCACAGCCTTCAGGGCGATGCGAGGTGCCACCCTGAAGGTGGCCCTTGACATCAAGGAGAGCGTCGGCCGAGGGGTCGACGAAAAGCTGAAGAAGGCGCTACTGGCACTGGATCCCGCGGGGTATACGGAGGTCACCGCCACACAGGCAACCTCCGCTGACAACGTCCAGGAGACGTTATCCGAGGGGATCACAACGGCACTAGAGATCTGTGTCACGGGATCCAGGCGCCCACTCTCCCTCGACGGTCTGGGGATTGTTGTTGGGTATGGTGTCGTTTCCTGCAGCTGCAAAAAAGCGTAGCAACTGTGCTTCCTTCTTCCTTAATGATGCGTTGACGCTTCCACCCGGAGGAGCTGAAGCAGGCACCGCTTAATGATGCGTTGATGCTTCCACCCGACGAGCTGAAGCAGGCACCGCGCCAAAGGGCACCCCCAAAGAGACCTGCAAAGACTGCGTCGAAACCCGCACCGAAGGCTGCCAGCGCTGCAGCACCTGAAGAACCTGCAGCACCTGCAGCACCTGAAGCGCCTGCACCCTCACTGACCCCGGAACAGCAAGAACTCCTTGAGTTTGGGGTCCCGGCATAGAGACAGAGAATGGCTGAGTAGATCAAAAAATGAGACCCCCCCCCCCTTTTCACTACGCACAAACTACGCAATATGGGGTCGTCAGGGGCACCACTCAGTACGATAAAAAATTGAAAAATGTCCTTTTTCTTTGCTTCCGCGGTTTCCTGCAGACTCGCCCTATCGCACGTGCGTTGTTGATCGACGCTCAATCCCCCCCTTCAACCCCCGCTCCCACATGCAGGCAAAGTAATTTCTTCACTGTGTTTTTTGTGCGATACAGCGGGGAGGAAAAAGAACATTAACGGCGGACCCCCAAATCAATCGCCGCTTCTTCACCCACTACCGCCTTCTGCCCAACGGCGGAGAACGGTGGGATTGACAAGGAGGGGAAATCTATGTTTGTGGAGTGGTGTCGCACACCGACACGCAGAGAGACGACCCCTGGTGGGTGTGTGGGGTGTGAGGCGGCGGGGGATGCGGTGCTATTGTGGTTTCCGGCGATCAACGGAAATCTGACCCCCCCCCCTCTCGCTTTTCCCATTATTCGTTATTTCTACTTCACGTTGTGATGGCTCAGCCACGCAAAGTGATGGATCACGCCTTCGCAAAAGGACCCACCTCACGCTGCCAAGGGCACAATAAAAGAAAGGGTCACGGGTTGGCCGGAACATCCAGATCCCCCTCAACGGCAGTACTCAAATTTGACAGTAAATAATATCGCTCCGTTGTTGGGATCAATCGAACAACCCCACTCTGGCCGACGTGCCCCTTCTTGTTGCTCTGCTTGCCACAGTACAGTATACCAACAAATACCGGTGGGGTACGAACATCGGTGGGGTAAAAACACCGGAGGGGTACAAACACCGGTGGATTTTGCAGTTTTGGGGAGCTAAGGTGGGTTTGTACCCCACCGATGTTTTTACCCCACCGGTGTTCTTACACCTGAAATCATGAGACAATGCAATTTTTGACCCCACTCACCCCCACCCTGCACGTCACTACGGGGGATTCCAGAGAAGACGTACAGCTTCATTTGGTGTTCCTTTAGGGTTCAACCAGCCAATCCCACTTCACCACCTCGGAACGAACAACCACCTTGGTCGGCACGCGCCTCCGCCGCCACTGGCCGGTTCGCAGACGCACCCACGTTGCACTACTGCAGACCCACCTTCTGGTTGTAGAGTGCCTAGCGGTCGCCTGGACAACAACGGGGTTCACAAACCCGCACCTCAACTTCCGAAGGTCGTCGAGAATCGCTGCCGATGCTGGGGTGCTGAGAGTAGCAGGCCTGCCACCCTCGTTTACAAGGGTCGTATATTTGCCCTCGCTCCTCTAGTGCCGCATCGCACGCCCCATGTACCGGGCTCGCCTTGCTAGGATGCCGTGCGTCCAACCGCCGTTTCAACTTCTGACAGACGCATTGTATATGCATCAAAGAGCGAGGCGATGCCGCGGTACAGAACCCCTGAAAATTGCATTGTCCCAGTGTATCATCGGGGTATAAACATCGGTGGGGTACGAACTCCGGTGGGGTATAAACACCGGTGGATTTCACGATTTTGGAGGGCTAAGGTGGGTTATTACCCCACCGGTGTTTATTGGTATACTGTATATAGTATTGTCTCGTGGAAGGATTTCCCTTCCCATTTTTATATTGCGCATCTCACACGGATGCGGTCGAAAAGGAAGCGAACACTTGTCCCAACAGTTGGTGGCGGGGCCGGAATTCTTCTGACCAAAAATATCAGGCCCCATTTCGGCACCTCTGGGCTCCGGCTTTGTCGACCTCCCTTTCCCCTCCCCCACACTCTCTTTGCGCTCCACTCGTCTGAGGCAGGAGACGTGGAATAAGTACCAGAGGGCGCGATGCATTCGCGTGGTGATATTTGGCCCCATTCCCTATCCCACTATTCACGGCATTTTCGTAATGGGGGCTGCTGAGGTCAGCTTATTACGAAGCAACCGTCTGCGATAATATCGAAACGAATGACCAGGGTCAGTACACTGCTGGATCTGTACACTGCCTTCTGAGAACGAGAAGCCAGTTGTCTCATATTTGAGGGATCGGCGTTGCCCCAGCCTGGGGAAGCTTTGTGTGATTTTCTTCTATGCGAGCCGGAACCCGCCCCCCCGCCCCCACAACGAAGTCATCAGGATGCCTGTGGGGGAGTGGCGTGTCCAAAAGAGCGGGAGGATTTGTGTTCCACTTCGAACAAGATAACTGCAGGCAGCACTGCGACTGGTTTGTCAGAGTTCGGTGCAACCACAGCCTGTCAACCAAACGCCCTCGGCATGCACCAACCCCACCCTCCATCAGGATGGGTGTGTCTCAAGGGTTTGTGTGGTGAAGGTTTTGTATGCTTTTAATGGCCGAACGGGATGTGTGTGAACCTCACGTGTCGAGTCTCCCCCATCTTCCCGTTGTGATGTCGCTTCAGAATCGAACAATCCTGCGCCCGTTCACCGCTCCAATGTGATGGGGCAGGCTTGTTAGAAGTGGCGGATTGAATCTTGTTCACTGCGCAAGGCTGCAGGGTCTAGCGCACCTACTTGAATCTTTGGTTTCTATCGGTGTCGATCGGAATTTTGAATTGATGAGCCACACTGTATCCAGGAGTGTTTCTTCGATTCAGCGCAGCAAAAAAATTCACCCGCGTATGTTCCGATGCCCGATGCGTTGTATTCACTTCAAACCGACCAACTATTCCATTACCCCGCCCGCACTCTCAGAAAATGATGGAACGAATTGCCAGCTCTGCGTGAGGGTGCCGCGAAGCATTTGCTCCCGAGCCCAAACCCAATTAAACCACCCAAGCGGACAACTATGCTGCTTGGGGGTTTTCTGAAAAACAAACCAGCCCACGAAAAAAACCCCCCCAAAAAAAACCCCTCCCCAGTCATCCCGCACGCCAGGGTGTGGTCGTCCATAAGTGTACTTTTCACTTGAAGACGTGCAATAGAATTAAAACCTCCGAAACCTGGACAGCGATATCCGGCGAACGAAACGAAAACGGCTGAGGGGCTTCGTTTCTGTCCGAGTGCCTAACTGTGAGCTTCCTCACAATCCAGGAGCGACACTGGCACATGCTGGCATGGCGAAGCCTTGTTGATTTCCCTTTGGACCCGTAAACAAACCGAGGGTGATTTCCCCCTGTGTGGTCCTGTTCGGGCAAACAGCCTCTCAACCCATTTTGTCTTTGTATTCTATTGGGCCTGGAAACAGGCTGATGCAGGCTCGATTACAGAAAAGAAAATCAAACGCACCCGCACCCGCACCCACATTCAACCTTTTGTTTAGTGCAGGCCGCCCTGAGCGACCTGTGATGGATCCTTCACTGCACACACCCTACAAACTACAAAGGTGGAAAGCGCACCGCAAAACACCGCTCTTGATGCGATCTCCGCTGTGCAAACCCACACCCCCTCTCAACGAGGTGGCTCTTGGAACGTCTCTCGCCCGAGAGGTTTCATCACCCCCCCCACCCCCTACTCCCAGTCTTTCCGTTGCGGCTATTTACCCTTGCAGCCAGCAGAACCACTCATCTTTTCACGATTCGCTTCCCGAAGATTTCGCGAGCCAGCAGGTTTGTGTGCAACGAGGGGGGTCGTCCTCTATTGCCATATTGCCTGCGGCAGCGAGATGGGAGGAAAACGAGGCAAGATCGGAGATGGGCGAATTCGTGTGCCGTTTTGTATTTGCCTTCTTTTTCACACACAACAAGAAGCTTGTCACAGTGAAAAGGATAGGTGGCAGCGCTTTGGGTGACAAACACAATCTACCTTGCCTTGTTGCTATGACTGTGCGCACATTCACGCCAACCTTCATCAGGCAAAACACGTGAGGTTTGTTCACCCGGGTTTGGCGCACAAACGCCTTCTCTTTTTTAAAAAAATGATTATGGGGGTCTTCGCTACGGGGTGATCGTCAGTGCATTTTGATGCATTTCCTAAGGAAACTAGGTGAAAACTGACGAAGAGTAACGAAGCATAACGACCAGCGAAGACCCCCAATACTTCCTAAAATTTTAAAAAACACACGCTATTATATCCCTCCCCAACCCCGGCAAAGCCGAGGGAGGGGAGGGGAGGTGCCGGGATTTCTGCTGAGAGTTTTCTTCAAAATAAAAGCTTCTTCATCAGCTTTGCCCCGAGACCCCCCCCCCTCCCCTCGCCGCCCCCAAAATGGAACCCGGCCTTTGGAACTCATGTTGGAACGAATGGGACGCGCCTGTCGCCAAAAGGACTTATTGAACTCACCTCTTTTATCTCTCGCTGTCGGTATCTACTTAGATCATCTCCTTCCTCAACAGGAATTCTCCCTTTGTTTTTTTTGGCGCTGCGTTTCCGATGCTGCTGTGTCGCATTCAATGTGACGTCCTGAGTTTTCATCCACAGCAGAAACCCCATCACAGAATGTGGCAATTTTTCAACAAAAAAACCCCCCCCCCCCGATTTTTCTGTTCGTATCCCATATCGAAACCAGCAAACCTGGGTTTGCCACACAGCTTCACCTCGCCACCTCGCACCGTCTCCTCTCGATCATTTCTCCTTTCCCGGGTCTGGGGGTGTCTTGGGTGGGCTTCAGGGGGTGGGGGTGTGTTCAAATCATGAGACACAGAATAAGGAGGGGTGTATTTCCTTCGCTTCTTTTTTTTTGGCAAAAGATCTTTCGGTTCAGAGTTCCTGGCAGTTTTTTCTCACAAGAAAATGGTGAAAATTGCGCCAAAAACACGACGTAGCGCACAACGTGGGGGGACGGGAACGAAGTTAACCCTTTCTGTCCGGGGGGTATTTTTTCGATTTTTGGGAAAATTCGCCTTCCCAAGTAATAACTATTTATTACCGTGAAAACAAAGTACGGTAAAATCGACGAGGTGGGGTGAGACGGCCACGAGGGGCCGAAGGCCCCGAGTGGCCGTCGAACCCCAACCGAGTCGATTTTACCGTACTTTTCAAGGTGATGACATGTTTTTCTTGCACAATACGCAACTTTTGAACGCCAAAACCGCCTTTTGGTCGTTTTTTCTCTTCACGCCGTGAGAAAAAATCGTAAAATCGCTTTATTACCGTGAAAACGAAAAACTGTGCCCCATTTTTGAGGTTGCTCATGTGAGTATGTCTGAGAACACCAATATACAGAGGTTCCAGGCTGTACCACGTCCTGACTGAGATCGACTCCACAGGGGATGTCGTCCAGAGCGCCAAGTCTGGGGTATTCCGCCCTCAAGAACGGCGAGTCACACCTCATCTCGTTCTGATTTGCCCTCGACAGCTTCGTCTTCCTGGGGATCCCTGGTTCTGCTGGTTGACCTGTGGTTCACCGTGAAGAACCATTACCTGCTGTGCGACACGGTATGCAGCATACACTTCTAAAAGGTCTATCTGCTTGCGGTGATCGTACTTCTCACGCCGCGGGGTGCTGCGCTTCTGGCTCTGGGCAGAGGTCGGGGGGAGCTGGATAGCGTGGCCGATGAACCCACCGCACCAACCCACCCCGCAGCCGACCTGGTGACCTGCAGACCCGCTCAGGCCTGATTTGTGCATTCACAAAATCAGCCGCAGGTCCCTTCCAGAAAATCACTGTACGGACTTTTTTTTCACGCCAAAAAAAGCGTGAAAAAAAAGAAAAAAAGCGTGAGAAAAAAGAAAAAAGCGTGAGAAAAAAGAAAAAGGCGTGAGTGGTGCCCCTGATTTACCCCTTTTTCACTACGCACAAACTACGCAATCTGGGGGGGGGGTCTCGCTTTTTGGTCCCCCCCCAGTTTTTTTGGTCCCCCTTTCTGTGTGGCTACTGAGACAGGACTGGAGGCACTGCGCTGACCGAGCAAAAAATTATTGCCAGAACTCACTATACACCGTACGAAAGAACGCACGACATGTGGGGCGGGACTCCAGAAACACCTGGGCAAGGTTGCCCCATGCCCAGAAACACCTGAGAAGGAAGTGAGTTCCAGGAGCCGCGTAGAACACCCTCGAGATTGTGAATGATGATACGATCACAGCCTTCAGGGCGATGCGAGGTGCCACCCTGAAGGTGGCCCTTGACATCAAGGAGAGCGTCGGCCGAGGGGTCGACGAAAAGCTGAAGAAGGCGCTACTGGCACTGGATCCCGCGGGGTATACGGAGGTCACCGCCACACAGGCAACCTCCGCTGACAACGTCCAGGAGACGTTATCCGAGGGGATCACAACGGCACTAGAGATCTGTGTCACGGGATCCAGGCGCCCACTCTCCCTCGACGGTCTGGGGATTGTTGTTGGGTATGGTGTCGTTTCCTGCAGCTGCAAAAAAGCGTAGCAACTGTGCTTCCTTCTTCCTTAATGATGCGTTGACGCTTCCACCCGGAGGAGCTGAAGCAGGCACCGCTTAATGATGCGTTGATGCTTCCACCCGACGAGCTGAAGCAGGCACCGCGCCAAAGGGCACCCCCAAAGAGACCTGCAAAGACTGCGTCGAAACCCGCACCGAAGGCTGCCAGCGCTGCAGCACCTGAAGAACCTGCAGCACCTGCAGCACCTGAAGCGCCTGCACCCTCACTGACCCCGGAACAGCAAGAACTCCTTGAGTTTGGGGTCCCGGCATAGAGACAGAGAATGGCTGAGTAAATCAAAAAATGAGACCCCCCCCCCCCTTTTCACTACGCACAAACTACGCAATATGGGGTCGTCAGGGGCACCAGTGAGAAAAAAGTAAAAAGCGTGAGAAAAAAGTGATTACCGTAACCGGGCGTGCGTGAAAAAAAGTTGCGTGGCGTCCAAGAAATTGTCTTCTACTCCACCTTTTTCAACATTTTTTTTAATCGGGAACTGCGTTTGCGCAGAACGTTGCATTGTTCCGGTTTTTTTCCCGAAAAAAAATTTCACATGTGGGCCTCGCCCAAGAAACCAAAAATCGAGGTGCAAAAAATCCAGAAAAAAATTCGGGGCGGTGTGTGACCGCCCAAAAAATCCGGGTTCTATGGCGTTCTCGAACAGTTCTGCTCCAGCGCAGTTCCCGATAAAAAAAAATGTTGAAAAAGGTGGAGCGGAAGACAATTTACTTGGGAAGGCAGTGGTTTACACAAGGCAAATAAATCAACAGGTGCAAAAACACCTGTTCTGAGGGACCTGACTGTGAGCCACCCCAGCGACCCCGTTAGCCCGTTGGGCACCTGGATCGAGGTAGAACACCCTTCCCTGCCCCTCTGGGGCCATGGAGGATGTCCGCCCGATGACTGACGGCATCAAATCTCCATCAGAGAATTCCACCATATTTCACTGATGGGTGGCTGGAGGCCGAAATCGGGTGGTGCATCGGCACAGCCCGTTGGGGCGGATATTCGAGATGCAGAGGTCTGAAAACTGATTTCCCAGATGACATCTGTCGGAAACCTTTCCCTTATCGAAGGAATCGGGCAAAAAGATGCCTGGGAAAGCTCGATACCTCCCACGCAGGTTCAGGAGGCGGTTTCAAGGGCAAAACCACCGAAAATTCCACCTTGTGATGCAATTTTGTTACAGAGCCAAGTTGGTCGGAGTTTCGCTTTTCCGACCAACTCTTGTTGCATTTGAAAGATTCGTCCACCCCGTTTCCACCATAAAAAGAAATCTTGAAAAATTCGAAATTCAAATAACTTTGCCTGCATAGGCAAAGTGAAAGCCACTGTAGTGGCCATACCTGCCCAAGACCCTCTGATACCCACCCAGCCCCCCCAGCTCTCGCGCCTGTGATGGGTCGAAATGTGTTCTGTGGGTCTGCATATCGATGTGTTTTTGCGGAGAATAACCCCAGAGCTTTCCACGATCGGGGGAGTCGAGCGAAATGGGGCACAAGAACACCTGATATGGTTGACCCGTAAATAGGGGCCGTGAGGGACTACCCAAACCCGAAAATCTCATCTGAGGGTGCAATTGTCCTCCGGCAGTACGTTGGACGGATCTCCACCTTTCCCATGAACCCTTGCTGCATTTGAAAGGATTGAGCTCCCCCTTTTTACCATACAAAAAAATCTTGAAAAATTCGAAGTGCATAATTATTTACTTACGTAAGCAAAGTGCAAAGCCACTGTAGTGGCTTCCCGGACAGAAAGGGTTAAAAAAACACACGCACCAAAAAAAAAATATTTTTTTTGACGCCGGAGCGGAGAACCCCTTCCAAAGGTATTTCTTTGAACAGATTCGTGCTGCGCCAAAGTGTGGGAGTGCTTTCGACAAAACGTGCTTTTTCTCTTTCTCTCTCTCTGTGCCTCTCGAGGTATATCAGTTTTCATATGGCACGCGCCACTGCACCAACGAGAGAAGGGATTGCCGGTGGTGCGGAACTCCACGATATGGTACCCTTCCTCCCACCCCACCTCCCAATCGCCCAATCTCTCTCTCTCCCTCTCCCTCTCTCTCTATCTCGCCCCATCTTTCTCTCCGCCATATGCATTCTCTTCCCTCAACCCAAACCCGACAACACCCGCCAACGCTTCTTCTTTTTTCCTTCACGTCGCTTATCAAACGGCACTCGGGGGCGCCTTCTGCCTACAAGCTGCACTCCAGCAGGGGATGGCGTATCTGGGGCATGTCGTTGCCCCGCCGAGCCAGATTCTGTGATGCTCGTTTTGTCCAGAGTCACAAAAGAAGGTGCCGTCTCACATCCCATATACCGTATACGTAAATATTTTGGAACGTAAATATTTTGGAACGTAAATATCCTACCTCTGCTACCAGTCCACCGAATGGGACATCTGGCAGAGGCTGCGCAAGCTCGCCCAAACATACGATGTCACCACCCACCTCCGCTACATCCCGTCGCATGTTGGGGTGGTAGGGAACGAACTTGCTGACAAGCAGGCGCAGATCGGTGCGTTCAAGCCCCAGATGGAGCCGATCAGCCTCGCGTCGGCCCGTGTCACCCTCCGCCGACACATATACAGCGGGACCACGTTGCCCCGCACAGACAGCGTGTACGCGTATCGGTCAGGAATCGGGGAGACGCGACTGCAGCGCCCTGACCTCCGCATGGAGGGCCTTACCCGCTTAGGGGAAACCACCATCCGCCGCCTCCGGGCCGACCACCACCGCCTGGTGTACGACCACGACGTCCCGGGCAGCGCACAACCACCGTGCAAACCCTGCCTGAAGCTTGCGCCGGACAGCCCCCCGCCTGGGGTCTCGCTGAAGCACCTATTCTTCGGCTGTCCCGCGACAGCGTCAGCCCGACACCACCTCACAGCCACAAGCGTGCACAACCTGCTGCTGCACAACTGCAAGGGGGCCCTACGCTACCTGGCTGAGGCAGGGGTGACGGAGCACAGCGAGAAGGACTACCTGATCTCGTGAAACCTGCAAAAATCAACAGCGGTCAAGGGCTTCGGCCTGACACCCCAGCACCCCCCCCCCCCCCCCCACCCCCAGACCCACGTCACTTTCCACGGGCCGCCAGGCGCGTCAGCGTCGGCGACCGCCCGCCCCCAGTCTGAGAGGCAGCAGCCACGACTCGGCAGGAGGCGGGCACAACAAAAAAAGGGAGAGTCGTCACTGTGCATATCAGCACGGTCCCGCCCTCTGAGCCAGACTAACCCGCCCATAAAGGAAAAGAGGAAGAGGCGACGTAAGGCAATGCCTCCGTGCGGCAAGGAGAACACGAAACAGCGTCCCCCCTCACCGGGGGACGCGACGAGCACGGCCAAAAATCGTTCAAAAATCGTTCAATATTATGGAACGTAAATATTTTGGAACGCTGGTGGGTTGGCGTTCCAGATTTTTTTCGTTCCATAATATTTACAGGGCTTTCTGCGACTCGGGGACTTGGACCAGGTGATCGGACGGCATACAGAGTCCCTGACGGGACCTACTCGTGCACTTTTCGCGCGATTCCTGACGCAAGCCGTCCTCACCACCGAGTCCCCAACTGGCCCTGTAAATATTATGGAACGTAAATATTATGGAACGGACCGGCCAAAAATGGGCCCGTTCCATAATATTTACGTTCCATAATATTTACGTATACGGTATACCCTCAAGAAAACGCTTGCCGGTGAATATTCAGGCCAGCGACGAGATTTTCCCGGAATTCAAATTCCCTCGTTTATTTTTTCCGCACACTCGTGTGAGCAGAAAGTCACCCACCACAGCAAGCATCCAAACGTGCTCTATACACTAACCCCACCCTTCATCAGGCTCAGGGTGTGATTATCACTTCAGGGTTTGTGTGTAGAAGCGTCAACGCATCAACAAACAAAATACAGGCTAAGAGCGGTTGCTGCTGAATGGTGAAGTGACTTTTACACCAAACCCGCCCTCCTCACGCAAAGGCATGTTCGGAATCATTGCCACCGGTATTCGAGGGGAGCAGACAGGCATGTAGCTTGGGGGGTCCAGCTGGTCTCGAGACCAGCAGTTGCCTATGTTGCTGGTCTGGGGAAAAAAAAAAAAGTATAAATCCGGGAAACCCCAGAGTTTTTTTGGTGGGGGGGTTTTCCCTCACACCAGGCCGAAGATGTACCCTGCAGCAGGCCCGAACCACGAGGATTTCGGCTCCCGAGGACTGCTTCCCGCGCAGGACTGGGTTCCGACCTGATGTCGGAGAGATCCACACCGTGTTCAGCCCGGAAGGAACAGATGTTCACTACCGTGGCCTCCGGCGGCTGGGGGGCTCCGCCCCCCAGACCCCCCTGTGGCTTGTGCTTGTCAATATGCGACTGTGGGGTTCTTCGCTACCGTCAAGTTTTCGTCAAAGTTCGGCGATTTCTTCCTATACATACGTAGGAAAAGCACCAACACACCGTTTCGGCACCGTCGCGAAGACCCGCTGTGGCGCTGTGTACTCCGTGCCTCCGGACGCGCTCCGGAGAACCCGGTGTTCGGTCAGGACAAGATTTTGGGCGAAGCGCCGGAAAATTCCCCAGACCAGCAGAACCAGCAAAAATCTGAAAATCCAATTTCAAGCTACGTGCCTGGGAGCAGAGAAGCTATGCAGTGATTTTCCCCCGTGGCGAAAAAATAAAATTTCGCAAAAAAAGAAAATCTCTGGAAAAATCGTCCGGCGAAAAAAGTTTTTTCGCCACGGGGGTTTTTGGTGGGAATTTTTCAGGGGGTCTGGGGAGAGTTCCTGGAGGAAAAAAAATCAGTCCCAGGAAAAAAATGGGAGGGCCTGCTCTGTGAGCCCCACCAAGCAGTCACAGATTGGCAGGACAAGACCTGCAGAGGGTGGCTGCAAAGAACAGATGTTCACTACCGTGGCCTCCGGCGGCTGCGGGGCTCCGCCCCCCAGACCCCCCTTGTGGAACCCAGGCCCACAAGCCAGCTGTACAGCAACTCCAGGAATGCGAAAACGCCCAAAATCTGTAGCCTCGACGGGACGGATGTTCACTACCGTGGCCTCCGGCGGGTCTGGGGGGCTCCGCCCCCCAGACCCCCCCTGTCGCGTGTGCCTGTCTCGCAAGTCCTTGGGCGTATGCGACTGGCCATCTCCGCGTAGTCTCGGGCGCGCGAAGCGCGCCCGAGAAAAAAATTTCCGGGTGGGAAAATTTTTTTTCGCCGGCATTTTTGAGATTTTCAGCGGAGAGGAAAATCACTGAAGCTATGCCAAAAAAAAAACATTCCATCCGGTGCGATGCTCTTTCATCATTTCCTCCCATATCCTTCTGACCTCCCCGTTGTTCAAACCACATGTGGCCTGTTGTGTCGGGGGGAGGGGGGGAGGGGATTTCTCCTCGGAAAAATGGAAAAGGGGAATTCCGCAGAACCGCCAAAATTGGTGCCACAAATGGGAGGATCCTGGTCGCCCCATTCTGTGAGTGAAATATCAGCCGCACCTCGCGTGTGCAGGCACAGGCGCCCGCCCCCCTCTGGAAAGGTGTCCCCAAAAGAAGTGCCGGTTGCTGTTGCCGGTATTCCTTTTCCTTGCCGTCATCAGTGTTCTCCCGATGGCGAGTTTGGGGGCGAAAGTCGCCATTTGTATTTTTTCCCCCGAAAACCCGATGGCGAGTTTCGCCATTTTTTTGGGGGTGGGTTTTTTCACAGATTTTATGCCCAAACAAGCTTGCTTGTCACAGCGAAAGAGTCAGTGGGAGCGTACCCGCGCGCAGTGTGTTTTGAGTGAGCAACACAAAACCACTTTTATCACAGCAACGCCCTTCACAGGGGCCACAACACACTGCCGCTCGTGCGCACAAACAAAAAATACCGCTCGTGCGCTTGCCTGCGGCCAGGTCGGTCTTGTTGCCTGAGACCGTCCGCTGGTCGCCTCCGTCCGGACTGATTGGTTCCGACCCGACCGGCTAGTGTGTGTTCCCCGACCGCCACCGACTTCCCCTCCGGTGTGGGTCACTGTCGACGGCTGCGGGTGACCTGCCTCGCCGAGGGCCTCGCCTGCCCCTCCCTTGGGGGTCGATCAAGGCCAGCTTCGGCTTGGCTGAGTATGTCGGCGCACCTGTCCCTGCTCTGAGTATGGGAGTGGGAATCAGTGCCCGCCGCCTCCTCCACTGGCGACCCTCCTCCATCATGGAAGGTCCTACCTGCCCCGATCATCCCCTATCCTGTGCCTTCCCTAAACACCAAGACCCCCGCCGCAAAAAATATCGAGGAGCGGCTGCTCGCCGCGTTGATATCCGTTCCCTCCGGAAGGAACGAAAAGGGCGGGCCGCCGTCATGCCCCTGATACCTCTTCCGGCTGAGGCGGGCGTCAAGGTCGTCGTGCCGTTGGCCTGCAGCCAGAGAAGGGGTCGTTCCGGCGCGCCCCATCCCCACACTCAGCTCGCAACCCACTCCCCGCCGCACAAGCAGCGGAGGGGTGTCACTCGACAGGAGGATAACGAAGCCGTGGTGCTTCCCCCCCTCCTCCTGTGTACCAGGCCACTGACAGGCATCCACACCCTTCCTTTGTGCATTGATTCACCTCGGGCAGCTTGTCTGGTGTGGTGACTATAGAAAGGACAAACGTTACAAAAATGGGCTGGGAAACAGCTTGTGTTCTCACTCCCGACAAACAAACCCTCCCGGGCAGTTGTTGCCCTCCCCACAGCTGAGGCTGCTTCCCCTGCCCACGAGGACGCGGACTTTCCCCCCACCCCAGGCAGTCGCTGTCCTCCTCACAGCCGAGGTTTTTTCCCCAAGATCCCGAGCACGTAGCTTCACCTCCTCCACCCCGGGCAGTCGTTGTCCTCCTCACAGCTCAGGCTGTTCCCCCAAGACCACGAGAAAGTGGCACCCCCCTCCCGGGCAGTAGTTGCCTTTCTCACAGCTCAGGCTTCCTCCCCACGAGCTCGAGCACATGGCACACCCCCCTCCCCGGGCAGTCGTTGTCCTCCTCACAGCTGAGGCAGTTCCCCCAAGACAACCACGAAGTGGCTCCATACCCCCTTCCGGGCAGTCGTTGTCCCCTCGAGACCACGAGAAAGTGGCTGCACACCCCCCTCCCGGGCAGTAGTTGCCCTCCTCACAGCTGAGGTTTCCTCCCCAAGAACACAATCGCGTGGCTTCATACCCCCCCCCCCCCCCCCACCCCGTTGTCCTCCCTACAGCTGCGGTTCTACCCCCACGACCACGAGGATGTGGCTCCACACCCCCCTCCCGGGCAGTCGTTGTCCCATCAAGACCACAAGGATGTGGCTTCACACCCCCCTCCCGGGCAGTAGTTGCCCTCCTCACAGCCGAGGCTGCTTCCCCCAAGACCACCACGAAGTGGCTCCATACCCCCTTCTGGGCAGTCGTTGTCCCCTCAAGACCACGAAGAAGTGGCATCATATCCCCCTCCCGGGCAGTAGTTGCCCTCCTCACAGCTGAGGCTGCTTCCCCAAGATCACGAGGGAGTGGTTTTCTCACCCCCCTCCCGGGCAGTCGATGTCCTGTCAACAGATGAGTCTGGTTTTCCCGGAGCCACGTGAAGTTGGTTTTTACCCTCTTTCCCGGGAAGAGTTGCAACTGGTGTCAGCGACATCTACCTGGAAGCGCCACGACACAGTCCAGTTCACCCAAGCATTACGTTGATTTCCACCAGGCACACCGTCACGTACCCCACCGCTTCCCGGTTCATGCCTTATGACACGTGCGACAGGCTCAGTCACACGGATGCACTTCTCAACGTCTTCTCGTCTGCGATGTACCACGCTGATATCTACAAGCCGCCTCTAACATCAAGCTCGTCAATGGGCCACTGCGGGCCGCAGTCTCCCAGATTTCTTCAAATTCTTCGAAAGAGGGGGAGTCGCGCTTCTTCAACTTTGTCGACCCCGAAGGGAGTGCCAAGACGGAGGGGCGTTTCGAGACTAAGCCCGGGCTGAGGCTGTTTCCCCAGGGCCAGAAAGCCGCTTCCCTGGGCCCTCAGCCCGGACAGCCGATGTCCTACCTGGACCAAGGGGCCCTTCCCGACCTTGCAGGTTCCGCAGGTATTAACACACTCCTAAACCCTGTTATCAACACGAAGCAGGAACGGGTACCCCCTCCCCACACCCGCACAAGAACCCCGGGCAGCAGCTGTCCTTGACCCAGTCACTCACCCCCAGGACCACGAGGAAATGGTCTTTCCCCCCTCTATATAATCGGGTGGATCCCAGACCCCTTGCTCAACTACAGCCGCGTCTCGCGGAGGGGACGATTCCATTACCTTAAACCGGCAGCCGATGCCCAGCACAAGAACCCCGGGCCGGAAGAGCCCTCCCTTCCCCCCAGCACAGCCTCAGTCCCACCCACGCCGCCAGCACGGGGTCCCCCCAGCGGCTTAGCCTGCAAATTGAGGGTCACATCGATCGGTTTTTCCGCACCCCCGAAGCAGGTGGTGCCCCATCCCTCCCTTACAGCAGCCGAGGCCTTTTCCCGGGGTGCAAGAGCCTCCCCACCTCGGGCAGTTGCGGCTGCCTACAAGTGAGCACGATATCCCACGAGCACCAGGAAGAGGCGCACTCTTCTCCCCCGGCAGTCGCTGCCCACTCTACAGGCTGTCTCACAAGGAACACCAGGGAGAGGCCCCCTTCCCCCCCTCTCCCCCGGGCAGTGGTCGGCCTCCCAGCAGTTGAAGCTGTACCCCCAAACCACGAAGGGGCGGTCCCCCCACACCAATCCGTCCACAGTTCCCCCCAATCCGCCCACACAGGCAACACCACAGCACCGGCCGAGCATAGCATTGGATCTCAGACACGACCTGCATAACAGGTAAAAGGGGATCCTCCTGGTGATTCTGTCTGCTCCGATTTCAACGCCCCTCCTATCAGGCGGAACCGAGTCCCCCCACATGGCAGCTGCACTGGCTTCTCGTGGGTCGGTTTCATCACTTTTACCCCGGCAGCAGAGGCCTATCACAGAGATCTCGGGCCAGAAGAGCCCTCCCTCCCCTCCCGCACAGTCTCAGCCCCACGCAACACCACGGGACCCTCCCAGCAGCTGAGCCTGCAGATCGAGGATCGCACACATTCCCCCCCCCCTCCCTTCCCGAGGCAGGTGGCGTATCTTCCCCTCATCTGAGGCTGTTTCACAGAGGAGCTCAGAGAAAACCAGTCCCTCCTCTCCGGCAGCCGATGCCATTGCCTCAGCCAGGAGGCCCCCCCCCGCCCGAGACCAGGATGATGAAACCCCCAGCTTCCCAGACTTCGCGAGTGATCCCATCACAGCTGAAGCCGTTTCCCCTAGAACTCTTCTTATCTCCCTCAACCAGGCCACCCCCCTCCAGCAGTTCACCACAGGTTTGCAGGCTCGTCTGCTCAGTTCCCGCTGCACCTCCATCTACATCTCAGCCGCATCTGGGGCCCGACATTCTTCCCCACGCAGATCTTGGCACACCGGGGCCTGCCTCTTCCGGCTGAACCGCCACGAGTCTCAGGATGCCTGGCTGCCGTTGCTACGGAGGCCCAAGGCCTCGCCAAGGCAGTCCAGGAGCCCGTCGAGCTAGGTTCCTCACGCGGCTGAGGCACAAGGGCCGGTCCGGCCTGCCAGCCCAGCGCCCTACAGCAGATGACCTATACGCGCAAGGGTTCCAGGGATCCCGTCGCAGCACTGCACCCCGACGGGCCCAGCAGGACGTTTTCACACGGCAGGACTGGGTCCGCTGCAGCGGATCTACAGCAGGGCTTCCGTCAGTGACGCCCTCGGAGCCGGCGAAGCCCCGACGCAGGTAGCGCTGTACCCGCAGTCCGCCCTCGCCCTGAGGCACGTCGATCTGAAGCTGCTCCACACCTGAAGGATCTCCCTCCAGTTTTACTCCGGAGAGTCTCCTGGTAGACACGACACGCCGCCCTCAGGACGGTCGCGCATGAGGCGAGGAAGCGGCGCTGACCGCGGGACGACACGAGCAAGCTGAAGCATCGCGGGCATACATCCCGAGGGAGCCTTGGTCCCCAGCGATCGCGACCACAACCGCCTTCTCAGTGTTCGAGGCCGCCCGATCCGCGGACGCAGCCCTTTGCGAGCGGAGTGAGAGGGCCCAGGCCTCACATGACCACGCCTACCCCGGGTGGGGTCGAGCACTGGCGCGCTCCCGCAACAGCACAGACCAGGGTGCGACCGCTGCGACCTCCCCAGTTCTCCTTCAGCTCAGCCGCCGGGATGGCTTCCCCAACCTCGCCCCCGTCCCCGACTGGATACGGCACGAGTTCCTCAGTGGGCGACTCAGCCCAGGCCACCGCCAAAGACACCCGGGGCCTGGGTGCGCCAAGCTGGCGTCCCCCGCCAATAATCCCGCCGATCTCCCGCACGCTCGCGCTAGAGCTCGGGGTCCGACCCGACAGGAGAAACGGCCCGGCTCCGGCGGGCCCTGCCGACAAGCTATAAGCGAACGAACCCGATGATCTCCACAATCATAGACGAGAGTCAAAAACAGGGGCGGGCAGGGGGGGGGGGGGGCGGTTTCCTACGAGAGGGCCGCTCGTGCGCACAAATAAAACCCGGACTCTTTTGCCCAAACAAGCTTGCTTGTCACAGCGAAAGAGTCAGTGGGAGCGTACCCGCGCGCAGTGTGTTTTGAGTGAGCAACACAAAACCACTTTTATCACAGCAACGCCCTTCACAGGGGCCACAACACACTGCCGCTCGTGCGCACAAACAAAACCCGGACTCTTTGACAGTTTTCCCACTCATCGACGTGCACAACTTCCCAACAACGAGCGTCTCTGGTTCCTGCCCCGCTACGAACCGCGATTGATCCAAAGAGTCCAAGAACGCGAAGGAGAAGGCCAGATGTTCACTACCGTGGCCTCCGGCGGCTGGGGGGCTCCGCCCCCCAGACCCCCCTGTGCTGTGCGCCTTTCGAGTGTATGTACCATTTGGTGTACCATGGCAAGTGGGAAACGGCATAACACCAGGAGTGCGACATGGTTGCGAGTGAAGACGGAGTACGTGCAGACTACCATCCCTGCACAACGAAGTCTGTACGACTTCCTCGTTGTCCACTCACACCGCACACTGCAGAGCGTATCGATCAAAACGAATGTTGTTGCGGATATACGCGTGCATTGCATGAGGCACTCGCGCGCGAAGCGCGCGAGAAATTTTTTTTAAAGGGGGGTCACACAGGGGCTTAGCTTGGATTTTGGGGTTGGGGCCGAAACTCGGTCAGACTCGGTCACAGTACACACAGTTGAGTTGCCCCCCACCACCCCGTTCACCCAGAATTCGACGTTGCTGCCTTCCCGGGTCCCCCCCTTCTAGAACACCAGCTCAGCAACCAGGTCTGCAACCTGAGTTTGCTTTGTTGCCTTTGTAGGTGCTGCATTGGCAGTTCCCCGCCAGTGGCGGGTGCAGTCCCGGCAGCGCAAATAGTCCTGAAGTGGGCCGACAAAGAGCCTTCTTGGTGATCCCGTGAACTTTTCTACCTCGCAAGAGTGGCTACGGAGATACCCTGTGAATCTTCGCGACATTCCACTCCCGCAAAGAGTACATTTGCAAGGCTTTTGCTGCTCAGTTGGCGAAGCCTGGTGGAGACAAAGCGGGGCTTGGAAACAAGCATTCAACAGAAGCAGTGCCCAGCACTGCCGTTGTCGATGCAACATTTCTCCTGTAGATGCGGACAGTCACGGGAGGTGAAGATTGCAGCGAATACGCAGCTGCAGAGATGGGACCCTATCTCATCAAGGGTCACTTCTGGGCGCTTGTTCATGGCAGAGCAGGGCGTGCGAGGTCAAAGCATTCCTGATTAGATGCAAGCTGGAGTAGCTTGCACGTGAGAGCGAGGTTTCCCGAGGTAAACCGCCGAATAACCTCCTGCAAGCCCAACCTCCGAAACTCGGAACAGACACCCGGGCTCCTGCAGAAGGGCAGTCTTGTGCGCCTGTGCCCACTTCAGTGGGTGTGCTGCTGGGGCATTGAAGTCCGGGCAAGGGTACGCGCCAGTGATCCCCGGAGAGGTGCCAGGCAATGGTCAGCGATGTGGCCCAGAGCCTCCTGCACCTGCGTGCCCACCATGTTGCCGGGAGACGGAATTCGAGACTGCTGACGTTATTCGCGGGCTAGCGACGAATCCGGGACAGAAGGAGAATGGGGTGTTCGCGTTCCGCTCGCACGCGTGCTTCACCTCCTGTGCTGCTGCACCCCATAAAAAATCCGATTTTTTCGCGGAAATTTTTACCTTTTTTTTTTTTTGGGCTGACCGAGTTTTTTTCCGGGTTTGGCTGAAACTCGGTCAGCTGACCGAGTTTCCCCCCCCAAGCTAAGCCTCTGCGGGTCACAGCTATTGTTTACCTGGCTTCATGTAAATAGTAGATGTTGGGGTAATCAGGCTGGGGAAAAAAACAACAAATCACAACAAATCACACCCGATCGTATTGCAATTTGGGTTAGCGTGCTGGCATCGCAGCCTGGCCCCGAAGGACCATACCGTGAGGAACCGGGCCCGCTATCCTACTCTTGCTCTACGTGACACCACACGGTTTCGCTCTCCTCCTCGTTGCGCTGTAAAGGAGGGGGGACACACACACACTGGAAGCCGGAGATTGCGCCTGCTGATACTGAGGCGCAATCTTCGCGACGACGCGTTGAAAAGAGCGCGGAATAGCCGCCGAACGAAAGATGGTGGGAGAGGGGATGCAGCGGGTGCGCTTCGGAACCGCACGCAACACCTGCTTCTGGAGGAAACGAGAACGAGAAGGACGGACAGCACGTGTCTTGCGCTCCAAGAAGCGCAAGGCCTGTGAGGCCCGTGGGAAAGGGGAAGGCACGCCTGATCTAGCTGTGCTGATGATCGTGCGGGAGGAAGGAAAACCTGCTCTGTTGTTATGAAACGAGCATCGCTCCAGGGCAGATTCGTCTGCCTCCCGCATGTGCGCTACACGTTTCTGCGCGCGGGGAACCGAGGACTCAGAAGGGGAGGAAGGGGAGAAAGGAAGTCGACGCCCCACGTAAGGGCTCGGCGACGTGCACTCGTGGGAGAGCGTGTCGCCCCCCTGGTGAGACGGCGTTTCTGCCTGCCAGTCGGGAAGAGAGGGGGTTGCAGTGTCTAAAGGCACTAGGGGCTCCTGACATGGAGAGGGTGGTGGGGGTGACACAGTGTCTGATGGGGGACTAAGCCGAGTGTCGACGGGCTGAAAGCCCGGCGAGTCATCCACAACAAGGGAAGGTGCAGGCGAGAGAGGAAGGGGGGAAGCAAGTTCTGATGGGGGCATGATACTATCCTCGTCAGGCCGAAGGCTTGACGCTGAAATCGGTGAACCAGGGGACACGGGGGGTTGAGGTTCTACTCTTCTGTTGTTAAAGGAGCGTTGCCCCAGGGCAGATTCGCCTGTCTCCTGTATGGGTGCTACCCGCTTCTGCGCGCGGGGCACCGAGGACTCAGAGGGGAGAGAGGGAGAGAAAGGAAGGCGGCGCCCCACGCAAGGGCTCGGAGATCTCCGTTGCGTGGCGCTCTCTGGGAGGGGCGGCGAGCCCGACTGCGGGGTCTGTAGCCCGTCCAGCAGGTCTGTGTGCAGCACGAGCTCCGGAGCCGGAGAGGGCGCCGGAGGCGGTGCTGTATCTGCTGGTGGAGCGAGACGAGCATCATCAGGCTGGGAGCCCGACGATTCATCCGCATCAAGCGTAACGTGCTCTGCACCCATCTTACGCGGGGTAGGGGAAGCAGGGGTATTCATTCGAGGGGAAGGCGAGAAAAGAAAACCAGGGAATTCGCGTGGGGTCAACGCAGATGACTCCGCAGAAGAACCCAACTCGCCCTCACTGGGCTGATCGTCGGGGCAGCAAAGAGCCAAATGCTCAATCACGCCCGGCCAAAGAAGAAGAAGAGACGCACACATGTCCCACTCTGGCTGTCGCACACACACTATCCCAGCCCCCCAGAGGGACGGGCCCTCGTCAGAGTGATCTAAACAAATGGCGGTGCGTTTCACGGCATCCTGCCCCATCGAGTCCTCGTCGGAGGCGTCCAGAACGATGGCGGTGCGTTTCACCGCAGCCGCAGCCGTCGTGTCGCTATCCATCTCAGACGAGGGAGGGACTTCCTCGCTGGTGGAGCCCGCATCTGCAGCGTCGTCTCCATCATGCTCAGTGGCACCAGAGCTGCCCTCCTCTCCCTCGCTGTCAGAGTCGTCTTCGCAGCTGCTGCTGTCGTCATCCGTGCTCGCAACTTGGTCGACCCTGGGGGCGCGCCCATGGTGGCCGGCCGCGCAGCATGTCTTCACATTGGCGCAGGTGCCGCATCGCGTCATGTGGTGTGTCTCACAACACATCACCTTCAGGCCGTCCGCGTGGTGGTGGTGGACGCGGCAACACGCAGCTATCGTCAGTGCGTAATTCCGCTTGGCATTATCGCACTCGTCGCATTTCGGTTTCGAATGCGCGTTGCACACTTTCCGGGGGCCCAGAGACGTGCTCGCGAGCGACCGCGGCACTGGTACGGGTATAGCGCTGCGCGGCGGGGGCGGGCGTGGCCCATCCCATTGTGAGGCTCGCGTGGTCCGGGGGATCCCAGTGTAGTCTGGGAACACGTTTGTTCCCCACCTCACGATATTGCCGTCTGCATCGACGCCTGCGGCCGCACATGCCTGTTCTGCACTCGCCTCTAACGCCGCGATCGTCTCTGCGCCACCTGCGAACACGGGCCGGGGTGTCATCCCGCCCCAGACCTCTCCAGCGCCTACCGAGCAGAGGGAGCCGACCCGGTCCTCGCGTCGCGCAGGCCACGGGGTAGGAAGGCTTAGCTGGTCGCATAGCCTCTTCAGGCAGCCCATCATCGTCCAGAGGAGGTTGCCACGCTCGGCCATCGCGGGGTTGGAGGTTCGTGCCGAGCGCTCCGAGGGCTGTAACGCCTTCCCTGTGAAGATTTCGAAGTCAAGGGCGAGCTCGATGTTCGACACCGTGCCTTGCTTCGTCCATTGGAGCGCTGCGAGCCACGCAAGTATCGCCCTGAGAGACGCAGCGCTATACGGCCACCACAACTCGGCCATCACAACTCATCACAACTCATCACAACTCATCACAACTCATCACAAAAGGGTCACAAGTCGTCACAACTGGTCGCAACAAATCACAACTGGCCACAACAAATCGCAACAAATCGCAACAAATCACAACAAATCACAACATTTGGCGTTGTGATTTGTTGTGATCGGGTGTGATTCGTTGTGATTTGTTGTTTTTTCCCCCAGCCTGATTACCCCAGATGTGCATGTAAATAATAGCTGTGAATAATATTCACTGTAAACAATACGTGTAAATAATTTTACACGCACGTACTGTTTACATAGTTCAGCATTTTTTTTCGAAACCTGTGCGGAATCGCGATTTTCCACTTCCATTGTCCTTTTCGGACTCCGTGCGGATCGTAGTGGGGTCATTTTGGTGGTATCGGTGCCAAGATTCATCCATGAAATGTTGGTCTGATTCAGTGACTGGGAGGCAGCTAGCCCACCACACCACCCACCCAGGCGGGACCCCCTCACCGGGCTTTCCAAACCCCGTTCTTTTGAACGTTTGGAACCTGCGCGGATCCTGGTGGGGTCACTTTGGTGACAGAGGCACCAAGTCTCACTCCTCAGAGCACCTTGGAAATATTTTTGAACCCCCCGGGGGCCCTCGCTACCAGTCACTACTCGTCACTGCTCGTCAGCCAGTGAGGGGAAGTGCGCCGTGGCTCACTTTTTCTCACTCAGTCACACTTGGTAGCGAAGGCCCCCCCCGAAAAATAAAATAATTGCACGTAAATAATAATCGGATGTAAACAATACATCAGTCCTATTCGTGGTCATTTACCCCCCCCCCCCTTTGGGTCGCCTGACCGGAAATTTTGGGAAAAGGGGGGTAATATAAGGGGGGGGGTAAATTACCATGTTCTGGGGTGGCCGGTTTTTTTGGTAGGCCACAGGGGGGTGAGAGGGCGCCCAGGGCCTGTGGGTGACCTACCCTGACCTCACCCAGGCCCTCGGGCACTTCGTTCGGTATGATTGGTCCTGTCACATGCGTGCGGTGGGGTGTGTGGTGCCTACCTCACGGCCAATTACCCTCCCCTGGCGGCAAAGGGGGGGTAAATTACCCCCCTTCTGACTGGGTAGTGGGGGGGGTAACTGGGGGGTAATTTACCCCCCCTTCCAGGCAAAGGGGGGTATATGTGCCACCCCTTTGCCCAGGGAGGGGGTAAATTACCCCCCTGGCCCTCCCCAGTCAAGGGGGGGTAAATTGCCCCCTCCCTTACTGGGGGGTAATTTACCCCCTTCTCTGGTGGTGGGTAGGGGGGTAAATTACCCCCCTCCCCAGTACAAGGGGGTAAATTTACCCCCCCCTACGGGTAAAGGGATGGCAACTACCCCTTTGGCCTGGGAGGGGGGTAAATTACCCCCCAGTAAGAGCGGGAAGAAATTACCCCCCCTTTGCTGGGGAGGGCCAGGGGGGTAATTTACCCCCTTAGCCTGGTGGGGGGTAAATTACCCCCCTACCAGGCAAAGGGGGTGGTAAATTACCCCCCCACCACCCAGTGGAGGGGGTAAATTTACCCCCCGACCAGCCAAAAAATGGGTATTTTCCCCCCACCCCCCCAGCCAAAGGGGGGGGGGGGGGTAAATTACCAAGTTTCTGGGGCCTGAACCCAAAATTTCCGAAAAAGGGGGTAATATAAGGGGGGGGTAAATTTTTGGGGGGGGGGTAAATTACCACGAATAGGACTGATGTAAATAATTTTATCAGTCCTATTCGTGGTAATTTACCCCCCCCCCCAAAAAATTTACCCCCCCCCCTTATATTACCCCCTTTTTCGGAAATTTTGGGTTCAGGCCTCAGAAACTTGGTAATTTACCCCCCCCCCTTTGGCTGGGGGGGTGGGGGGAAAATACCCATTTTTTGGCTGGTCGGGGGGTAAATTTACCCCCTCCACTGGGTGGTGGGGGGGTAATTTACCACCCCCGTTGCCTGGTAGGGGGGTAAATTACCCCCCCGACCTGGTAAGAGGGGGTAAATTTTCCCCCCTGGCCCCCACCAGGCTAAGGGGGGTAAATTACCCCCCTGGCCCTTCCCAGCAAAGGGGGGGTATTTTGTTCCCGCTCTTACTGGGGGGGTAATTTACCCCCTCCCAGGCCAAAGGGGTGCCACCCCTTGACCCGTAGGGAGGGTAAATTTGCCCCCTTGTACTGGAGAGGGGGGTAATTTACCCCCCTACCCACCACCGGAGAAGGGGGTAAATTACCCCCCAGTAAGGGCGGGGGCAATTTACCCCCCCTTGACTGGGGAGGGCCAGGGGGGGAAATTTACCCCCTCCCCGGGCAAAGGGGGTGGCACATATACCCCCCTTTGCCTGGAAGGAGGGGTAAATTACCCCCCAGTTACCCCCACTACCCAGTCAGAAGGGGGGTAATTTACCCCCTCTTTGCCGCCAGGGGAGGGTAATTGGCTGTGAGGTCGGCACCACACACCCCACCGCATGCATGTGACAGGTCCAATCATGCCGAAGGAAGTGCCCGAGGGCCTGGGTGATGCCGGGGTAGGTCACCCACAGGCCCTGGGCGCCCTCTCACCCCCCTATGGCCTACCAAAAAAACCGGCCACCCCAGAACATGGTAATTTACCCCCCCCCCCCTTGACCCGTAATTTACCCCCCCCCCTTATATTACCCCCCTTTTCCCAAAATTTCCGGTCAGGCGACCCAAAGGGGGGGGGGGGTAAATGACCACGAATAGGACTGATGTAAACAATACCTGTAGGTAAACAATAGTCGTGAGGGGGGTTTAGCACTCCTTTTTCCGGATCAAAACTCGCCATCACATTTTTCCCGGAGTGGCGAATCGGGAGAACACTGGCCGTCATTCAGTTTTTTTTCCTTTATTCCGACGAAGGGAGATGCCCGAAGAGTGTCACTGCGCTTTGATCTGCACTTTTGCTTTCGTTGCCTTTGATGCGTTGACGCTTCCACGCTCACACTGCTGCGTCGTGAGTGAGGAACACAAGAGGCATGACCAAGCTCGTGACACTTTCCTCCTATGTTGAAGTGTGCAGAACATTCCGTGGCCTTTCAGGCACCCTCCTCTGAACACCCCCTCAAAAATCAAACACGTTCGTTTTCAGGGCCTGTTCGAATTTTCAAAACAGCGCCCCCTCCTCTTCTCTCTACCCCTCTCTCGTTCACGCGAGTCTTTCCTGCCTCGTCCTGTCCGCGTCAGTTTCCTTTCTTTTTCGCTGCATGTCGTTCCGTCCCTGTGTTTAGTTCAGTAGTGTATGACGGTGCCACAGTCTGGAGGGCCTGGCTATCGAACCCGCCCCATCCCCGTTATATTGTCACCAGTTCCGAGCGACGAAGCGCGGAGTCACAACAGAAATGGTATGGCCGAAGCTTTAGGGTTGCCACCTTAATGGGAGTTCACAGGGCGCTCACGTGGCCTTAAGACAAACGGTGTACGCTCGACGAAGAGGAACCCGGTGCTGTTTTTCCAGCTGCTGGGCACACCGGCGGCCTTCGAGTGGGTGCGACCCTGATCTGATTTTCTGACCTGATTTCCCTCACCCGCATGTCGCACACAAGAGCTCGGCCATTGCTTTGCGAGTGGTTTTTGAATTTCTCGAACATCACGGCGGTATGTGTGTGATGTAGGGAATAGAAGAACCACCTTGTGTGTACAGGAACTTGACAATGATCACCTGCCTTGGGGAGCGTATCGTGAAGTGGCGAGTATCGAGGCCTTCGTCAGCTAGCTTCAGGATATGTTTTGCCGATCGGAGGAGGTGCCAGGGAAGGCCGGATCTTTCAGACTGTGGCATGCGTGCGTGAGGGTTGCTTTCGAACTCAGGATTCAGTTTCTCTCCTCACGTATCACAGTGGTGGTTGTTGGGTGCCTTGGGGCGCTTCATCAAAATGTGGACATACGGATGTCGCCGACCCCAAAAATAATGGCACGATTTGGCCGCACCCATGTGGTGTGCACACGGGTTGACCGTCACGACAAAACGGACGCAGAGATAACAGGCTCAAATAGGATTAGAGTGAAGGTGCTTTAACTTAGAGAATCGTTTGGACATCCGACCCGGGAAAGTCGTGCGATTGTTGGACACAACACGACTTACCATGCAGGTGTGTGCACACTCCATGTCCCCAACAGGGCTCTACGAGTAGGAGTTGTACATTCATGAATAGTGTGGTTTGCATTGATACAACGACACTCGACATGGAAATCATTTGCCGTGACAGTTTGGGCCACCAGCAGTAGCAATAGGATTCTTTTTGGAAAGTGCCTATATGACTGTCACGCGCGCGTTCTTGTTTTTTCGGTCTTTCAATCGATACAGCCCATTCCATTTGCCCCGACCCACTTCCTTGCTAGCTTCATGTTCTGCGAGCCAGCAATCCCCTCTTTCTCTAACTCGGCCTCACTCCGATGCATCACGGTACGTGCATGCAGGATCGAAAACACAACACCAGCGATGACTTTTTTCCTGAGGAGACTTGCCAGTGAAAATTCCAACATTTCTAAACGTATAAATGGGCCCCTTCCCTCTGTGCCAAACCTGTGCCAGCGTGACGCCCTATTGTGTTAGGGCGCTCCCCTTGCAGCGCAACAGAGCGAGTGCCCCAATATCTTCATATCCCATGATGTTGGTGAGACAACTGGACTTGGTTCAAAATATATCGTACATCCATCATGATGAGGATACCGCCGATCCAGTGGATGAAAAACTCCGCTGTTCCGGAGGCATTCGACAGGTGTTTGAGGCATCTGTCACAGAACAGGATGTGCCCGCCATGTTGCAAGATGCCATATGTAGAAGCATCGCTTGCAGGTGACAATCTTACTTATGATCTAAAATCACAAACCATGGAAGCAAACCTTAGCCGGATGCGGGTTGTGTGCCACGGGTTATGCTTTCGATTTCTGCACGGAAATGCACGGAAAGTCGAGTCAACATACCACGGAGGCACGCAACCAACCCTCCCCTCGAACTGACGACAGGGCATAAATCTTCGCGTCGACGCGGGCGTGCGTTTGTTTTGTGGCGCGCATGAAATGCTGTTGCAGAATTTTTAACGCTCACTAAGGCGCCGATGCGTTTTGCCTTTCATTCCTCAGCTCCGAAATCATCAATACGAAGAGCGCCGTTCAATTTGTCTCCCTAATAAGGCAACAAGTTGTTTGACTTTCCTCTGATAATTCAACACGTCAATGAACAAAAAATACCCACTGCAAGGTGAACACGTGCGGTGGTCCTGGAAATCATGCTCTGGCACGTTGTCAAGCGAACAAACTTAGGAAGCCAGCAGTGGTTACGGCTCCTCCTGCTTGTGGGTGTGAGCGGATTCCCTGTTGAGGCAAGCGAGGGAGGGCAACCCGCCGCGGCGATGCAGCGCCCGAGATGTGCGGAGCAGTTGGGGAAACCCGGCGATCTCCAGCGCATCGCAGAGCGTTGATCTTTGCCGGCCACGGATGGGTGGGGCCTTTGCGCGCGATCCCAAAACAAAGCAAAGTCACTCAATAAAAACAGCCAAAATAAACAAGGCGCAGAATCAACGACAGGTCGCAAAACAAAAAAATGGAAAGAAAAGGATGAACGAAGATTGAAAGGAATATCGTTCAAAAGCCGTTCAAAGAAACGTCCGCCACCGACACCACCGACCTGACCGCATCATACATCGGGTTGTCGATACCACTAAACGAAAGAAAACCCTCCCCCGAAGCGGTGTGTACAGGGATATGCACACAAGCTCACCGCCCGGCGTCCGGGATACTTGAACGATTTTTCACCTCACGCTTATCAGGTACCGTGCGAGCAAGACTGGTTGCGGTTGATAAATGACCACCTCTCCATGTGTTCACTACCTCCCTGTTCCTACTACTGGGGACGAGAGCGCAAAATAGGGGGGCGTGGGTGCAGGGTTGGTGCGCGGTGGAGAGGGTGAGCGACCACATCGGATCGATACGCAAGGTTATTATATTTCAGCAAAACAAAGACTTCAACGCCAGTTGTATCCCCTTCACAGTCTCTCTTCATCAACAATCTTCCTCCCCCCCCCCCCTTCCTCTCCCTCTCTCTTTGAGCGTTCTTCATCTCTTTCAGAGGGCGAGAGAGAGAGGGCGCAAGAGGATAGCAATTTGGCATGACAATTCCATTGGCATCCGCCAAGGTGACGGTGTCAGAATTGGGGGGAGGGGGTGGGGGGCAGGGTTATAGTGCGAGCTGCATTCAATTCTGGGGCTGTCAGGCCTGTTGAAATTCGCATATGCAGCAAAAATTCACAAAAATTCACAGAGAGTCGTCAGCTGATTGAGGGTGTGATATGAGGGTTCTATCCAACAAGGATATCAAGGCGGCACTTTCAAAGTCCTGCCAAGGACAGCGCCACAGAGAGTCCACAAAAATTTACAAAAATTCACAAACGTTTAGTGTGAGTTTTTGTGAACGTTTGCGAAAATTTGCGAAAATTTGCGCAAGTTTGTCCTGGGAGGGCTTCCCCAGACCATGACGGGTGCTTGCACCAGGAGTTTGAAACAGCCACTCATGCCTTGCGATGCTCAAGTGCCTGCTGGACCCCTATGTCCTTCAGGCCCCAAAGCAGGCAACGATATGGGAGCAACCTAACAGGGGAGGTGAAGAGGGCACGGGTCTTAGCCTGATGACACACTGCAACCTCAAGGTGACTGGCGACACCTCTCCCACAGTCTGCGGCGACTCTGCCGTGGCGACAAGGCTTCCTGTCATGGGAGATCGCTGCGTGGATCAACGTGGCACCACCCGTGTGCTCGGCAGGTTGTTTCGGCACCTGTTTTCTCCGTGTCATGCTTTTCGTGAGCGTGTCAGGGATGTTGGCACACGCTGGGGAGGGTTCACATGATGACATAACATATATCAGAAGCACACACCCACGTGGCGCTGTCCTTGGCAGGACTTTGAAAGTGCCGCCTTGATATCCTTGTTGGATAGAACCCTCATATCACACCCTCAATCAGCTGACGAAAGTTTGTGCAAGTTTGTGAAAGTTTGTGAAGCGTTTGTGAAAGTTTGTGAAGTGTTTGTGAAAATTTGTGAACTCTCAAAATTTCAACTGGCCTGACAGCCCCAGAGCAGAGGCGCCCGCCGTCTGATGTGTTGACTTGCGATCCCGCTCGGATCGGTACGAAAGAAATGTGGAGGGCTGCACCCCACCCACCCACCCACCCACCCTCCTTCTCTCCTCCCCCCCTCTCCCCACAAAGACAGGCGAGTTTGTGTGTTTTTTTCCGCTTGTGCGCACAGCAGCGAATACCAAGTCTTCTTCGGGACGTGCTCTCCCCATATCGTCACGGACGCCTTCCGAATCGTCTCTCGATTCTTCAACGATATTTCTTTCATGGTGTGATCATGGAACCCCCCAGAACTGGCACAGAACTGGCACAGAACACCGGTCCACAATCCTTCAGGAAATGTCCGTGCAGGTTTGTAGTGGCCCTGTAGTGGGTCGAGAGACCACAAACGAACCTTGTGAGCCCCAGTGGCGAAAGGCCAGTTATGGGTGTGAATCGGCACCCCATGGCCAAATGACCCCATCACAATACGCGCAGACTCCTAATGTTCAACTGAACAGGGGTTGGAAAACCCGAGGGTGAGGTACTACTGGGTCACGTCAGTGGGTAGGTGGCAGGTACCTAAGGTGCAGTCCATAACGGCTGTCTGTCGGGCCCAATCGGGAGCGAGTCACTTCCCCACACCTGAAGCAAACCAACATTCCAGGGGTGGTGTGTGGTACCTACACTGCAAAAGTGACCACTACGTTTTGCACGGAGTCCAATGATTCAAATGAACGCAAACCCGATGTTGGGGTGATTGAAAATCGGGTTCCAGGTAGATTCCGTGTACGTGTGGTTCCTCAGACTCACTGCCTTTGAGGTTTTAGGTCGTGGCTGCGCCAACTACTGCACAGTGCACCACCGACCGAGAGCCCAGCACAGTCCACTCGAGCCCTTCCAGAGCCACGCCTTGGAACCAGACCCACATTTCAGGGGTGATGTGTGGCACCTACGCCATAAAGGGACCCCACTACGATCCGCACAGATTCCGAATATTCAAATGAACGGGTTTGTGAAAAACCGTCTGGGGGTCCCGCTGGGTCTGGGTGGGTGTTGGCTGCCCGACTGACCCTGTCACAAGAAGTGAACTCTCCCAGTCCCCGACACACGCCAAACCCACATACTTGGTGCTGAAGAGGTCCCAGGCCCTCAGGATTGCGAGGATCAGCCCCATGTTGGGGCCAAGTTAGCTACCATTTCCCCAGGGTACATTTCTCGAAGGATTCCTGAAGGGCCCCCAGAACTGGCACAGAACCGGCACAGAACTGGCACAGAACCTCTATATGATCACACCATTTCAGGTTATTATATTGCACCACATACAGGCTATCCGCTCCACCACCCCCACCCACCACCCAAACAGGAGGGGCAGAGCACGGGGGGTGCGCCCGGGTGGGCCCGGCCGGGACAGGTGGGAGTCTATTCCACCCCGCCCCCCCCCCCCCCCTCCGCCCCGCCCCCCCCCCCCTCCCGCATCTTACACAACAAGTGTGCTGTGGGGGGGCTGCACACAGCCCCTGCAGGTTGGTGCCTCTTGGTCTGGTATTCTCTGAAAGATGTCGCTCTATTTCATCTTCAAGACACGGTCCGATTGGAAGAGCACTGTAGTCGCTTCCGAATGGAGTAAAACGGCGCCGTCGATCGCGATATCCACGTCGGAGCCTGGAGGCACCGGGAGGGTCTCCATCTACCGCGATGAGGGGGATCTCGTGGGCGATGTGCAGCTGCCTGCTGCAGAGGGGTCTCTCCCGCCCGTTGCAGAGTGCGCGACGTGGCACCCCGAGCAGAACAAGCTGTGTGTCGGTTGGCGTGATGGCTCCATGGCGCTCTGGTCTGAGGAGGACGGTGTCCGCGAGATTACATCCGTCCACCGTGGGAAGAACATCACGCTGATGCGGTGGTCGGACAACGGCACCAGGCTCATCACAGGGGATGCCCACGGGACGTGGCAGATCTGGAAATACGACGGGAAAAACCTCTCCGCAGCAACGAGCAATAAAGACAAGGATCCCTTTGACGGGTCCCTGACTCACTCCGTCTTCCGCACGGTGAACCGCCCGACGACGTCGGTGCATGCGGGAGGCGGGGATGACCCATCTGACGCAGCGCATAAGCTGATGATTGAGGATGAGGAGGACATGGGGGATTATCACGGCGGGGCGTACTCCGTCACCAAGCTGAACGACCAGTGCGCTTGGTTTATTGGGGGGACCTCGGGGAATGTCCGGGGGATTGACGACGAAGGGAACCACGGGGTGATCTTCAACCTCGACAACCAGCCCATCACGTGCCTGCTGTACCACACGACGAAGGCGGGGATTGTGGCGATGAACCAGGGGTGCAGCGTGTCGTATTACCTCCTGATGGATGACAACCGCTGGGTGCAGCACGCCCGTTTCAAGCTCTCCTTCAGTAAGGTCGCCAACGTCAGCTCCGCGCAGATGATCTGGGTGGGGCCCGGGCTCCTTGCCACCGCCGCACACGAGGCGATGATCCGCGTGTGGAACATCGATGCGAATGAGAACTATGTCATCCACGTGGAGGACCACCCAGAGCGGAAGACGCCCGAACGTCTCGCCTGCCTGTGCTTCAACCCCAAGACCCGCGTGCTCTGCGGCGGGACGCAGTCGGGGAGGTGTATCATGTGGCAGTACTCTGGCCCCGAGTCCTCCATGACGGAGGATGACTGGGCTGTTTCATCGAAGGTGAACACAGATGGGTGCGTGACAGGGGTTTCGTGGGGGCCCATGGAGAACCTGCTCTCTGCGATAGTCCCCGACTCGGTGCTGATCCTCCACGGGTCTGCCCTGAAGAGGCAGCTGTACAAAAGCATCGTGGCGGTGCAGCAGTCCCCCGAGGCGGTGTACTATGAAGACCTGGAGATGAAGGTGCAGCACAACGTGCAGTGCCAGATCCGCGTGAAGGACCTGGTGGTGGCAGGGTCTCACATTGCAGTGTGGAACAGCACCAAGGTGGAGCTGCTGCATGTGCAGATGAGCCAGGTCAGCTCTGTGGGGATCATCGAGGTGGAGAACGTCGCCGTCGCGCTGCACCCCGACAAGGTGATGGTGGCGCGGACGGAGCGCGGGGTGAGCGCCATCCAGTTCTACAACCTGCAGCTGCAGAAGGTGTCGCACCTCAGCATCAAGGCGCACGAGGGGGAGATTGTGCAGCTCGTCTGCACAAACGACTACCTCGCGGTGGTCACCTCGAAGCACTTCCTCACGTGCTGGTGGATCGGCGGCCGTGCCGGGGAGGAGAAACTCCACGGCTACTCGCGCCAGCTGTGGGAGGGCTCTGCCAAGACCCTCGAGGCGATGTCCCTCAACTGCACGGGTTCGCAGGTGGCGATCATTGCGAAGAACCCCGACACCCCCTCCGCCACCACGGTGTATGTGTGTGACCTGGAGCACGACAGGGTCGGCTCCTTCGACTTCGAGGAGCTGAACCGCTCCCCCACAGCAGTCTTCTGGGACCAGACGGAGCCGAAGCTGCTCAGCTGCGAGACAGTCTTCCTCCGCAACACACAGGCCGAGGCGGAAGAGGCGGCGCAGAAGGACGCGCCGGATCCGTCCAGCGTGGAGGTCATCACCCTGTTCTCCTCTGAGCGGGGGTTGAAGCTGCAGGACAGGTTTTTCCTGGACAAGTCTTACTCAGCGCTGATCGGGCTCAGCGTGCCGAACTTCTACTTCTTCCGCAGAGAGCCTGTGGAGCGTGAGGACATCGTGGCCATGACGCAAGTCGCACTGAAAGTGATGCGCGACTTCGAAGGCATCGACTGCACCGACCCCCGCGTCAAGGAGGCCCTCCTGGATTTCTCCTACAATCTCGCATGCGGGGACATGGATGCGGCCTACAGGTCGGTGAAACTCATCAAGGATGAGAACGTTTGGACAAACATGGCGCAGATGTGCGTCAAGACGGGGAGGTTGGACGTTGCTGAGGTATGCCTACCATTGTACCTGTTGCCAGTGTAATTTGAGGAGAAAATCAGCAGCGCTCGGTGCAGCTGGCCCTCCTGGCGCAGGTTCCATCTGCTTCAAAGGTCAGTTGTGTCGAAGCACTCTCTGCTTCTGGGGTTCTGGGGTTGGCTTGTGCGTCGGCTCGCGCCACATCCCGGCTTCCCCACACCCCTCCACACGCAGGTGTGTCTCGGCAACATGCAAGACGCGAAGGGTGCAGCAGCGCTGCGCGAGGCGAAGAACGAACCAGAGAGCGAGGCACACACCGCCATGCTTGCCCTGCAGCTGGGCCTGTTGGATGACGCAGAGGAGCTCTACAAGAAGTGTGGGCGCTACGACCTGCTGAACATCATGCATCAGGTGTGGAGCCTTGCCGCTGCTGCATCAGGTGGGGTGGGTGGGTGGGGTGTTCCCGTGCAGGTCAGCCAGGCGGCACGTGAGAGGGGCTGCTTTGTCTCCCTTCTTCCCCTTCTTCCCCCCCTCGCCCAACGCACACTGCGCACAGGCCTGCGGCAGGTGGGATGAGGCGATCAGCACTGCGGAGCAGCACGACCGCATCCATCTCCGCACCATCCACTACCGCTATGCGCGGCACCTGGAGTCCCTGGGTGAGGTGCAGAGGGCCATTGCGCAGTATGAGCTGGCACGGTGCAACGGGTACGAGGTGCCCCGCATGCTGTATGATGCAGGCATGCTGGACGAGCTCGAGCAGTACGCCGGGCGTTCTAACGAGAAGGCGGTGTTTACATGGTGGGCACAGTACTGCGAGAGCAACGAGCGGTACGACCAGGCCTTCCACTTCTACAAGGAGGCAGGCGATATCTTCTCCCGGGCACGCCTGCACTGCTACCTGAAGGACCTGGACGCAGCTGCGGTGCTGGTGCAGTCCCCAGAGAACAGCAAGGACTCAGCGGTATGATACGTGAGGCTATGTGGCATGGACATGTGTGATGTTGGGGTGGTGTGGGTTTATGTGTGCGGGTTTGTGTTGTTATGGCAGGCACGTGCCCACCCTCCCTCAACACACAGGCTGCGGCGTACCACCTCGCACGCCACTTTGAGGAGGCCGGGAAGCTCAAAGAGGCTCTGCAGTTCTATAAGACGGCGAAGGCGTATAAAAATGCGATACGCATCGCACGGACAAACAACATGGCAGGCGAGGTGATGCAGCTCTCGCTGCAGGCAGACCAGGCGACGCTGATCGAGTCTGCCGAATGGTTCGAAGAGCAGGGGGTGCTGCCCAAGGCAGTCATCCTCTATAAGAAGGCAGGCGAGCTGGCGAAGGCAATCGACCTGTGTGTCCGCGGCTCTCACTTCGACACCCTGCAGAAGCTTGCAGACGACCTGGATAAGGACACAGACCCCGATGTGTTCATCCAGTGTGCCGAATACTTCGTCAGCAAAGACCAGCACGAGAAGGCGGTGCGGATGTACATCCAGGCACGAGGTTACTCGGAGGCGCTTCAGGTCTGCTTTTTAGCCAGTATCAGAGAGGGAACACGTCCCTTTGTCTGGTGATGTGTGTGCACCCCTGCGTTTCCATTTGCAACACACGTGTGTTCAGCTGCCTGCCACACCCCCGCCATGCTGCAGGTCTGCCTCGACCACGACGTGAAGCTCACAGAGGACATGGCAGAGGAGATGACGCTGCCGAAGACCGACAACGAGGACGACGAGGCGCTCCGCCTCTCCCTGCTGCGCAAGGTTGCCAAGGTGGCAAAGGTGCAGGAGTCGTGGCATCTTGCCTGCAAGAAGTACACCCAGGTATGCTTGGTGTTTTGCATGTCTGCAGGCTGGCGTGTGTTTGTCGTGTGTTTCCGGCACCCCTCACCTCTCCCCGCGCGCAGGCTGGCGACCGCATCAAGGGGATGAAGGTGCTGCTGAAGAGCGGCGATACCGACAAGATTGTCTTCTTCACCAACCACTCGCGCCAGAAGGACGTTTACATCCTCGCCGCGCACTACCTCCAGACGATTGACTGGCACAACAACTCCACCATCACGAAGCACATCATCAACTTCTACACCAAGGCCCGTGCATACGAGTCCCTGAGTGGCTTCTACGACGCCATTGCCCAGGTCTGCCTGCAGTGCCCCATGCCGTAGTCCCGCAATGTGCTTATTTTTGCAATTCTTCAGCACGGCTCCATTATGGCCCTCCCCTTTGGTGTTGTCGCCACACCCCCACCCCACCTGTCCCCCTCTGCAGGTTTACATCGATGAGTTCCGTGACTACGATAAGGCGCTTGGGGCGCTGCAGGACGCAGCGAAATACATGGAGAAGAGCAAAGCCAACAACCGGGACATGAAGATGCAGCAGCTCGAAACGAAGGTGTCGTACGTAGAGAGGTTTGTCGAGGCGCGCAACATGGTGAAGACGGACCCTGCGAAGATGGTGGAGTCGTGCAGGCAGCTCCTGGATGTGGAGGACATCGAGGGTGCGGTGCGTGTGGGCGATATTTTCGCGCTTCTCGTGGAATTCTACACCGGCCGCCAGGAGTACGACCAGGCATACCAGCTGATCGAACAGATGCGCGACAGGCAGATTGTCCTCCCCCTCTACCTTGAGTCGCAGCTTGTCCAGGCGGTGTACAACGCCATGGGCGTGGAGTACGTCGAACAGGAGACAGCGCAGCAGTCACACCACGCCACCGCGCCTCCTGAAGAGCTGCCTGATGCTATTGACGAGGAGATCCCCAATGACGAGGAGCCGGTTGATGATTAGATACCAGGTAGTGGTGCAGGGGTGGTGTCGAGGGGACGCGTCGTGTCAGTGCGCGAACCCCTGTCCCCGTTATGCCCCGCTCCCCTCCAGACACACATGCGCGCGTACGCATAACATCCACAAGAAGGTTGTTGCGAGGGCAGGGTTGCCCTTCCCCCTGCCACCCACAGGCATGTGAGGGTCAGGAACCCTCCCCTCACCCCCGCCCCCCAAACTCAAGAAAAACGCGGCCACGCGCAGAGGCACACACACACACAGGTCTGCTTTCCAGTATATTTCAGTCTTCTCTTCTTCCTCTAAAAGCACTGGCCACACACCCCCGCGTCCCTCGATTAGTTCCCTCCGCCCGCTCTTCCCTGTGTGATTCACTCCCACCCCCTTCACCCCCCCCTGCCGTTCTTTAGAGGTTGGGGGAGGGGGGAGATGGGGGTTCAGTATCTGTGGAGAAAAAAAAGTAACCCGTAACCAGAAGCAGCACAGAGCGCCACAATCGCCCGCAATGCAATGCAATGTGGAGATGCCGTTTGTAGAAAGAGTCGAGCGTACACAATAAATGAATGTGAAACCGCACATGGGGTTGTCTCAGTGGTTGGAGTCACAACGGGGGGGAGGGCGTGCTCCTGACACCCCTTGCCTGTGTTTCTATCGGGCCACGTGCGTGTGGTGGAGGGTGGGGGGAAGGAGCCCTGTCTCCATCCCTCCTGTGGATTCTCACCATTGCCATTTTGGCACACATCCCAGACGGCCTTTCTTTCTCTTGGCATGTGCGCAGCAGAAAATACAACGAATTCGCTCGGAGTGCGGACCTACACTAAGCAATAATGTTAAACGTGTGTGTGGGGGTGGGGGTGGAGGGAGGGGTGGGGGCAAGGGAGGGGGCATCGGGAGTTTTTCGAAAGAATAAAAACACACACACGCACTCCTCCTCCTCCGCCTCCTGCGTGCCGGAGACCATAAAAAAAGAACCGAAGTTTCTTTCGAGTGGGGGGCCCTCCGTCACACCCTCACCCCCACCCCCACCCACCTACCCACTCTTTGCCATGAGGCAGGAAGGATGCAGGGATTTGCCGACATTTGTTTTGCTACCGCTGTGATTAGTCCTCACTCGCTCACCCGCCCACCCTCAGGCCCACCATTTTACACATCCCGCAACCGGGAAGCGGAGGAGGAGGAAGGACGATCAACAATAGTTACACACCCACCACCCTAACTACAGTCTGGCTAATAATGAATGTTATGGGGGCCAAAATGTTATGAACCGGGACTTCTCAGAAATCGGGAATTTAATTATTTTTAACATTTTTATTTTTAACATTTTCAAAAATGTTATGGGCTTGGCGTTTTTTTGGTGGCTCGGTAGCGAAAATTTCCGTGACATTTGCTCGATCCTGCGACCCACACACACCCACTAGCTCTCTGTGGGGCTTGGGTGCAGATTGGTGGCATCAGCGGGCTCTAGCGGAACCCCCCGCTTCTGGTACCGAGCGACCGATGACACTGCTCAAGATGATGAGGTGATCTGGAGGACAGTCAGAGCACTCGGCACACTTTCTTCAGGTGCCAGATGGCTGCAGAGGGCCAGGAGAAGCTCGATGAGCTCGATCGGCAGGGGAGAACGGGTGCGAGGGTCGGGCTGACCCCCCTGGGGTGGGCCCCACCCCCCACGCGCCCGATCTAACTCCAATTAATTAAAACACCGAATTTAAATGTTATGGGAAAATGTTATGATTCCGAGGTCCCGGCGAATTAATTATCTTTATTTATTTTGCCTTGTAATAGACTGGCGTACCGCCCCAAGAGGGGGTGTGACAAAAAATATATTTTTTTTCCCTTTGTGTTTTCTAGGTCCGCAAGGTCCCAAAAATCACTTTTTGGGCACATTTTTCAGAGGTCGCCAGAGGTCGCCACCCGGGAAATGCCATTTTTGGGGTTAAAAAACGGTTTTTCACCTTGCCCTCGTGAACTAGGTGGGGAAGGCGACGGTCAGACGCAAAATAAATGGAGGACCCCAAAGGAGGGTCCGCATCAGGCGGAAATCAGCAGAACCTCGCTCCAGACCACATTGTGGGCCAGGACAGGGTCGGGAAGAGCATAAAACACCAGAAAACCGGTCCAGGAGGTCTCTCTGGGGCTCAAATCCCCTGAAGAGGGGTCTGAACAGGTGGCGACCGAAGGGCGACCAATGGTGCCCACGGAGTTCCTCATCCCAAACTTGGGACCCACCGAAAAATGGACCAGATGGTGGTCCCAAATTAGGGACCGACCAACAAAGCGACCAGATGGCGGTCCCAAATTTGGGACCGACCAACAAAGCGACCAGATGGTGGTCCCAAATTTGGGACCGACCGAAAAATTGGCCAGATGGCGGTCCCAAATTTGGGACCGACCCATAAAGCGACCAGATGGTGGTCCCAAATTTGGGACCGACCGAAAAATTGACCAGATGGCGGTCCCAAATTTGGGACCGACCGAGAAAGCGACCAGATGGTGGTCCCAAATTTGGGACCGACCAACAAAGCGACCAGATGGTGGTCCCAAATTTGGGACCGACCAACAAAGCGACCAGATAGCGGTCCCAAATTTGGGACCGACCGAGAAAGCGACCAGATGGTGGTCCCAAATTTGGGACCGACCAACAAAGCGACCAGATAGCGGTCCCAAATTTGGGACCGACCGAGAAAGCGACCAGATGGTGGTCCCAAATTTGGGACCGACCAACAAAGCGACCAGATAGCGGTCCCAAATTTGGGACCGACCGAGAAAGCGACCAGATGGTGGTCCCAAATTTGGGACCGACCGAAAAATTGGCCAGATGGCGGTCCCAAGTTTGGGACCGACCCGTAAAGCGACCAGATGGTGGTCCCAATTTTGGGACCGACCCATAAAGCGACCAGATGGCGGTCCCAAATTGGGGACCGACCAACAAAGCGACCAGATGGCGGTCCCAAATTTGGGACCGACCGAGAAAGCGACCAGATGGTGGTCCCAAATTTGGGACCGACCGAAAAATTGGCCAGATGGCGGTCCCAAATTTGGGACCGACCCGTAAAGCGACCAGATGGTGGTCCCAATTTTGGGACCGACCCATAAAGCGACCAGATGGTGGTCCCAAATTTGGGACCGACCAACAAAGCGACCAGATGGCGGTCCCAAATTTGGGACCGACCAACAAAGCGACCAGATGGTGGTCCCAAATTTGGGACCGACCGAAAAATTGACCAGATGGCGGTCCCAAATTTGGGACCGACCGAGAAAGCGACCAGATGGTGGTCCCAAATTTGGGACCGACCGAGAAAGCGACCAGATGGCGGTCCCAAATTTGGGACCGACCGATAAAGCGACCAGATGGTGGTCCCAAATTTGGGACCGACCGAAAAATTGGCCAGATGGCGGTCCCAAATTTGGGACCGACCAATAAAGCGACCAGATGGTGGTCCCAAATTTGGGACCGACCAACAAAGCGACCAGATGGCGGTCCCAAATTTGGGACCGACCGAAAAATTGACCAGATGGCGGTCCCAAATTTGGGACCGACCGAGAAAGCGACCAGATGGTGGTCCCAAATTTGGGACCGCCATCTGGTCGCTTTATGGGTCGGTCCCAAATTTGGGACCGCCATCTGGTCAATTTTTCGGTCGGTCCCAAATTTGGGACCACCATCTGGTCGCTTTCTCGGTCGGTCCCAATTTTGGGACCGCCATCTGGTCGCTTTCTCGGTCGGTCCCAAATTTGGGACCGCCATCTGGTCGCTTTATGGGTCGGTCCCAAATTTGGGACCACCATCTGGTCGCTTTATCGGTCGGTCCCAAATTTGAGACCACCATCTGGTCGCTTTATGGGTCGGTCCCAAATTTGGGACCGCCATCTGGTCGCTTTATTGGTCGGTGAACATCCTTCAGGATTTTGAAGGCACGTCTCACACCGGTTGGTGCTGTGTCGCATTCCAGGGGATAGTCCTTCACTTGGGTACGATTCGGCGCGACTGAGTCATCAAGCTTCATCCACCTGCCTCTCATGGTGGCGTTGGGTTTTCGCACGCTGCGCCGCATTTTCACCCGGCCGAACTCAAAAACCCAAAGTCTACTGAAGATAGTCTGGCCTCTCCACAACATGTGATGGGAAAATGTTGAGGTCGGGCCATGCCAGCCCTGGCACGAGATCACTGCTCGTACCTGGGACCACCCGTGTAAAAGTCCCCCCAGGGGGGACTTAAGCACAGGTGGACCTAAACACGGGAGTGGGCTGGTCTGGAGGGTCACCAGGTGGGCCACCTGGTGCCCTCCAGGTGCTGTCAGAGTCGAAAAGTGGGGTGCCAAAAGTCCATCCGGACCGGAATCACCCCCATACGACGGAAGCGGAAGAGGTCTTCTTGGTCTCCACCGTGCCACCCCCGTGTTTAAGCCCCCCCCCTGGCCGAAAGTCGCCTCCAGGGGGGGGACTTAAACACGGGGGGTCCCAGGTACCCCCGAAAATTCACATTGTGTCTACAGTGTGGGGCCCGAAAATCGAGTTTTCGGTGTTGCTTTTCCACATTTGGGGTTCCCAACTTCAGGACTGTCGCGCAATTACCTCAAAAGTGGCCGAGAAACCCAGGAATTTCTTTTTTTGAAGCCAATATTTTTTGTCACAGTAGCTTAGCTGAAAAGTTGGGCGAGTCGTCCACCCTACTTGTAACAATCATTATTAGCCAGACTGTAACCCCCAACACCCAAGGCTTTCCATCGCCTCTCGCCGAGCTGCATGCCCACGAGGTAACGCTTGACCGCCCCACCCCAAGACCGCCGGTTTCCCCGCTGCCGAGTGGCGGCGGGGGGGGGGGGGGGTGTCTGAGGGACTGAGGGCTCATAATGCACCGGCGTTGGAGCACCTCCGTGCTGTTCTGTGTCGTGCTGGCTGTGTTCCTTCTGGCCGGGGTGAGCGTCGCTGATGCGAAGAAGCAGAGGAAGGCACGCCTGGACAGGTTCATGCGGAAGTGGCGTCTCCGGAAATACGTGCCGTACCTCAAATCCTGGAATTGGCAGGGGGTGAACAAGACGCTTTTCAACTCTGTGCGCAGCGAGGCTCAGAAGCTGTTTTGGAACATTGTGGATGTAAACCGCAGCGTCGAGGTGATCGGTCACATCTGGATGTTCCCCGACCAGGCCAGCTTCTACCAGAACCACGTCGTCGCCATGAAGCCTGGGCAGCAGATGTGCGAGGTGGGGTTCGGCTCCGGCCTCTCCACCCTGGGCTACCTGCGGTCCAACCCCAACATCTCCCTCGTGACCTTCGACCTGTGGGAGGACACGCTGGGCAGGTTCGGCTTCGACCCCTACCTCAAGAAGCGGAAAGAGATGGGGGCGAACTACCTGAAGCAGCAGTTCGGGGATCGCTGGACCCTGGTGAAGGGCGATTCGCGGAAGACCATCCCTGACTTCATGGAGAAGCACCCAGACTTCATGTGCGATGTGATCCACATCGATGGGGACCACTCCCGTGGGGGTGCCTTGGTGGACCTGGTCTATTTCCAGGCACTGGCAAAGCCGATTCACACCGTGTTGATGGATGACCTGCAGTTTGAAGCCATTCAGAAGGCGATGATCGATTATCTCCGTGGCATCCGCAGTCTGGAGTGCTATGTGACGATGCAGCGCGACGTGTTCTTCCTCGGGCGGGGCGGCAACCGGAAGGCTGTGAAGTATTGGTGTAACTTCGAGTTCAACCTCGATTGGAGCATGCAGGAGGACACGGGGTTCAAGCCCTACTTCTGGTACCACACCAACCTGACGGCGCCGCCAATCATCGAGAAGGGCAACAGGCACAAAGGGGTCAACGTCACAGCTCTGAAGCTCGCCCTTGCAGCCAAAGGGGAGGGTGGTGGTGGTGAGGTGGCTGTCCTGCCGCTTGGCGGCAGTATCGCCGCGCATGCCCATGCTGTCAGCGGTTCGGCTTCCGCTGGTAGCGGGTCCAGTGGCGACGGGGGCAGCGGGTCTGGCGAGGGCGAAGAGGCAGGGGCTGGCATGGCGAGCTGGCGCGATCCCCTGTGGGAGTACGTCGGGCCGCCCACGCTTGCCGCGGTTGTCGTCTGCCTGGGATCCTGCCACTACTTCGTGTCGAAGCTGCGGAAGTTCAAGATTGAGATCGTGGTGAGCGAAGTCGACAAGCCCCGCTTCTAAAACGCCCCCCTGACCCCCACATCCCCCCCGGGCCTGGGGGGCGGTAGTCCGCTGCGGTGTGTGTGTTGCTCTTCTGGCATACCGTGTTCCCACGGCATGCAAGTTGGGTTCAAGAAAGGGCGGGGCGGCCTTTGGCCTGCGCCCATCCCACACACACGCATCGCTGACAAACCGCCCCATCTCCCACCGAGCGTCACAATATTTTGGATCTGTTCCGGATGTGTGGTCATATGCATTGTCGCCTCCCGACATGCGATTAACACGCTGCACTGCAGCATTAGAGAACACGGGGAGGGTGGTGTAAGAGCCGAGTAGTGCGTCATACCCGCAGGGTAAAGGCAGGGTGAATCGTGAAGTGTTCCCAGTGTCATACATTCGGATCAGAGAGTGCTCGGTGTGTTCTACCCTTCTGCGGGGTGTGTACAGCGGCAGAGGCATCATCTCGCTCCTGCACTAAACAATAATCTGAGCGCGCTGTGTGGGTTGGGGGGGCAACTTCCCAGCACCCGCATTGGTTCACTGCCTGGGCGTGCTGTTGGAAAACTCGGGCAGATCACATGCCCCCCCTTTAGCCCCTTAAAACCTCTTCGTACAGCGCGGCTCTCGCTAACACCGTTGCCTCATGAGGCAGCCTCTAGATTGACGCCCCCCTCCCCCGGGATCCCTGAAGGGTTGTAAACAAGCATTACCACCCCCCCTGCCGACAACCCCTCATCCCCCCCCCCTCTCCCCCCCAACGCAACTGAGCCCCTCCCCCGACCCGACCCTGCACTGCGACAACCACACCACCACCACCACCACCACCCCACAGGCCTCCCCCCCGTCGACAAGGCAGTATGCCGCTCCCCCTGCGGGGCGAGGGTGACCGCTACATGGAGGTGCACCGCCTGCAGGCGGAGTTCGACCGCGACCGGGAGCGCGAGCGCGCCTCGCGCGAGGAGCGGAAAGCCTCCCGCCGCCGCCCCGACACCACGCCCCCGGCACCCATCAACCGCAACAGCGCACCGCCGCCACCTGCCGCCGACAGGGCCGAGAGGGTTGAGCGGGCCGAGAGAGACGTCTTCTCGCCACCAGGCGCTGCCCCGCGGGTGCCGCCCCCGGCAAACCACAACCTCCGTTCCCCGCCGATGCCCTCGCCACGCACACACCACTCCACCGCCCATGCGGTGGAGGCGGTGCGCATGCCCAACCCACGCGAGGCGGTGAGGGACGAGGAGCCTCCAACCACAGCCAGCACGCCGACATCTTCGGGGCGTGACGTGCTGCGCGAGATGGGGTTCTGCACGCCGGCGGCGGCGTCGACGCCGCGGAGGCAGCCGGAGCGCGACCTGCTGTCGCCGAAGGAGGTGAAGAAGCGGGAGACCATCGAGCGGCTGCACGCCCTGCAGGCGCTGGAGGAGCGGCGGCGCTACGAGGAGTTGGAGCGGAGGCTGCGTGCCCTGGAGGGGGGCGGCAGCCCGCGGCAGGGCGGTGCTGTGGAGAAGAGGGTGCGGAGCCTGGAGGAGGAGCTGAGCCAGACGCAGACGGATGTGTCGCTTCTGGCGGCGGAGACGCATTCGCTGCGTGCCCTGGTGGAGCGGCAGAGCCAGGAGATCGCGCAGCTGACGGCGCAGCGGGATGCCCTGCGGCGGGACAGCCTGCGGCGGCACTCGCCGCTGCCGGAGGTGGACGGGGGCCACGTGCTCCCACCGCCCCGCTGCCCCAGCCTCCCCCTCCCCGACATGACCCCCGACAGAAACGACCCCGACTGGCTCGAGAAGTGGCAGCGTAGTGTCAACTCCAGCCACCCCGGTGCCCAGGTGTACTGAGGGTGAGGGGTGGAGTGGGGTGTGTGTTTTGCTGTTGAGAGTTCTGTCGAGAGGTGTAGGGACAGTCAGGCAGGCAGGCCTTGTGTGATGGTGAGGCCTTATTATACCCGATCGTCATTTTTCGTCTAGATGTATTTGTACCCTCTATTTTGTGTTTTCCCTTGAATTGATCCCCGCGGTCATGGCCTGGGGGGTCACCCCACCCCACCCCACCCCATGGGTAGACCTTTTCCTTGTCCCTCGAGGCTCAATCTCCCCCACCACCACCACCACCACCACCACCACCACCCCACCCTCCTACCCCCCTCCGTAAGATGTGCCACCATCCGGCTGCTGGTGCCACACATTGTACATAGATGCCGGTCCGTTCGGGGGTGGGTGTTGTGTGTAGGGGAAGAGAGAGCAGGAAGGGTGTTCCGTGGCGAGTTGTAGTTTTCTTGCGCCAAAAAAAATCGGGACGTGGGTCACTGCCCGTGGGGGGAACATTGCGTGGGATTTGGAGGAGGCCCCCCCTTCTCCCCCCCCTTTGGGGTTGCACAAGCAAGCCGCATTACGGGTGGGGGGGTGGGGGTGGGGGGTGGAGCGTCTCTTTGATCCCGGATCCTATATTACCCAGGTATACCGCACCCCCCGCCCACCCCCCCCGCCATCCCCGCCTCGCAGCGCTATGAACGCTGCCCCGTGTATATATATGAGCCACAACTGAAACAACCTCGCCGACGGTGGCAGCCCCCCCCCCCCCTCCCTCTCTCCTCTGCCCTTTCCCTCCTCCAACGCAATGCAAATGAGAATCACACACGGCGATCTCATTCTCCGTGTGTGTTTCATCTATGTATGAGCATGTGTGTCACATGTCAGCACACCACACCGCCTCGCAGGTCTGCTGGGAGAGAAGCAGGCGGCACACACTCTGTCCCGGAGTGGCAGTCAATGCGGTGCTGATGCATCAGCTCGGGGGTGTTTTGCTGAGCGGCGGTGTGGACCGGTCGGGGTCGGCTGCGGGGCTCACACACCAGAGCACCCTGACGCACCGTGATGACAAGGTGCTCCACAAGATCCACACCGGCGAGCTGTCGCGTGCCGGGTGGCACACCGGGGCCTCGGCCCGCATGCCTGAGGGACGCATCTCGCCCGAGAGGCAGCCGGGGCTGTACCCCATGAATGTCCGCAGCAACAGCCCCACGCGGCAGCGAGCGGCAGTGGTGTACCCCACGCATGCACCGCCTGCCCCTGTGCCCGCCCCGGTGCCTGTGCCTGTGGCGGTGCCGGTGCCGACGCCGGTGCCCTTTATCTCGCCGGTCGTGGTGCCGGCGGAGAACCAGCTGGCCTCGCTTGCCGGTGAGAATGACGCGAAGAACGACCATCTCACCGGGAGGCTGGAGATGGTGGAGGCGCAGATGGAGGTGCTCAACTCGTCGAACCGGTCTGACGGCGCGCTGGAGGCGCTGCGGGCGCGGCTGCAGCAGGCGGAGTCTGCGCTGCACAGCCAGGAGCTCGGGGGGCTGATGAAGGCGCTTGCGCAGAAGCAGGCCCGCATCGAGGAGCTGGAGGCGATGCTGCTGGAAGCCAGCAAGCAGAAGGGGCAGCAGCAGGGCAACGAGCGCGACGCCCAGGTCCTCGCCGAGCTCCGCGCGAAGCTCGCCGAGGAGCGGCGGGCGCACGACGAGCTGCGGGCGCGGCACAAGGAGATGCTCGCCTCTGCGCTTGACGACATCAACGCTGCCAACGAGAAGCTCTCGCAGCAGGACCTTCTCATCGAGGAGCTGCGCCGCGGCAAGGGGGACCTGGGCCCCCTGCGTGACCGCATTGCAGACCTGGAGAGGGAGAACGAGGCGCTGAGGGGGCGCATCCCGAAGCACAACATCAGCCCCGAGGACCTCTACGAGCTGCAGGAGGAGCTGAAGCGTGCGAAGAAGCGCATCTTCGAATTCGAATCCGCGGTGGACGACACGCCCCGCTGGCAGGCAAAGATCAACCAGCTGACGGAGACGATCCGCTCCCTGGAGGAGGACCTGGCCCGCATGCGGCAGGGCATGAAGGAGAAGGACGACGAGATCCGCAAGCTGCATGCCGACATGCGCTCCCAGGAGGATCTGAAGCTGGAGCTGGAGCGCCTGCGCGAGCGGATGTCTGCGGAGATCGAGCGGGCGGCACGCGCTGCCGAGCTGCGGGCTGAGGAGAAGGTCAGCTCGCTCGAGGCGGAGCTGCGGAAGCTGCGGGGTGAGCTCGAGCGCACGCAGCACCAGCTGGCTGAGTCGCAGGAGGCGCTGAAGAAGGGCCGCGAAGAGGATGCACGCCGCATCCGCACCCTCGAGGAGGAGCTGCGCAAGTCGGAGCGCCGCGCCGCAGACCTGGAGGATGAGGCGCAGAAGCTCCGCCGCCTGGCGGACCGTGCGCGTGACCTCGAGGACCAGGCTTCCGAGGCGCAGTCGAAGCTGCGTGAGACGGAGAAGGCGCTGCGCAATGCCCACCACCGTCTTGAGGATGCGGACCACGAGCTGAAGAAGGAGCGCGATGCTGCTTCACGGCTCAAGATGGAGAACGACCGCCTTGCGGAGCGCATCACAGAGCTGGAGGCGCACAGGAGGGAGCTGGAGGCAACACGGCGCGAGCTGGAGGCGACCATAAGGGAGCTGGATGCGCTGAAGAGGGATGCAGCCCGCCTGAAGGAGCAGCTGAAGGAGGCGCAGCAGGCAGCGCTCGACGCGCAGCAGGCAGCGGCAACCGCGCAGCAGGCCCTGAATGCCGCGCGGGCGGCAGCCGCACAGCAGCCGCCGCCTCCTCCGCCGCAGCCTGTGCAGCAGCCGCAGCCGCAGCCGCAGCAGGCGCCCCGCAGCCCGGGCGGGGCGACGCTGATCAACGCGCCTACCACCAACCTGCACGGGCACCCCGTGCACCCTGTGGTGGTGATGCCCACCGATGAGGACGAGCTCATGCGAATGGGTGTGGAGCTGCGCCGCGCGCTGCGCGGCAGGGAGGAGGCGCTGGCGGAGCTGGAGAGCGCGCAGCGCCAGCTGACCCGCGCCAAGCGGCAGAACGAGGTGACGCAGCAGGAGCTGGCCACCGCGGAAGGCAAGCTGGTGGCCCTCAAGCGCCACGCCGAGGAGCTGAAGGACGACCTGGAGTCCACCGTGGCGCAGCTCAACCGCGCACGCGCGACGGCGCAGGACGCCATCGAGGAGGCAGAGGCTACGGCACGCCTGCTGAATGAGGCGCGGAAGATCGCAGAGGAGTCGCGCGACAGGATGCACCTCGAGACGCTGCGCTACCAGAAGGAGCTGGAGATGCAGGAGCAGCAGTCGCGCGAGGCGCTCATGGCGCAGGAGCACGCGCGGAAGCTGCTGGAGATGAAGTGCCACGAGCAGGAGGAGCGTGCCCGCACCCTGTCGGAGGGCATCGCAGCCCTGCAGTATGAGCGCACCGAGGCGACACACAACATGGAGCAGCTGCGGGGACTGCTGCAGGCGGAGCGTGATGCTGCAGAGCACCACCTGAAGGAGACAGTGGATCAGGTCAACGAGGCGCACCGCCAGCAGCTCGCGGAGCTGGAGGGTGCCTGTGCCGTGGCGCAGGGGCAGGCGAAGGAGATCAGCGAGGATGCCAGGTCGCAGAAGGAGCTGTTCGAGCGTGAGATCACAAACATGCAGCGTGCCCTCTCGAGTGAGAAGGCGCGGCACGGCGAGGCGGAGCGCACCCTCGACGGCAGGGCTGGGGCTGCGGCGGACAAGCTGGCACAGCAGGGGGCTGAGTCGCAGCAGCTGAAGGAGCTTCTGGCTGACACCCAGACGCAAAAGACTGCAGTGGAGCGTGACCTGAAGGCGACACAGCTGGCCCTCGCAAAGTATCAAGACTACGTGCAGGTATGTCGGAGTGTGAACCGGAGCAGGGATGCCTGCCTGCAACAGTGGGGTGACGCGCATTGCGCTTTGCAGGCATTTGCCTCTGTGTGTTGTGGAAGATGCTCGCTCTCTCTGCCTTCCTCTGCATTGCAATCACCTCCCCCTCACCCCTCACCCCCGCAGGACAAGGAGAAGGACTGCGACGAGCTCCGCGCCAAGGTGGAGCAGGAGCAGGGCAACGGGCAGGCTGCCGTGGCACGCATGGACCAGGAGCTCGCCAAGCTGGTATGAAGGGGAGAGAGTGCGAGAGGGGTGCCTTGCCCCGAGGGTCACCGCACTCGACGCCGGTGCTGTTCGGAGTGGCTGTGGTGGGGTGGGGTCTCAGGTGGGGATGTGAGTGGGGGGAAACCCAAGACGTCTGTGTGTGTGTTCAGTGCGCCCCACCCACCTGCCACCGCTGCACAGAAGGCCGACCTGGATGCGCAGAAGCTTGCAGAGCGGGGGCAGGCAGAGGCACTGGCAGAGGTGCACCAGTGCTATGAGGAGGCCAGCCAGGAGGCGAAGCAGCTCCGCCTGCTGCTGGACGCCACGTCTGCCGAAACAGAGGTATATCTTTATACAAGCAGGACTCCACCACCACTCGTGGGGGTCGCCTGTGTTGGCAGCAGTGCTGCTTCCAGGCACCCACCATCCTCCCGGTACTTCGACGGCAGTGTTTACGGTCGGGATTGTCCCAGCTGAAGTAACAGTGATCGTCAGACGCTGAAACGCCCCCGCTCCTGCGTCATTCGTGCCGTACCTTACCACCTGCCACAGGAGACGAAGGCTGCCCTGAAGGACCTGCAGTCCCAGGCCTCTGAGTGGTACAAGGCGCTGCAGGTATGCAACACAGGGCGCACATGGTGTTCCACCGCCACCCTCCAGGACTCCACGAAGAAGTGCACAGACCTGGCGGCTGCACACCAGGTGCTGGAGGAGGAGGGGCACAACCTGAAGCGCCAGTGCGGGCTGGCGGAGGCTGCCTGTGTGGAGAAGGATCGCGGCATCGAAGGCTTGACGCGGCAGATTATGGATCTCCGGCAGGACCTGGACCAGAAGTCGGCGGGGCTGGACGAGGCGTCGCTGCAGCGCAGCAACCTGGCGTCGGAGGTGCAGTGCCTCACGGCAGAGGGCGCGTCGCTGAAGCACCGCCTCACGGAGCTCAGCCTCGAGTCGGAGCAGCTGCGCAGCGCGGGCACGACAGACCGCACGCTCGGGCTGCAGCTGCAGCATCAGGCAGAGGTGTGCCGTTGTCCAGCCCTTGGGGGTGGGTTGGTTTGTGAGGACAACCTGAGATCACCCTGCCCATTGTTCCTTGGGGTGCAAAGGCTGAGGGTCTTGGAACGGGCCTTTCATGTATTACTTCACACCACCCACACCCGCAGCGTGCCCAAGCAGAGCTGGCAGCGTCACAGGCACGGCTCGAAGAGTCGCTTGCACAGGAATCGGTATGCCTCAGCTGCCCAGCATGCAGCACCAACCGCACGCCACAGGCCCTGCGCAAAGATTCGCGCGCGTTGCAGGAGGCTGCAGACCGCCTCCGCCTTGCCCTGCATGCAGAGGAGCAGGTATGCCTGCCTGCCGTTGCTGTTGTGTCCCGTTATTGTTGTTTGCTATGGCCGCCACCTGCCCCACCTCCTTCCAACCGCAGAAGAGCGCTGCGGACGCTGTGCAAACTCACCAGCTGGTGCAGGAGTACGATTCGCGCATCGGCAGCCTCGAGAGCATGGTGCAGAAGCTGCGTGGGGAGAAGGAGTGCCTGCGTGGGGAGACGGACCGCCTGACGGTGATGCACGACACTGCGCTGCGCACCGAGAAGCGCCTGTCCCTCGAGGCGGAGTCGCACCAGGCCATCATCCGCGACCAGGAGCTGCAGGCGCAGAACCTCGCCGCCACCGTGCAGAAGCAGCGCCAGGACGTCGAGGCGCTGAGGTCAGAGCTCACCCTCGCCTCTGAGAGGGAGGACGCCGCGACACGCAGAGTGGGCGACACGCAGCGCCTCAACGAGGCACGCGAGAGGTCGCTCGCTGAGGAGGCGGAGATGGAGCGGCACACGCGGCAGGACATCGAGGCGCAGCTGACTAAGGCCCGCTCGCAGCTGCGCCAGGCCAAGAAGGACCTGGCCGTGGCGCAGGAGCACGCCGAGGAGGAGCAGGGCTCCGTCGTGGAGGAGGCGAACCTCGCTGTCAAGCGCCTGCGCGTCGAGCTGGACACCATGCGCAGGGCGCACGAATCGGCAACCGCAGCCCTGTCGCTGCTGCAGACGACCCTCTTCCAGCACGTCTTCCAGCAGGAGGCGGAGCTGCGCGAGCTCCACCTGGCGTTGGAGTCGGCGGAGGCAGCCCTGCTGTGGGAGGCTCTCGCATCCGGCGACATGCGTCTCAAGCTGGGGCGCGTCAGCACCGAGCTGGACCTGCAGGTGTGCAGGGGGGCGGAGCTCAGCTCTGCCGCCGAGGAGGCGAAGTACACCAACCAGAAGCTGCAGACGGAAGCGTCTGCGATGCACGCCCGCTTGGAGGCCACGGCGCAGCAGCTGTCCCTCGCCCGTGGCGAGTCGCAGAATGACGTGAAGAAGCTGTGCAGCGAGATCGACCAGCTGACGATGGAGGCGGCAGACCTCCGCCGTGCCTTGGAGGCCACCACAGCCGAGCGGGACCACCTGGCTGTGGAGTGCAGCCACACCACGGCGGAGTCGGACCGGCTTGCGATTGACCTGCAGTCGCATCGCGACGCCTCCGACGCACAGCTCTCCTTGCAGCGGGCAGAGTCGCAGGCTGCCGCAGACATGCTGAACGAAGAGGTGCGCGGGCTCGCCCAGAGCTTCGAGGATGTGCAGCAGCGCTCGGAGCACCTCTGGAATCTGATCGAGGCGGTGGTGGGGCCACGCCCCTGCGAGGGCATCGGGCAGGTCGTGTGGCGCATCCGCTCCGAGGGGGAGGCGTCGCCCCACGCACACCTCCTGGTGTCCTGCGAAGCCCTCACGCGCATCGTCACGGTGGGGCAGATGGCGGGCACCCTGAAGGCAGACTTCGACTTTATCTGCGCCACGCGCGACACGCTCGCCCTGGAGCTGGGCACCTGCAGGAAGAGCGCCTCCGACTCCTACAGGGAGTCGACACGTCTGATGGAGGACATCCTGAAGGAGGCCAACAGCGGGGCGGGGGTGCGCTACGAGCGTGAGGGGCTCTCGCGCCTCTGCGCCAGCCTCGGGGGCCTGCGCAGCCAGCTGCAGTGGATCGTCACCAACTGCCTCAGCGCGGAGGAGCGTGAGGCTGCTGGGATCCAGGAAGGGGATGATGTGGGGAACACCATCGAGGAGCTGCGCAGGACAGCCCTGCCTGGCAACGTGTCCCCCAAGTCTGCTGCGGTGTTGGGTGTGGCGACAACTCCGACTGCGCGGGCGCGGCCCTCGGTGCTGGTGTCGCCGACGCTCTCGCGTGGCGCGCCGTCTGATTTCGGGGACTACGCGTCGTGCATCGGGAGTGATGAAGCCAGGTCCGAGCGTGCAGCATCCCGCTCCGCCCCCCGCACCACACCCCAGTCGAACAAGAAAGGCGTCCGCTTTGTCTCCCCGCCGGAAGGTGCCCTGACCAGCCCTCCAAACAACAGGCACCTTTGAGGCATGCCTGTCATGGCGGTGTTGCACGAGGTCCCCTTCGCTTCACTCTCCCACCCCCCCACACCTGCATGCACCCCCATAACCCGTGCCCCTACTGACTTTTGTTTTGCTGTATCCTCAAACTCCGCCCCCCTCCCCCTCCCCACGTGCCTATAGATCGATTGTCCCCCGGGGGGTTGGGCCTCGCCCTCACAACGTGCAGAGGGTGCAAAAGGAGGGGCGAGGTGCCCGCACTGGCTTCGCACAACACAGGCTGGGCACGGTGAGTTGGCGATCCCACTACCCCCCGGCACCCTCTCCCCCTTCTTCCCCCCCCCACCCCTCTTCTGTTCACTCCCGTTCTCCACACAACGCACACCCTCCCACCGTAATTTTTGTCTCGTGTTCCACCGTCCCCGGTCCCAACCCTCAGTGTGTGCCCACCCAACCCACCCCCAACCCTTTCAGCGCTCTGGGAAGTGTACCAGGTAATTAGGGCGGTGAAATAGATCCAGGGCTCTGCGTCTATGCTATTGGAGTGCAATTGGTATCGACGTAAATACCCAGGGATGGAGACTCGCTGCGGGTTTGGTGGAATCTGGTGGTGGAATCTCTCTGGCCAATGTGTCGATGATGCAGGGGGTGAGAGAGAGGGAGAGAGAGTTGGTGCGGGTATCTTCGTTACCGGGGTATTGACACTTAAAGAAAACGGGAGAGGGGCAGAGAGAAGGCGCAGGGTGTACCATCATGAGTTCGCTTTGGTCTGGCCTCTGCTAAACCAAAACGCGTGACTGTGTGTGTGTTGTCACCCTGCCAAGCGCCGCTGACACTTTCCAAAAAAAATAAAATGAGTTGTGGTGCACAGAGCAACGGCCGTCGAAGGCAACGGGGTTTCCGTCCTTTCTTAGAGATGCCGAGCTCAGAGTGGGTGCCTGCAAGTGTGTCGGACGTGTGGGGTTTTTCATACCTGTTGCGTTGTAGAGTAGATGATTCGAAGAAGTTTCCACACATGAGTAATACAGTTGGGGTCGGGATGGCGTTTGTAGCACGTCCGTTTCTTCTGTTCTTTGGTCTGCAGATAAGGCTCGTTGAGGGTCGGCAGTCCTGCAGGAGGGCAGCGGCGGGGGAGGAGGGGGCGAAGACGACTGCCAGTCTTCACTCTAAATCGCAGAAAAATGACGGGTATGGTTTCGGCTTGTTGGGGTGCCGGAGGGGAAAATTATAGAAGCCACCAGCCCCGAAGAACATAGATGTGGCGAGGGGAGGTTATGTGGACTGATATGGGACACCTGCTTTGGTGTCTCCCCACTCAGGTCGGCATGTGTCTCGAAAGGGTAAAAAATCGTCTTTTTTATCGACACATTTGTACGGTTGTCCTTTGCATTCCCTTTGTGCCGAGCATCCCTAAAAGCCCTTCCAAGAACTGTTGTCAAACCAGCGCGTCGATGGTGCTACCGCTCTAGTTGTAGATAATGCAGGTCGCCAAGAGAGAGGCCCCGACACCCCGTGTTTTATCATTGGGCATTGTGTCATCTGGTGGTGCTTGCAATGCACGGCCGCATGTTACCCGTTACGTTGGTTCACCACATCACACATCTGCAGATACAGGTGGGCGTACCGAGACAATGATTGCTCTGTTGATTGCATGCTGGGCAGTGCTGGAAATCACGGCTGCCGGGACGGACACAAGCCTGGCGGATGCGATGGACTCGCCGGCGGACGAGAGCACAACGAACTCGCCTGATGGCACGTATAGCTTCGAACAGGAGCGCCTGTGTCTGGCGCAGGAGGAGGCCGGGCTGCTTGCCAACACCACCACCTTCACTGGGGACTGCTGCAGGCTGTACGATAGCGGGTGCCCTGCGCGCTTTGAGTGCTACGCGTCCTCTCCCAGCACGTGGGAGGCCATCCAGGAGGATTGGTGTTGCCGTGCCAAGGACGTGGGGTGTGCGTACACATGCGGCATGCCGGCTGCAACGATGGCGACGCGCCACGCTCTGTACTGCTGCGACCGCAAGGGTGTCGCGTGCACTGCGGAGTGGAAGGAGGAGCAGGCACGTGCAGATGAGGAGCGCGAGGCACAGCGGCGTGCTGCCGGCGTGGCAAGCCTCAACTTGCGTCTGCAGCTGGTGGGGCGTCTGTCGGAGCTCGTGTCCAACCCCAAGAAGGTGCTGCAGCGCCTGCGCTGGGCGCTGCTGACGGCGTCGGTCCTTCTCCAGGAGGACCCCACCCGCCTCCTCGTGCGCTCGTTCGGGTCGCAGGACAACACCACACGTGTGTCTGTGCCGCACGCGTGGAACTCGGAGCTGCTGGCGGAGGAGCGTGCCTCTGTGCAACGGTGGCTGCCGTCTGCAGGGCGTGCTGCCTCTGTGCTGGCTGTTCTGACGGCGCCGGCAGAGGACAAGCTGTACGTCGAGTACACGATTACCGGCACGTCAGAGGCCGCGGTGCTGCAGACTGTGCAGGATATCGACGCACAGGCGCAGACGGGGTCGCTGGGCGGCAAGGTTGGCCCCGAGGTGCGCACGGTAGGGGCGTCGCAGGTCGTGCAGGGTGCGGCATCTGAATCCTCCTCCTCCTCCGACATGACCTGGCTGTGGGCCCTGTTGGGTGTCCTTGGGGCGGTCTGCGTGGGTGCCGGCATTGCAGCCGTCGTGGTGCACAAGCGGCGTGTCGCACGCGGTGCCCCCCTGTCCCTTAACGAGGTGATGAGGGAGGTGCACGAGTCCAACACCTATGAGGAGAAGATGTTCCAAAGTATCTAACTCGCCCTCCGCCCCGGCGCAAGGAAGGCGTGCCGCGTATTGTGGTACCGTTTCTCCGCAGTGCGGGTGGGTTTGTCGTGCGTCTACACGGAGACATCTCTCCAGAAACGCCAAAACGTTGTTACTCGTTCCGAGCGACGAAGCGTACTGCGATGTCGCGAAGTAACGAAAGGAAATCGTACGAATGAAACTTTTGGATTAGCACCTTCATGTCACTTCACAGGGCCTTAACACAGCCTTGAGTGTGCGATCAACAAAAAGTAGTCCGGAACTGTTCTCCCACAGTTGCTGGACAGGGTGTCTACACTAAAGCGAAAGGAGTACGATTTTTGTGTCGTGACGTTCCTTTCAGGCAACAGCCCTGTGATTGTTCTCTCTGTGTCACCTCATCCCGCCGCCCATCAGGGCGCCTGGCAGGACCGGGCTTGCTTTCTTTCTTCTGACTTCTGCGTGGCCGCAAGGGCGGGCCATTCTTCTTTCCCAATGCCCCCCACCCCCCCCCCCCCCTGCGCCACCCCTTGCCGCGGCACTGCCGCCTGTTTGTGGAGCATGCGGGCCATGCGCTGCATCACAGGCCTCTGCCGCTTGACAATACAACCTGCCTCTCTCCCCCTCACCCTCACCTACTGGCTTCCTCATCGCACCCCCCCCCCCCCCCATTCCGGGCATCCGGAGCGGTGCCCACCATCCCCAGGCATTCTCTCGCCTGTTGCTGTCATTGCACCTTAGATCCCCCCTCCTGCAGGGCTGCTTCTTGGCTCGCACCCCTTGATTCAGCCGTGCATCCTTGGTCTTCTTCTCTTGCACTCCTCTCTCTCGACGGGCTTGTTGTACTTTGGCCAGTTCGTTCGGTATCCCTGGGTCAGCAGAACGAGAGATGCAGACGTAAACGGGAACCTCCAATCCATAATACAGCGTGTGATGTATGCCAGCACAACAACTAATGCCACAACAAAAGCCGTTTTGAGCACACGCCACCCGAAGCTTGGTGGTTCTGGCTCAGCGGCCTGCGGGAGCACAGGTCTCCTCGTCACTCGCAGAAACTGTGTTTGAAGCCCCAGACTCACCACCCACGTCCCTGACACCATTGTCAGGATCAGGTGATGCTCGGGCGCACAAAATGTGATCCGCCACTCCCGCACCACCGTCGGTTGAAGGGCATTCACCAACCACACGGCCCTCGTCCTCGAGGGTTCGGCTGAAGAATGATACAGAACAGAAGTGAGAAGACGAGGGGGGGCGGCGGATTGTCCGCCCCCCCTCCCCGTACCCACCCCTTTCCCGCTTTTGGTGTGTGTTTTGCCTCCTCCCGCCATGCCACTCATCCTCGCACATCACCACCCCCTGTGGCAGGGCTATCGTTGCTCGCAAGACTACATCTTGAGAGATATACTGCAAGGCAGTGCAAAGGGCGAAGGGGGCATCTACATCACACCTACAAATCCGTCGCAGCACACGCCCTCCTCAGCAGCTGTCGCAGGAGGGTTGCATCGAAGCAAGGAGTTGCAATGTGCGTGGCGACAGAGATGCGCTTGCACGAGGCTGCGTTCAGCGGGGATCTGGAGACCATCCGGAACGGCTTGAGCTATGGGTACGAGGTTGACATCCCCGACTGCAACGGGACTACCCCTCTGTGGTGTGCGGCCCGCTCCCACCACCTCGAATGCGTGGAGTTCCTGATCGGCGCTGGGGCGAATGTGAACAGGAAGAACCGCCTCAACAGCACGCCCCTCATGACCGCCGTGAATTCTGGCGACGCGCAGATCATGCTGCTGCTGCTGAAGTGCGGTGCGGATATGGAGGTCGTGGGGTCTTGCAAGCGCACCGCCCTGCACTGGGCTGCACAGTGCGGCCACTCGGAGTGCGTTGACCTGCTGCTGAATTGGGGGGCGTGCATGGATGTGGTGGACCATGAGGGCTGCACACCGCTCTACCTTGCGGCGAAGTCGGGCCACGACGAGTGCACGGCCATGCTCCTTCGCGCAGGGGCAACCGCCGTTGTCAGCGACCTTTACGACCTCCTCCAGGGCTGAGGCGTCGGGTCTGCAAGGTGCAGGGCTGCGTGCCCCCCTTCCCCCCGGCAATGTTAGGCACAGAGGCTTTCATGAATGCGGGCCCGCATGCATGAGGCGTCCTACAGTCTGCACCGTTGGGCGGGTTCTCCTACGCGTGTCTCTGCACGCGGTGTTCGTTAGGGCATGGTAAGACCCTCACAAAGCAGATTGACGTGATTGCTGGGGTTTGGAGGGCGGGTTGCTGCCCTGCATGCACCAAGAATCACTGGCGATTTTTCAAAATAAAATTGCGTGCGCGAGAGCAGAGAAAGTGGCGCGCTGCAGCACGGTAAATCACTGTGCTGTAGGTGTGTCTCATGGGTTCGGAGGGAGTCCCGCCGACATCACAACGCATCGCGCGACCAGAAGTTTCAGAAAAGAACGGTTGTGACTGAACGGTGTCACATTTTCATACAAACATCCGCAAACCACATTCCCGCTCGTGCGCACACCCCGGACTAATTGTGTCACTGGAGTGCGAAACTACCACCCCTCCCCCCCCACCAGCCCGTGCTTCTTTGCACGTGCTCTTCTTTGAGAAACATCTTCGAAGACCCCCCCCTTCTCCCTTCCTCCTGCCGTCACCCCCTCCCACTCTATATTTTCATTATGTTTGCCTCATTCAATGAAAGAGGAAATGAAACACGGAGTATTTGGGCCCGATTGAGTGATATATTTTTTGTTGTGGCACCCGTCGTGCCGCGATGCAGAGCAACCCCTCCAGCTCATCTCGCACGCACAAAGTTGCTGTGTATGCGTTCACCACAGCTTCTTACATGATTTTCTCCCCGCCCCGCCCCGTCCCAACCCGTATCGAGTGACATATCTCGACAGTGTTCCACGATTCCGTCCCCTTTCTCCCACGACCCCATCCGCGGCTCCCGTTGGGGCAAACTGGCCACCTCCACGTGGTGCCTTGGTGGGGTCCCCTTATTTCGGACATCTGAAATGCAACTGGATGCAGTTGTGGATCACGCTTCTCCCGCCACCCCCTGGCATGTTTATTTCGATCTTCCTTCCACCGCATCAGCAGCTCCTAGAGCACAGAGTCATAGTGTGCGAAACATGTTGTCATTGCACAACTGCAGAGGCACATCTGCATCTGTGCCTCAGTCTGGCACGGTGGTACGAATGATGCTCGTCGGAACAACGATTCCATCGGGTCCCCATGATTTTATTAGAGACCGGGGTCCTTCTCCTTCCCTCTGTGTTCACGAAGTCAGTATGCCCCCTCAGGATTCCTGGCAAGTGTCATAAAATAGCAGGGCAGCGCCTTGGGCAACAAGGCGCACATACAACACTCCCACAGCAACAGCAAGGCTGTGGAGTTGATTTTGTTTACTCGGGTTTGGCGGCAAACAACACGCCCTTTGTATCTTCTTGCCGGATACTGTAACTCCCGCCTCTTTCATTCCGCGAGAGTTGTGCACATATCGGGGTGTCCGAAGCCCACATGTGAGGGCTTTTTGTTGAGTAGAGTTCGCCTAGAGCGAACTCTGTGCTACCTCCATACACACACCCACAGCACGTCACATCACACCGCCGGTGGCAACCGCCCGGACTCCCCCTCTCCTGAGACTGCATGATCACAGGATGATACCTGTGGCTTGGTTCCACAAGAAACAGAGGCTCGGGAGCAAATCGTTCAAATCGTTCGGCAGAAAAGACAGGCAGCCTGGGCAACCCTTGTTTCTGGTTTGTTCACACGCAGTGTAAAATATGAGTATTTAGAAGCCAGACTGCTGTCCCCACCCCCCGCGACACATTTTGCCCTTTTCGTGTTCGTCCCACTGTCACTCAGTGCGCTCCGCGATGATTCGTGTGGGCAGCGTTCAACTTCAAAGAAAAGGGATGCCGTGATCGGTTGCCAGAGTCGCAAAGAAAGGGGGGCTGTCTGGGTTTGGCCAATCCTCCTCTCTCCTCTAAAAAAACCCTATTAGGAAGTGGAAATGAAACTGGATGGGTGGCGGGGTGGTGGCAGTGTGCCACCGAAATGGTGCTGCGCGTTCGCACATGCTAATTGTGCGCGCACCCCATGCCCGTCATTCACCCCCCCCCCCTCCCCATGTTACGGTGTGACAATCAACCCGATTTTCTCACCAAGCACACCCCCTCCCCCCTCCATGTGCGCAGCACGTTCGCTGATGGGAAGGAAGTTCGAACCTGTCTGCCTGCGTTGCATTCGTGTTAACGATGCCTCCCCACGATCCCATCACCGCCACCCTAGCCGGTGATCGCCCCTCCTCAAAAACCTGAGTATATACCCGAGGTGGTTCTCAAACAACAAGGGGCGGTGTGCCGTCCACATTTTTCTGTTGTCCTCCGATTCTCCGCCTGCCCTTTTGGCTGTGAAAGTCTTGCAGTACCCCGTCCCCTCAGAGACCGGCAGGGAACGCAGCTGCGAGGGAACACGCTAACACTGGACTGTCGGAGAAGATGTTCAACAGCAGGAACCCCGTCACCTTTTTCAAATAGCCCCCCCCCCCTCCCCCGCTTCTCTCTCCACTGTCTCTCCCTCTCCTTTTCTTGCATCCGGTGTGCTCTCGTGATATTTCTACTGTCAGATTTTCAAAGAGGACGAGCAAAACAAACCCCGCAGCTGCCTACCCGAGCCCTTTCTCGTGTTGGGAAGGGGTTGGTGTTGGCCGGCGGCGGCAAAAATATAATATAACATTCTCTCCTCCTCCGTGAGTACAGCAAGCCTTCTGGCAAACAGTGTGTTATCCACAGCCTGTTCGTCTCGTCGACCCTCAGGCTGGTGGTGGTCGATACTCAACAAATAATAGTGATATCAGCACCCTCCAGCCCCTCCTTTTGGAGGCGGGCGGGGCGTCATTGTGCATGTCACTGCCTGGCTGTGCTTTTGTCAGGCAGGTTGGGTGTCGACATCAAAACAATAAACAAAACAGGCGCAAGCGCCGTGAGTGAGTGAGTGTGTGTGTACCCATCTGAAATCGATTCAGATTGGATATCCCCTATCCCCCCTCCCCCGTGCCCTTCTCTTTTCTTCAGCTGCATTTTCCCTACCCCGTATACCCACCCATCTTTCAAGCGATTCTTTTTCGTTGAAAGATTTTTTTGCGTGTTCTGTCTGCCCGGCGAAGGGATATTTCTCTCGGGTGGGGGATGGAGGTGTGTGGTTGGGGTGGTGGCTCAAAACTGCACCGCCAGTGCTTGGAACCGCTCGGGGTTTGGTGAGTGGGTCGTGCATCTTTGTGAGGGTGCACCCCACCCTTGCTCCGCAGAACCGGGTTGTTTTTTTCCAAGTTTCAAGTTGTGAAGTTGCGTGCCACGCAATGGCACCGATTTACAGGCAAGGTGTAACCGTGTCGCCACCACAAACGAATATTGTCCGAATTGACAGCTCACGCCCCCCAACACGTGGTTTATATGTCCTCAAAAAAATTCAAATTTCAACACAAAAAAAACGAATAGGAGCAGTGATCGCACCAGAGAGCAACACACGCACCCCCCCCCCTGCTCTTTGTTGTGATTCCACACTCTGCGACGTGTGATGCGAAACACACACGTGACACACAACCCCTCTGTCGCCTTTCTGCCCTCCTCCCAACCTGCATCCCTCTATTCCAGCAGATGCCTCACTTCATATCCGGGGTGATGATCGGTCAATCACACACACAAGCATACTCTCCCATTGCTCTTTCCAAAAAGTTCCTCCGGGGTGGGTGGGCGTGTAGGGTGGGGAATCTCTGTAGCTGTGCGGGTCTGCTTCCTCCCTCTCTCTCTTTTCTCTCCCAAACCTGTTATCGTCGAACGAAACGTGTAGGAGGTATCGGTCCCCATGTATATGATTCTACGTCTCGCACAGTGCGGGGGGGAAAAGGTCACTGCCAGAACCCACCCCACCCCCCCCCCCCCTCTCTCTCTCTCTCCGTGCGGCGCTGCCCCCTCCCCACCCTCGCCTTCAAACAGACGAGGAGGATGTGCGGGGCAGCGGCAGGGGTGGTTTATGTGCCAACGCATAATCCAAGCTCAGGTGTGGGATAGACTGGCAATGAAAGTTTTCAATCGGTTCTCGGGCTCTATTTATAGGCCTAAAGGGGGGGGTTCTTGGGCTGTGGTGCGGATCAGCGGTGTGGTTTTTCGTGCATTTTCCTCCTATTTTTAGGAGAAAAAGATACTGAGTTTTCTTCGAAGATCTGTCGACAGCGGAAGCCCCTCTGTGATTATTGGTATTTCAGTTCACATGACATCCTCAGAGTGGTGGGTGAGAGAGAGAGAGAGGACCCCCCGCCGCCTCCACAGGCACCGCCAGCCGCGGCCCAGGCTGAACCCGCCGCAGATGAGACCGCGGCCCCTCCTCCTGCCGCCGGCGGGGGCGACGACGTTGACGACGAGAGCTCCGCCGACATGCTCTCAGCTGACGGGGAGGACGGTGCCCCGCGTGCGGACGCCAACGGCAAGCGGCGTCGGGTGGTCTCCGGGGGCGACGGGGCCGAAGAGGAGGACGACATCGACGAGATGCTGGGGCAGCCTTCGTCGAAGGGCTGGGGGGAGCGCATCAGCTCTGCGGTGTCCGACGCGATGGACTACGTCTCCCCGATCCGCAAGAGGAATGTGAGCATCCACATTCACCAATGGGGCGTCGGGTACAAGGCCACAATGAACACCCGCTGCCAGCTGTGCGAAGCGGTCGTGGGCAGGCAGTACACGCTGAAAAGCTGCGAGGGATGCAATCAGGTGGCATGCGCGAGCTGTGCAAACCTGCACAAGTGACTTCCCACCCGGGATAAGCGACTCGCAGATGCTGCGTATCTGCGCCTCCCCACGCACGGGGACATCGAGACGAACCCAGGCCCCGCTATCACCCTGGCTTCCGTGAATGTGACGGCGCTGCTTCCTCACCTCGAGAAGATCACGCTGATCCCTGCCGACATCGTCTGTCTACAAGAAACTGCCCTGACCAAGCACATGCAGGAAGAGGTATCGACGCACCTTTCCCAGGAGCGGATATGGTCCACGGCTTGGGGTGCACCCCGCGACGGCGTTAAAGGCAACCTTGTGAAAGGCACCAAAGGCGGAGTCGGCATCCTTGCGCGGAAGCCCGCCCCGCTCGTGCGCCTCTCCACCCCCACGACACTGGAACGTTTTGCAAGCGATGGCCGTTTTGTACACGCAAAGGTGGCAATCGGAGATGGTAGCTCCTTCCTGCACGTCCTATGCGTGTACGCCCCGTCGGGTCAGAAGCGGCGCAAGTCTGGGAAAACCTTCGCCGAACGGGAGCGACTCCTGCATGCGGTGCTGCTAGACTACGGCAGATGCTTGGGCGACGTGCCGGTAGTGGTGATGGGCGACCTCAACACCGACAGGGATGCGTCGCCCACCCTCGCACATGCACTGGACAACTACTGGGCCGATGCTGCGGCACTGGCCGCACAGGCCACCGGCACCACGCCCCCTTCAACCTTCACCTCCACTACATGCGAGGGGACACGTATCGACTACGCGCTGCTGAACCCGATCGCAGCGCAGGCCCTTACGGCGTGCGATGTTCGGGACGTGGGAGTGCCGAACCACCTCTGCGTGACGATGACTCTCGACGTTCAGGTCTTCGACCAGACGTGCCTCAAATACAGGGTCCCCAAGCAAATCCGCGTTCCTCGGGCCCCCCCCGGGGATACCACCGCGCCCCCTCCTACTCCATCCCTCTCGGGGTTCGAGGGAGCCCTGCGGCGGGGCGACCTTGACAATGCCTGGAAACTGCTCTGCGAAGCGTGCGAGACCTACCTCGTGCAATTGGCGGGACTTTCAGCTGGTGCCTCCCGCGCCTACATCGGCCGTGGGGATGTACGCGAGCCACGGAAGGTCCGCCTGTGTGCGAGGGAATCACGGGCACCGGATGGGCTGGGAGCCGCGTCCTGCCGTGAGCTGAAACTGCGCGCTGCCATCCGACGCCTAGAGGAGTTGGTGGGCGCCCGCATGCGTCTTGGCAACGGCCTGCTGCCATACGATGTTTCACGCTGCTGGGAGAAGTGCAGAACACTGGTATGTGAGCTGCCCACCAACCAGGATGTGCCGGCTGGCGGCCGGCGCGACGGTACCCCGCCCCTTGCGGTGCTCCAACGCCTCCTCCACGGGACGCGCGCGGAGTGCCGACGGATTCTCTCTGAGGTGGTGCACCAGCGCCGAGGCCTGCTCCGCGACGACTTCCGGAGACGTTGCCGTGAGGATGCGAAGAGTGTCGTGGCGATGCTGAAGGGAGAGACGCCCAGCACTGCCGACAGGGTGCGGCGACCGGACGGGACCTTCACCGCCAACCTCGCTGAGATGGACAGCATCCTGCAAGGAGCCTGGGACAGCATCCTGCGGCTGTACCCTGATCGCGTTGGGGAACCCGAATTTGCGCCGTTCATGGAGCGCTTCGGGAAATACGTACACCACACTCCGATGACTATATCCGACATCACGGGGTCAGACCTCATCGCGCTGGCACAGATGAAGCTAGCGAAGTCCAAGTCGGGCACCTGCGGCGTCGACGGCTGGAGACTGGAAGAGGTTGCACTTCTGCCGGTGGGGCTAATGGATGGGTTTGCAGCCCTCTTCAACAGCATCGAGCGTACCGGCTCTTGGCCCGAGGCGCTGAGAACCGCACTGGTGACGCTCATCCCCAAGGGCGAATACGCTGGCGACCCGCTCGGACTTCGGCCCATCACGGTCACGAGCCTGGTGTACCGCATATGGGCCTGCCGCCGTCTGCAGGATGTTGTCGTATGGCAGGAGGGCTGGATTGACCCCTCTCAACACGGCTTCCGCCCCGGCCACCGCGCCGACGACGCGCTGATGGACCTCACGACCCAGATTGAGGAAACGCTCCTGGACAAGGACACCTCGATCTACCTCCTGGCGCTCGACTTCTCGAAATGTTTCGACAGGGTACCCCAGCGCTTAGTCCTGGAGCTGGCGCGTGCAATGGGGCTGCACGAGCGCATCCTCCGGCCGCTGGAAGCGATGTACTCGCGCCTCCGCCGTCGCTTCAAGACCCCACTCGGAGTGGGGGGGGAGTTCGATGTGACGAACGGAATTCTTCAGGGCTGCCCATTGTCGGTCGTCCTCATCAACGCGCTGCTCTCCGTCCTGGTGAAAGCGATCCAGGAAGAGAGCGGGGGGGCCCTCAGCATATCGTACGCGGATGACGCCACTATCATCTCGCGTGTCTCTGAGGCGCTGACACAACGTGGCGCGGACATCACGGGCGAGTTCTGCGCAATAACGGGAATGCGCCTAAACGAAAAGAAGACCATTGCCATGGGCGTGCATCGCGTGGACCCCTCCTCTGGCGCACGCCCTCGATATGTCGGCACCATCGCTGTAAATGGGGCCACCTTCCCCACCAAAACCGCCTCACCTGCACTAGGCGTGCGCGTCTGTGTGTCACCAGCGTTCATAGACCGCGGCGACGACGGACGGGCGAGTAAAGCGCATGCCCCCTTACGCCGCCTGGGCAGCTCGCCTGCGACCTTTGAGCAGCGACACGGCCTGATTGCTGGCGCAGTCATGCCCCGAGCGATCTTCGGTGGCTGGTATGCGCCCATTGACCACCGGGTCCTCCGCGACCTAGAGACCCGAGCCTCAAACTGCCTATACGGTGACCGCCATCCCTCCCGCAGCACCGCAGCGGCCCTCTCCATTGCCTCGAAGGGACACCTCCTTCACCCAGGAATCATAGTGCCGTATCGCATGCTGCTCCTACTTCTAGACTCCTGCCGCCGCCTACCAGAATTGATCCCGCGATTCAACCGCATTCGGGCCATGTATGCGCAAAAAACACGCATCGACGTCCCCCTCGGGCCTATCGGGCTTGCGCTCAAAAAAGGACTGCCGCCGGCCTCCCTCACCTGCGGCGATGATGTTTCCCTCATATCTGCTCCAGGAGGTTCCGAACCACTGCTTTCACTCGAAGTGGCGGCACGGAACCATGTGCTACGCGAGGCGCTGCGTCACAACATCTGGCGAAGGCTTGCTATCTCCAGACCCTCCTTCGGCGGTGTGGAGGACGGCGTTGACACCGTGCTGACAAACGACTTCTGGCTATCGTGTGGGGATCCTGTGCTCGCCGCTGCGATGCGCTGCATTATTGTTGGGGGCGTGTTCCTGGCAGACCGCTGGGGACGCAATAAGCTTGGGGCTGCGACGGACTCCGCGCCTGACGGGCCGGAGGCCGAGCGCTCGACCGCTCCTACTCCACCTCCTGTGACCGCTGCCGACCACGCCACAGCACCCGCGGACGGCGACGCTGCCGGTGACACCGATGATGACGACGACTCGTCGAGCTCAGCCCCGTCCGAGTTCGATGTCCTCGACGACTCGGGTGAGGTGCCCCTACCCCTCACAGCAACACAGCCGGAGCCGGGTAGCGACCGCCTCTGCCGGAATTGCGATACGGGCTCCCCCGAAACCGTCACGCATCTCTTCTGGGAATGCCCTGCCCACAACGACGTCCGTGCCCGGGAGCGGTACGCGGGTCTCTGTGAGGAGCGCCTCTCATGGCCGCCCTGCCTAGCCAACTGGGGCATCATACCGAAACCCCTATCCGGTACGGTGCGGGCGAAGGACCTGCACCACCTAATGAGCACGATAGTCGCCCGCAGAGATGTGCTGGAACGTGAGCGCCTCGGGGTATCCCCAACTGTTTGCGCGTGGGACGCAGCGCTAGCGCGACCCGCTGCGCCCCATCAGTCCGACCTGGCCTCACTGCCGGACAACCCACCCCGCTGGACTCACGGAGAGTGCATCATGCGTGCCCTGCGGGCCTGGCTCGGTCGTCTCACCTGGACGAGGGAGGGGTCCGTCTCCTTCTGCGAGCTCGCCATCGACTTCGAGGTCTTCTCCGGGCTCGACGTCTGCCCGATCGCTACTGGCGCCCCGGCAGGAACCCAGCCCGCCCCACTCAACATGCGTGGACGCATGATGGGGCAGATGTTGAAATACCTTGTCTCCCAGTGTGAAGCAGTTAACCTCCGCGCGCCCCTGCCTGGCGCGTTTGTCTCGCGTGTCTACTGCCTCCGCGCGGTGGGGGTGAAGGAAGTCTGGGGCGGTCTTGAGCCGCGCCCCCGCTTTGCCTGCCACGGGCTCACCACCCGTATCCTGATCGAGCAGATTCCCCGCGCGATCCACTGGGCCTCGAGCAAGTCGTGGGGCCTGGACCTTACCCCGTCGTATACCGAGGTGCCCGACCGGGACACGCGAAGCGAACAGTGGGACCCTACTCCCGTAGCCCCCACCCGTGACCCCCTCGACACGGTCAGCCCGAGGTCGGCGCCGTGCGGCGCTGAGCGCTATGCCCCCCGTTCGGAGGTGCTGGCTCGCAACGTCTGCAGGGCCCACTCCAAGCCCAAGTGCCATGACTGCGACGCGGCGGGGCACAACCGAACCCTGCGAATGGAAGACTGCTGCCGGGCCCACCACCGCCAGGATGACGGACTGCCCGTGCAGTTCTGCAGCACGCACCGGCTGCTCCGCTGCGGCACCTGCAGCTCCTCCAACATGTGCTGCAAGCGTGGCCACCACGGCTGCCGCGACCATGACCTGCCCCCCTGCGGGGTCTGCGCCTCTCTGCCTGAGATGGATGACAGACGCCCCACCGCTTGCTGCAAGAAGGGCCACCACGCCCCTCCCGCCCCTGCGACGCCTGTGGAGGCAGACGCCCCCACCCCGCCGCCCCATGTGCCGCCAACCCCGCCCTTCCCAGAGGCGACTGCGCCTACCGTGGGGGATCTTCCCTCCACCACGCCACCCCGTGTGCCTGCGCCTCAGCCCTCCCCTGAAGCGACCCCGTGTCCCGCTACTCCCGAGCCCGCCACCCCTCCAGTTATCCTGAAGAGGCTGGCCCATACCGTGTGCTCCCCGGGCTCACCCCACCGCCACCTGATGCAGCCTCGTAGGAGGCTCTCACCCGACGGCGTCAGGCCATCCATCCCCGCCGTGGCGCAGCTGAAGCGCACCGCCTTAGAGGCGCATACCGGTTCCACCCCGGCACTGCCTGCCCAAAGGCCTAGGGTCGACCACGTGATCCCCACCGCTAACGCTGACGTTGACGTGGGCGCCGCTGATCCGGACCCACCTTCTCCTACTACCTCCCCTCCCGACGGCGTGTCCGTTGACGCAGCCCTTCCCCAAAGGCCCCGTTCTGGTGCCTCTTCCTCCTCCGCCCGTGCGCGGTCACCGCACGCGCCTACAGGCTTCCGGGCCTACCTTAATCCTCCTTCCTCACGTAGCGCGTCACCGGGCGCTACAGACCGTGTGGCGCCTGCGCCTCCTCCTCCTCCTGTGTCACTTCCCTCACCCCACCAGAGCAGCTCCTCTCTCAAACAAGGGGAGTCTACCGGGCCGCGGGCCCGCGTAGTTAAGTAGACGACACCCTTGGGGTGCGAGTATTTTCGTTTCGGGGATATTCACACTATAAGCATACGAGAGAGAGAGAGAGAGAGAGAGAGAGAGAGAGAAGGTATTGGGACCGGATGTTATACATCTCGTTGAGACGGCAATGCGTGATGTCGGATGACCCGCCTTCCATACATCACACATCCGAGCTGCCTTCCTCACTCTGTGGGAGCACATGAGGGGGGACGCCAAGGCAACTCGGCATGCTTGCTGTGAAGAGAAGGAGTTGTGCTGTGGTATCGAACCCATTTCATGCCTGGAACCCCCTTCAGACACGAAATGGCTGCCAACCTGTGTGGTGGCACAGCACACCGTTTTCTTCTGGATGGTGTGCGGACACCGCTTCGCTGCACAGGCGGGAGGGGTGTGGTCGGAAATATTATAAGGAACTGGTGGTGTGCAACAGCTAGCTGCAACCCACTTTGAAAATATGCCATATCGCTGTGAGAGTTTTACCCAAGGAACTCGCATTCATTGAAATCGTTCAGACAGACCCACCTTCGTTTCTCGGTTGCTTCGGCAACCCCTTCCTGACGCCGCGCGGTATGGTTGAAGAAGGCGTTCGTTACAGACCTTGGAGGGCCCTCTTCACCAAGCGGGGGCCACCAATCTCGAATACATGATTTTTTTTGAAAACCCCCCGGCCATCCCTTCCGTCAGACGGGCCAACGAAAGAACGCCCCGCACACACCACCCTTCCCACACCCCGTCGGGGAGGGTGTCGTGATCTGGCCTGCCGATCTGATGATACCACCAATGCGCACTCCCCTCAACACACCCATTTTCAACCCTTTTCTCGGATTCCTGACGTCGTTTGGCTGATGGTGATCTTGACAGAAGCGAACAGGCTGGGGGACACCACCCCACTCAAGGGTTTGAATAACATCGGGTTTTTTTTCGCTTGATAGTGATTATTTTGCCTAGCCGGTCGCTCCGCCACGAGATTTCCCTTGAGAATTTCCCCGAAATTCCAAAAAAAATAGGATCGACACACCACACCACACCACACCACCCCACCCCCTCATTTTGAGATTGTCTCCATTTGCATTCACTCCCCCGCACGCCTCGCTCCCACCCACCTCCGCCCACCCCGCTGTTCACTCAATTGGAGGTGGAATAGAGGCTGTTGCATTTCTTTACCCCACCCGTCGCCCCAAAGCAATCCGAATTATCCGGAGTTACAACACGCCCTGTTGTGCAACGTAGCCCAGCCGGGAAAAAAATGCACGTCACTCACCGGTCGTGTCGCGCGTCGGGGTGTGGTCGTCGATACCACCTGGCCTGGGTGGATACCAAAAAAAACTTGGTGCGCTTAACGAAAAGAAGCCCCGGAGCTGCCCGCCTTTCGTGTTGTTCGCTTACTGGGGGGGGTCGAATATAAGATGTACCTACCACCCCCCGTGTATACCGTAACCGAGGTAATTTATGGAACGACTATATCCCTTGTACGATAAATTAGGGAACGATAAATTTAAGGGACGGCCAAAATTAAGGAACGTTTATCGTTCCTTAATTTTATCGTTCATTGATTTGCACTTTCACTACCACGCCACTGCAGCAGTTGGGGGGTCGGGAGGGGCTCTGAGCGAGGAGACGTACGATGCCCGCCACAAACAGCAAGCCGCTGCAGCAAGTAAGTCTCCGACAGTGATTGATCTCCCGAAGCGAGATACAGGCAACTCCAAAAGTGACCCCGGCAGTTGCAGCCGAAGTGAGGGAGTGAGGGGTTTGAGGCCCCCCGCATAGCTCTCAGTGACACCGTCAAATTGACTGACTGACTCTGATTGACACTGACCGAAAAGTTGTCTGGGGGCTATTGTACTGACTGACTCCGACTGACTCTGACCCAGAAGTTGTCTGTGGGTCAGAGTCAGTCGGAGTCAGTCAGTACAATAGCCCCCAGACAACTTTTCGGTCAGAGTCAATCAGAGTCAGTCAGTCAATTTGACCGAGGGAGTCTTCGCTACGGGGTGATCGTCAGTGCATTTTGGTGCATTTCCAAAGGAAGCTAGGTGAAAACTGACGAAGAATAACGAAGCATAACGACCAGCGAAGACCCCCCGAGTCACTGAGAGCTATGCCCCAGGTTCCCTGCCTGGGCACGGATACGAGAGAGACCATGAATGGGGACGCAGGATGCCCATCCCTCCCCATCTTTGCCCAGGGCTGCAACACGCAAATTTATATCCCTTGTACGATAAAGTAAGGAACGATAAATTTAAGGAACGGCCAAAATTAAGGGACATTTATCGTTCCTTAAATTACCTCGGTTACGGTATGTCACCCCCCCCAGGTGCAAAAATCGGGAGGGGGGTGACATAAACACACCTTTTTAGGGTGGTTGCCTTTGAGGCCCTATACGCACACGCGCACACACCTCAGCCCTCTCACAGGCCAATCTGGAGTGCCAAGAGACGCTCGGGGGGCGTCTCTTGGCACTCCAGGTTGGCCTGTCGGGAGGACAGGCAGAACTGGATGTCATCCCCGGTGGAAGGGGAGGAGGAGACAGGGCATGGTGTCCCGTTATTGCGAGACAAACACTTCAAGCTCACATGCGTGTCCGTCCGGACAACCTACATGAATGGCACGGACAGCGCATCACCGAGAGTAACCGAGGAGGAGCACCGCGTACTCTCACTTTGGATGGGTCGTCGTTGGGCAATATGTTGAAATGCTTGCGCTGCAGGAGAAGTGCTGGGTCACCCATCTGACACGTGAAGCAACCTGCAACACAGCGTTGGCGAGCAGGTGGCACCGAAGTTGAAGAGACCCCGCATTGCCCGTGTTGAAGAGCCTGCGTTGGGTCTTTCTGGAGCGCAAGACACGTACTGTCTGTCCTTCTCGTTCCCGTTTCCTCCGGAAGCAGGTGATACGTGCGGTTCCAAAGCGCACCCGCTGCATCCCCTCTCCCTCCATCTTTCGTTCGGCGGCTATTCCGCGCTCTCTTCAACGCGTCGTCGCGAAGATTGCGTCTCAGTATCAGCAGGCAATCCCCGGCTTCCAGTGTGTGTGTGTGTGTCACCCCTCCTTTCCAGCGCAACGAGGAGGAGAGCGAGACCGTGTGGTATCACGTAGAGCAGGAGTAGGAGAGCGGGATCGGTTCTCACTGAGTGGACTCGAGGGGACACTGCTGCGATGCCAGCACGCTAACCCAAGCTGCAATACGAACACCAGGGATATCCCATCCGTCCCATGGGATGTCGCATGGGAGGACAGGATGTCCCCTGGGAGAACCTACGTGACCCAATCGGGTCTCCCATGGACAAGGTCGGTACCGTACGTTCTCCCAGGGGGGAACACGTGCCCTCCCCTGTGGGATAGTGACCATCACCCGTGTGGGATACCCCATTGGGATATCCCACATGGGAGGTCCCAGTCCTGGCCACCGTGATGAGGCCATTTACTCCCCAAAATCTTGACCAACACGTCGTCTCAGCCTGTAAGAGTGCCCACGACACCCCACCCCCCAAAAGGTGTGTTTATGTCACCCCCCCAGCAGCCCTGGGGGGGTGACATAAACACACCCCTTTTGGGGGGTGACATATACACGGGGGGTGGTAGGTACATCTTATAATATGCGTGTACGGGAGCCATAATTTGCATTTTCCAAAAACATAAAATTTGCCCATATTTGAACATAAGATGTACATCTTATGTTCAAATTTCGCTTTTTTATGGCATTTTCCAGTGCCTAGTGGACACTGTAAACAGAAAAGTCGAATATAAGATGTACCTGGGACCCCCCGTGTTTAAGTCCCCCCCCTGGAGGCGATTTTCGGCCGGGGGGGACTTAAACACGGGGGGGGCGGACCTAAACACAGGGGGGGCTTAAACACGGGGGTGGCACAGTGGAGACCAAGAAGACCTCTTCCTCTGCTGTCGTAGGGGGGTAATTCCGGTCCGGATGGACTTTTGGCACCCCACTTTTCGACTCAGACAGCACCTGGAGGGCCTAGGGGCCACCTGATGACCCTCCAGACCAGCCCACCCCCGTGTTTAGGTCCCCCTGTGTTTAAGTCCCCCCCCCTGCCAGACCCCCAGGGGGGGACTTAAACACGGGGGTAAGGGGGGGGGACTTATACACGGGGGGTCCCAGGTACATCTTATATTCCATTTATATTTTGGGATTTCAAAATACATCTTATATTCAAGGTACCTACCACCCCCCGTGTATATGTCACCCCCCCCCCAGGTGCAAAAATCGGGAGGGGGGTGACATGAACACACCTTTTAGGGGGTGACATAAACACGGGGGGTGGTAGGTTAGTGTATGTCACCCCCCGCCAGGGCCGCCTGGGGGGGTGACATAAACACACCCCTTTTGGGGGGTGGCATATACACGGGGGGTGGTAGGTACATCTTGTATTCGAGGTACCTGGGACCCCCCGTGTTTAAGTCCCCCCCCTGGAGGCGATTTTCGGCCGGGGGGGACTTAAACACAGGGGGGGCTTAAACACGGGGGTGGCACAGTGGAGACCAAGAAGACCTCTTCCTCTGCTGTCGTAGGGGGGTAATTCCGGTCCGGAGGGACTTTTGGCACCCCACTTTTCGACTCTGACAGCACCTGGAGGGCCTAGGGGCCACCTGATGACCCTCCAGACCAGCCCACCCCCGTGTTTAGGTCCCCCTGTGTTTAAGTCCCCCCCCTGCCAGACCCCCAGGGGGGGACTTAAACACGGGGGTAAGGGGGGGGGGGACTTATACACGGGGGGTCCCAGGTACATCTTATATTCGACCCCCCCCAGTAATGTAGCGAAAGGAGATCACAGATTCCCACGCACGGTGCTGGATGGTGCAACCCCACCTCACACCACTCCGTAAACCCGAGGGGTGGTGCACAAGAGCCTCGGGGTAGGTGTTCCAACATCCAGGAGATCTCGCAACACTCTCGCAAACCCGATTTCTGCCATCTTGAGGTATCTGATGGAAAAAAAACTATGGAAGTACCACCGACGCCCCAAACTACTCAACAAGGCCTATCTGGAGGAGCGTGTTTTTGGACTGACCCGACCCACATGCAGATTGTCCCGGCTCGTGGGACAATGTTCTCACCTGTTACCCTCCCTTCTCTGAAAAGGGGCCCATTCGGGTCCTGTTGGCCGGATATTTGTTTGGCCAACGGAAAAAATTTCCCCCTCTCGCCCTCCACCGTTTGCTACACTGATTCCAGCTGAGGATTTCTTCGTGAGTGTGACTTCCCCCATCCCTTCCCCTTCATTCATGCCCCCAGCCCCCTCCTCCGGCTCTGGGGTGATGGCGCAGGGTTCGTTTCACTCTCCCTTTTCCCCTTCATAGTATATGGCTGATGCAAACAAAAAAAGAGAGAAATTCAAACAACCCCCCAACAACGGCCCCTCTCATTCAGGGGCTGCGAAGAGAACACAAAATTCGTTCAAAAAAATACGGCCCATTCTTTCTGTGATTGTACGAATGGTGTCCTGCCGAAGGCTGCCACGAGTCTTTTTTATTTTTCGAAAAAACGCTGCTCTCCCAACAGGCTTCGAGACTGCTTCCCCAGGCTCGAGCGGGCGCTTGCGCCAGGAGTTCGAAATCGCCGAGGGTACTGTATGTCTCAATGCCGGCTGGTAGGCAGCTCACCCAGACGATGACAGGTGCTTGCACCAGGAGTCCGGGACAACTGTTGTTGTGAATCCATGTGTCTTTCCTGAACGAAGGGGTATCCATTACTGTGGAAACACAGCACCGCTCTCTGTGGAGGTACAGAACAACAAGACAACAGAGGAAATCATATCTCCTATGGGGGCGGATCTGGATATGGCTCAGTTGTTCAGAAGGTTGCCCGATGTGTGCCTGGGCTGTTGGTGCGGCAACATAGCCTGCTGGCATGCCCCGACCTGCCATCTGCTTGCAGGGCAGGGTCAAGTTCTCGCGGCAGCGTGGCTTCCATTGTGTTCTGTGATTTAGAGCCCGCCCTTTTTGCCGCATTACATGCGGCGGGCTGTTGATCGTTGGAGGGCAACGCCCCGTTGCCCAATGTTGACACCGCGAAATTCCCTAGCCTCACATGGTGTCGGCCCCGTCAATGTTTCTCGTCAGAGATTATTCAAATTCTGTTCAAAAAAAAAGCGTTCAAAACAAAAGTGCCCGTTTCACCGGAGGCTGTCAGTCTGACAGCCCAATATCCATTCAATGCCATGCGCGCGCACGAGATGAAAAATCTGACCCACATTCGTGCAGTGCTTGCTGTGGCCCCGGTTGTGTTTTCATGCTTCTTGAGTTTGAAGCCTGTTGACCGATCTGGAGAATTTCATTGGAGGTCCGTTGTGGCAGAGCAGTTGTCGGGATAGCCTTGGCGTCCACTGCTGCCACCAAACATCCAGGCCCATGGAGGGGGCGGGGGGGTGGGTGGCTTATCGCGACAGGGTTTCCAGCTGCATCACGAGTTCTCCGGCGCCATGCTGTTGTCGCTCACCGCCCCCCCCCAGGAGGTGAGGTGCGAGAAGAGTTGCTGAAACCCCGAAACTTATGAGACCCCTCCTCCCCTTCCTAACACTGCCCTGTGAAAATGGTGCGAGGCAGCAACAAAGAAAGCAAACCTCTGCGGTTCTCGGTCGACGGCAGTAGAGCCGCCCCAAACAAGATGAGGCAGCGCGCACCCCACCCCGCCCCACCCTACCACCCCACCCGCCTTTGCCATGCATCCATCCCCAGTGAGCCCCGACAGTCTGAGAGAAGCAACAGCCTGAGAACCCACACCACTCACTCACACTCCCTGCCAGGGCCGGATCACATGCGAGCTTTGGCACGACAAGATGGACGAACAATGCTTGTCTCGCTGGCGCTGGCTCTGGCACTGTGCGCTGACCCAGCGGTGACACAAACCGTCTGCACCACAGCAGCGATGCAGTCCACTCTCGGATGCTCCGTATCGGTTCTGCAGCAGAGCGACTGCGACTGCCTGCTGGGCCGTAGCGCTGACCTCATCAGGCAGGGCCTCGGCTCCTGCTGCATCAAACAGAGCCCTGGGTGGGATACGGAGTGGCGCCTCCAGCAGGCTGCAAAAGGGGTCCAGCCGGGCCAGGTTCAGTTCCCCGTGGTGGACAGCCTCGAATGCCCCCCGCTTGCCGACCTGCGCACCATGTGCAGCACCTTCACCACCACGCCGCCCGACCTGCAGACGCAGTGCTCCGTCAACAGCCTCAGCATCGCACAGGGTTACGGCATCGACGAGGCTTTCCCCGGCACCTGTCTCCCCGGAACTGTCTACCCCGTCTCGGCGAGCTGCAGGCTGAAGAAGGACAACGCAAACTGCTACGCTACTGCTACCTGCCTCTCCGGCGCAGGCGCCCCGCAGTGGAGCGTCTTCTACGGGGGGTGTGGGTCTGGCGAGTGCTTCGTCGACGACCTGGTTGCCCCCTCGGGGAGCATCACATCCCTCTGCAAGGCTGGCAGGCTGGTTCCCTCCGGGGCCTCCTGCTCCTTCCTCTGCACCTTCCCCGTGTCGGGAGGGGCAAACCCTGTCACCGTCGGGGTTGCGTCGACCTGCAACGACTCCGTCTGGACACCGCGGGATGTGTGCGCCCCGACGCCCGCCCCCACACAGGTCCCCTCGTTTGCGGCGCTCACCCCCAGCCCCCTGTCGGTGAATGCGAGGCGGTGCAAATCGATAACCTGTCCAGACCTCCCATGCGCGAAGCCTGTCTGCAACATCAACACAGGTGAGTGCAATGTGTGGAAGGACGACGGGACCTCCTGCGCGTCGGAACCGGGTTCCACCGAGATCTGCATCGCGGGGTCATGCATTGTCCCGAAGGAGGTTGATGACGGGGAGTTTGACGACTACACCCGTCTGACCCTGATTGGGATCGGGGTGCTCCTCTGCTTCTTCTGCTGCATAGCGGGGGGGTTCTGGCGCTGCCGCGTCAGCGAGGAGAGTGCGGTGCAGAGCTCAGGCAACGCGCAGCTCACCCTGAAGGACACCGCGGAGGTCGGCGGCGCAGCCGCCACGCCGCCGCCCCGCCCGCAGCCCCAGGCCCCCCTGCAGCCCCCACCCGGGGCGCGGTATGCCGACGACAGGGCGCCGCAGCGGCAGACACCGCCGCACCACTCTAAGCAGGTTGTCGTGGTCCCACCTGGAGACTCCCAGCCGCAGTGGGCACCCCCTGCCGCTGTCGCGGTGGCGGGTGTGCCGCCCCACCGCAGCGCGATTCCAGGCAGTGCCCCCGCAGCACCGCAGCCGCTGAAGCAGCAGACGGCGTATCAAGAGGCTGTGGTGCAGACCCTCGGAGGCGAGGCTGGGTTGGTTGTGGAGCCGGGCGGTGCGGACCAGCAGTCGCTCTACCTCGTCGGGGTTCTCCCGGGGAGCAACGCCGACCGGGCGGGGTTCGAGCGGTTCGTCGGGGATGAGATCACCCATGTCGGGAAGAAGGAGGGGATCGTGACGCAGCGCAGGCTCGACGACGAGATCCGCAGGGCCCGCGGCAGGGACATGGCCATCGGGTTCGGGATGCCCAAAACCATCACCGCCAGCGGGCCGGCGAAAGACTCCTTCGTGGTCCTCCGATCAACAGGCGAGGTGGGCAAGGTGGTCTCCGCTATAGGCGGGGGCGGCGCCTCTGTCAGCGTGAAGGGGAAGGGGATCCGCTTCGTCCCCCTGGAGGAGTGCCAAATCCTCGAGGCTGGGTCTGCAGAGCAGCCAAAGGGTGCGGCGTCTGCAGGAGGCGGGGGAGGTGGAGGTGGGGGTGGGGGCGGGGGACAGCACTTCGGCGGGGTCTCGCCGTCGATGGGTGCGGTGCTGCCGCCCGCGCTCCCCCTGGAGGTGCAGGTGAACTACAGCACGGCGTTCCGCCCGCTGCTGCTGACGGAGGAAGGCATCCTGCATGGGGTGAAGCTGGGCTCCTCCCTTGACAGGGCGCTGTCGCGGTATTACGGGCGGAGGGTCGTGGAGGTGAATGGTGTTGCGGTGTCCGGGAAAGCCGAGGTGCTCAGCGCGTGCGACAGGGCGGTGGAGGCAGCGGTTGCTTCGGGGGGCGTGCGGCAGGAGGCGGGGATCGTGCTGATGTTTTCGGAGGAGGAGCGGATCGACGAGGGCGGGCAGGTCATGTCGCTGCAGGGGTTCCTGAGGGCGCACGGCGAGAAGGTGGGGCTGCAGAAGTGGGCGGGGGCGAGGCGGCTGCACGACAAGCACATCGCGCAGGTGGCGTCGCAGAACAGGGTGGTGTCGGGGTCCACAGCGAGCAGGTCGCCGTGGACCAGCCCCAGGCCTGTGCCGCAGAGGCTGCAGGGGACGCTGTCGTCACCGCTTGCCGCCCCGTCGTCTGTAGGCTACCCCCTGAGGGGGCGTGGGGGTAGGCGCAACTCGCTGGGTGGGTCCAGCAGCAGCACGGTGCTGGGTACGCCGACCATGCTGCCTCGCACGATGTCTGTTGGGCGGGGGTCAGTCGGGGGCCTCGTGTCCCTCCGGCACGACAGCGTCACGACACTCCCGCAGCCCGTCTCCCCACAGGCGTACTACACAGAGCACCGTGTCTCGTCAGATGGGGGGTATTAGGTCGTGCCGGGCAGCGGCTGGCCTGGCCCCCCCGCCTTTTTTCAAAACTGTGTGTGCGGTGTGTTGTGTTTGCGAATTAAAGGGGGGGGGGGTGGTGTGGGGTGGTGGGGTGTGAGGTGTGGCGCAGCGGAGGTCGTGCGGTTTCGCTCAGTGCGATCCACACACGAATGAGGTTCTGCTTGCCTTGGTCTTTCCTTTTTCCCCTTCATTGGCTGTTGGAGCCAAGTATTATATTTCACATGCGCTGCTGATGATCTAAGTGGGGAGTCCCCGTGTATCGATCATGGCAGCCGCTTCTGTGTGCGTGTGTACAGTGGAGACTGCACCAACAGCAGGTTGCTCGGTGCACTCTCCGCGCTTCTTCACACTGCTGTAAACAAAGCCTTCACGTGTTTGTGTCGTGCAGAGCAGTGCCTTCGGCTTTGCGTTCTGAGTGTGTGCAATTTGTTGACTCTATTCAAAACCCCAGATGAGATAGTAGACATCGGGGTGGGGGTGGTGTCGGCGGGTGCAGTGTCGCCCGTGGGGGATGGGGGGGGGGGGGGGTGGGGGTGGGGAGGTCGGGATGGGGCTTGCCTTGGCCAATCTGGGTATTGTTTTCTGTGCCTTCTTGATGAGGGAAATGAAAAAAGCCAACGAATGGATGGGCTTGCTGTGTCAAACCGTGTCACTTTGCAGCTTACAATGAAGACCTTTATGTGAGGCGGTCTCGCCTTGTTTTGCACTGTGATGCACTTCTCGAGACAAGCACCCTTACATACACATCCTGGCCTTCTGTCGGACCCTGGGATATGTTGTTGTCATGGCTTATCGGTTCTCTTCCCCCACACACAGTGCTGGTGCCCCCTGAAGGGGGCCTCAAAGGTAGCTCCTGGATCGGCTCCCAATTGGGACAGTTCTGAGCATCCTGTGTGTTGTTCATCTGCAAGAACATGCTGGGCCAGAGCTGATATCCCACAGTCCTGCTCCCGACGTCACTTTGATTGCGTGTGGATGACGGGGGGTGAGAGGTGGGTTGCGCAGGTTCAACGGCAGAACCAGCGATCTGCCAATGTGATGCGGGCTTTTTTTGCCAGATTTTGGCAACACACAGCGCCAGGACCTAATCTATTTGGAACCCTCTGTGCCATTGGCCGGGTGGTGGAAGGGGGTGGGGGGTAGGGGTGCGGTGCGGGTGTTGGGTTCACTCTACTTGTTGTTGTAGTATGACAGGACGGCCTTCCTGATGTTTTGTTCGGCCACATTTCACCATCCCTGTTCACGCCGTGCTGTGTAGCACATTATTTTTTACAGTGCTCATAGTTTTCCTTCGCGCGAAGGCCTTTTTTTTCGTGCGTCGGACGCGCGCGACGCGCGAAAAAAAAAGTGCTCCTTTTTTTCGCGCGAAAAAAAAACGCGCCCCTATTATTCGCGCGAATAAAAAAAACGCCCCTTTTTTTCGCGCGAAGAAAAAAAGCGCACCTATTTTTCGCGCGAATAAAAAAAGCGCATTTGGGGGGTGGGCCACCTGATTTGGCCCAAAACGGGTTCCGCCGAACGCCGCCACACCACCGCCCAACTCCGCCCAACGCCGCCCAACTCCGCCAAACTCGGGTCAAAATCAGCTCCAAAGTGGCGGACACTACCTGTTTTGCCTTTGCAAACGGGGGGGGGGGAGGTGTTGTACTGAGGGATTTTCGCTCAGAAATGCTGAAGAATGAGCCGCCTCACAATATTGGTGACCCTCCACCATCTTCCCAGCACAACTGGAGAGCCACCCACTCTGCTGCAGTTTGCCGAAGCTAGTACCTGGCGCAATAACCCAGCGCGTTCACTCCATCGACCTGTACAAGAAGCAGCCCAGCCAGTGGCACAAGCCCAGGCCGAAGGGGGATGACGTTCTCTCGGGGTACCCGAGGGAACAGAGAGGTAACAGAGCGGGATATCCGTGGGATGTCCCTCGCTGTTACTCTCGTGTCTTCTGCAGGGTTCCACCTTGGCGTAGGATATCCAACGCGAGAAGCAACATCCCGTAGGTTATCCCATAGGATATCCTACCCAAGTTCTGGGAATCGAACCACCACCTACGGTTTTCACGCCCGAATACGCAGGCTCCATGACAGCACATGGCGGACAACCCAGAATCGAGCGCGGTGGGAGCCTCGCCCGGATGTACTTTGCACAGAGGAGGGGCGACCCGTCTGGGATGTCGACTGCCGCAGTCACGGTGTCGACGACACGCAGCACCTGAGCGGGTTTTGAACCCGGGACCGTCAATTATCAGGCAGGACGTCAGGCCTTGGGGGGGGGCGCCGACCCGGGCATGCCTGAGGACTTCCCGACAATACCGTTGAGCGGAAGTTGGGGCGGGAAGCTGAGACGGGCAAATCTTGCGCTTCTGCTGAGCCCTATTTCTGGCCCACTTCTTGTACCCGTGCCTGCTGTACCAGGTGCCTGTTCCAGTCATCTGCCTCCCATCAGAGGACGCATCTGAGAGACTCTCGTCTTTCGTCCCTGTGCCACATGCTCACAGGTGAGCACCACACCCAATATCAAGAAGACGATCAATCATGGAGGCATGGAGAAGGCGCATGACACAGTGAGCTGGACGCCAACAATAGTCACACTGTTCACAGCACAGCCACAGGGACAAGGTGCCAAGGGGCCAATTTTTTCGCGCGAAGCGCCTTTTTACCCCTTTTTTTCGCGCGAAATGCGTTTTTTTTTCACGCGAAGCGCTTTTTTTTTCGCGCGAAATCCTTTTTTTTTCGCGCGAAGCGCCTTTTTTTTCGCGCGAAATGCGCTTTTTTTTTCGCGCGAACCCCCTTTTTTTTTACGCGCTCGCGCAGGGGTCCGGGGGGTTCGCGCGTAGCCAAAAAGCTTCGCGCGAAGGGAAACTATGAGCAGGGGATAAGATAGGTCTGGTTTTCCGGTTTTCAAAACCAGGGTTTCCCGGTTCCCGGTTTTCTGAAAAAAAAAAAAAGGTCGATCTCATTTTCGGCGTTTTTTTTGTGACTTTGGGACAGTAAAACAGTCAGAAAAAACGCCATAAAAAAATAGAAAGTGACCCCATCGTGATCCGCACAGAGCTCAAATAGTCCAAAGAAGGCAGAGAAGCGGAGAAGAAAAAATGGACCTAGCGGGTGGCCCGGTGGGTGGTGATGCCCTCGTCATGCAGGTCTCTTCTGTTTTGAAGGTGCACACATGGTGGACTCCAGCCACCATGTCTAAGAGGGAGTCTAAGACTGCAGTCTGTACTGGATACGGGAGTCTATTTTCCAGCTAATTTACGCTAAGACTCCCGCTAGTTGAGACTCATGGGAGACACACGGTGTACTCCAGCGGAGGTAGGGTAACCTCCGCTGGAGTTCACCGTGTCGTCTGCCTCTGTGCAGCGTCACTCGGTGCCATCGAATACATGGCGACAGCCCACCAACTCGAGACAGATCTGCTTGTCTGGAGGGCTGAGACGAGAACACGAACGACTTTCAAGCAGTCTTGAAGGTCGCCAAGCCTATTGGGGGCAACTAACAGATGAGATTTGTTTGTTGCCTGTCGTCACAGCTAGGTGCCCATCTCCTCGACAACGGAATGTGTGCAGAGATCTCGTGGACCCTTTGGCCATTCTGTCGTGCACCCACTCCACCCACAACGCACACCTATCACGAGTGGTCGCTCCCCCGTCCTCCTCCACCCTGAAGGTTGAACCCTCAAGGACCAGTGATCTCCTGCTGGCCGGGCTGCGATACAGCGAAGCCTTCCTACTTACAAGCGAATCCAGACTGTAGGGAACAGATGTTCACTACCGTGGCCTCCGGCGGCTGGGGGGCTCCGCCCCCCAGACCCCCCCTGCGTAAAAACATTGCACCAGACCTTTTTTGGCCGAGAGTCCAAACTTTCAAAGCAGCTGCTGCGCCTGCCCCACCAAGCAGCCTCAGTACGACAGGACGCGCGCAGGCACCGGGCCCTCTCAGATTCTGGGAGGGTTTGCGCGGGTCGCGCGCGCCGAAGGCGCGCGCGAAAAATTTTCAAAACCAGAAAAACCGGAAAACGGCGCCAGAAAAAAAGTCTATCTTATACCCTGAGTGTGTCTATGAGTGCTTCGAAAAAAAATATTCCCGAAAGGGGGCCCTCGCTACCAGTCACTGCTCGTCACAGCTCGTCAGCCAGTGAGGGGAAGTGGGCCGTGGCTCACTTTTTCTCACTCAGTCACACTTGGTAGCGAAGGCCCCCAAAGAACAAAAATAAAACATGCGGTTGCAGTTCCCCCCATGTTGGCAAACGAACCCTGTTATCCATCGGGGCTGTGCCAATTCAGTTATGTCACGTGATCACATGCCAACGCCCATTGGCCTGTCGCGTCGTGCACCACCACCACCACCCCGTCTGTCTATCGTCTTAGCCGTCTTCTGCATTTTAACCCCCTCCCTCCCCCGCCTTGGGGTTTCCGAAAATTCCTGAAGCCCCCCTCTCCCGTCTTCCTGAAGCCCCCTCTCCCCTTTTTACATCTGTATTGCGCGTGCAAGATCTCACAGGGCACAAACCAACGCCCGCACTGTTCTTCTAAGATCTGTGTCGTCAATATGCTGTATCGACGACACAGATTCGTCTCTATATGCCTGCCAAAAAGGCCGGGGGGGACACTGCTCTCTCTCTGTGGATGCGTCCCAAGCCCCGAACCTTCAACCCCTTCCTCAGAAAAGGGGGGGTGGGGGAGGGCATGGAAACCCTCTTCCAAAAGAAAGCCTTCCGGTGAACGGGAGGTCAGCTGTGGGCAAGCCTTGCCGTTTCTCTGTATTACCTGGCTATCCCCCCCCCCCTCCCCCTGTTGACTCTCTCCTCTTCCCCCCCCCCCTCGACCCTTCTGTGGTTCGTTAGCTCACACACCCAACAACTCTGTTCCAGAGGGGTGCGGTGTGCAGAGCACGTTTGTGTATCTGAGTAGATCTGAGCTCCGATTTTGGAGGGGGAAGGGGGGGAGGGGGGCATGTTTCTTCACGGCAGACGTCGTCTCTCCTTCTCAGACCCGCGATTTTTTTTGTACCTACCACCCCCCGTGTACATGTCACCCCCCCCCCCCCCCCAGGTGCAAAAATCGGGAGGGGGGTGGCATGAACACACCTTTTAGGGGGTGACATATACACGGGGGGTGGTAGGTAAGTTCGGCGTAGCCAACTCAGGAAACTTTTCACCGTGCGGATCCTTGCGAACACTTCACACGCCCGGCAGGCTGGTGGGGTGTTCTGCGTTCGGCGGAGCCAACTGGGGAATATTTCTGTGCCTTTAGCTGGATCGTGCGACCCCACTCACGCCACTTCATAATACCGGGGGAGTGGTGTCAACAAAGAATGGGGCTCCGTGTTCCAACAAAATAGCTTTCGGCAGTAATTGGTTTGTTGTCTCGTTTTGCTGTCACTTTACGATCCCAGCGGGGGGACACAGCTTTATGGTTTTGTGGAATCCAGTCTATCGGTTGGTTTGTTGATCGAAGAGTCCCAAAAAGGAGCGGAGCCGCCGCCCCCCCCCCCCCCCCCCCCCGCCCCCCGAGAAACCAGAGAAGGCGGGTGAAAGCTGTTTCACCCACCTTCTTGGATTCGGGAGTGGTGCAGCCTCTCAAAATGGTGGTGGCAGGCTGGCACATTTCTCTGCTTCCCCGGCACACACCTTGGCAGAAGAAAAACAGAGCGAGATCACCCCCAACACAGATATATATACACCAGGTGGGGTCCCAGCAAGAAAAAAGGATGAAGGAAAACATGCGACACACCCTTTTTTTTTGTGATGTGGCAATTCGTTTCCTCCATCGCACCCCCACCTCCACCCCTGCCTCTTCCCCCCCACCCACCCACCCCTCCCTCCCACTCGTTTTGCGTCACTTAAGATTCGCGAACCGTGGGAGTGGGGGTTCTGAGTTAGTTTGTCTGTTCTTCAGTTCTTCCTACGATGTTCATATATCCGGATTATGGCTAAGAGAAGATGGCATGGGAAGGGAGTGCCCCTCCCAAGGCTTGGGAGGGGGGGAGAGGGGGCGCTGTGTGTGACACTGTGTACTGTCGTGGGGGCTTTCGCTCTGTGTCAGGTTGCACCCTCTCTTGAGAGGCGGCTCACTTTGTGTGCATTCTAGAGCCAAGGCCCCCAGTCGTCTATTTCTCTCTTGGAGGATTTCTCTCCGCTCTGTGTCAACGCTGCCTGATTGCCTCCTATTGCCTGAGGCAACTCGCTTTTCTGCACCTCTGAGCGAAGGCATTTCCATCCATCTATGTAGTGTGGTCTGTGAATGCCCGATTTTTCAGCGTCACCCTGCCACTTTGCTGCAGAGGTGCGCTTAGACGAAGTTATGATGTTTGTGAGGAGGCGGATGGGTTTCGCACCACAGGCATTTGCAGAAGGGGAGGGCGCTGTCTTTTTAAGGCACCCCCTCGCAGCACAACACCACCACCCCACCCCACCCCACCCCGCCTGGCCCCGCCCCCCAACCCTGAATTTTCGAATCGGTTGCTTGGGGAAGGCTGCAGCAAACAAACCCCTCCAACCCAGGCTGTGCTGTTTACACTACCGAGAATTTCGACGTGAATTCCGCGAGAAGGCACAGCGCACGTTGACCCTGGCGGCACCCGTCGGTGCAGGGCGCCCTTATTCTTTGTTGAGGGTCGGCTCGGGTGGTGCCCTGCCCGGCACCGTTGTGGCTGATCCCGAATTTGCGATTTCCTTTTGCCCCGTCTGGTAGGGCTGTGCAACCGGTGAATTTAAGATTATCGTTGACGCGGAGCTGGACACAGGGGGCTCGCGCGCTCAGCGGGGTTGCAAGAGAAAGATGGGCGGCGTCGAGCAAAGCGTACGGGAGTACGCTGACCTCGGGAGCTGGGACAAGGTTGCCCGCGAGATTGAAGAGTATGACACGATGAACTACGACACGCCAACAGCGCCTGCCGTTTACGTGCTGGGCCTGCTGGGGTACCTGAATGCAGGCGACTGCAACGGTGCACGGTATCTCTATCGCCGGCTCCCCAGTAGCATACAGCGCGACGAGACGGTTGCTGCAGTGGCTGACATTGCAAGGTCTCTGTGGCAGGGCGACACGATGCAGGCCCAGACCCTCCTTGCAAACCGCACGTGGGCGGAGGAGTTCCTCAGCGCCACGAAGTCCCTCCAAGGTATGCAGCTGCACTCTGCACCGCAAGACATGGCTGCAACGCGCGGTTGGCAGCCGCATGCAGGTCGAAAAGGTGTTGCCAATGCTCATCTGTCCTTTTCTCTCTACTCACCACCCCGCCCCTCAGAGCGCCTGCAGCGCCAGTCGATACGTGTGCTGAGCAGTGCGTACTCCCGCATCTCAGTGCAGCGCGTGATGGAGAGCCTGGGTGCGGACAAGGCACGTGCCATCGCACTGGCAGCAGAGGCAGGGTTGCGGTGCAGCGAAGAGGAGGATGCGTTTGTCTCTGCCGGCAACAAGGCAGAGCTTCGGGCCAACGTATGCCTTTCCCGAGACAGTGCAGCCCCTGATCCACGGCATCGCGATAGCCATCACTCCACGGCCGACTTTGTGTCCTGCCGCGTGTGGCCCCATGATCCGGTGCATACCCTTTTCCAAATTGCCAACACCGCCTTCGCCACCACAGAGGACTCAAGGAGTCGATGCGATACACGCCGTGGCGGAGACAGCACTGTTCCTCGAAGAAGTATGGCTGGGTATCATAGTGCCGGTTGTGGGCATCGGGCACATTCCTTCCGCGTGCTTGGTTCCGAGGGCCTGTGCTGCGCTTCCTGCGCTGCACCCCAACACACGCCACCCCTGCCACCACCCCGCCCCCCTCCCGCACAGCAAGCCGTGTCACGACTCGGGCGCCCACCACCACGCACGTGATCCTCCTATGCGATATACGCTGCACCGAGCCCTGCTGCCCCCACGAGCAGACGCCCACCACCACGCCACCCTGGGGAGCCCCCTAGCCCCGCTCCCTGGCAACACGGGTGGCCGCAGCTCATCGATTCTACCCCAAACTGGGGGTGACCCACCCACAGGACTCTATGAAACCCAGCCGGGCCCTATCCACGCAATAGCGAGCGTGAAGGCAGCCGGCGGATCCCCGGGGCGGATGGGTTGCAGGGCACGGGGTGGCATGATGAAACGGCTTGCAGATGCAGATGAAGGGGTTCAAGGGCAGGGAAGTACGACACCCCGTGCCCAACACGCGATGTCGTGCTGTGTCCGTCACTATTTTGGCACGCTGGCGGGTTGGCGTGCCAAAATATTTACGGATACGGTATTACCGGCCTCCCGGATAGATTCCGACTCTTCAGGTGGCCAGTCGAAACCGAATGATCCAGACTCACCCGACTCCTGCAGTGGATGCGTGGTCTGCCCCTTTGACCCTTTCTCCGATGTAACGAACACTGAACACTGGTAGCCCCACAGGGCCAGTTGCCTCGCCGTGCAGCGGAGGGCGAGGGGGGCGGGGGAAGGGGTGGTGGAGTGGCGGGGGCGGGTGTGATGTTGCCTCCCACGTATTTATGTTGTCCTCTCGCAGCACCCATCTGAACCATCTCCCTCGAAGCAGCTGCGGCAGAGGCATCTAACTTGATACCCCCGGGTTAAGATTATACGGGGATGGCGGCGGGAGCCCCCCCAGAGAGAGCCCAACGAACAGTAAGTTGTCGTGTTGCCCCTGCCTCGCGCCCAGCAGGAGTTGTGTTCTGAGTTTGAAGATCTCTGGGGTGGGGGGAGGGGGGTTGTCCTTTAGAGGCAGCACAGTGCGCACCATATCCCCCGCCGCCCCCTTCAGGTGAACTCTACAAAGAGAGTGAGTAGATCGCCCCTTCCCCCTTGCAACCATGATGCATCTGCGGGCGTCACGGCTTGCCCTCAGGCAGGCAGGGCTGAGCACGGTATGCATGTCGGAATTCACGGTTAGAGGCAGATCAGAGTCCCCCGCGTCCTGCATACGCCTCAAAAATCTACTGTTCGAACACACACCCTTCGTTCCATACAGGCGCAGCAGGCCAGGACGAATGCTGTTGCTCCCACTCCGCAATTCACAGTATGTGGCTCCAGTGACTGCGTGGTGATTTAGGTGGTTGCCTGTATCTCCTGATGCGACCCTCCTAGCTCGGACACATCACCGACACGTCGAGTGAAGGGAGGTCAGTTCTTCGGTGTTCTTCTCCTTCACCAACCCCCTCCCCTCCTGGCCCCACTAACGCCCCACCGATCCGCCTTGGACAGCATATCTGGTGTGATGACTACAAAAAGGACTAACATTGCAAGAAGGTGTACTGGGAGAGACTTGCTTTTCCATTCACTCTCGACAAACAACCCCCCCCCCCCTCCTGGCCCCCACACCCACGCTGTTTACAGATGGAAGAGACGCGGAAGTCCCTTGCCCTGACGATCCTCAAGTCGGACATGGCGTCCAACCTGAGCCCCGCGGAGCTGTCGAAGCTGTACCTCGAAGTTGCTTCCTGGGTCAACTGCGAAAAGGGCATCATGCACAAGGAATGGGATGAGAAGCCCAAGAGGTAGGCGAGTGGGGAGACCCGGGAAGCTTGACATCTGCCTGAGCGCAGCTGTGTGTGCCTCACACAGCGAAGCTCGAGGGAGGTCCAGGGGCTGTGGGCCTAGTGGACAACGGTGCACTCTGCAAGGCAACCCACCCTGGCGTGTCCTCCACTTCGCACTGCTGCTTGGCAGCTGCTGTGTGGGTACCCTGTGGGTCGGCTGTGGTTACCCTCAGGTGGGTATTTTGTCTTGAGGGGTGCGTGGCTTCGGTGTCACGTCACCCGCGGACTCCTCTCTTCCAAACGGCATCCCTGCGGGTCGATGCTGTTCAACGTTTATCGAATAATGATTAGATCGCTGCGAGTAGACGTAGATGGAATCAATGCAACCAACGTGTTGACCCTGTCCTGCTGTGCGGGGGTACCTCGTTCAGAGCAGTGCGGGTTTTGCATCTCAGGTGTGCCTTGGGTGTCGAGGCAGAAAGGAAATACGATAAAACGGCAAGAGGTGGACCATGTTCTGAAGAAATCAGCTTCACCTCGGTGCATTTGTTGGTCGCTGTAACGGTGGGGATCGGAAGGAGGGAAAATCCTGCTCGGCATCGGTGTGTTCACATCGTCAGTGGGTTGCAGTTACAGCGGGCCATAGCGCGCTGCTGGTATTACAACCAGCAGTGGGCGGGTAGTGGTGTGCACAGTGATGGGGTGCGGTAGGATCCGTGAATAATTTCATTCGCGTGTGTCCGATCAGAGCTTTCCCCAGGTGGGATATCCGATGATGGTCTCAGCCAGCAAACCCGCCCCTCCCCCATCCCCAGACTGAAGTTGCTTGTCACCCCCCCGCCTTTCCTGCTCGAGGTGCAGGCGCAGACCGTGGTGTAGGGTGGGATGCAGATTCACAGACAGTGGCTTCGGCACAACACCACCAACACCAGGCATTCTGTGTGCAGCAAAGCAGCAAACCCTCCGCACGCAATGGCGCTCCGTACGGTGCGTGCAGCAGTGGCCACTGTGGTGCTGGCAGGGGGGTGCACAAAGCAGCCTGGGCCCCAGGGTGGTGTGCCGCCGCGCCCGCCTGGGGTTCGACAGCGCCCCCCCCTCCCCCCGCTGACGCCCCCGGGCGTCAGCGGGGGGAGGGGGGGGGGGGGACTGTCGTTGTTTCACTTGTGCCCACCGAGGTTGGGCACAAGTGAAACAACCGCAGCACGGCCTCCCCACCCCCCAATGATCTTTTGTTATCCAGCTCCTGGGAGCCTGTGGTTTCTCGCAAAAAGACTGTTGTCACGTGGGCACTGCTGTGCGACCCATGCACCACACACACCCGCAGGACCTACCATCCCATCCACCAGACTCAGCAACATGACTGTGCAGGTCTGCGTCTGCGGCGGCGGCAATGCTGCGCACATCATGTGCGGTGACCTGACAGCCAAGGGCTACAAGGTCAACATGTACATGCCCTTCGGCAAGGAGGCTGAGCGCTTCTCCGCGGGTCTGAAGAAGAGGGGCGGGCTGAGGATCCACTACTGGGACGACCGTGAGTTCACCGTCACACCGAACCGTGTCTCCGCAAGTGCGGCGGAGGTGGTGCCCGGGTCGAAGTACATCTTCATCCCGCTGCCTGTGTTCGCACACTACCCAACACTGCTGGACATCGTGCCGCACACCGACAACGACACTGTTATCATCCCGCTGCCCGCCACGGGTGCCTTCGACTGGACTGCCGAGAAGGTGTTCAAGAAGCTTGGGAAGCGTGTGAACATCGCAGGCATCGCCCCGCTGCCCTACGTCTGCCGCATTGCCGAGGTGGGCTCGTCTGTGGAGCTCTACGGCTGCAAGGAGATTGTCGGGATGGCCACGTCCCCCCCGCAGCTGATCCACTCCATCGCTGGGGAACTGCAGGAGATGCTGAGCTTCACCATCGACAGGTACCCGTCGTTCCTGGCACTGACGCTCACCCCGACGAACCCCATCATGCACACCGGGCGCCTGTACGGCATGCTTGTCGCCAGCAAGGAGGGGTACTGGCGCTACCGCCCGGGTCAGTTTGTCAAGAACCCGAAGTTCTACGACGACTGTGATGAGGCATCCAGCGAGTGGCTGCACCGCCTCGACAACGAGAACCAGCAGATCGCAGCTGCCCTGGAGAAGCTTGTGCCCGGCTGCATCGGTGGCAAGGTGCGCAAGATCAACGAGTACCTGAAGTGGGCGCACCCGAACACCATCAGCAAGTGGGACACGGCAGGGGACTGCTTCCGCACCAACGAGTCGTACCACGGGCTTGGCTCGCCCTTCATTAAGGTGGCACCTGGGTTCTTCGTCCCGGACTTCAAGAACCGTTACTTCACGGAGGACTTCCCGTTCGGGCTGCTGGCCAACAGGGGCCTGGCTGAGCTGCTGGGCGTGCCGACCCCTGACATGGACACCGTGATCGAGTGGGCCCAGATGGAGATGGAGAAGCGCTGGCTGGTGAACGGCAAGGTGAACCCGACTGAGCTGCCGCAGGTCACCCCCCAGGCGCTGGGGATCACGAAGGACGACCTCAAGTCGCTGTACAGGCAGTCGGACGCCCCGCGCCTGTAGACGATGCGACACAACCTGCAGGACTGACCCGGGGCTCGAAAGGCAGCCGCCAGGGGGCGGCATCGCTGCACTCCCCGTCGGCTTGAGTGGCTGCTGGATACTCTCAGTCCTGCCACCTCAGCCAAGCGGAACGTTTGCCGTTTCTCTTCTTCCCGCCACCCACATTCCTTATCCCCCCCGCCCCCAACGATACCCCCCCTCACCTCCCCTCAGCAGAATTTTGTTCAACAGGTCAACGTATCTTGTTTTGAATCCCCCTCCCCCCCCCCATACCCTGTAGCACCAACACCTCGACAGCTGCCCCCCCCCCCCCCTAGGGCAGTGGTGGCTGCGTACGCGTACGCAGCGTGATTTTCAAAAAGTGCGTACGGCGTACGCGTACGCGTACGCGTACGGCGCTGCGTACGGCAGTCTATGGAGCACAGGAGACGGCCATGGCCGCACACCAAATCCGACAGTCGAACTCAGGTGTACGAGGGGCAGCCTTCGAGCCTTCCAGTCGGAAGTGGTACCTTTTGCAGTATGCTTGCGGGTGTACTTGCAGGTGTTGCGAGTTATTCGCCACGTGCGCGGCAAGGAACCATCTGTGAAAGGCAAGAGCAAAGGCCAGGGCCCAGCCACCCGCTGGGTGGCCTACTGTGTGCTGAGAGACCTGGAATACCAGCCGTACGCAAAATCTGCGTACGCGTACGCAGCGCAATTTTCAGAAAGTGCGTACGGCGTACGCGTACGCGTACGCGTACCGTACGGCCGTACGCTGCCACCACTGCCCTAGGGGGGGGTCAAATGCCACCCTTTTACGTGGACAAACACGATTTTTCAAAAAACCGGCGCAGAGGCCCCAAAGCCCCCGTAAACCCTCCAAATCCCCCCAGATCGGTCCGGAAACCCATCGAACCCCACTTTTCCACCATTCCGGGCACCTCAGGTGCCCGAATTGGGGTACCTAAATTTTGTGCCACCGTTTGGTACCGTACAGTGCCACTGTGTGGGAGGTTGGAAAAGAAAATGCCCCAACACACCACATCTGAGGGTTGCAATGCATGTTGCTTGCCAACCACGTCATCCGGTGGGTGTCAGGCGCTATGTAGGTGGCATTAGCCAGGTCTTCGATGTGTTCTGGCTTGTATATATACCTCCCTGCCACCATGCACCGGGAGGCTGCCTGTAGGTACGGAACAGTCCAGATGGTCGTGTGATTCCTGTGCAGCAGTGCTCCACAACCGGGATGTGTTGACAACGACTGTTGCAACACGAGCTGTACATTCCGGGAACACATGAAGTGCGCTGTCGTGGTACCCATTGTGCCAGAATTGGTAGTTGCTGCGGTCTACTTTGCCTGGCCCAAGAGCACTGGTACTGAACGGTGCAATATGCGTGGCGAGGTGAATACAACGGAAGCGCGCAAAGTCAATACAGCTCTCGGATGGCGGGTGGTGGTGCCACTAGTGTGTGACGTTCACTCGAGGATACAACGCATCACAATGAATCAGCAACCGTGGACCGAGTACAATACGCTCTCTGTGGCTGGTGTGGGGGACAAAGGCAGTGCCTGTGCCGCAGGCAGGGAGGTATATATACAAGCCAGAACACATCGAAGACCTGGCTAATGCCACCTACATAGCGCCTGACACCCACCGGATGACGTGGTTGGCAAGCAACATGCATTGCAACCCTCAGATGTGGTGTGTTGGGGCATTTTCTTTTCCAACCTCCCACACAGTGGCACTGTACGGTACCAAACGGTGGCACAAAATTTAGGTACCCCAATTCGGGCACCTGAGGTGCCCGGAATGGTGGAAAAGTGGGGTTCGATGGGTTTCCGGACCGATCTGGGGGGGTTTGGAGGGTTTACGGGGGCTTTGGGGCCTCTGCGCCGGTTTTTTGAAAAATCGTGTTTGTCACCCCCATTTGACCCCCCCCTACCCCCCCCCCCCCCCCCACCCCTTCCCATTGTTCTCTTTTTAGCGATGTTTTACACAGAGCTCACACGTCCTGCTGGAGCACTCGAGGAAAAAAAAACGGAGTAGCGCAATCGGCAAATCGGTGACAGGGGGCGGGTGGTGGGTGTGGCGGGGTGGTGGGGCCGTTATTTCCTCAGAGCAAACCCTGTCATACATGTGTGTGTTTTTCGTGGTGTGTGAGACAGTCGTGGTCATACCAAGGAGCAGGGTGTTCTCGACGGTGAGCTCGAACACGCACAACTCCAAAAAGATCTACGCATTTGTTTCGCCTGTCGCGATAGCACCCCACTGCAAGCCTCTGAGCGACTTCGTCATATTCCGTGTCTGCTGGGTCAGGGCGAGGCAGTTCGTGAAAGAGGACCACCATCACCATACTACACCACCCCACCTCCTCCCTCCCATCCTGCCCCAACTTTCAATTCAAATCGAAGGGAGCATTGTCAAATGCTTCCGATGCAGGGGTGTGTGGTGTGATGGAGAATACCATCGGGCATGGCTTCGACAGCTGTACTGTTCGACAGCGGGAGCTTCAAAGTATCTATGCATGGCCCATTTTATACAGGGGGGCGTGCTGTTGGGGAGGGCGAGCAGGAGGGCACAAGACAAATGATGTGTTTGTTCTGTTCCTTGTTGTTTTCCGTGGTCCCATAAAATGGGTTATGAGCCGGTGTATTTTGATGCAAGTTGTTCTGTGTGCCGAACAGCCCCGATCTGTTCTTCTTTGCCCACACAGCTGCCCCAAAAAATACTAACGAAAAAAAATGGCAAAAAAACATGGCGGAAATTGCGTCGCGCCACCACCTGGACGTCTCTCGTCACGGCTGGTGGCACCAACAAAATATAATGTCACCGATTGAATCAAGGCCACTGATTGCGACGAAACGATTTTTTTTGAAATACATGTGAGACTCAAACCCGCGTGCCCTCCTCCCCCCTGCATGTTCCTGCAGCTACGGGCTTGCAGGTTTCGTTCCGGCATCGCCTGCACCACCGAAGCAAGACGGACACACGAATCAAGCAACCATGCACACAAGCGCGGGGGACGGGTATTTCGAGTTAACCCCCATTCTCCCCTCGCGCCCCTCCTACCCCCCACACACCACCTTCATCTCTCTAACACTACCTCCCCCCTGACCTGCACCTCCTGCTGCTCCCATGCGACTGCTTCCCCTTGGGCCGGCCAGGGGGAGGGGGGGATCCAAGCGGAGGGTTGACAAAGCCCACGCCCCCCCCCCCCCCATCCCATTGCACCCCTTCTCCCTCTCCCATCCCACATGGCACACGACAAAGAGGAGCCCGTCAACGCGACCACAGAAACCCCCGCTGCCGCCACCATCTGCTCCACTTTTCTTTGAATTCCACCCCCGCCCCCCGCCCCGCCTCCTGCGGGGCGCTGGGGCAGGTTGTAATGCAAGCAAGGCAACGGTTTTCAGGCATATTATTTTTTTGCGCCAACGCCGCCTGTCAGAGCGCTAACCGAGGCAGAGGTGGGGATGGGGATTGCATCGAAGACAAGCAGTGTGATGCTGCTCGGTGTGATCTGCACATGCTCCAAAAAAAATTTAAAAGGTTGTTCAAAGATTCACGTGTGTGTGGCAAAGTGGCGTGCTTACCGATGGCCTTGCCCCGACCAGGTCGCCACCGATGCGTTCCAAAAGATTATTTGCGTGTCGCACTGTGCGTTGGAGATCACATCAAAGAGCAGGGCCGCTGCTCGGGTGTGCTCGACACTCCAATGAAACATGCGGATCCCACTGCCCCGCCTCAGACACCACCACGGGGCTAGGATGTCCCCTCGTTCCCCTTCCATACGCCACTCCAATAGAAGAGCCACCTGTGTGGTGTGGCAACGTCACGAGCGGTGCGGATGGCGAGGTCCATTTTGTGTACACTGCGGCTGGAGGCACCGGCCATTTCTTAACCTTCCTTCGAGGGATGGGGGCGAGAGGAGGGGGCACACCTGGTGGCAGCTGGTTATTGGGCTCGCCATTGTAGGGGGGGGGGGTTCGCAATACGATGTTAGGATGTACAACCCGGAACACTGATGCCCCTTGTACATCACGAAGACAGGGTGCTACGAAAGGGGGGAGGGGGGGGGGAAGACTGTGCCTGCACGTCACTGCGCTGGTCTGACGTCAGGGTGGTGGGGGGAAAAATATCTGCCACGTTGTTTTGTTTGTGCAGAAAGAGGGGGGGGGGTGTACATTTGTGCTTGTATGGTGGGGTGTGATGGCTTTGGGGCGGGGATTGTTAGCGCGTGGGGGGCAGGGGTGTAAATAAGGCCGACTCCCGACTCCCGACTCGCGCCGGATTTTTTGGGATTGGGAGGGTTGCCTTGCTTCCCTTAGGGAATGTGCGGTATTAGGCACCCCATGGCCAAAATGACCCCACTGCGATCCGCACAGACTCCAAATATTCAAAAGAAAGGGTTTTTGGAACACCCGAGGAGGGGGGGTCCCGCTGGGTGGGACATGGTGTGTGCCTCCCAGTCATCTTCTTCATTACCGGTCTCTGAACTGGGGTGAGTTCATTGCCAAACCACTGCTGTGAATACGGCGCCCCTTTCCCGCCCCTTTTGCCAGATCCTGGCAGCTCCCAAGAAGAGTTGTGTTCCGCCCCCATCAGGTGGTTGAGCATACCGCAGCGCACACGTGCACACCCACACACACTCCACACAGATGCGTCACACATGTGACGCAACTGTTGCGACACAAAACATGCCTCAGGTAGAGGCAGTAGTGTTTGACTCACAGCCAACATAGCTCTCAGTGGGGCCGTGGATGGTGTGGATGCATCCATGCATGCATCCACGGCATCCAGGGATGCCCGAAAATGTCAAAAAATGGATTTTCGATTTGGCATACAGGCATTCATCCACTGCAGGCAGGCCTGCATGCAGGGCTTCGGAGCTCCAGGCTGTGTGTGGATGCATCCACAAAATTTGTGGATGCATGCGCTGCATGCACGGGAAATACTGAGAGCTATGCAGCCAAATACTGCTGCCGTGAGTGAGGTGCTCGCAGCGTGTGGGGCGCTGCGGGCGAAGTGGGGGGTTGGCTGGGACAGCCAACATGGCGCTGTGCGTCGCGTGCTTCTTCGCGGACCACCTCGCACGCGGGAAGACCCCGCAAGCGCCGAGTCAGTCCGCCCTGACCGAATGGTGGGCGACTGCTGGAGGGTCCATGGGACTCTCCACGGCAGAGGTGGCCGTACTACAGGATGCGTGCAGGATTGAGTAGGGTTTGAGACCGCCCGTCCCCCCCAGCCCCCCACCCCAGGTACCTTAGGTGACTGTAAATAACCGACTCCCGACTCCCGACTCCTGACCCCCAAACCTTATTTACAGCCCTGGTGGGGGGGGGGGGGTCGAAAAAGTGCATCGCCGTGTCTCATCCGCACGGCTGTGATTTTATCTTTTCGGAAAAACCACACGGTGGACTCCAGCGGCCCTAGCGGGAGTCTGGGAGCGGGAGTCTGAGCGGGTGTCAAAGACTCCCGCTAGCGGGAGTCTATACTCCCGCTAGGGGGAGTCTGACTCCCCCTAGCGGGAGTCTTTTCACCTATTTTCATCCATTTTTCCCATGATATAGTTACAGTCTACTGGCGTGGGGGGTAAAATCATGGTGGAAGAGGGATGGGGAGGGGCTTGTTTTGCTTCTGTCAGTTTCCCCGGACTCTGGACTACCTACCTATCCTCCTGGTAGCGGCTGCACCTGCGGAGGTGAGCGGTTAGAATTTGAGGTGTCAAAGTGCGGCCATCGCCTGTCGTAGTTGTGTTACACCTTGGGCAAGACAAGCCATCCTGCAGGCCTCATCTTCTTCGTCAGAACTGTCATCCCCCTCCTGCTGTGCGCGTTGGTCAAGCGTGCTCAAAGTCGCCTCGGATGACACGAATGGTGTGAAAGTCGCCCCCAGCGGGATTGGCATTTTGCACAAGCAGAGCGATAATTTGCGGTGTCCTTCGGGGAACCGGGACAGGAAGTAGGGCGCGCTGATGGGTTCAACGAAGTCCTGTGTGTTGCAGTGCACAAACCCCTTCTGCAGCTGTGTCAACTGTGTGCAAAGAACATACACAGCCAATCTATGAGCGTGTCGGGTGTGCAGACACGGACACAAAATGACTTCTCTATACCCGAGGATCCCGTCCTGCGACAGGTGCGCAACCTTCCAAGGCATGCCCGATGCGCGCCGCTTCTCTTCTGCCATCGCAAGATCTCTCTCGTAAGTTGCGGAGCTGGCGATTGTAACGGCATCTTTCTTGCGATGTCCGTTCTCTGCTTCTTCAAATTCGTCGTTGTTCTGCAGAGGCACTGCATCTTCTGGAGCCCACCAATGATGGAGACTGTGTACGTAGGCATTGCGCGTTGATCCCTTTTCGGCATGCTCCATCAACCAGTGAAATATATGCCCTGAGATCCGAGCACGCAAGAAGGGAATCCGGGCTGACTCATCCTTGCATCCCCAGAAGCGCCAGGGGATGTCTGCATACCGGAAATGCATGAGGTCTGCAAGGGAGACAAAGAGGTAGCGGAACAAGCCCTTGTAGGTGTGTCCTGTGACAGGCAAGCACGACCTTCCGGAACTGAGCACCTGTCCCATGCTGCGACACATTCAGTGCAAGGTTTGTACAGGTCTTGTCGAATATTTTTTTGTTGTCTCATCCAGTACCCTGATCAGCCGCATGGCGATCCCCTTGCAGTCATGGAGTGCTGGGGTGACGTAGCGGGCATTGGGAAGCACACCTGCCAAGAGGGAGGGGTAGCCAGCCTCTTTCATCTCAGAGAGAGTCAGGTGCGGGTATCGATGCACCTGTTGATACCAGCGTTCTTCTGGGATGTCGCACAGTGAGCATCGGTGCCCTCGCCCCCCGCATCGCCTCATTGTTGCCCACTGCTGATCTATACTCCCGCTAGCGGGAGTTGGACTCCCCCTAGTTGAGACTCCCGAAAAGGGTTAAACCCGGTAGTGGTACCCTACCCCCGCTGGAGTCCACCGTGCAAGGCCGGATCAGCCCACGGGTGGGTTTGAGGAAGAAATCTGGGGGGGCAAATTTTGCTGCGACTTCCGGTTTCACCCGGCCGAACTCCAGCATCTATCCAGACCCACGGTGCCAAGCCGTTCGCCCGTGTCGCGATCATTCGCGGCTTCAGGCTGCCCCCGACGACACGTTTGTATCCTGCACCTTGCCATACTTCGCCTCCACCTTGTATATGACGGAGAGCGCCCTCCTTCCGCATCGTTGCGACTTCCCTGACAGCGAACTTATCCATGTCAGGGAAGACATGGCGATGATTGCGTTGGCCACCTGGGTGCTGTGCTTGTGGAGCTCCTTGCTCAACACCGTTGCTAGGAGCCTTCTAATGGATCCCAGTGTCAGCACACTGCCCCCTTTTTTAACAGGGAAGGCCGTGCAAAAATCATGCACAATGTTCGTCGCCTCCGCAGCCTCGGGACTCTCTGCGCTCTTCTTCTTCTTAATCGACTTTGCCGCCGGCTTCGTTGTCGTCTTCCCCATTTTTGTGAATCAGGTCTGCGAGCTGGGATGGGTGGAAACGTCCGTTTCGTTTGGTGTGGCTGTACTTCAGTGACGAGTGCCACATTGCATAGGTATCATGGGAAAAATGAGTGAAAATAGGTGAAAAGACTCCCGCTAGGGGGAGTCAGACTCCCGCTAGCGGGAGTCTATACTCCCGCTAGCGGGAGTTGGACTCCCCCTAGTTGAGACTCCCGAAAAGGGTTACCCTACCCCCGCTGGAGTCCACCGTGCAGGCCATCCGCTGCGATGCGGCGGTAAAAGCCATTAACATCATACACGGAACAAAAGCGCGTGTCGTGGTTCACATCAGCCCGACTGCTGCGAATCCAACATAACTGCCATCTTTGCGCTGCGGTAGACAGAACTGGAGGCCCTGCTCACAGGGATGAGACAACGCGACCACGAACATCTGGGTGTTCTCGCGATACCTACCACCCCCCGTGTATATGTCACCCCCCAAAAGGGGTGTGTTTATGTCACCCCCAAGCGGCCCTGGCGGGGGGTGACATACACTAACCTACCACCCCCCGTGTATATGTCACCCCCTAAAAGGTGTGTTCATGTCACCCCCCTCCCGATTTTTGCACCTGGGGGGGGTGACATATACACGGGGGGTGGTAGGTAGTCGGAAAAACAACGAAACCTTGGCGATAGGTTGTTGCAAAGGGGGGGGGGGAAGGCCTCGGGTTTTATTTTGTCGGAAAATCCTGATTCCGCTCTCCCCCACCCAGCTCGAATAACTCGAACGTGACTAAGGCAGCAGCGCGCGAGCACGCTTGCCATGATTTTTTCCCTTGGCAGTGACGCCCGCAGATGACGACACACGACGATTAGAGAGTGATTGCCCCCCACCCTCCCCCGGTCCTCCAATCCCGCTCGCGTCTTGACTTCATTGTGTCTCAGAGGAGCTGTTGGCAGCATCGGCAGAGCCAGGAGTGTCACGGCGATGTCACCATGTCTGTCATCCCAACACCCCCTCCCAGACTGCAGGTTGCCGGACTAGATTGTGACGACACAGACGAGAATCTTGCTCGGTCCGATCTGCGAGTTCCTGTAATGTCGGACGGCATGCAGGTGTGCATCTGCGGTGGCGGCCATGCTGCCCATGCAATGTGTGCCGACATCTCGCTGAAGGGCTACAAGGTCAACATGTACATGCCTTTCAGTGATGAGGCGGCGCGTTTCCGGGCTGGTGTGGAGAAGGGCAACGGCCTGCACATCACCTATGTGGCGCAGGGGCGCACCGAAGTGGCTACACCGCATGCAGTCTCGAATACCGCTAGTGATGTGGTGCCCGGGTCGAAGTACATCTTCATCCCGCTGCCTGTGTTCGCACACTACCCAACACTGATGGATATCGTGCCGCACACCGACAGCGATGCTGTTATCATCCCGCTGCCCGCCACAGGTGCCTTCGACTGGACTGCCGAGAAGGTATTCAAGAAGCTTGGGAAGCGTGTGCACATCGCAGGCATCGCCCCGCTGCCCTACGTCTGCCGCTTCTCAGACTTCGGTGCGTCTGTGGACCTCTTCAGCAAGAAGGAGCTGGTCGGGATGGCCACGTCCCCCCCGCAGCTGATCCACTCCATCGCTGGGGAACTGCAGGAGATGCTGGGCTTCGCCATCGAGGAGTACCCTTCGTTCCTGGCACTGACGCTCACCCCGACGAACCCCATCATGCACACCGCTCGCATGTACGGCATGCTTGTCGCCAGCAAGGAGGGGTACTGGCGGGATAGGACACGCTGCTTCGGGTGCAACCCGAAGTTCTACGACGACTGCGATGAGGCGTCCAATGAGTGGCTGCACCGCCTCGACAACGAGAACCAGCAGATCGTGGCTGAGCTGGAGAGGGTCCTGCCCGGCTGCATCGGGGGGAAGGTGCGCAAGATCAACGATTTTCTCAAGTGGGCCTACGGCGAGCAGATCGAGAATTCGGACACGGCGGGCGACTGCTTCCGCACGAACAAGGCCTTCCATGGGCTGGGCTCCCCGATGCTGGAGGTGGCGACCGGGTTCTGGGTGCCGGACTTCAAGAGCCGTTACTTCACGGAGGACTTCCCGTTCGGGCTGCTGGCCAACAGGGGCCTGGCTGAGCTGCTGGGCGTGCCGACCCCTGACATGGACACCGTGATCGAGTGGGCCCAGATGGAGATGGGCAAGCGCTGGCTGGTGGATGGTAAGGTGAACCCGACTGAGCTGCCGCAGGTCACCCCCCAGGCACTGGGGATCACGAAGGACGACCTCAAGTCGCTGTACAGCCAGGAGAATGCGGAGGCTGCAGAGGCTCGCAGCCGGCAGCCCTGAACTGAACAACGAACCATCGAACGAATGAACTGACCCCCTGTCAGTTCTCGTCAGCATCCGCCCTAGCATGATGCTGCTGAGATTGTATTTGCCATTCACTTTCAACACAACCCGAGAGTGAAGGTGTCACAGGGATCGGTCTAATACACGAAGGAACGAAGGAAGAAACGAAGATACCGTTCGTTATGAGGCACATGGCGTACTTGCTGTACATACCTGGAAACCCCGAGCCAGGCATTGAAATGAATGCCGCACGAAGAGTAATCAATCCACAGGAAAGATATTCATGTGCCAGTCCCGGTGCGTCCGGTACCGTAATTGGAAAAAGTGTGTACCTGGGACCCCCCGTGTATAAGTCCCCCCCCCTTACCCCCGTGTTTAAGTCCCCCCCTGGGGGTCTGGCAGGGGGGGGACTTAAACACAGGGGGACCTAAACACGGGGGTGGGCTGGTCTGGAGGGTCATCAGGTGGCCCCTAGGCCCTCCAGGTGCTGTCAGAGTCGAAAAGTGGGGTGCCAAAAGTCCATCCGGACCGGAATTACCCCCCTACGACAGCAGAGGAAGAGGTCTTCTTGGTCTCCACTGTGCCACCCCCGTGTTTAAGCCCCCCCTGTGTTTAGGTCCGCCCCCCCCGTGTTTAAGTCCCCCCCGGCCGAAAATCGCCTCCAGGGGGGGACTTAAACACGGGGGGTCCCAGGTACCGTAATAAAGGTGAATCGTACTATAGTTGAACCGTAAAAAAGATGGAACAAATGGGATTATTCCGGAACTTGGGATATTTTTACGGCCACCCTTTTTCCATTTTCGGTATTAGAGAACTAACGTGGTGACGTGTGTTGTACTCCAAGATAAGCATGTGTTGGGGCCCTTCACTGCCGTGTCTGTGTCTCAGGTACAGCTTTTGCTCGATTCACGTTTTTCGTATGTAAATCAAATCTCTGCAGGGAAGGGAACGGCTCGGTTAGGGGCCCTGTGCCTCGCCCCTGCTGTTCTTGTTTTTACACCCCGCCCCCCCGCGTTGAAAGAGTGGAAAGGATTCCCTGATGGGTGCTTTTTTGTATCGAACCTTCTTTTTTCGTTGCGATTCTTCAGCAGCTCCTTCCCCTCTCTTTCCTGTTGTTGTTGTTTTTCACCCAGACTGACTTTGTTTGATGCCCCCACCCCACCCCACCATACCGTTTCAACAACGGTTGGAGGTGGGTGCCCTGGGTCACTTTCTGTTCTACAGACCGCACGAGGCAGGGTCTGCCCCGCGTGAGCGGAATCAGCTGAGCTGCGTTTGCTTCGCGTGGAGCAGTGGCTATACGACCCCAAGAAGACTTCAAAGGTTGCATTTCGGAAGTGTTTCACCTACACTGTATACCAGTCCAGCTGTAGGGTGACCAGTCAGTTTTATTTTTTACACAGACAAACGGGGATAATCTTGCAGCTCTCATGAGCTGTGGGTGACACAACTCAGTGAACTCACGGCTTGGTTCCTTTTTTTTTTGACAGTCCGGCATCGCCAACTCGGGAAACTTTTGTTTGAACCGCCTTCTGAGCTGGATCTTGCTCAGGACCGCCTCCCTCCACGTTGTACACACCTCCTCCCTGGGGGAGGAGGTGTGTACAAAGTGGAGCCCCTGTGTTTCAACAAACCAACTTCCGGAAGCCAATTTTTTATGTGTGCGCTCAACGAAAAGTAGCCCGGATCTGCCCTTTTTGCAGTTGCTGGGCAGGGTGTTTCTCTTATTACAGCGAAAGGAGTACGATTTGAATTGGAATACGAATCTAGGCTCGTTCCCATTTATCTTCCTTCCGACTCAGCCCTCCACCCTCTGATGTTGTGATCTCCGCTTGCACCCTTTTGGGACAGTCTTGAAAAGAGACTCGCCACCTCCCGCCCCCTCCCCCCCCCCCCCCCCCACTCCCCCAGCCCACCCTTCTTCTCCACACACCTCTTTGCATCTATTCTTGGCGATGTTACGTCACGACACATCACATGTGTGCCCTTCATGGCCTCGCTGCGACTCACAGCAGCCCCAGATGCTGCTCGGATGATCTTCCACCCTTGCGGAAAAGAAGCAAATGCCATGCTGGCGGCCGCAGCGGTGTTTTTCGAGACACATGCTGAAGACCCTACTATCTCTGCTTGCCCCCCCACCAAGACGCCTCGGAAAGGCTGGGGCGCACCGCCGACCCCCCGCCCCCCCCCCCCCCCTCTCTCTATCTATCTATCTCTCTGCCCAGCTGCTCCAGAATACAATAGGCTCGACCACACCCCCGCGCTCCGGCCCACACCCCACCCCTTCCGCATTCGCTCCCTGCAAATCAATCCCACCCTCCACCCTCCACCCACACCCACACCCACATCCCACACAGACACCCGCTACAATGCCTGCAGCCTCTCTGCGGGCTGCGTGGGGGAGCACCGTGCCTGCTGCGTGATGAGGGAGCCGACGCCAACCTGGCAAGGCAGCACGCAGCACAAGGATGTGGGGGGCGACGATGTGAAGGCGTGGAGTGATGTGAGCAGCAGTACGTCTGCCTCCTCCGGTGCACGGAGGAGGGCGCGGAAGCGTCGCCGCAGCGCCAGCAGGAAGGCGCGGCAGCAGCAGCGGGAGGAGGCATCCCGGCAGCGCGAGCAGGCCCGCCGTGATGACATCGCGGAGCGCCGCAGGGCGCTGATAGACGACGCGGTGCGCAATGGCGACACGCGGTGGCTCGCCAACAGTCTGACAGCGGAGCATCTCAGGCTTGTCTTCGCAGGGGGTGACACGCTGCTGCATCTCGTCGCACGGCAGCCGAAGGGCATGCGCGCCCTGAACACCGTTGTTGCCGCCTTCGCCGCAGAGCCCGATTTTGCCGCGATGCTGTTCTGCACCAATGCTGCGGGTGACACCCCCTTCGACGTGGCGCACGGCAGGCGCTCCTTCGTCGTCGCCCTCACGCTGCTTATCGAGGCGGAGGCGCACCACGCGCGGGTCAGCCGTCGGAGAACCTTCCGCAGCAGTGCGGGCGACGGCCTGTCCTTCACCGAGGTGGATGCGGCGTCATCCTCATCCGGTGAGGGCGGGGAGGAGGGGCGGCACGACGGCGCGCGGCAGGGCGATTACACAGCGCAGCAGTATGAGGCGCTGTTCCGCACCCGCATCAGCGAGGAGTTGGCGGAGGAGGAGCGGGCTGCGGAGGCCAGGCGTGCCAGGTCTGCTGGGAGGAAGCGGCAGCGCCAAACCGATGACGGCGGCGATGGTGGCGGTGGTGGCGGCGGCGGGGCGCAGCCCGCAGGGGAGGGTGGGGAGGGGCCCGGCACCGCGGCGTGGCGCAGCGCTTCGGACGTGCTGGCAGCGGAGAATGCGGAGAGGTACAGCCTGTTCTTCGCTGCCGACCCCCTCCCAACGGGGCTGGGCCCCGGCGACCTGCCGTGGCCAGCGCTGCAGCCCGACGGGGCGCTCCCGGTCCCGCTTGCTGCCCGGCACTCCCCAACGGTGATGCGGCACTACGCAAAGAGCCTATTCCTCGCGTGGCACCCCGACAGGGTCACGCAGAAGTTCTCCGCGCTCATGCAGAGCGAGGCGGCCCTGGCGGAAGCCATGGGGCGTGCGACGGAGATCTCGCAGATGGCGGCAGCCCTGCTGGAGGAGGCGTGAGGGGTGGTGGGTGGGGGGTGGTGGTGGTGGCGGCAATTCGCTGCCTCTCGAGGGGTCTTGGCTTTGGTGGTGGCGGGTTGCCCGCACGCCTGTTGTGGCAGCCTGGTGTCCCTCTCGCGACCCTGCCGTGTTGTGGTGGAGGGGGCGAGGGGGTGTTTTGTCTGATTGGCACGCCGTGACTCTAGCCTGACTGGGGTTAGCGTGCCCCCTCGGCGCGCCGAGCGCACAACAGCCTCCGATGCAACCCCACTGCCGATGCCACCCCCACACACACACCCCTCCCCCCCCTTTGGCAACCTTTTTAGATTTGCGGACCTCATCTAAGCGCTCTGATGCTTCTCTCTCTCTGCTGTGCCTGCACGCCGCAGTACAGGAGCCAGTTCACCGCATCACACCACCACACCCTCCGCTTTGCAGGCGCGACACAGGCCCTGTGGCAAGCGTGCGCCTTTGGCACTCTCTGACCTTATTCTCTGCAGGCTTTGCCTCGCCCTCCCCCACCCCTTTCCCCTGAGGGTTTCCCCCAAGAGGGCCTTCGTTGTTAGGAGCACCACCTGCCTGACAGCGCCGCAGGCATGCAGATGTCCTCCGCGGAGGCGGTGTGCATGCTGACGGGGATGGCCCCTGTCGAGCACAACGTGCAGGAGGTCCAGCGGCAGTGGGGCGCTTCCAGCAGCGCAGCCGCCTCCCCAGCACCGAGCCAATACGCAGGTGCTGCCGCAGCGAGCGTTGACGAGCTGAACTGCATGCTCACTGGTATGTGATGTTTGGTAACATCAAAGCTGGTTTTGCCCTTCGCAAGATGTGAGAGATACGCCCTGCCCCTGCCTCCCTGCCCCCACACCACCTCCTCTTCCCCGCAGGGATGCCTCCGACAGCGAGCAATATCCGCAGCTGCGAGACTGCGCGTGTCGGGCCTGACAACGCGTCCTTCTCCTCCGTCGCAAGCGGTGGGGACCAGCTGGATGAGATCACCTGCCTCCTCTCGGGTATGTTCTGCTGTTGTGATTCCTCTGTTTTTTTTTGCGTGTGTGTGGAGGCGCGACATGGATGCTTCCATCCTGACATGCGGTGTGGCAACAGGCGAAAGGAAAAATGGGTTGAAACGGTGATGCCGCTGAAAGCCTCGTGGAGAGGATGCCCCACTACCGCATGATTATTTTGTGTGGGTTTTTAAAAAAGCCTTGGAAGAGTTGAATCAACAAATGAGAAACTGCTCTGCTGTTTTGTCTGCCATCCCACTCCCATGCCGCCTTGCCTCCACAGGAATGCCTCCGACACACCAGAATGTGGCGATGGCAGCTCAGCAGCGCTACGGTGGTGTTGCGCCTGCCCAGCAGGCTCCTGGCGGCGCTGAGTACCCACTGACGTCCCTTGCCCAGCAGGGAATCAGCAATATCCCGCGCCCGATCGCGCGGAAGCTGTCTGTCCGCCGCATGGCCACAATGCTGGGGCCCATGTAAGGCCGAACCCTTCCCCACCACCGCACTGCGGAGGGGGGGGACGAGCAGGGCTGCACATTCCCATGATGATGATGTGCCCATGTGCCACACCCGCCATACCCCCCCTCACCCACACCGCCAGCCCTACCTATCCTGGGACAACACACGTTCTGTTTTGGACTTACGAAAGAACTCTGTCTTCGGTCTTCTGTTTTTTTTATTGCGCGTGGGGGCGGGGGAGTGCCGCACACCCAGGGTGTGTGTGTGTGTGGGGGGGGGGGGGGTGTGGGCTACTGATATCTTTAGTGCCCCCCCTCTTCTCGTCTCTCTCCAAAAGCCTTCCATCGCTTCCCACCAGTAGTCATTTTGTTGATACCTACCACCCCCCGTGTATATGTCACCCCCCAAAAGGGGTGTGTTTATGTCACCCCCCCAGGGCTGCTGGGGGGGTGACATAAACACACCTTTTGGGGGGTGGGGTGGGCACTCTTACAGGCTGAGACGACGTGTTGGTCAAGATTTTGGGGAGTAAATGGCCTCATCACGGTGGCCAGGACTGGGACCTCCCATGTGGGATATCCCAATGGGGTATCCCACACGGGTGATGGTCACTATCCCACAGGGGAGGGCACGTGTTCCCCCCTGGGAGAACGTACGGTACCGACCTTGTCCATGGGAGACCCGATTGGGTCACGTAGGTTCTCCCAGGGGACATCCTGTCCTCCCATGGGACGGATGGGATATCCCTGGTGTTCGTATTGCAGCTTGGGTTAGCGTGCTGGCATCGCAGCAGTGTCCCCTCGAGTCCACTCAGTGAGAACCGATCCCGCTCTCCTACTCCTGCTCTACGTGATACCACACGGTCTCGCTCTCCTCCTCGTTGCGCTGGAAAGGAGGGGTGACACACACACACACACACTGGAAGCCGGGGATTGCCTGCTGATACTGAGACGCAATCTTCGCGACGACGCGTTGAAGAGAGCGCGGAATAGCCGCCGAACGAAAGATGGAGGGAGAGGGGATGCAGCGGGTGCGCTTTGGAACCGCACGTATCACCTGCTTCCGGAGGAAACGGGAACGAGAAGGACAGACAGTACGTGTCTTGCGCTCCAGAAAGACCCAACGCAGGCTCTTCAACACGGGCAATGCGGGGTCTCTTCAACTTCGGTGCCACCTGCTCGCCAACGCTGTGTTGCAGGTTGCTTCACGTGTCAGATGGGTGACCCAGCACTTCTCCTGCAGCGCAAGCATTTCAACATATTGCCCAACGACGACCCATCCAAAGTGAGAGTACGCGGTGCTCCTCCTCGGTTACTCTCGGTGATGCGCTGTCCGTGCCATTCATGTAGGTTGTCCGGACGGACACGCATGTGAGCTTGAAGTGTTTGTCTCGCAATAACGGGACACCATGCCCTGTCTCCTCCTCCCCTTCCACCGGGGATGACATCCAGTTCTGCCTGTCCTCCCGACAGGCCAACCTGGAGTGCCAAGAGACGCCCCCCGAGCGTCTCTTGGCACTCCAGATTGGCCTGTGAGAGGGCTGAGGTGTGTGCGCGTGTGCGTATAGGGCCTCAAAGGCAACCACCCTAAAAAGGTGTGTTTATGTCACCCCCCTCCCGATTTTTGCACCTGGGGGGGGTGACATATACACGGGGGGTGGTAGGTACTTTTTTTTAGCACGGGCATTCTGCGCTCGTCTCTCCTTCGACCGACTAGCCCTGAACCCTTGGTTGTCGAAGGAGAAGCAAGCTACTGCATGTGATGCTGCAGACACTAAGATGTCCTGTCGAGACCAGAGTTAAGTCTGCTGGTGGGGGTCAGCATCCAGCGACACACACCCTCCTCAAAGCGAACCAGTTCGCTTCAGTTGGAAGGGTGTTGTGCCTGCCTAGGTGGTGTTGAGTGTTCGGTGGGGCGGCCAAAGTACGCGAATAGAGGTTTCTGCATGGGGGAACATGATGCAAATAATAACAACGGGCAGTGTTAGGTGCAGCCAGTACATACTGCGATCATTTTAACTCCCCCACCCACCCACCCACTGAACTGGGTGATTCGGTTCTGGGAACCGGGCTCTCTGAATAACCGCTTCTCTTCATCAGGCGAGGAGGTTGCGAGTGTGGGTTTTCGACACCAATCACGTCATTTGGATTTCATTTCTTTTGAGCCATCGGAGCACAGCGCACCACGGCGGGGGTCTGCTCGTCTTTGAGAGTTGTCCACACGACGCAGTAGCGCCACTGCAAAAAAACCCCCCCCCCCTTTTTTTTTGCATGTGGGAGTGTTTTCAGGATCGGATCTTCTTCTTCCTTCAGATTTGCGCCACACGCACAGTTTTTGTGGAACTGCTCCCCACACCGTCTGTCTGAGTGGTGAATATCGTGTGCGTGAAACCCATCCATACCCTGTTGGAGCACAATCCGCTTGGCATGCCTTGCACTCAACGTGCTTAGGGCTATACCACTGCGCGGAAAACGTTATCAAGAAGACAACCGAATTCCGCAGATCCTCCGACACACACACACTCCTCAATCTTATTTGTGAGAATAGTGTGGAGTGCACCGATGACTCTTATCCTGACGTGATCCCCACAGCCATTGACAGTGGAGAGGGCACACTCACGCATCCCCGGTGTAATATCGTCTCGATCGAAGAACCACGCAAAGAACATGAAGCACGCCATTGCTCCCTCACCCCGAAGGGAATAAACGAAAGAAACACCTTCCCCTTCTCTTCTGTGATTCAAAAGGGTGCAAGGATTCGATCTGTGCCAAACCTGTGCCGCCCCCCCTGTGTTGCGAGGGCACGCCCAAAGTGAGAAGGGGGGGGCGGGTCCCAGGCCCCCCGCCGCACCTCACCCCGCCCCACCGCCTGGCTGCCACGCTCTTCTTATCTTGTGTGCTCTAGGCCTCCCGAGGAACACAGCTGCGGTTCGCCTCTGCCATTCTGCAGTTGTTGCCGTTGTTGGATCAGCGGGGGGGGAGGGAAGGGGAAGGGGGGGCAATTTTCCCCCTCCACGGAACAAGACATCCCCCCCTCCCCCCCTCCCCGAAGGTATTCGCCTTTATGGGGGCGGGGGGGATCACAAACACTGTCGACGGCACTGCCTTGGCTGGCCCGTCTCCCACTGGTCGTCGACATGTATCAAAAAAAGGGCGAGGTGGGGGTGGATTTCCACTTCCCGGAGGAATGATATTTTTGTCACATAGCCCCGAAGAGGTCAGTCAGGCAAGACAGCCCTGTGGGAGGCGAGGGTGCGGCCCGTGCGGGGGGGGAGGCTTCTTCGCTCTTCAGAAGTGCAGAAAAAGCGACCCACCTCTCCAGACACAGCAGCACAGTTTGACAAAGAGCGCAAGGCGTCCTTGTGTGTGTGTTGTGTGTCACCTTGCCTTGCTCTATTACGCTACCCCATCCACCCCGATACCGAAAAAAAAACCAGCATCGAGTTGTGCTTTGGCGTTGTGCTGCGCATCTGCGCCAATTCCTCGTCTCCCCCCCACCCCCACCCCCAGCGGCCTCCCGCCGTGTGTGTGTGTGGAGGGGATCCTTTATGATCGACCCGCGCGTTCGGCCCCCATCTAAATAATAAAACCCCTGCTCTCTCTCTGTGCCTCCGCCCCCGCCGCCGAACGCACACAGATATCCCCCCACCCCCCCGTCACCCGCTGCGTCTATATATCTCTCAGATTTGGTCATTTTGTTTTGCTTTTTTTTTTGTTGTTGTTGCGCCCAGTTTTTTCCGTGTGGTTTTTCCTCCACCCTTTTTTTCTCTACGGTGTGGCGATAAAAACAGTTCATTCCTGAGATTTTCAGAGTAGTTATTGTCTTGTGTGTTGTGTGTCACATACCTCGCGAGCGCTTTCCGCCTGGTATCATCGTCAGCCAAGGGGGCTTATATGCGCTCGCTTGGGTTGGCCCTGTGCGTAGAGACAGTGCAGATTCCACCGAGGACTCATCGGTGGCATTCCTGCACTCAAAACAAACCTCAAGAGGTGTGCCGTGCATCGGTGGGGTGGGTGGGTGGTGGTGAGGTATTTTGCGAGGTGGGGTATGGTTCCACAGAGGCACCACCCCCCTCGTCCTCCTCCTCCTCCTCCCCCCCACCCCTTTTCAAACATTCTCGCGGGCGGAGCGTGATTCTTTGTTGTGTTTCGACCTGAGCACCACACCCACGCCCCCCCCCCCCCCCCCTCCATGACTCTGCCGAACCAGGCATGTCGCTAAGCGTCGACCGTCGACCCAGTGATTTTGGGTTTCCCCCCCCATAAAAAAGCGTCGACCTAGTGGAACTGGGTTGCCATTCAAGCCTGGACCAAGCGTCAACCCATTTATTACACTGGGTCGACGCTCACCAAGCGTCGACCAAGCGTCAACCCACTTTCACTGGGTCGACGTCGAAGAGAGTATGGTTTTGCAGGAACAGATGCTCACTACCGTGGCCTCCGGCGGCTGGGGGGCTCCGCCCCCCAGACCCCCCTGTGGCGTATGTCTCGTACTCAAGTCATTCGATTCCCATCAGGTCAGGGAATCCACCCACTCCAGTAGCCTTAGGAGGACGCAGCCAACTCACACAGAATCTGTACGCCCACAATGAACAGATGCTCACTACCGTGGCCTCCGGCGGATGGGGGGCTCTGCCCCCCAGACCCCCCATCTCGCGTGCCCGTCTAGTAACTAAGTCCTTGCGCTTTGACGGCCGTGACATATCAGGGGGCAGCGTCGAAATCATGGTCCCGAAAGCCATTTTTTGGTTTCCTCCGGCACCCGACGGCGCGAGCGGGAGAGGAACCACGGAAGGAACCCAGCGCCTCACACCGTGCCCACCTAGTGGTCCACCGATGGGAAAATTCAAAATTTGGCAACACGAGCGCGCGCGAAGCGCGCGCGAGAAAAATTGACCCCTAGTGTTTTCCCCCCTGATCCCCCCCCAAAACAGGAGCGTCAACCCACCAAATCTCCAAAATCGAAAAGTTAGCGACAGGCCTGCTGCCGAACGGCTTGCATTTTTCACGGAATTTCCCTCGTTTTGCGCCGATGTCTTCTGCAGACGGCGCACAAAACGGGGGCCCCGAATGCCTAAGCACAGCGCAGCAGTCGAAGGGGATCGGTTGGGGAGGGTCCTCTGGGGGGGAGAGGGGGGGGGTGGTTTCGGGGAGAGAAGAATCCTATCCCGCCGCCCTGCCTGTTCTGCGGGTCCGGCCTGTTCTGCTGGTGCTGCTGCCCCTGCGAGAGGCTGTCTGATAAACACTGGGTGTTGCCACCGCCACTCCCGTCCCCCCCCCCCCCCCCTAGGGGGGGTCAAATGGGGGTGACAAACACGATTTTTCAAAAAACCGGCGCAGAGGCCCCAAAGCCCCCGTAAACCCTCCAAACCCCCCCAGATCGGTCCGGAAACCCATCGAACCCCACTTTTCCACCATTCCGGGCACCTCAGGTGCCCGAATTGGGGTACCTAAATTTTGTGCCACCGTTTGGTACCGTACAGTGCCACTGTGTGGGAGGTTAGAAAAGAAAATGCCCCAACACACCACATCTGAGGGTTGCAATGCATGTTGCTTGCCAACCACGTCATCCGGTGGGTGTCAGGCGCTATGTAGGTGGCATCAGCCAGGTCTTCGATGTGTTCTGGCTTGTATATGTACCTCCCTGCCTGCGGCACAGGCACTGCCTTTGTCCCCCACACCAGCCACAGAGAGCGTATTGTACTCGGTCCACGGTTGCTGATTCATTGTGATGCGTTGTATCCTCGAGTGAACGTCACACACTAGTGACACCACCACCCGCCATCCGAGAGCTGTATTGACTTTGCGCGCTTCCGTTGCATTCACCTCGCCACGCATATTGCACTGTTCAGTACCAGTGCTCTTGGGCCAGGCAAAGTAGACCGCAGCAAGTACCAATTCTGGCACAATGGGTACCACGACAGCGCACTTCGTGTGTTCCCGGAATGTACAGCTCGTGTTGCAACAGTCGTTGTCAACACATCCCGGTTGTGGAGCACTGCTGCACAGGAATCACACGACCATCTGGACTTGTTCCGTACCTACAGGCAGCCTCCCGGTGCATGGTGGCAGGGAGGTACATATACAAGCCAGAACTCATCGAAGACCTGGCTAATGCCACCTACATAGCGCCTGACACCCACCGGATGACGTGGTTGGCAAGCAACATGCATTGCAACCCTCAGATGTGGTGTGTTGGGGCATTTTCTTTTCCAACCTCCCACACAGTGGCACTGTCCGGTACCAAACGGTGGCACAAAATTTAGGTACCCCAATTCGGGCACCTGAGGTGCCCGGAATGGTGGAAAAGTGGGGTTCGATGGGTTTCCGGACCGATCTGGGGGGGTTTGGAGGGTTTACGGGGGCTTTGGGGCCTCTGCGCCGGTTTTTTGAAAAATCGTGTTTGTCCACGTAAAAGGGTGGCATTTGACCCCCCCTACCCCCCCCCCCCACCTCCTCTCCTCCCTGCGTTTGCTCTCGCCAGCCTATGCACACAGTTTTCCGCACAATTGTGCCGCTCAAACAAAATACAATGCAGCAGGACAGCTCTGAGAGTTTCGACGTGCCAAAACCACACCACAGCCCAACGCCTATCTCACAACCTGCAGAACTCACACAGGCAGAAGGTGAAATGAAGCTCGTTCTGATGTGCCTGGCTGGTGCCCTTGTGGGCGGGGTGCAGGCTGCGACCCCGGTAGCTAACACCTGCGCCAGCAGCAACGTCGTGGATGCGAAGTGCAGGCAGGTGCAGGTGTTCCAGTCAGGCAGCACCCTCGGCACCGCACGCGTGTCGCCTGATGGGCGGTTCGTCGCAAGCGCCCTGATCACGCTGAACAAGGTGGTGGTCTGGGAGGTGTCTACCGGGTTCACCATCCACACCGCCTTAACCTTCTTCCCGATGCACGTGGCGTGGGCGGAGGGCAGGCTGGCCATCACCAACGGGCTCGGCGAGCTGACCCTCCTGGACAGCACGACATGGGCAACCATCGCCACGTCGAACTTCGGCGCTGGCATCACAGAGCTTACGATGTCCCCGGATGGTGTGTCTGTGCTGGTCGGCAGCCCCACGTCCCTCGCCGTGTGGCAGTTTGACGCTGCAGGTACTCAGGTGCAGGCGGCGCAGATTTCCGCACGCGGCACAGTGGCATCTGGCTTCAGCTTCTCCCCCGACGGTGCTCTACTGTTCGGTCACATCGACACAGGGGTGCACTTCTGGCGCACCAGCGACTGGACCCAGCAGGGTGGTGTCCCGGGTGTGGTGCTGCCCCGCCGCGTCCAGCTGTCGCGCTTCCTCTCCTCAGGGCAGAGGGTGGCGATGGTTGTCTCGGGTGACATCATGGTTGCCGACATCGCCTCGGGGGAGATTGTGCATGACTTCAAGCGTGGCGCTGCCGCGACGTTCACCAGCGACTTCAGCGTGTCGCCCGGGGATGAGTACTTCGCAACCACAATCGCAAACCCGCTTGGGGGGAACGTGGTGGACATCATCAGCGCCGCGACAGGGAAGACCGTGAGCCAGGTCGTGCACCCCAACTCCCAGCTTGTGAAGTCTGTGCACTTCTCCCCCGTCGCTGTCGGGGGCGGCGGCCTGATTCTGGCAAGCGGTGGCCTCACTGGCGAGGTCATTCTGTGGAACCTGCCTGCTGATGAGCAGCTCCTGGCGCTGCAGGCCTTCAAGGCAGCTCTGTACGACCCCAGCGCCAGCCCGATTCTCTCCACATGGGTGGGGACGGACTACTGCGCGTGGCAGGGCGTGCAGTGCGTCGCCGGCAGGGTGGAGACGCTGGTGCTCCACGGCGAGCAGACCCTCAACGCGGCTGTGCCGAACATCCAGGGGCTGCGCCACCTGCTGCGCCTCTACGTTGCGGGCACCGGCGTGACGGGTTTCGTGTCGCTCCCCGCGGTGCTGCGTGAGGTCGACTTCTCCAACACCAACATCCAGGGCCCCATCCCGGCAGAGGTGCTCGCGCTGCCGGCACTGCACACCCTGCGTGCGATCAACGCAGGCCTGACGGGGCCCGTGGTGTTCCCCCCGAATGTGTGGCAGGTCGACCTGCAGCTGAACCAGCTGACCGGGCCGCTCCCGACCTTCCCCGCCTCCCTGCACACCCTCATTGCCTATGGGAACCAGCTGGACGGCCCGCTTCCCCCCAGCCCGACGGTGGTGCGCCTGGTGTTGAACCACAACCAGCTGGTGGGTGGGATCCCCGCTTACCCGAACCTGATGGTGGGGCGCTTCCACAGCAACAAGCTGTCCGGGCCTTTCAACGCTGCGGCTGTCCCGCGCGCCACAGTGCTGGAGCTGCAGCACAATGAGTTCAGCGGGAGCCTGCCTGACTTCGGCTCGACAAACCTGGTGATCTTCAAGGCGCACTTCAACAAGTTCACGGGACCCTTCCCCCTGGCACAGCCTGGGCAGCGTGTCATGCACGAGGTGGTGGTCAGCACCAACATGCTGACTGGGCCTGAGCCGACCGAGGAGCAGAAGAATGCGGTCGCGACGAAGGTTCTGTCGCACGACAACGCGTGGGGTATGTAGACTATCTATCTCCTCTGCTTCTCTGCGATCTTCACCCTTGACATCACATGCGGGGGGCACACAGCATCTACGGCATCACACCACCTACACCGCCCCCCTCCGCACCACAGACTAGAAATCGCCCCCCGCCGCGCTTATTCTGTTCCGGCGCCTGGGTATCCAGAGCCGCAAGGCGTGAATCCGACCTGCAAAATCACGCCGAACAGCTCACCTTGCCTCCTCCTGTGGTCTCCGCCCCCTCCTTCCCTTCCTCTTCCTCCTGCTGCTGCTCTGTTTTCTCCAGCACGCAGCCCAGGCATCTGTCAAAACCACGAGCGGGGGTCTTCGCTATAGGGGTGGGGAGAGAGCGCACAGAATTTATTTAAAAAAACGTCGAATGTTGTGTCAAAAGATATCCTGCCCGAGTATAGCGAAGGCCCTCACCACCCCCCCCCCCCCCCCCCAAAGCATCCGTTCATCGTCTCTTCGTTGTCCCCCCCCCCTCCCGTTCGACGGGTTTATCTGCTGTTACTGTTCCCGCTTGCGGAATTTACAACTGGCTTTTCGCTTTCCTCCTCCCGCCTATTTTTATTCTCTCTCATATCGGGACCCCATCAGGCACAACGAAGCGTTGATATTCCCCCCCACCCCCTCTCGACGGAGCGCACTGGCAGGACGTGCAAAAAGTGTCACTTCAACTCTGCCGCTCTTTCTCTACTGTTTGATACTTCGTTTGATGCGTTGACGCTTCTGCACGGAGGTGCGTTGACGCTTCCACACACACTTACAAACCCACTTGCCTGATGAAGGGGGTGGTGTGTAGAGCACGTTTGGCAGGGCTGAATGACGCTTTCCGCGCGAAGGTCGTGTGCGTAAAAAAAATTAGGGTCGTGTGCAGGGTAAAAGATAGGGTTCCGGGCTGCGCGCCGAAAACCGGGGGTAATCGGGGGTAAAATTTCAGCCATTTCCCCAAATGGAAGGGCTTTCCCTTCCCACAACACCCCACCCCACGCCACTCAACTGGGATGGGCAGGGTGGCTCCTCTGCGGGTGACTGACTTCGCCGCCGCTGCCAGGTCCGAGAGGAGCGCGCTCCTTCTTGGCGTCAACGCGAAGGAGCCAGTCAATGAGGAAGGCGTTCTTGAGAGCGTGGTGGTGTTGAAAGCACCGCAGGTTGCCCTGCTTGCAGACTTGGTTCTGGACATGCACAGGCCAGAGGGGGGGTCTGGGGGGCGGAGCCCCCCAGCCGCCGGAGGCCACGGTAGTGAACAGCTGATTCTGCTCCATAGTCGCACGCCGCATGTAGTCAACGTGCACCTTGTGCTCAACAGGTTCATCGGGCTAACGCCTGGGGCAGGGCACTGTGCTCTTGGCCCCGGCCTCCTCTGGCCAAAAAGTACCCTGGAATAGTACCCGGACAGAATCTCAGAAAAATCCCGGTGAAAAAGTCACTTCACCATTCAGCAGCAACCGCTCTTAGCCTGTATTTTGTTTGTTTGATGCGTTGACGCTTCTACACACAAACCCTGAAATGATAATCACACCCTGAGCCTGATGAAGGGTGGGGTTAGTGTATAGAGCACGTTTGGATGCTTGCTGTGGTGGGTGACTTTCTGCTCACACGAGTGTGCGAAAAAAAAAAAAGAGGCACCCCCGGTTTTTCGGGGCAAAATCTCAAAAACCGGGGCTAAGCCCCGTTTTTCACAACAGTATCTTAAACACTGGTCGTGTGGATCCCGTCACATTCATTCTGCTAGCCTCTGAAGGGCGGGTGCTGCTAAAAATGCTGCTGCTGCCCCGCTATTGGGCACACAAATGGCACGACACTCAGCAGTGGGTGCATACCACACATCTGGGTGGGGGGGGTGTGGGAGAGCATTCTCTGAATACCGCCCAACCCCTGCGAGGGAGGAGTGAGAGAGAGAGAGAGAGCGAGCGGCACCTGCTCTGCTCTGGCGAGGTTCTGGTTCGGATAGTGTGGGGTGATAAGGGGGAACGAATCGAACACGAATTCACTTCCTTTTTTTTAGATAAAAAAAACCCCTCCCCCCTCCCCAGGTTTGGTTCTAAACGTAAAAAAAACCCCCCCTCCTTGCCGCACTTAAAGGAGAGGCGGGGCGGGGCGACCCGTTGCCACTGCTGCCAGCTCTCTCCCGGGGGGGCATGGTGGTGTGTGTGCCTTCAGGGCTCGCACGGCACCCCCGCGCCCTCCCTGATCCCGAGGTTGCCTTGGCCCCCGCTGCCTCTTGTGTGCGGCGCCTGTATTTTTGTTCCCGATGCTGCTGGCATGAAGGTTCAGGCGTACATCCGAAAAGGGTGGTGTCCTGAAGCGATACAATCTATGAATATGAAGAAATGTGTGATACAAAGAAATCCGATATATCACCGAATCCACGTCAAAACCCCCTCCGGGGGGGCACATCACACTGCCCGTCGTGCGCACAACACAAAACTCTGATGCTCTTTTGAATGTCTTTCGCCCTCCCATGCAAGAAGGGGAGCAAAAAGGGCGAGCTGCGCGCCTCACACACAAAACAATCTGGTTGCAGCGTGGCCAAGACAGAGCGATATTCCTCCTCCATCCATCACCCATCCCCCGTTTTTTTAAAAACTGAAACAGGACTCCTGTCCGGATTTGGCGCCACAGACACCAGCCCTATCTCTTTAAAATTAACTTCAGTTGCGGTTGTTGGGGTACTGTACTCCGACCCTCCATCGGAAAGAGGCGTCCAACGTCGTTCTTTTTTTGAACAAAACAACACAACACGCCACTCCCCCCCTCTCTCTCTCTCTCTCTCTCTCTCTCTCTCTTCCCTCCTCTCTCCTGCCTGTCACCCCCCCTTTGTGACACCTTTTTTATCTCTTGTAGCGTAGCGCCTTCTTCTGTCCATTTGAAGGCATTTTTTTCGATCGATTCTTCTGCTGTCTTGCTGAGGCGTGTCAGAATTGATGCAGGGGCACCCTTCTGTACGTACCCCCGGCTTGTGTGTGCGAGTGCGGTTAGTATATTTATGGTGGGGGCGGGGGGTGTCGGGAAGGGGGGAGAAGTGCATCTTGTCGCTCTTGCCCCCTCTTGTCGTCTGTGTCAAAAAGAATATACTCACGCCAGTTCGACATGCGCACACCACGCAATCTTGGCACCGGACTCGCTTTTCTGCACAGAGGGGTGGGAGCAAGGCATCCTCTCCTCCCCCGCCCGCCCGCCTCCCCCATTCTCCACCTGCCCCCATTGCTTCAGACTGAAATCAATGCTCCCCATTGCTTCAGACTGAAATCAATGCTCCCCATTGCCCCCCTCCTTTTTTTTGATTCTTCTCCAGGCGTCACCTTTTTGTTTTGTTACGGGCTGTGGTGCGTAGCGCTGCTGCAAGTTAACAAAGAAAGAAAAAGGACGGCGACTCGGGCAATGTCTTCAGCCAGTGTCAACGTGCCCCTTATTGACGCAAGATGGGTGATTCTTGCGAGTCTGGGGGATTCGGTTGCGCTGTGTGGGACGCGGTATCGATTACAGGCTGTGCAGGCGGGGGTGCGGAGTGCGACTCCCCCCCCCCCCCTCTCTCTCTCTCTCTCAGACCTATCCCAACGGGCAGGGCTCTTGGTTTGCAAGATTGTCAAACATCCATGGTTTGAAAGTACTCACGCATTACCAATCCCTGTCGTTCCGAGTGAGATTTCATTTCAGTATGTCGCAGCGCAGTCAACTGCGTGCAACATATGAGCGTGCACATTATTACTAGGAACTAAGACATCTGTGCCAGGCCTGTCAGGAGACGTAGCAGGAAATTCCCCAATGCGTCGGATCGCCAAGCCGTCTGCCCTCCCCCCCCCTCCCCAACCCCCAACCCAACCCCTCCCATTCCGATATGCGTTGAATATTTTTCCATTTCTTTTGACACCTCTGTTGGGTCCCCCAGACGGGGTTCTCTTTTTCACAGAGAGGGTTTTCACAGGAAGGTATATTATCGGTGGAAGAAGGGAGAGCAAGCCAAATCAACAAGACGGGCCCAACCGGTGGGTGGTCATCTTACATCCGACAAAGCCCTTCCGCCGCCAAAGGTCACAGAGGGTCCAAAGTGTGCCCGGATCTTCCCAAGGTCTCCTCTGTTGTTGGGTCAACATGAGGGTTCCGCAAATTCGGGAAAGGTCCACCATAGGGCACCTGCTCCCTTTCCCTCGAAGCAAATGCACTGCCCGGCCTGCATGACACATGTCGGCAGGCGGGCCCCATTTTTCTTCCCTTCCCGAAGCAGGAGATTGTTCTTGTTCCAAATTTTACCTTTCCGCTCATTGGAAGCTCGGCACGTGATGATTTGATTTCTTCACTTCGTCTGTGTCGATTCGGCAGGAGTCGTTTGTGCGGTAGGGAGGGGCGTGCTGATCATTTTTTTTTTCTTTGTCGCGTTTTCTGGTTCGACGCAGGGGCGGCAGAGGGCGTTGGGAATGACCTCCGATGTCAAAGCCACTGTATTTTTTTGAAGCAAAAACGGATCCCCGAGCGAGTGCAGCATCATCGGAGACGGCGGAGAACATTGAATGGGGCAGAGGTGTGTCACTGTGGTGTATGCCCGGCGATGTGTGCTTGAGTTGTGTGCCGATTGACGAAGTCGAAGAGATGACTCAGAAGTGCCCGCAGAGCCGCAGTGGAACAACCCCACCCCCACCCCCCCTCCCTGAAAGCGCTTGTCTTAGCTGGTCGGACCCGAGGCTGATGGTTGACAGTGTAGGTGTTCCGACACATCTTTGTTTGTGCTCCTTTTGTTGTATTGCGTGTGCCCTGTCATAAGCACCTCCCCACTGCAGGGGTCGTAACATGCGTACGAGGGGCCGAGTGCCGTAGCATGGAGGATGGGGACGTGTTTGAGGACGAGCGCCGTCTGTCGCGCTTCTACCTCCACCATGGGAAGGCCCGCCTGCTGCCGCAGGTGCCGCTCATGGTTTGTGATGCACGCCAGGTGCCTGATGGGATCGACAAAATGTTCATGGCGCTTGTGAGGCTTCACGGCCCTGAGCCCCCTGAGTCCCAAGGGTCCTTGGGTGAGTCGGTGGTGACTGAGTCGAGCAAAGGCACCGCGGCATCGGCAGTGTCGGGTGTGCGCACGTTGGAGTACTACCGCGCCCGGCTGGCGTGCATCTACAAGAGGCACAACCCGACGGTGCCGCGTGTGGACTCGATCCTGGCCTCGTATGCAGGCAGGGAGGAGGCGCTCTTGGCGGCACTGCAGCAGAAGTACGGCGACGATCCGCTGGAGACTACGCACGGCAGCGAGGCCCTGGCCAAGAGCGGTGCTGGGAGGCTTCCTTCCGCGAGAAGCTTCGACAGCGACACGCGGGCCCTGCGTGTGGGCATCATGGAGCGTCTCCGTTGCATTGCAGCAGACGCAGATCGCACCGCGCTGGGGGCACGCTTCGAGGCGCTGCAGAGGAATGCCTGCCTGCGCCGCCTCGTCGCGTGCCGGCCGGAATACCAGGCACAGGCAGCACTCCCACAGCAGCAGCAGCAGCAGGACCATGCCCACCGTCCTGGCCATTACAGCCCTGTGGCACAGCCCCACCGACACCTCCCTGCTGCACCCACAATGCAGCACCCCACGCATGTGTGGGACACCACAGTGGCGATGCACCTCAGGCAGCAGGTGAGGGACGCAGACCACAAGGCACGCCAGCGCACGCGGGAGGCGGCGGTGGTGCGGAAGTCCATGGTTGCACTGCTGCACGAAAACAAGGCTCTGTGGCGCAGGGACGCAGAGAACCAGCGGCGGGTGGCTGTGGCAGATGCCAAGGCAGAATCGTGCGCGAACCTAGCAGCGACAGCAGTCGTGGCAGCAGCAGCAGCATCGGGAGCGAAGTCGCCAGAGAAGCCGCAGAAGCGGAAGAAGACCAAACGCCCGCCAACAGAAATACACGTACACCACTACCACGACGGCCCGCAGGCCCCACGGTGGCACGACTCCCTCACACGGGACCTTGACACACAACGCGAGGCACGGCACCGAGCAGCTCAGGTGCGTGCAGCACAGGAGGTCGACGCCATGATGGTGAGCCTGTGAGAGGCGCTGCCCGCCCCTACTCTGCAGGCACGGCTCATGCTGCACCATGATGCTTGTGTCATATCGCATATGTTTGATTAGATCCCGCCAGGGGCCTTCCGAAAGTGAAAAAGCGAGCTGCCTCACGACACTGGCTGCTATGTGACACAGTCTGACACAACAGTGCCGCAGCGAAGTCCCCCGTCGCCTTGTATGATGTACACTACTGTGAAGAAGGAAGGGACACGCCCCTCCCCCCACCCACGAGGCACCCCCCCACACCACGCCACCCCCTCCTGTGACAAGCACATCATTTCCCCCCCACACGCCACAGCCGACACACAACCCCACCCAACAGGGCACCCCACTCCCTACCCCACCCACCCACCCCCCCCCACTCAGATGCCCCTCCGATAACACACTCCGCCCACACTACAAAGGAGGATGGCTTCACCACGCCCCACAGCATACACCCCCCTCCCCCCCACCCTCTTCCTCCTTCTTCTTCTCACACCACCCCTGCCTGTGGCTGCCGCAGGCACGGTTCACCTCCAACCGCAGCCGCCGCACCGCGCCGCGGAGGCCCTGAGCCATGCGACGGGGGCCCTGCCGGGGAACCACGCGCCGACGTTCACCCTGAATAACAACGCGGGGGCGGGGGGGTCTGGCGTGCTTGCCGACCGGACCTTTGTGGAGGACGGGGGGCCGTATTTCGTGGAGCAGTGGGGGTGTGGGGTGAGCGACTGCAACGGGGGCGGGCAGGCCATCACATTCAAATTCCGGCTGGTCGGCATCACACGGCCGGACCCCGCAGCTCCCACAAACCCCGCCGGCACCACCGACACGGCGCTGGGGCAGCTCTTCGCCTCCGGCCCCACCGGGGTCCCCCGACGCGACGGCGACTCCAACATCCCTGGCCAGGGCAGGCCACCGCCTAACCCCGACCTCTGTGGTGGGCTCCCGCTCATCCCTTGCTACGCCGCAGGCGCCCCGTCTAACACTGACTCGTCGTTCGCCTCACTCATGTTCGAAACGCTGCCCAACCGGTGGGGCCTCGCCACCTTCGAGGTGTGGGTGGAGGACGACGGGCTGACCTTCCCCGTCGGAGGTGTCCCATGCCACTGCCTCGCCGACCAGTCGCCCTGCCCCGCGGGGCAGGGCCTCACCACGGTGCCCTGCAACGAGCAGTGCAACAGGGGGGTCGCGGCACAGCCGGCATCCGGCACTGCATGCAATAGACAGACCTTCTCCATCAACATCCTGCCGGTGAATGACCCGCCCAGCTTTGTCCCCCTCGGGGATGTGAGGGTGGAAGAGGCGCCTGCAGGCGGGGGTGCCGTGGGCTCCGTGATACCCAACTGGGCGTGCCAGATAGACCACGGGGGGTGGAATGAGTGGCCCTACCAAGACGTGAGCTTCGACATCGAGGTGTCAGACCCGACACTCTTCGCGGTGCTCCCCGCGATTCAGACAGTCGGGGCGGGGGAGAGGCTGCCCTGCCGGGCTCTGTCATTCACTCCCGCGCCGGGGCGGTGCGGCAGGGTCGCCGTGACTGTCACGCCGCGTGACTCCGGAGGGGCGTTCGGAGGTGGGGGCGGTGCGGCTGCGGCGGCGTCGCTGTCGGGTGAGTCGCACACCTTCAGCCTGGAGGTTTCCCCAGTCAACGGGCCTCCCAGCTTCTCCGTTGCAGCGGGGCAGGGCACGGTGACAGTCCCGGAGGGGGCGGCGAGCTCCCTCCGAACCGTCGCGGGGTGGGCGCAGTCCATTATGCCCGACCCCCCCGGCGCCTGCGACACGCAGGACTCCGTCACCCGCTTCGAGCTGTCGGAGGTGGCGGGGGCGGGTGGCACCTGCAACGCGCTGTTCGACCAACCCCCTCGGGTCGCCCTCCCCAGCGGCGACCTGGAGTTCGCACCGCACCCCTCTGCGTCCCGCCCCGCCCCCAGGTGCTGCTATGACGTGCGTGCTGTCGACAGCCACGGCCTCCGCAGCGAGCCGCAGCGCCTCTGCGTCGTGATCGAGGCGAGGAACGACCCCCCCTCCTTCACCGCGGGGGGCGACATCGCCGTCTGCCAGGGCGCCGCCCCCTTCTCCTCCAGGTGGGCCACGCGCATCTGCGCTGGGAAGGCGGACCCGGCATCACTCGTGTGCGACCCAGGCGAGACGGCGCAGTCCGTCACATTCTCCGCAACAACACAGGGCACCGCCCTCTTCGCCTCAGGCCCCTCCGTTTCGGGTGACGGAGTGCTTTCGTTCACCCTCGCCAGCGGTGTCTCGGGGACTGCGGCGGTTGTGGTGCGCGCCACCGACACCGGGACCCCGCAGGCGGAGTCGGCGGAGTCGACCTTTGAAATCACCGTCGTGCCTGTCAACGCGCCGCCCTCGGCGGTGCTCTCCGGGCAGTCTCCTGTGAGTGTGGCGGAGGACTCTGGGAGGCAGGTCCTGCCAAACTTCGTCGCGGTGTCGGCAGGCCCAGGGGAGGATGCGGTGCAGAATATTGTCGCCATAGGGTGTCGGAGTTCTAACCCAGGCCTGTTTGCGGTAGGGCCGGAGGTGGCGATGTCGGGGCAGAGTACAGCGGACCTCACCTTCGAATCTGCACCGGATGCCTTCGGATCTGCGGAGGTGACCTGCACAGTCGCGGATGACGGGGGCCTCGGCACCACGCAGTGCCCCGGGCAGCACGCGTCGGATTTCAACTTCTCCATCAGCATCACCCCCGTCGACGACCCCCCCTTTCTGAACTTCTCAGAGACCTGCCTCGGCGAGGTCACCACCTGCACCCCCCCGGGCCAGCCCGCCGCCTGCACCCCGGCACCCGGAGGCACCTCCACAGGGCAGTGCGCCACCCAGCAGCTCTCCGCGGAGATCTCCGTCGAGGAGGACGCGGGGCTGGTGGAGGCCAGGGGGCTGATCAGGGCTTTTGGCGGAGGGCCCCCGAATGAAGATCAGGCGGTGACCTTCCAGGTGTCCGCGCAGGACCCATCACTCCTGGATCCTGGGTATGCCCCGAGGGTCGACCCCAACACAGGGGTGCTGTCCTTCCGCACAGCGGAGAATGCGTTTGGAACAACAGTTCTCACCGTATCCGCGGTGGACTCCGGAGGGAACACCGCGACATACTACATCCGCCTCACTATACGAAGCGTGAACGACCCCCCCAGCCTCTCCGCTCTTTCGAAGGTGATCTATGCCGACGCGTGCTACGCAGACCCATGCCCCTTGCTGAGCTACCCCCAGCTCCTCTCGGAGGTCACCCCTGGGGCAGCGAATGAAGCCTCCCAGGTGCTGACGTATTCCGTGGGGGCAGGCGACCCTTCCTGGTTTTCAGAAGGCCCTTCACTGCACCCGGGTGGCGGGGGTGGTGCGCGGCCCGCGCTCCGCTTCAGGCTCCAGGCGGGGAAGTTTCAGGTTGGGGAACAGTCGCAGGTGCTGGACATGCGTGTGAGGGATGACGGGGGTGGGGGGCCTCTCCGCGACACAGCATCCGCCGCAGTCACTCTTGTCGTGGTTGCGGTGAACCAGCCCCCCCATTTTCAGCCCAGGGAGGGGCCTGTGGTTTCAGTGGAGGATTCTGCCGACCCCAACCGCATCTTCGCCTGGGCGCGCGGCATGACCTCCGGCACCGACACGGAGGATACTGCCGCCTCCGGCGGGCTCTCCTTCTCCTGTTCGCTGGACGACCCCTCTCTTCTGAAAACCGGCACCTCGCTGTCCGTCGATCCCTCCACAGGCGACATGGTGTTCCACCTGGCGCACAACGCGTGGGGCACCACACGCGCCACCTGCCGCCTGTCGGACAGCCTTGGAAAGGGCTTCACCCACACCTTCGACTTCACGGTGCTGCCTGTTAACGACTGCCCCTCTGTGGAGACCCCCCCTGGGCAGGCCCGGGTGTACGACCTCGGCACCCCCACGCGCCTGCGGGCTGTTCTCTCCTCAGCGGTTGGGCCGCCCAACGAGGCGGCGTCGCAAGAGCTGCTCCTCGAGGCGCGGAGCTTCGACTCGGATAAATTCGCCGCGCTGTCCTTCCCCTCTGCTGCGGAGGCGGGCTTCCTGGAGGCGCTCCCCAGAGAGGGCGCTTATGGCCCAGCCTCTGTCAAGATCACGGCGCGCGACACAGGCGGGACTGCCCGGGGTGGGTGTGACACCTCAGAGGAGCGTATCCTGCAGCTTTTCATCGCGCATGCAAACCGCGCCCCCACCTTTGAGCTCGCAATGCCCTCTGTGCAGGTCGTGGAGGATGCAGAGGGGAACCTGGTGTCAGGGGGGACCACGGTGCACGATCTGCCTAATTTCATCCGGGCTGTCTACCCAGGGCATCCCCTGGAGGCGGAGCAGAAGCAGAGGGTAGCCTGCGAGGTGCGTGGCCCCACAGGGGAGAGCCTCCTCAACAGCGCCCTGCAGAGCAGCTTCTCCATGATGCCCTTCATCCCCCGTGAGGCGCTGTCCTTCACCAACGCCGCCCTCCGCTTCAGGCCTGCCCAGGATGCGTCAGGGGTGTTCCAACTCTCCGTCGTCTGCACCGACAGCGGGGAGGGGGATGCGCCGCACTCCAACACATCACCCCCGGCTCCCTTCGCCATAGAGGTGCTGCCGTCGAACGACCCCCCGTCGTTCTCCTTTGGAAATCCCGAGGGTCTGGAGGTGTGGGAGGACTCTGTGGAGCTGAACCGGCCCTTCTTTCTGACGGGGATCAGCGCCGGGCCTGGGGAGGAGCGCGACGGGCAGGACGTGTCTGTGTCCTGCACGGTGCGGGAGGGGGCTGGCCTCTTCGACCCATCCCGACCCCTCGAGGTGCGGCGCAGCGCGGGCCGCAACGGGGTGGGGCTGTTCTCTGCTAGCATCCGCCTCACCCCCGCCCCAGAGGAGTTCGGGGCTGCCTCCCTCCACTGCTGCGTCACCGACACGGGGGGGAACCTGCGGGGCGGTAGCAACCTCCTCTGCAAAACGACAACCGTCAAAATCCTCCCGGTGAACGACCCGCCCCGGCTCTCCCTCAAGCAGCCCATCTCCCTGCAGGAGCTTCCGCAGGCATCCGCCAGCTCCGCCGCGGCGCCCGCCCCCCGTGTCGAGATCGCGAGATTCCTCACGGAGGTCACCCCTGGCCCAGCCCAGGAGTGGCTGCGCAGCGGAGGGGGTGCGGCACCCCCACAGGCAACCCTCGCCCCGGTCCTCCGCATCACGTCCGACCCCTGGGGGGTCCTGGGTGGGGCGGCGAGCCTGGTCCGCTCCCACGCCCTGCAGGGCTCCGCAGGCGAGTCATACGACCTGCACCTCCCGATCTCCAGAGGGGCCTGCGGGGTTGTCTCCGGGGAGGTCTCTGTTTCCGACACGGGGGGCAGCTCGGGCAGCGCGGCGGATGCACCGCGCACCTCTTCTAGAGGGTTTGCTGTAGAGGTGCTCTGCGCCAACGATCCCCCGGGGTTTGAGCCAGGCCCCGGTGTGGTGGAGATCTGTGAGGACAGCGGTGCGCAGTCACTCCCCTGGGCCTCGCAGGTCACCTCGGGGTTCCGGGAGGACGGGGTGCAGAACATCACATTCCGGATGACACCCTCGGCGGAGCTGGGCTGTGCAACCGCCTTCGCCTCCAAGCCCTCCATCCTGCCCAACGGGACCCTGCTTCTCACCCCTGCCCCCAACGCATCCGGATACTGCGACTTTCAGGTGACAGCCTCCGACTCCGGGGGGCGGGGCACCGCCCCTCTGCAGTCGAGCCGCACGGCACGCCTGCGGGTCTCCGTCCTGCGGGTTAACGACCCTCCCAGATTCTCCGCACCGCAAGACCCAGTTGTTGTGACGGAGAGGTGTGACCCCGCCTGCCCGGAGTGCGGGGGGCGCGCCCCATTGGAGGACTGCTCCCAAGGCACCGCCATCCGCAACTGGTGCTCCGATGTCACCGCGGGCGCCCCCGATGAGGACGCAGGGCAGGACCTCGCCTTCTCCGTCACCCTCCGCCACGCCGACACCCTGGATGCCTGGCGCCTCGGCCTGCCGGGGGGAGGTACTCTCGCCTTCAACGCCTCCAGGTTTTTCGAGGTGCCCCCCACAATCGCGCTGCCGGGGTGCACCCTCTCCTTCAAGCTCCGCCCCTACATCTGGGGGAATTTCACCTTCTCCGTGTCGCTGCGGGATAACGGGGGCAGGGCGGGGTGCATCACCTCCGGGGGGAGCGCGGGGGTGGATGAGTCTCCCACGCACACCCTGCAGGTTCATGCAGTGCCCTTCAACAACCCGCCTGTGGTCCGGCTTTCCGCAGAGTCTGTCGAAATCCTGGAGGATTCTGGGGAGCAGGTCTTCTCTGGAATCATTGCGGAGCTGGGCCCAGGGAGTCTAGAGTCGCCTTCTCAGATCGCTGGCCTGTCGGTGCGGGCTGACAAGCCAGAGCTGCTGCTGGGCCCACCTGAGCTCCGTGGAGGTGCCTCCTTGTCTGTCACACCCAAACCGGATGCAAACGGTGTGGTCACACTGTCCTTCACGGCGGTGGATGATGGGTGGAATGGTGAAAATGCGGCCTCGCCACACTCCCCTCAACGGAACTGGTCATCCGTGGCGTTGCTCCTCAAGATCCTCCCGGTGAACGACAGGCCCTTCTTCACCCCGGGGAGCCCCGTGGAGGTGCCGGAGGATTCGGGGGAGAGTGTCGTGCGGAGCTGGGCGTCGGGGATGCAGCCTGGGCCCTTCGATGAAAGCACGCAGGTCACATCCTTTGAAATCCCAGGTGGGGTTGAGGCGTTTTCGGGGTATTTTAAATCGGGCCCTGCCGTGGATGCGGTGTCGGGGGACCTGGTGTTTACGGTGGCTCCCGATGCCTTCGGCGTGGTGGATGTGCCGTTGAGGCTTGTCGACAACGGGAGGTCCGACCCGCCCCACAGCAGGGAGGGGGCTGTGCAGATGATGCGCATTTCCATCCTCCCTGTGAACGACCCGCCCACCTTCACGCAGGAGGTGTCACACATCAGGCTCCGCAGCGGCAGCGGCGCATACACCAGCCTCTTCGCGTCACACATCAGGCCGGGACCGGAGAACGAGCGCAGCCAGTCCACCTCCTTTGCCTCCGATGTCACCGGAACCTCCGGGATGTTCCTGGTCCCCCCTATGCTGAGCGAGACAGGAGTGCTCACCTTCTTCCTCAACCCGAAGGTGCCTGGGGTAGCGGAGATCACATTCCACCTGAAGGACAGCTACGGGGCCGCCAGCCTGTCCTCCAGCATCTCTGTGACGAGCACCTCAGACGAGCCCCGCCGGTTCGAACTCTGCTTCGACAAAGGCACCACGGGGAGCATGGGTGACAGGGTATCCCTCGTCGCAACCGCTGTCGGCGTGGACCCCCAGAGGGTCACCCCCCTCTCCGACACCGGCGACCCCCTCCCCGGGGTGCTCCTCTTTGAGTTCAACGACGAGTTCGCAGCCCTCCCCCCTCCAGCCCAGCAGGAGCGGAACCGCGACGACCTCTCCCTGGGGCTGCTGGAGCACCTGAGGGACACAGCCTTCCTGCAGCGCAACTCCATCACATGCGCGAGGCTGCACAGCGCAGCAGGCGGGGGGGCCACGGAGATCCACCCGCTGAATGGGACCCCCCTCCCCGACACGCCCCACTTCGAGAGGGTTGTTGATGATGCGGGGTCGCGTGGGACGATGCTGCTCGTGCTGGGGCTGTGTGGTGCGGCGGCCCTGCTGGCGTCGTGTGCCGCGCTGCTCCTCTGGCTCTGCAGGAGGAAGCGGGCCCCGCCCCCTGCGCCTAAGGAGGTCACCCCGCCGCCTACCCCGCCTCCCCCCCCGGAGGTGGTGCCGGATCCGGAGGCCGAGGTTGTCGCGGTGGAGGTTGAGGAGCCGGAACAGCTGCAGGCGCTCCCCAGGTTTGGCACCGCGTTCCCCTCCCGCCCGCCGGGGGATGGGCTGCCGACGTCACGCCGCCAGGTATGCCGGGAGTGCCTGCTGTTTGCCGTGGGGGAGGGGGGGTGGGACGCAGAGGGGGGTTGCTTTTGTCGCAGTGGGGCCCCCTGCTCACACCTGCTCCGCACCCGCAGGCGCAGCCGTTCCTCTTCGAGGAGCATGATGGTGGCGATGCGCAGCACCATGCGTCAAGCCGTGCCGGCGGGACGTATCACGGCGGGTCGCCACCCCGCGTCAACCCTCTGCAGAACTACTTCGGGGGTTCGATGGGCTGACGCAGCCTTCCTCCAACCCGACGCCCTGCCACAGGGCTGGCTGCTGTTCTGTCGTGATGCAATGGGTTGGGGGGGGTTGTGTTGGGGTAGCTTGGGGTAGCCATGGGGTGCGAGCATCGGCTGGAACAAAGGCCAAAAAAATGGGTTCCCACCAGCACCTTGGGAACCTGCTCACTTCCTGCCTACTTTATCGAGTGGGTGGACCGAGCGGGGGTCCTCCCTCATCCCATAAGGGTTAGGGAGAGGCGCGTGTGTAGAACGAATCTCAAGCCTGCAGGGAGGGGAGAGGGTCGGTAGAAAGGGTCTTGTGAGCCTATCTCTGGGCTTCGGGGGAGTCCCTTTTGTGTTGTGTGAGAGAGGTAGATGCGTGTCACGATGATCCATCACAAAGCAATGGGGCAGAAGATGGTGTATTGCATTATAGATTTTCGGTAGACTGTATGAGTGGCGTGGAGGGGGAGGGGGGGGAGGGCGGTGAGGTGGGAAATAGATGCAGCGTCTCGCCCAGGCTGCGAGGCTGCGATCATGATGGTGTTTTTAGATTACATGGGGGGGGGGGGTCAGGGCACCCCCCACCCCACAACCCAGTATAGTTTTTGATGAGAAAACACATTTGCAATGGATGCAAAAAAAAAAGGTTTCAACAAACCCCCTTCGACGGCGCACACGACGCGGTCTTCACCTCCCGCCGGGTACCCGGGGAGCTAGGCTGGATTATTCGAATTAATCGTTATTCGTCGACCCCCACCCCCCCCGATTTTGCCCTAAGGATTTGTTGCACTGTGAAGTCCAGCCTCAGAGGCTGAACATCAGTGTGCCCATTGCCACCCGGCTCCTGGCGGGCATCCCGACTGTCTCGCCCTGCGAAAGGGCATGTTCCTCGCACGACTTCGTGTCGCCCGCTCGCCGCAATTCACTTGGGGCGGAACGTGCGGCGAAGTTGGCACAAATCCACTTCAACAAGCGCAACTCCACCCCCCATTTGGATCATTTTTTTCGCCAAGCCGCTCGGTCGAGGGGTGGGTGGCAGAGGCACCGGCCGCACACGCACACCCACACACACACACACACACAAGCCCTCAAGACTCTTGAAGCGGCCTGACTATTTAGTGTCTTCGTCGCAGCAAGGGGGCGATATATACCACCCTTTTTATTGATTTCACGTGTCAGTGTTTGACTTTTTCGCAACTTCATTTCTTCCTTTTCTCCCTCTCCAACCCCACCCGTGACACCACCAGGGTTTAGCTAGCCCTGGTCCGATTATCCCCGGTTCTTCGCTGAAGAGACGCGGCCGGGGGGAGGGGTACGAAGAGTACGCGTCGAAACCGGTGTCACGTCGTGTTGGGGAATCCTTCGGGAGTGCGATACTGAAGGGGAGGTGCTACTGCCCGTGCAGGGCGACACCGCCTTAAAACTTTATATCCACACACAAACCCTCTATTCCCCCAGGCCTGATGAGCAATCCCCCCTGCCTCATGTTGTGACTTCCTTTCTACCTTGCACAAAACATCCCATTTGCCCCTTTACTTCCTTCGAAAGTGTTGTGACTACCCCCCCTTCCCCACCCCTCGGGAGTGCCACTCCTCTGGTGGTTAAAAGTGACCCGCCGTTGTGCCTTCGGCATCTGTTGCGTGTGCCGTCGTATTCTTCCTATGCACTAGTTATAGCTATCCGGGGGCGGCCTGCTGTCGCACCAGTGGGCTGCCCCACCTCTGCACCCTCGGTTTTAAGATGTTCACCACAGCGGAGAATGATCCCCTTCTCTGTGGCGATCGAGCCAAGCTGGACGAGGTTCGCCTTCGGGCGAAGGTCATGTGGGCGGACAAAAGGTGCCTGCTCCTGAGACTCATCAGCAACCTGTTTCTTCCTTCAAGCCCTCAAGACTCTTGAAGCGGCCTGACTATTTAGTGTCTTCGTCGCAGCAAGGGGGCGATATATACCACCCTTTTTATTGATTTCACGTGTCAGTGTTTGACTTTTTCGCAACTTCATTTCTTCCTTTTTCTCCCTCTCCAACCCCACCCGTGACACCACCAGGGTTTAGCTAGCCCTGGTCCGATTATCCCCGGTTCTTCGCTGAAGAGACGCGGCCGGGGGGAGGGGTACGAAGAGTACGCGTCGAAACCGGTGTCACGTCGTGTTGGGGAATCCTTCGGGAGTGCGATACTGAAGGGGAGGTGCTACTGCCCGTGCAGGGCGACACCGCCTTAAAACTTTATAACCACACACACACACACACACCGGAAGCCAGGCTGAACTCTCAGAAACGACTCTCTACACGACGATGGCCACACCCGACTACGAAGCCGTTCTAGCTTACGCACGCGACTTCGTGGATGTGTGGGGCAATGCGACGAACGGAATGGGGACATCCGACCTGGACCCGTACGGCGCGAAGTGCTTCGTGCATATGATGCAGGCGCGCGGGTACCTCCCGAAGGACAAGGTCGCCACGACCCGGCGGGTCCCGCGCGAGGAGCTGCTGCGCCTCTTCGGGCGTGAGGAGTGGGGCGACGTGTCGGCGTCGCACCGCGACTGGCTCGCGCAGGGCGGCGAAGGGGGTGTCGTGGAGACGGTCGCGGCGGAGGGAGCGCCGGCCGGGATCGCCGTCGTGGACCTAGCGGCCGACGACGCTGGCGCGCGTCTGCTGGAATCGCTGCAGGCGACCGGCTTCGCGTACATCCGCAACCACGGCATCGAGGAGGGGGTGGTGGCACGTGCGTTCGGCATGTCGCAGCGCCTTTTCTCCGACGACGACTACAAACTGATCCAGAGGTGCATCGACCTGTTCGCGAAGCGCATGCAGATGCCGGATAATCCGTATATGAAGTGCGCACCCGGCTACATCCCCTTCCAAGGCGAAGCCCTGAACGCGTCGCTCCGTGGCGACCTGAAGGAAGCCTTCGACTACACCAGCTACCACTCGAAGCCCGCCGCCGCGCACCGCCCCGCCTGCGCCACTGCCGTGCCGCAGAACATCTGGCCGCCGGAGGGCAAGGGCGGTGCGGTGCCTGCGGGGTTCCGGACCGCGTGCGAGGAGTTCATCTCGGAGAGCGAGAAGGTGGCGGAGCGGGTGCTGGCGCTGCTGTGTGACGCGATCGGGCTGTCAGGCGAAGAACGTGCTGAGTTTCTGGGTGCGTTCGCCGATCCGCTGGTGGTCAGCAGGCTGCTGCGGTACAGCCCGCAGGACGTGTCGGGGGTGACGCACGTGGGGCAGATGGGCGCCGGCAGCCACGTCGACTACGGGGCGCTGACGCTGATCGCGCAGACCTCTGCAGGGCTCGAGGTGCTGTGCAAGGAGGGGTCGGGCGGCGGTGCGGAACAGGAGGGCAAGTGGGTACAGCTTCCTGTGATTCCGGGGACGCTGGTCGTCAACACCGGGTACATGCTCGAGAAGCTGACCAACGGCGCGCTGCCCGCCACGAAGCACCGTGTCATCAACAGGCAGAACGACTTCCGCTACTCCCTCGCAGTGTTCTTCGACCCGAACCCTGCGGCCGTGGTCGCGCCCATGCGGCACTTTACCGCACCGACGGGCGGCGCTGCGCGGTACGCCCCGTGCGCCGCAGGCCAGAAGGGCGTTCTGAGCAAGAAGGCGGCACAGCACCCCTCAGACGCTGCGCAGTCTGCGCAGCACCAGCAAAAAAAAAAAAGAAAGCATCAGCAGCAGCAGCAGTGCTCGCAGTTCGCGCAGCCTACCTTCGGCATGCAGACTCCGCCGGTGCGGCGGCACGCGCTGACGGACTATTGGCGCGCGAAGAATTCGTTTCAGCAGCAGCCGCTGCAGCTGCCGCCTCAGCCGCTGCCGCAGCACCATCATCACCACCATCACCAGCCGCCGCCGCCGCCGCTGCCGCTGCCGCAGCAGCACCATCACCATCACCACCACCATCACCAGCCGCTGCCGCTGCCGCCTCAGCCGCAGCAGCACCATCACCATCACCACCACCAGCCGCAGCAGCAGAAGCAGAAGCAACAGCCACGCCAGCGGCCGCAGGGGTCGTGACCTGTTGCGATTGGGATCCTCGCACGCCGGCGTGCGCCGTGAAGTGCCCCACGGGCAGCCGGGCGGGAAGGGGCAAACCCGCAAACCTTGCCTCATGTTGCCTCCTGTTGCGCCGTTGGCTCCGCTGAGGCTGCAGCGGCAGTGCGAAGCACAGCGACCCTCCTCCGCCCCCGCTTGTCGTTCCTCTCCTCACCCCTCACCCCGCCCCCTCGCCCCTGCGAGAACGTTTCTCGAGGGAGCAGCGAAGCTGCCTGCCGGCTTTCTTGCCCAGGCCTGCGGCACTTCCGCCCCCTCGTCTGCAACGAACAGCTCACGGGCTCCGGTGGGGTGACGCCTGCGCGGGCTGCACAGCCGGCAGGCAGACAAGGCGCACGGGGCTCAGGCGAGTTCTTTGCAGCGTCGTCAATCCCCCCTATTCTCTCTCTTTGTCTTCTTTAACTTTCTTGTCTTGGTCTGGCGCCCCCAGTGGACCAAAGAAGTACCCACGAACCCCCGAAAAGCACCCATTCGAGGGTTGGTGCTGCAGAGTGAGGTTTTTGGGGGCCCACTGCCGGGTTGCTCTCGGGCTCCTCCCCCCTCAACTCTGCACCCCCCTTTTGGGGTTTGGCCAATACTTCAAACCTCAGTCCCACCGTCAGGACCTATGCTTTGGGGCAGCGCCCGCGCTGTCCTGCTGTGGTTGGACAGAGCTGTTCTCTGGCACACAGACAGATGCTTGCAGCCCTGCTCGATGGCACGCACCCCTGCCGTTTGCAACCGCTCCTCTGGCGGCCGAGGGCCACCGCTTGCTTGGGAAGGCGCGGGGCGTCTTCTGGGAGACGCCAGCCGTGTGGCGTCATGTTTCGACTGAGAAAATATTTGAAAAAATACGTCACGAAGGGGGGTGTCTGAAACTCCGGCTTCTGCGGTTTGCCTTTGCGAGAAGTGGGGTTGTTGCACTGTGAAGTCCAGCCTCAGAGGCTACTGACGAATAATTCGAATTATTCGTTATTCGTGGGAGGGGGGGTCACGAAGAGTCCAGCCTAGCCCGGGGAGGTGGAGACCGCGTCGTGCAGCGAAGCCTCACCCCCCACCCCCCCCCTTTCCCCACAACCCCCAACCCTCCCCACACAAGACGCCCCTGCAAACCCGCAAACCCGCTTCGCCACACAGCCACCTCCACCACCCCCACCACCCCCAGGCTGCGAGGGCTACCCACACCCTGTCTTTCGACGGGGCCCCTTCCCTCTCCCCCCTCCCACACACACGCACGCCCTCGCCCCTCTGCACACCCCCTTTCCTCCGGAGATCCACCCTTGTGATTCGTGTTACTTCTGCTTCACTGCTCCACCCCCTTTACGCCGCAAGCTTATAAGAGGGATTCTCACTTCCTCTGCCCGGCAGCCAATGAATGGCCAGCCTGTGGGACAGGCTCTACCGCAGCAGGCGGAAGCAGGAGCAAAGCACTGGGTGTGTTGACCTCGCCGCAAACCACTGGAATAAGGACAAGCGGGATGTGGTCCGCATCTTCTCCGCGGAGCGGCCGGAGCCGATGCTGTTATACTCCAACGCGGGGCTGACGAAGCAGGTCCGGTTGGCACCGGCTGAGCTGGAGCTGAACCGCCCCTACTACTTTCCCAGCGGGAACAAGCTCATCAAGCTGACGGAGTCACAGGTGACCCTCGGGGGGATCGAGCTGCAGCTCCCCACCGCGCAGGACATGATGGCAGCCGCCATGCCGCAGGTCCAGCGCCCCTCCTCCGCCTCCCCGACCGCCGAGGCCTCCATGTCTGCCAAGTCCTCCCTGGAGCTTGCCATCCCCAGCGTGGCGGAGAGCGCTGCAAAGGAGGCGCTGGCCGCAGCCGCCTCCAGCATGCACCGCATCGGGGGTGACGTCCCGCAGAGCGCAGTGCAGCCGCGCGACGGGTGGTGCCTCTCGGCGATTGATGCGATGAACGCAATCCTCGGCGGGTATAAGGCTTCGCTGAGCTTGGAGAAGGGCATCCCCTTCCGGATACCGGAGCTGAACTCGCGGAAGCTGGTTAAATCTGTTGAGGACCTGAGACCCGGCGTGCTGCATGAGGTGGACATCCCGGACATTGCCCTCTCCTGCACCCGGCACGGAGAGGGCGACCAGGCGGTGGTGGAGGTGAACGACAGGGAGTTTCCGGTCGACCCCGCGAAGAAGCGCTATGTCGACCCTGAGGAGGAGATCCCAGTTCTGGTGTTGCAGTGGGTGAGGCGCGACGGGAAGGCATCCGCTGAGTCAGGCGTGGCGCAGTCGCTCACCCCGATGCGGTCTGCGAGGCATTTGGGGCGGACGCCCCTCCCAGGGATGGCGGAGGACGACTCGGATGAGTGGAGCAGCAGCAATGAGACGGATATCTCGTCGTCGCTGGATGCGGAGGAGCTGGAGCTGTCGGAGGGAGGTGTCATTGCCATCGAGGTGCCCTCCATCACGCCGCCGCCGAAGACGCAGCAGCAGGCGCAGCAGGCCCTGGCGGCAGCTGCGGTGGAGCAGCAGCAGCACCTCACCCCGGTGGCGAAACCGCCGCCGCCCCCACCCCCGCCGCCGCCTGGCAAAGGCGCGCCTCCCCCGCCGCCGCCGCCGCCGCCCGCAGCGCCGGGTGGTGGCGGTCCGCCGCCTCCGCCTCCGCCGCCGCCGCCACCGGGAGGTGGTGGGGCTCCGCCGCCGCCGCCGCCGCCAGGCGGGAAGGGGATCCCGCCGCCTCCGCCGCCGCCTGGTGGCATCCCGCCGCCGCCGCCCCTGGGGGGGTTGCCGCCGCCGATGATGAATGGCGGCCCCGTGTCTGCTCGTGGGCCTGGGATCAAGCTGAAGCGGTTCTACTGGGGCAAGGTGCGGGAGAATCGTTGCGGCGAGGGGACCATCTGGTGGTGGTTCAAAGAGAGGTCGGAGGCAGGTGCGGAGGAGGGTGGTGCGGAAGGCGAGGGGGGCAGCCAGCTCGTGGAGGTGAGCACTGCGGCGCTGCATGAGGTGTTCAGCATTACGAAGGCGGAGCGGGTGAAGGCGAAGGCGACGAAAGCAATGGCGAAGGAGCTTGCGATCCTCTCCGGGAAGCGGGCGCAGAACATGGGGATTGTGCTCAGCAGGTTGAAGCTGACGTCCGATGCGCTGAAGGATGCTCTTCTCTCCCTGGATAGCGATGTGCTGTCGCTGGACTCGCTGCAGTCGCTGCAGGCTGTCATCCCCACAAAGGACGAGATTCAGTATGCCTTGCTTCCCTGTGTGCCTGTGATGTAGGGTGGGGTTTGAATGCTGCGCTCACGTACCACCGCCCCACAGGAAGGTTGAGGAGGCGAAGACAAAGGGTCTTCCGTTGGGGCCGCCTGAGCTGTTTGTCTCCATGATGGGGACTGTTGCGAATGTGAGCCAGCGCATCGATGCCTGGACTTTTGTGCTTGACTTTGACAGCTTGGCGACGAGGGTGAAGTCCAACCTGCGGTGTATCCGTGAGGCTAGCGAGCTCCTGCGAGACAGCGAGGCTGTGAAGGTGCTGATGTCCACCATCCTGGTGGCGGGCAACCTGCTGAACGCAGGCACGACGCAGGGGAACGCAAAGGGCTTCACCATTGACAGTCTCGCAAAGCTGCGCACCGTGAAGTCCAGCGACAACAAGATCACCCTTCTCCGGTTCGTCGTGGAGCTCGTTGCACCCACCAGGCCGGAGCTGCTGAAGGTGGCCAAGCTGAAGGTGTGTGCCGTGCAGATGCACTGTCTGTGTTGTTGGTGTGCATCCTCCCACCCACCCACCCCCCACACAGTCTGCGATGGAAGCTGCGTCGCTCATCAGCATCAGCCAAGTGTCCAACCAGCTGAAGGAAGTTGAGACCGGCACCTCCCGCGCGCGTGCTGTGCTGAAGGCTCTCAGCAAAACAGAGGCCCAGGAAGGGTATGCAGCACTGTCACTGTCACTGTCCAGGGCGGAGATGGAAAGCTCTCTCTCTCTGTGCGGAGCCCTGATTGTCTCACTTACATTTCCCAGAGCACCTGTTTGTGTCGTCCCTGATTCAAAAGCAGATCAAAATGCAGCGGCACTTTAAGTCGTGCGACACCCCCATATTGCACCCACACAGCGACATGTTCAACTCGGTGATGGAGCGTGAGGTGGAGCAGTGCGAGGCCCAGGTTGCGAAATTCTCTCAAGGGTTTGCGGTATGTCCTCTTCTGGCGTACGGGACCACACCCTCCACTCTCCAAGGAAGACAGCTTCCGATCCTCTCCCTCTCTCTCTCTCTGTCTCTCTCGTGCTGTGCCTCCCCCCACCGCCACCCCTGCGTCTACACCACACCCACACTACCACCACAGGATGTGCAGAAGCTTCTTCTGGCGCTCTGCGGATACTTCGGAGAGGACCAGGCTGCCTTTGATGAGGTGTGCACGCCTTGCCTCTTGCCGCTCACTTTACCCCCCCCGCTCTCTGCTCCCATCTGCCGCACCACCGTTCCACCCCCCCCCCCCCCCCACGACACAGTGTGCGTTCTTCGCCTGCTTCATGGCGTTCTTCACCGATTTGGATGAGGAGACGGAGGCTCACGAGGGGCGCGAGCGTCGGAAGGCAAAGGCTGCGGCCCGTGCGGAGGCGGAGCAGCGCAAGGCTGCGGAAGGTGGGGGCGACAAGGAGAAGCTGCCGCCACTGCCGCAGAAGGGGTATATGTCTGCCGCACAGACGCGCATGCAGATGCTTTCGGACAAGCTGCGCCCGGAGCCGGTCACCCCGAGGGTGGAGAAGGGGAGCGACGACGACTGGTCGTGACGCAGGGTCACCGCTTTTCTGCTGAACCCCCCTGATGTTACTCTGTTGTCACCCGAACCTTTGCGCAGGTGTTTGGCAAATCCAACAGCTTTTTCGAGGTGTATAGTGGCCTCCTGGGGTGTGCGGTGTGGTGGCCAATATACTATGCAGCCTTGAGAAAGCAAGTTGTGGGGGGAAGGCGTGTTCGTTCGTTACTTTTTCTTACCTTCGTACATTCATCCGACCGAGCGATATGTATCCATTCTTTCTGTCATGATTATTCCACTGCCCTCCCCCTGCCCCACGACAGACATGCCGCATCCCCCTCCGGCACATTTCCCATGCCTCGCCCGCTGAGTCCAGAGTCTTGCCCTGTACGCTATCTATTTTTGTACACGCCTGCCCTTCCACCCCTTCTTTGCCCCCTTGCCACAGACAGAGAGGCAGGCAACCGAGTGGTGGTTGTTGTTGGGAGGGGGTCCATGATCCAAGCTTGTTCCATCTCTAGGCCATCTCACACGTGCACATCACATGACTTATCGCAAAGTCGATGGGGTCTGTCTTGACAGCGTATCGCACCAAGAGCGGGAGTGTCCGTTGCGTTCGCCACTCCGTTCGTCACAACGGTGGGAAGTTTTGGGAAGTAGCTTCAAGTTTCACGTGTATGTGTGTTGTTGTTGCGCATAGATGCCGCTATGGCCAGCAATGATGTGCAGTGGGCTCGGATCTGTTCCCCCACCGCTGCAAAACAGGCATACCGTTGACCGCACAGCGTTGCTCCCTCTTGTGTGTGGCCCTCAGACCCTCTAGGCTTCTGTCTTCGGTGTTCACTCCCCCGGAGACCCGAACAGGCCAAAATTCAGGGAACGAAATGGCGGCCCCCAGTTGAATAAAACGACCGCAAATGATAGGATCGTGGGGTACGAAGGGGTCATGGGAGGCCACACACAAGGGTCTTCGGATGTGTTCTGTCTCAAGGCAAGTCTTCCGGCAAAGTTTCAGCGCTTCTTCTCACAGAGTAAGCAAAAAGTTGGTGCAATGCACCCCAAAAAGCGCACCACCGTAGCGAAGACCCTTGGTCTCACAGTCTCAAATATGGTGGAAGTGTCGCTTGTCAGGCTTACTTCACGATCTGAGGGTGACCGAGGGTGACCAGTCGCGGGGTCCACCCCCTTGCTCCGCATACTCACACCCTTCATCTGAGAGACTGACAGCGAGGCTTTCTGCTGGGTCTTCGTGCCCCCGTTTCTCTGCGGGATATGAACCGTTTGAAGTGTCACTGAGTGAATGAATCACCGGCCCCCCGGGGGTCACTCTTATATTACGGCCCGCGTCTGCGCAAGTCGTCGGGTGTGGGGGCGGGGGGGGGGGGGCGGGCACACATGTGTTCGGGAGAGGGGGGGGGTGTCGAGGGATTGCGGGGAGGATGCCCGTCTCCATCCAAACATTTCTTTCACGTCGCAGCCTCGATCGACCTCGCCGTGCTGGCAGGCCTCGAGTTGCAGGGGCGGCAGGGTGGCAGGGAGGCGCTGCCCTCTTCAATGAAAGTCTTGCAGCCCCCCCCCCCCCCCCCCCGAGGGAGGGGCGTGGAGAGGACCCAGCCCCAGCACCCCCCGAATGCACCTTTTTTGGAGCTGCGTGCCGAGGGCAGGCTTGTGGCGGAGTGGAGGGTTCTGCGGTGTGGGTTCTTGTGACACTTCATGCCGTGCAGGTTACGACAACACAGCGACAGCAAACACAGTAATATGCCGTCTGTGATAGCCGCCGCCTCGATGGCGGCCCTGGTGCTGATGTCCGCAGGCGGGGCGGACGCGCACGGACACATCATTGACCCCCCATCGCGTGGGGAGCTGTGCATCCCGTCGATCCAGAAGAACAAGAACTGCGGGGCCATCCAGTATGAGCCGTTCAGCCTGGAGTGCCCTGACGGGTGGCCGAATGGCGGCCCTGCGGACGGCACCATCGCGGCTGCAGGGTCGGCGCGGTTCAGTGCGCTGAATGAGCAGGCGGCGGACAGGTGGTACAAGCTTAGCCTGGGTGGGGGGAAGACGACGTTCAAGTGGGACTTCCACGCCCCGCATGTGACAAAGGACTTCAAATACTTCATCACAAAGGAGAACTGGAACCCCAACGCACCGCTGGCACGTTCTTCGTTTGACCTGACGCCGTTCTGCGTGATTGACGGGAAGATGCAGCAGCCGCCGAAGCAGCAGGACCACGAGTGCTTTGTGCCGACGCGCGAGGGATACCACATCATCCTGTCTGTGTGGGATGTGGGTGACACGTCGAACAGCTTCTTCAACGTCATCGACTTCATCGGGTCTGGCGGTGGCGGCGGCGGTCCCAACCCCACCCCTGCACCGGTCTCCTCCACCCCACAGCCCGCCTCTACGCCTGTGCCCGCACCGGCATGCACAGGCCAGCCCCTGCAGAAGTACGGGTCGTGCAAGTCGTCGCCGAACTGCTGCCCTGCGGGTACAAAGTGCTACGAGCAGTCACAGTGGTACGCGCAGTGCCGCAGCGACTGCTCGTCGTCTGGGTGGACGTGCAAGGTGCTGGGCTCTGCGAGCACCCCTGCCCCGCCCCCGCCTGCTGCCACGCCTGTGCCCAACGGCAACGGCAACCCGCCGCCCCCTGCCGGGGGCGGGCAGGGCTTCGTCGAGCTGGACTTCGAGAGCGAGTCGCTGAACACGATCCCGGCGGGATGGGGCACCTTCACCGGCTACGTCCCGAACGCGGGGGGCGCGACATCCTCGGTGCATGTGGACAACACGCGCGCCAGGAGCGGGAGCAAGTCGCTGCACGTGAAGGGGCCGGGCAGCGGGCCCGCACAGATTGTGAAGCGCGTCTCGCCGGTGCCGGCGCAGCTGTACTACCGCGCCTACTTCTGGATGGAGGAGACGATGGGGAACCAGCCGGGGGACAACCACGAGCAGATCATGGGGACGAAGAAGTACGAGAGTGCGGGGCGCCCCTTCTCTGCGGACGCTGAGATCCGTGTGGGGCAGGCGAAGGGCCACCTCGGGTTCAACCAGGTCCCGACGGACTCGGTGTCGCCGCCCATGTCCCGCTGGTTCAGCGGCCCGCAGACGCCGAAGATGCAGTGGACGTGCATTGAGGCCGGTGTCCTGACCGACACGCCGTTCCACGAGATGTACATGTGGATGGACGGGGAGCTGGTGAACTCGGTGACGAGCTCCGCAGACTGGCACTCCCCGATGAAGAACGACTGGGCGGCGGGGCTGCTGGACAACGTCTACTTCGGGTGGCACAGCTTCAGCGGGCGTGCGATGGAGATGTGGGTCGACGACATTGTGATCTCCGACAAGCGCATCGGGTGCGGCTCCGGCTCGCCCCCGACCCCGCCGACGCCCCCCACACCCCCGAGGACGCCCACACCGCCTGTGCAGACGCCGGTGCCCGCGAGCACACCCACACCGCCGGTGCAGACACCGACGCCTGCGAGCACTCCCGCGCCGACACCGGTGCCGCCCGTGCAGACGCCTACTCCTGCGTCCACACCCGCACCGACACAGGCGCCTGTGCGCACACCCGCCCCCCAGAGCAACGGGGGCATGTGTGCCCGCTACATCTCCCAGTGCCTGGCAAAGTGCCCCAATGTGCGCCCGGCATGTCGCAAATAGACAACCACATGTCCATCATTTGTTTCCCCCCTTTTCTTCCACCACGTTTGGTTCACAGGCACACCAGCCGCCTGCCTGCTTGTTGTGGTGCTGACGGCATCCTCAGGGCACGGCTCGGCATACAGGTGCAGCCTCCTTTGATCTTGTTTTTCTCCGTTTCCACAAGTTGGTTCGTCGGGCGCCGCACACAACAAGCCGTGCTGTGCCTTACAGACTCCACACCACATGAACTCCGCGACCACCCCAGCATACAGATCGCACTTGCTGAATACCCTGCAGTGCCGCCGGCTGTGGGTGTATTGCAATGAATTGAACACCACCAGGTCGGGACGTGGCTCCGTCCAAGCTGTGCCACAGATCCTTTCAGATAAACTCCAGAACAACACTGCCGCTGCGACGGCACACAGCCGCCTGGCTTCCATGCCTCTGCACCTAGGGCCCCACACATGTCTTCTGTCCCACCGTGCCTTCGCTCCGTGTCAGCCCTGTGTCAACATGAAGCCTACAGTGCAACTCTTCACATGCCCACCTTTTCTACAATCGGAGCGAAGCCCCCTCCCCCGGTGGGCTTGTGTCGGAAGCTCGCTTGAGGAATGCACGCCGCAGCGCAGGAACCCCCCGCCCCTTCTCGCAGATGTTTTGCGTTGGATTGCAATAATATTATGCGCGCCACCTGCGGGCCCATCACACCTTATCATCCCAGGGCAGGGCAGCCTCGGCGCTGCAAGCCGTGTGATCCGCACACGGCAATAGGGATGGATGCTGGACAATGGTCGCAAACAGCCACAATGGTGCGCCCGTGGACAATGTATGCACATTATTGTCTCGCCTTGGGTTCTACGATCGAGGGACCAGTCAGGACCGGTTGAACTTTTTTGTCCAATGGGAGTCAATGGCTGTCCACCACTCACAGGGGGGCGACTGACTTGAGCATCGAGCGTGCGTTGGGTCGGCAGTCAGCCAGCTTCGAGGATCTGCGGATGAGCCTCGTGCAGCAGAATCGTCGAGAGGAGGAGCGAACCGACCGTGAGAAGGCAGCACGCCTTGAAGCTGAGGATCGCCTCAGGCTGCAGAAGGTGTGCCTCGTGTCGGTGTCTCGTGTGATGGTTCGCATTGCCTGACTTGGTGCTGTGGAGGCGTGTGGGGAGGTGGGGGCTTCGCCTCCTCTTCATATTCGTCAGCATTCTCGCCTTCCTTCAATCTCACGTGCAATAGCAGCAGCCTGTCTCGATAATGAGCCCCAACTGCCTAATCTTTGAACCACTCGGTCAGCACACCGCATAAGTTGTGGGCGAGTGAAGAAGATGGTGATTATCCCCAATACGCCACCCATCCCGCCCACCAAAAACAGGAACACCACGATGCGCTCGTGGCAGACCTCAACGAGCAGCTGGAGGAGCAGCAGCAGCAGATCGAGGAGCTCGAGATCAAAGTGTTTGGATACGAGAACCCTGACTCCCCCCTCACGGCACGCCCGGACACCGCAGCCGACGCTGCTGGTGATGACGAGCATGACGCCGACGAGGAGGAAGAGGATGCGGACGCAGAGTTCGGGAACCTGGATGGAGACGAGGAGGTGGAGTACTACCGCCAGCAGACCATCGAGGCCGAGACACAGGCTGAGGAGGCGCAGGAGAAGGCGGAGGCACTCGAGGCCCAGCTGGCTAAGCTGCAGCGGGAGTTCGACAAGCTCAGCGCAGCTCAGCTCCACGCTGCCCCTGCCCCTGCCCCTGCCTCTGCCGCTGCTGGCGGCAGTGACGACGCCAATGACAAGCTTTCCATGGCGCTGGCTGAGGCGGCAAAGCTGCGCAAGGAGAAGAAGCTGATGATCACAGACTACCAGGCCCTGCAGGCAAAGATGGACGCAGAGGTCGCCAAGCTGAACCAGATGCTCGCCGAGAAGACATCGGATGCTGACGGCGCGGCGAAGCGCGCACGCGAGCAGAAGCGCCGTGAGCAGAACGCGTCGCAGTCGGCAGATGACATGAAAATGCAGCTGGTCGCTGCTCAGAGCGAACGCGACATCGCAACCGATGCCCTGCGAGCGCTGCAGCGCAAGTTCGACGCGCTGCAACGCGATTCTCAAGGCAAGGCCGCCGCCGCCAACGGCACAGCGTCTGCATCTGCCGAGGAGCTGCAGCGGGAGAAGGACCGCAACGCGGAGTTGAAGCGTTCAAACCTCTCCCTGCAGCGGTCGCTGGAAGCAGCAACGGCGGCGCTCAGCAGCCCCTCCGACAGCTCCTCGGATGCAGCGGGTCGTGTCAGCGAGCTGGAGGCTTCGCTCCGCAGCCTGCGTGCCTCCAGCGAGGCAAGCGATGCGGAGGCGGCGCGTCTGCGCAAAGAGCTGGACCTGCAGCAGGCAGCGCTGCAGGAGATGCAGAGGAAGCATGCCGCCACGGCGAAGCGCGGTGCGGGGAACGCCGACGAGATGCGCATGCAGGTGCAGCAGCTGCAGGTTGATAATAACGACCTGCAGCAGCGCCTCGCAGCTGCGGAGGCGAAAGTGGAAGGGTCCAGGTCGGCAGCTGCTGACCAGGGTGCACTGCAGAGTTCCCTTGCCGAGGCAAGGAGGATGCTGGACGAGGCGCTGAGCCACAACGAGGCGAGCAAGGCAGATTCGGAGTTTGCCCGTCTCCGCATGAAGGAGCTGGAGCGCGAGATAGAGCGTCTGCTGCGGCAGCTCACTGCGGTGAAGGCTGAAAACAAAGCGTATGAGTTGCAGCTGCAGAGCCGCGCCGGCGATGACAGCGCTGCAAAGCAGGAGCTGGCTGCACGGGACGAAGCAATCGCAAAGCTGCAGAACGACATGAACGACATGGCCGGGCGATACAAGCGTCTGCAGAACCGTGTCGAGAACCCACACTCCCACAGCGGGATAGACCTGCCAGACGCAGGCCAGCTTGCAGAACAGACTGTACGCAAGATGCGCGGTGAGTATCACCACGACTTCGTGCTGCTTGCAGACCTGTTTGGCGAGTACGAGCATAAGATAGCGCGTCTGCGGGAGGAGACGCTCTCGCTGCAGACAGTCGTCAACCTCCGCGAGGATGATGTCGGCGGCAGCCTCACACGGCAGTTCCAGCTGGAGAAGGATGCCCTCCTGAATGAGATCGCGGTGCTCAAGATGCAGATGAAGACCTAGAGCTGGTGTCTGTCGCCTGCCGGCATATTTTTGTTTGCCGGATTTCCAAAAAAAAAAGTAACGCGACGCAACGGTGATTTTGGGAATCACAGCCGGTGAGTTTTTTTCGAAGCATCTTGGCACATCTATGAAAACCCCCTACACCAAACCAAACCTAGACGTTCCCCACACCACCCCCCGCCTCCTGCTCACAACACAAACATGCTGTTGAGTGACCCCGATACCCCAAGCCTCCCCACCCCACTTCACACCCATGCAGGGTGAACTGGCTGACTGTCGCATGTAAGTTGACACGTTCACCCGCGCGGCGCAGTGCAGTGCAGTGATCGTGTCAGCCGCCGACACCCTGCGCTGCGCAGCGTTGTTAAGCAACATGGCTTCTTGCATTGCAGTGCTCCCTTTCCTGTGCCTCTGGTGCCTTATGTGGTCTGCCTCCTGACTTGCCTTCTCCCCTGTAGATTGGGTTCTTCACGGGTCTCCCCACGCGAGCGAGAGTTTGTGCGCAGACCCTGCTCCCTTGTTGTGTCGATTTTGAAAGACCGGATACGGCGGGTGTGCCGTCGCAGCAAATCTTTCAGATTCAAATGGGAAAAGGGGGGGGGGGTGTGGGGGTGATTCTGTTTCGCATAATTTTTGTTTTGGCCGACGAGTCAGCGTTGATCACAACCCTTTGTGCATCACGGCAACATCATCGGTGTGTGTCCCCGACACCACCTACAGTCTGCATGTGGTGGTTGTCTGATCGCAGGAGCAGGAGCTCATCGGGCCGACTGATCCCTGGCTGAGCTCGAGCTTGCTGCGCTAGCCCCACCAAGCAGCCACAGTACGACAGGATGCGCGGAGGCACAACAAAAAGTGCCCTGGCTCGTGGATGTCATACTGCCGATCCCCAACAAAAATACAGTCAGTTCGCCCCTTTCTCTCAGAAGGGGGCAAGGGGTGGGGGTGTGGGGTGGGGGGGGTGGTTTCTCTCAGCATTCAAAAGTTTCTTCTGGCTTCCCCGATGTTATTTTTTCTGCCGCCAAAAATATCTTCCTTTCTGTCTCCCACCCCCCAGCCACAGTCACACACCCCCCCCCCCCCTCCTTCGAGGCTCTAACCCTTCGAGCTGCTAAACCCCCCAATCTGGGGCCTGTTTTTCTTCGCGAAAAAGGGACATGATGAGGGAGCTCCGGTCTCTCGACAGACTGTGTTAGTGTGGTACTACAGTGTGATCATCAGACTTCGCTCAGTGCAGCAATGGACGTGGAAGTGTGTAAGTGATCACCTTTTTTCGCCAGGGCGGGCCACCTTTTTCTGCACAGTGGGGCGAAGACCCACCTTTGGTGGAAGCGCCAGCGCATCATTAAGGGAACGCCACGGCCGCTATTCATTTTTCCTTCAGCTCTGCAGACGTTCTCTGCCCTGCCCCCTCCCCATGTGTGTGCGGAAGCGCCACCCGCATTGCGAAGGAGTAGAGGGAGCGGCAGAGCCGAAGGGTTAAAGGAAGCGCCACTTTCTGGGGTTCGGCCACCACGCAGGGTGGCTGGGTCTGGGGGTGAATCTGTGACCTGTAGCCTGCCGGCAGCTTGGTATCTGCAGTTATCTGAGTTGTCCGCTGGTCAAAGCCTCGAGCTAGCAGAGGGATTGGTTCTCCAGTGGCCTTTCACGGGGCTGCTGATGTCAGCCCGCTGACACCATGCCAATAGGATGCACGACGGGATGGGTTGCCATCCTGCAGGTGCACGGCGGAGACGTAGAATAGACAGTGCCATCGTTGTGAGTCTTGTGCCGGAGGTACAGCGAATGCGCCCCTCCCTCCCCCCACGGCCTGTTCTGCCTTTTCTTGCAGCGCACCGCCCCCTATCCACCAAGGGGTAATCAAAGGGAGAATTCTATAGATTATCTGACCCAGCGCCAGTCGCCCCACCCACCCACCCACCCAGCACCAGTACTCCCAGGGCTCTTCTTCGATTCTTTCTTCGCGGCCTGCTTACCCTGAGTCACCGGCGGATCGGACAGAATGTCAGAAAGAAGCTCCTTCGAACCTTTCATCGTGGTGTTTTGGCACTTCGACCCTTGGCGGGCTTTGGGGTGGGCTTCGTTGTAGCGGTCTTGGGGCTTTTTGGAGAAGATTTTACGCCACTGTGTGGCGAGCTTGTCCTTCTTGGCAGCAGGCTTATCATTCTATTCTCCTGCAGGAGACTCCTGCGTTGTCCTTCTTGGCAGCAGGCTTCCTGCGAAGGCCACAGTACATACCGTAAACGGGTCGTGTTAAAAACGATAAAAACCCTAAACGAATACCGTATACGTAAATATTTTGGAACGTAAATATTATGGAACGTAAATATTATGGAACGCTGGTGGGTTGGCGTTCCAGATTTTTTTCGTTCCATAATATTTACAGGGCTTTCTGCGACTCGGGGACTTGGACCAGGTGATCGGACGGCGTACAGAGTCCCTGACGGGACCTACTCGTGCACTTTTCGCGCGATTCCTGACGCAAGCCGTCCTCACCACCGAGTCCCCAACTGGCCCTGTAAATATTTTGGAACGTAAATATTATGGAACGGACCGGCCAAAAATGGGCCCGTTCCATAATATTTACGTTCCATAATATTTACGTATACGGTAATTAAGAAACGATAAAATTAAGAAACGGCCTGATTTAAGAAACTTTTATCGTTTCTTAATTTTGTCGTTTATGATTTGCACGGTTTTGTTTCACGCACTTGGGCAACCCACAACCCCACAAACCCGCAAACCCAGTTCACCCTGCAGGATTTAGGGGCGGGTACAGCAATGCCTGCTCAAAGCAAGCCAGTGCAGACCTCGTTAGGCCGCTGGCTCCGGAAGGAAACAATCACAGCAATCGGTGTTTGCGCGGACGCAGATCATAAACGAATAATTAAGAAACGATAAAATTAAGAAACGGGCCGATTTAAGAAATTTTTATCGTTTCTTAATTTTCACCGTTTACCACGGATGACGTACGAATCGTAATGGTGAAATACGAATCGTGCATATCGTATTTTATATCGCATTATATCGTATACGATTACGATATAAAATACGATATTATGCGATATTACGAATCGTTTAGGATGATGCATGGCCACACGGGGTGGGCACCGGGGAAAAAGGCACCCAGCACACCAACGAGGGGCGGCGAGACTACCACCACCACCCCAGATGAGTCACCCACTCCGAAGCCAAAGGCTCTCAAAGAGCAGCTGGCGAAGCAGAAAGCAGGGGCGCGAGTGAGCTACGTGACAGCGAAAACACGTCATGATAAGCTGCAAGGCGATGCCAAAGACGTGTACGCCGTCAAGGATGTCGCGTCTCTGCAAACCCGCAAACCCCAGTGTTCTCCCGATGGCGAGTTTGGGGGCGAAAGTCTCCATTTGTATTTTTTCCCCCGAAAACCCGACGGCGAGTTTCGGCATTTTTTTGGGGGTTCGGGCTGTCAGGCCCTGCGAAACTTGAGAAAGTCGCAAGAAATCACAAGACCAACACAAAAAGTCGCAAAAAATCACAAGAACTTGCGGAGAATGTTTGCGTTTATTTGTGTTTTTTGTCAGAACAACGCGTTTTTCCAACTAAAAAGACTCGTGGCAGCGTTCGGTATCTGCACACATGCACAAGCAGGCACCGTTCGTACAAACAAAACCGGGTTCGTCCAGGTAAAGATGTCGCAGCTGCGTGAGGCGAAATGGAGTGACATCCATATCCCTGCACTGCCGAAAGATGCGCCGAAGGCCGCCCCCCGCACGAATTGTTGTTTCGCTTCGTGTGGGGTTGAGCACAAGGCCGCGCAAAGCCGGTCTTGCTGGCGCTGTGGTGGGCGTGGCCGGGCTCAGTGTCCTGAGTGGAAGAAGGTTAGCGGCGAGGATGATCTTCTTGCGAAGTTCCTCGAGCCCCCGTCTGACGCTCCGTGGTGCTGCCCATCGTGCGCCTTCGCCGTGCATCATGGGGAAGATGCTGTGGGTGACCGTGCTGCTGCGAAGCCGGATGCAGAGCCGGAGGAGAAGATCGCGGAGGAGGCTGCAGAGGCTGCTGCTGGGTTCACTGTGCCCTTCCAGAATAATTCTGCTTCCCACCCCCCTCCCCCTCCACAGTCGGCTCAACCTCCCCTACCGGGCTCCGGGTCGGGGCCCACGACACTCAGTACCGCACAGGCCACCCATGCTTTCCCCCCTGGCTCAGTGTCAGCGGGGCCCGCACCACTCAGTGGGGTGCCGGGGCAAGCACACATCACGGGATCCTTCCCTTCCCAGTTCTTTTCCCCTGGCTCAGTGTCAGGCTGGCCGGCCCCTCCCGGTACTACGCCGGGGCAGGCCCCCCCTATTCAACACAGCGCTTCAGTAGCGCCGTGGGCCGGGGCTCAGGGGGCTCCTCAGTGGGGTTCCTCTCCCACCCACCCCAGTTCCACAGGGCTGTTCTCTCCCTCGGTGTTCAGTACACCTCACGGGAGCTGGGGTGCACCGGGTCATGCCGGGGTGCCGGCAGGCTACTACGGGCAGCAGACGCACACTGTCGACTACATAAGAGTAGTTACCTGGTTCCCCCTGTTGTCCTCTTCGGGGGACATTGAGAGCCTCTGGGTGCACCTGACGCTCCGGCACAGGCCCTGCCCTGCCAGTGCGACCACGCCGGGGCCGTACCACGATCGTAGAGCACATATGGAGGTGTTGCGTCAGCTTCTCTTCTCGGGGGTCGCAACGGCGATCCCCCAGGTGCTGCACACGATCGTGGTACGTCTGGAGGCCCTCCTCCTGCGGGACGAGCTGGTGTCGGGGTCTTGCAGTAGGGACCAGGGATCGCTCGGGGCGGCGGAACTGGAGACCCGCCTCGCCGCGATCCCCTTCGGGGAGTTGACGCGGGAGAGGATGGTGTCTGCCCACTCTGATGCTGCGAAGATCGCCCGGCAGTTCCGTCCTCAGGCTCGGGGGAACCATCCGCAACAGCAGCCGCATCAGGGCAACCAGAACGCCCGTCAGGCCGGCAACAAGCGGAAGGGTTTTCACGCACCCCCCCCGAAGCACCCCTCGCACTGACTGGATTTCTGGGCCCCCATGCGGGAGGGGCACCAGATCCGGAAGCCGGCGCCAACCCTCTCAGTCGAGGATTTGTCGTCTCTGAAAGACGAGACAACAGTTTTTCTGGCGTCGTGCTACCGTCAGTCCTCGCGGAACGCGATGCTGTCAGTGGAGGCGAGAGCGGATCAGTTCCGTCAGCAGGCTCAGCGCGAGATCCCTACCCTGCACCCCGAAATGGCTTTTTTAATGTGGCTTCGTCTGCTGCAGAAGCAGAACCCCAGATTCTCGGATGCCAGCGTGCGTCAGTACATGACCTACCACGCAATGGCGAAGATCCCCCCAGCCGAGGCATTCCGCCGTGCCACATACCAAAGGGCCCCACTCGCCCCTCCCCGCAACAAGGTGGTGATCCATCCCAATGCCATCTTCAATGCAGTGTTCCGACCCCCTCTCACCCTCCAAGCTGTCGCATTGGCGTTCCAGTGGAGCACGGGCTGCCGCTGGAGCGATCTGGAAAGGCTGCTGTGCAGCCATGTGAGTTTCCCCCCATCCGGCGACATGATGGTTGTTTTTTACGGGGGAACACGGGGGACAGATCTGCACCACCGAGGCCAGGCCCTCCTCTTGCCGTCAGTCGGCAAATACATCCCACTCCTCCGTGCGTGGATCGCGGACAGGACGGCTCAGTGCCCGGAGGCCCCCCTTTTTCAGGGCCTCACCTACAAGGGATACAACGACTTCCTGCGGGTGTCGGTAAGCGCGCTCTCCCACGGGATACGGAGGAGTGCCCTTCACAAGACAGCAGACTCAGCGGGGCAGGAGGCGGCACAACGCCTCGCCCGGCACCGCAGCTCGGCTTCGACGGAGCAGTATCTCCCTCACCACCTCTGGAGGTCGACGCAGGAGACCCGTACTGCGACACGGCTTCTTCAACAGTGAGTACATCGGGGGATTCGCTAGATTCGGTGCAGAGCCTATACCGGGCTGGCCCTATCCGCCTCCTTCTGCGAAGCTACGACTACGCTTCCGCCTGGGCTGACCATCGATTCACATCTTCCCCTCGAGCAAGCTACGAGGGAGTCATATCGGAGGCTACACCAACCGTGCTGCACCTTGACGCACTCCTTCGAGATTTCCCTGATCTCCGGGACAACTTCCAGTGGTTTTGCGATCCTGCATTCTTGAAGCGACAGGTCGATGTGTCGATGCAACCACGTCCCGGACCCATGAACATGAAGATCCTGCCGCACGTGGAACGGTTGGATGTCTTGGGGATTACGGAGAAACTCCCGAAGGCTGTGTCATCCTCTGCCTGGTATCAGGGTGTGTTCTGTGTTCCGAAGAAGGCACCGGGCACATTGCGTTTCATCATGTCATGCTGTGTGATAAATCGGGCTCTCGATATGTCGACCCTTCCCCGCTGCATCCTCCCCTCATACGACGAAATCCTCAGGGTGGTGTTTAGCGGAACGCTGGTGTTGCAGTTCGACTTTAAGAGTTTCTTCTTTCAGTTCGGATTGCCGCAGGAGGTGCGCCACCTATTTGCCTTCCGGGCTAGGAACTTGCACCGGCGAATGACTCGCCTCCCGATGGGATACTCGCCGGCACCCCAAGCGGCTCAGGCACTGACTCTGAAGTTGGTGCGGATGGCTTGCGATGTATCACACACGAAAGGGATTGCCTGGATTGACAACGCGATATTCAGTGGGAATAGTCTACAGCTGGCGGAAGTTCACAGGGTGTTCACATCGACCTGCGCCAAGTATAACATCTGCATCGGAGCTCAGGAAGCCCCAGCTGCGTATACGACCCTGCTGGGAATCGAGGTGGATCTACGACAACGACGCTGGCGGATGGATCCGTCGTGGGTGGCGAAGACATTGCCGGCGGCACAACTTCTCCTGTTACAACATGCTGCGCCTCTGCGATTGTGGTGGCGTCTTTGTGGTGCTCTGCTCTGGCGATTCCATGCGCTACGCCTCTCGTTATATGGGGCATTGCCCATTCTCACCTGGATGTCAACAACGTCTCGGTGCGGGATTGCATGGGACGAGAACTACCCAATGGAGCAGACCACACGGGTAGCTTTACGATGCCAGACTGACTCGCTGTCAGAGAACGCGTGGCGCTCCTGGGTCACGGTAACACGGCCTGTGGTCCAGGTTGTTTGTGATGCCAGCCTTACAGGCTGGGCAGTCGTGCTGGAGGACATGAATGTTCACCACGGGAAGTTCTGGGGTGATCTTGCATCAGCGACCATCTTTAGAAAGGAGCTGTTTGCTGCCTACAAGGCGGTTAAATGTGTGTGCAACAGGCCCCGTTGGAAGGGGCATTCCATCATGCTTTACAGCGACAACCAAGCTGTGATTGGTGCGATCAAGAAGGGCATCACGCATGTTGAGGGTTGCCAATACTGGCTGGATCTGATCCGGTTCCAGCTCGAGGATCACGAGTGCGAGGTCCGACCTGAATATGTTCCGACGGCTGAGAATGTCGCCGATCAATACACGAGGCTGTGAGCCTTACAGCAGTAAAAGAAAAAGGGAGGGGGGCGAGTACCTAAAAAGAATGACCGTTCGTACAAACAAAGAACGCAACTCCAAGTCTTTTTTGTCAGAACAACGCGTTTTTCCAACTAAAAAGACTCGTGGCAGCGTTCGGTATCTGCACACATGCACAAGCAGGCACCGTTCGTACAAACAAAACCGGGTTCGTCCAGGTGAATCTGTGACCTGTAGCCTGCCGGCAGCTTGGTATCTGCAGTTATCTGAGTTGTCCGCTGGTCAAAGCCTCGAGCTAGCAGAGGGATTGGTTCTCCAGTGGCCTTTCACGGGGCTGCTGATGTCAGCCCGCTGACACCATGCCAATAGGATGCACGACGGGATGGGTTGCCATCCTGCAGGTGCACGGCGGAGACGTAGAATAGACAGTGCCATCGTTGTGAGTCTTGTGCCGGAGGTACAGCGAATGCGCCCCTCCCTCCCCCCTTAGACACGGCCTGTTCTGCCTTTTCTTGCAGCGCACCGCCCCCTATCCACCAAGGGGTAATCAAAGGGAGAATTCTATAGATTATCTGACCCAGCGCCAGTCGCCCCACCCACCCACCCACCCAGCACCAGTACTCCCAGGGCTCTTCTTCGATTCTTTCTTCGCGGCCTGCTTACCCTGAGTCACCGGCGGATCGGACAGAATGTCAGAAAGAAGCTCCTTCGAACCTTTCATCGTGGTGTTTTGGCACTTCGACCCTTGGCGGGCTTTGGGGTGGGCTTCGTTGTAGCGGTCTTGGGGCTTTTTGGAGAAGATTTTACGCCACTGTGTGGCGAGCTTGTCCTTCTTGGCAGCAGGCTTATCATTCTATTCTCCTGCAGGAGACTCCTGCGTTGTCCTTCTTGGCAGCAGGCTTCCTGCGAAGGCCACAGTACATACCGTAAACGGGTCGTGTTAAAAACGATAAAAACCCTAAACGAATAATTAAGAAACGATAAAATTAAGAAACGGCCTGATTTAAGAAACTTTTATCGTTTCTTAATTTTGTCGTTTATGATTTGCACGGTTTTGTTTCACGCACTTGGGCAACCCACAACCCCACAAACCCGCAAACCCAGTTCACCCTGCAGGATTTAGGGGCGGGTACAGCAATGCCTGCTCAAAGCAAGCCAGTGCAGACCTCGTTAGGCCGCTGGCTCCGGAAGGAAACAATCACAGCAATCGGTGTTTGCGCGGACGCAGATCATAAACGAATAATTAAGAAACGATAAAATTAAGAAACGGGCCGATTTAAGAAATTTTTATCGTTTCTTAATTTTCACCGTTTACCACGGATGACGTACGAATCGTAATGGTGAAATACGAATCGTGCATATCGTATTTTATATCGCATTATATCGTATACGATTACGATATAAAATACGATATTATGCGATATTACGAATCGTTTAGGATGATGCATGGCCACACGGGGTGGGCACCGGGGAAAAAGGCACCCAGCACACCAACGAGGGGCGGCGAGACTACCACCACCACCCCAGATGAGTCACCCACTCCGAAGCCAAAGGCTCTCAAAGAGCAGCTGGCGAAGCAGAAAGCAGGGGCGCGAGTGAGCTACGTGACAGCGAAAACACGTCATGATAAGCTGCAAGGCGATGCCAAAGACGTGTACGCCGTCAAGGATGTCGCGTCTCTGCAAACCCGCAAACCCCAGTGTTCTCCCGATGGCGAGTTTGGGGGCGAAAGTCTCCATTTGTATTTTTTCCCCCGAAAACCCGACGGCGAGTTTCGGCATTTTTTTGGGGGTTGGGGCTGTCAGGCCCTGCGAAACTTGAGAAAGTCGCAAGAAATCACAAGACCAACACAAAAAGTCGCAAAAAATCACAAGAAATTGCGGAGAATGTTTGCGTTTATTTGTGTTTTTTTTTACGCACACTTGTGAGCAGAAAATGTCACTTCACCACAGCCAAACGTGCTCCGCACACCACTAGCCTCCCCCATCACAGGAGTTGAGGTTTTGTGTGTGGAAGCGTCAACGCAAACTTTTTATCAGGGAAGCGTTTAGGACACAGAGGAGGTATATCAGTCAGAAGAGGGGCGCCAAGGAGGCAGAGGGGAGATACTTCAGCGGCTAGCACCGCACAACACAGGCAGAGGGGAGATACTTCAGCGGCTCGCACCGCACAACACGGCAGAGGGGAGATACTTCAGCGGCTAGCACCGCGCAACACAGGCAGAGGGGAGATACTTCAGCGGCTCGCACCGCACAACGCAGGCAGAAGGGAGATACTTCAGCGGCTAGCACCGCACAACACAGGCAGAGGGAGATACTTCAGCGGCTCGCACCGCACAACACGGCAGAGGGGAGATACTTCAGCGGCTAGCACCGCACAACACAGGCAGAGGGAGATACTTCAGCGGCTCGCACCGCACAACACGGCAGAGGGGAGATACTTCAGCGGCTAGCACCGCACAACGCAGGCAGAAGGGAGATACTTCAGCGGCTAGCACCGCACAACACAGGCAGAGGGAGATACTTCAGCGGCTCGCACCGCACAACACGGCAGAGGGGAGATACTTCAGCGGCTCGCACCGCACAACTCAGGCAGAAGGGAGATACTTCAGCGGCTCGCACCGCACAACACGGCAGAGGGGAGATACTTCAGCGGCTAGCACCGCACAACACGGCAAAGGGGAGATACTTCAGCGGCTCGCACCGCACAACACAGGCAGAGGGGAGGTACTTCAGCGGCTAGCACCGCACAACACAGACAGAGGGGGCAGGCATCAGGAGATGGCAGGTTTCGACGCCGCCACGGCTGACTGGGACCGTATCCCGATTCCCCCGTTGGCCAAGACCGCAGCCGTCGCACCCCGGGCGGGCTGCGTCTTCCCCACCTGCGACACCATCCACGGCGGCGGCGCCACAGCCCATTCGTGCCACACGTGCGGGCGTACGACGGTGCCGTCATGCCTGAGGAAGCGCATCCCGACGGCGGCGGCGAACGAGTGGCTGGAGATGTGGGGGGAAGTCGGGTGGACTTGCCCCGTGTGCACGTGGGAGGCCCTCGAGAGGGAGAGGGACGAAGCAGACGCCGAGATGTGGGACGGAGAGGAGTACGACGAGGAGTCCTCCAGCGAGAGGGTACCGGCGCCACCACCCAAGGAGGACACGAACGCCGCGGCTCTAGCCACCATCCTGCAGGAGATCCGGGAGCTCAGGAGCGAAGTGACAGGCCTGAGGGGGACGGTGGAGGAGCAGAAGAAGGAGATAGCTGAGCTGAAACTCAGCCAGAAGAAGGCCGACCAGGACCTCCCCGCGGGTTTCACGGCGCACGTCGTCTCGACTTGGGGAGACGCGCTGACAACGGCGAGCGGGCAGCGCCTTGTGAAGGCGGAGGTGACGCGGGTGTTCCGCAAGGCGGAGCTGGAGAGCGGGCCAGACGCCCCCGATTGGCACCACGAGATGGCGTCGCGTTTCGAGCGGGTGTACGAAATGTTCGACCTAATCAAGCAGACAAACGATGTTGCCCCCTTCGTGACACCACTCCACAAAGTCATCGTCGAGATGAACAGCTACGCACTGCTGCGAGGCCGCGCGGGGGCGCGCCACTACCAGGGGAAGGCGAAGGCCCTATCACCCTCCGACTACACGGTTGCCCTCCACAGGAGGTTCATCGAAGAGGGCAGAGCCAAGCAAGAGGCAGTATGGGCAAAAGCGGAGGCGAAGGCCGAGGACAGATCGGAGCCATACCGGCTCCCAAGCAAGGGCAGGGGCCGGAGCGCGGGAAAGGGACGCGCGTCGAAGGGACTCGGGAAGCGGAACTGACCGGACAAGGGGGGACACTACGGCCTGCTGTACCAGGAGGCCGTGCCGACCCTCCCCCCGACCGGTCGGGGGCGGCCGTTGAAGAAGGGCACCCGGCTGACACCCCAGAAGTGCAAGGAGATCCGCGACTCTTTCCAAAAGACCCTGACACACGCCCTCGCCCCGACCTACTGGAAGACACTACGCAGAGCATACGACCAGTACACACAGTTCCGCAGGCAGTGGGCAGACACAGCGGGGAGAATGCCGCCACACGACGAGTGCGCGATGCTATGGGCGACCAGCCAACGTTTGGGGGGCCTGTCGACGTCCTCGACCCTGCAGTACCTGAACACCATCGCAGGGGCCCTCAGGAGATTCGAGGGCTACCCGCTCGACAGTGTACAGGTCCTCAGCGATTACCGCCGCGCGCTCAAGCGGCAGGGAGCGCTGAAGCCGAAGCGTCAGGCACAACCCGCGACCCCACAGGACATTCGAAGGGCGATCGAACGCGAACCGCGCCGACTGGTACAGCTGCTGCTGGGCATCATGTGGAGGGGGGCTGCGCGCGTGTCAGATGCACTCCGCCTCGACGTGAAGGATGTTCAGCCGGACCCGGACAACGACGTAGTCAACATCCGCTGGACGCAGTCAAAGTCGGACCCGTTCCGTGTCGGGCACATCACAGGCATCACCCTGCAGGCAGGCCTCCGGAGGATCCTGGAGCGGCGTCTCAGGCAGGCAGAAAAACGCAAGCAGACAACCCTGTTCCCCCCAAGTGTAGGGTACCGCTGTGCGACAAAGGCAATCAAGAGAGCCAGGGCGACTCTGACTACACACTCCCTCCGCCGCGGCGCGCTGACACATCTGGCGAGGAAGGGAGTGCCCCTGGAGGAAGTCAGGCTGCTGTCACGACATGCCACAGTGGACGGGGTGATTCGCTACGTGTCGGCGGCGGAGAATGCGCGCGCGAGAGACACGGCGAGGATATCAGCGAAGATCGACCAGTGAGGAGGCGTCGGCGGAGACGAACGAAGCGGGGAGGGGACCCGCAGACATCATCATCACACTTCCCGGCAAAGCTCCGACGCCTGATGGCGCCACAGGAGGCTTATCAGGAAGTGGGTCAGACCGAAGACGACCCGGACACCGACGAGTCGTACGGGCCAGGCATTGAAAACGGGTATGAGAGCGACCTCGCGGTGTGCGCGGGAGACAAGCTGCTGCGGCCGGCAAAGGAGGGGCGTGATGCGGGGACACACGGTGAAGCCATCGCACCGATCTGCAAGACACGGCTCAACCTCGACAGGCTGGTGGAGATGGACACGGCAGGGGAGTTGGACGGCGTGATAGATCTGATCCGGGAGCCGAGGGTGTTTGAGAACGCGCTGCTGCCAGGCGCAAGGGAGGCGTTCAGACGCCACCGCAAGGTATCCCGACACATGCTGCAACACCTCGACGACCTGGAGGGCTTCGGAGTGCTGAAGGAGGCGGATGCTGCCGCCTACCTCACCCTCCCGGCTTTCACCGTGTCCAAAAAGTCGGGAGGATTACGTTTCATCGTCGACGCCAGGCCGCTCAACAAGCACATGGTTCGACCCCCGGACATGCGCCTGGACGACATCATCGAGGTGACGCGACGCATTGCTCTCGCAGAGTGGGTCGTGATGGCGGACGCGCGGAGCTGGTTCTACCAGTTCCCAGTGCAGAAGGAAATCCAGCGCTTTTTTGGAGTCTGGGTCGGGGGAGAACGCGACGAGTTCATCAAGACATTCCTCACCGTCATGTGCATGGGCTGGTCGCACTCTCCATCCATCGCGAACAGGAGCGCAAGGGTGCTGCTCCCGCCCAGCCAGGGGATCTGCTGGATCGACAACTTCGTGGTGCTGGGGCGAACCCGAGAGGAGGTGGCGAACCAATACGCTGCTTTCCTCGGGCGGTGCAGGGAAGTCCGAGCGGCGCTGAACTTCGACGACCCACAGCACGGAAGACCGACACAGCACTTCTCCGTGTTCGGCATCGAGTTCGACTTGCAACGGCACACTTTCAGGATGGACCCGGCCTGGATCCGAAAGATCACCGAGCGCAGCGAGCTGGGGGCACTGCTCGAGGGGAGCTCGACGCCGCGCGGGGTGTTTCGGGTGTTCGGTGCGCTCGTGTGGCAGTCCTACGTCATGCGCGCCCCAATGTGCTACATGCCGGCAGCCCTTTCATTCATCCGACGAGTGGCGAAGCGGGCACACGCGGAAGGGGGTACGTGGGATGCAGTATGCACAGTACCCACCTCGGTGCAGCGTGAGACTGTGGACCGTATGCGCTTCATCGCAGAGAACGACTGGCGGGCCGCGACTGACCCCCCCTCCGTGGTATCGCTATGGACAGATGCATCATCGCGCGAGTGGGCCGCCATTCTAGTCAGGCCAGAGGGGGAGACAGTCGCACAGGGAACGTTCCGCGGAGCGGACGAGGGGGCGCACATTTTCCTAAAGGAGGCACACGCCGTCTGGCAAGGCCTGCGACTGGCTCAGAGGTATACAGACATGACCGTGACATGCTACATCGACAACCTCCCCCTTGTGTTCTCGATGCGCAGGGGCCACTGCTCCAACTTCCGCGGCAACATGGTGTTGCAGGAGATCTTCACCATCGCCCGGAAGAATAGGATGCGGCTCCGACCGCAGTGGGTGGCTTCCCAGGACCAGAGAGCTGACGAATACACCCGGGGTAAGCAAGCGGCAGACCCGGCTTTCCTGGAGACACGCCCGATACCCGGCGCGTAACTTCCGCGGCCGTCCCGAGAGACCAGGGACGGCCACGTCCCTCCGGATGAGGGTCCTGAGTGGAAGCGTCAACGCATCACAAACAAAATACGAGTAAAGAGCGGCTGTACTGGAGTGACATTTTTTACGCACACTTGTGAGCAGAAAATGTCACTTCACCACAGCCAAACGTGCTCCGCACACCACTAGCCTCCCCCATCACAGGAGTTGAGGTTTTGTGTGTGGAAGCGTCAACGCAAACTTTTTATCAGGGAAGCGTTTAGGACACAGAGGAGGTATATCAGTCAGAAGAGGGGCGCCAAGGAACAATCACAGCAATCGGTGTTTGCGCGGACGCAGATCATAAACGAATAATTAAGAAACGATAAAATTAAGAAACGGGCCGATTTATGAAATTTTTATCGTTTCTTAATTTTCACCGTTTACCACGGATGACGTACGAATCGTAATGGTGAAATACGAATCGTGCATATCGTATTTTATATCGCATTATATCGTATACGATTACGATATAAAATACGATATTATGCGATATTACGAATCGTTTAGGATGATGCATGGCCACACGGGGTGGGCACCGGGGAAAAAGGCACCCAGCACACCAACGAGGGGCGGCGAGACTACCACCACCACCCCAGATGAGTCACCCACTCCGAAGCCAAAGGCTCTCAAAGAGCAGCTGGCGAAGCAGAAAGCAGGGGCGCGAGTGAGCTACGTGACAGCGAAAACACGTCATGATAAGCTGCAAGGCGATGCCAAAGACGTGTACGCCGTCAAGGATGTCGCGTCTCTGCAAACCCGCAAACCCCAGTGTTCTCCCGATGGCGAGTTTGGGGGCGAAAGTCTCCATTTGTATTTTTTCCCCCGAAAACCCGACGGCGAGTTTCGGCATTTTTTTGGGGGTTGGGGCTGTCAGGCCCTGCGAAACTTGAGAAAGTCGCAAGAAATCACAAGACCAACACAAAAAGTCGCAAAAAATCACAAGAAATTGCGGAGAATGTTTGCGTTTATTTGTGTTTTTTTGTATAGCGTATCAGTTCTCGTGCGTCGTCTTTCGTAGACGTTCTGTACGATGCGGATCCGCTAATCCAACATAGCAAACGTTTTTTTGTTCGGCACCTGTTTTCTCCGTGTCATGCTTTTCGTGAGCGTGTCAGGGATGTTGGCACACGCTGGGGAGGGTTCACATGATGACATAACATATATCAGAAGCACACACCCACGTGGCGCTGTCCTTGGCAGGACTTTGAAAGTGCCGCCTTGATATCCTTGTTGGATACACGGTGGACTCCAGCGGCCCTAGCGGGAGTCTGGGAGCGGGAGTCTGAGCGGGTGTCAAAGACTCCCGCTAGCGGGAGTCTATACTCCCGCTAGGGGGAGTCTGACTCCCCCTAGCGGGAGTCTTTTCACCTATTTTCATCCATTTTTCCCATGATATAGTTACAGTCTACTGGCGTGGGGGGTAAAATCATGGTGGAAGAGGGATGGGGAGGGGCTTGTTTTGCTTCTGTCAGTTTCCCCGGACTCTGGACTACCTACCTATCCTCCTGGTAGCGGCTGCACCTGCGGAGGTGAGCGGTTAGAATTTGAGGTGTCAAAGTGCGGCCATCGCCTGTCGTAGTTGTGTTACACCTTGGGCAAGACAAGCCATCCTGCAGGCCTCATCTTCTTCGTCAGAACTGTCATCCCCCTCCTGCTGTGCGCGTTGGTCAAGCGTGCTCAAAGTCGCCTCGGATGACACGAATGGTGTGAAAGTCGCCCCCAGCGGGATTGGCATTTTGCACAAGCAGAGCGATAATTTGCGGTGTCCTTCGGGGAACCGGGACAGGAAGTAGGGCGCGCTGATGGGTTCAACGAAGTCCTGTGTGTTGCAGTGCACAAACCCCTTCTGCAGCTGTGTCAACTGTGTGCAAAGAACATACACAGCCAATCTATGAGCGTGTCGGGTGTGCAGACACGGACACAGAATGACTTCTCTATACCCGAGGATCCCGTCCTGCGACAGGTGCGCAACCTTCCAAGGCATGCCCGATGCGCGCCGCTTCTCTTCTGCCATCGCAAGATCTCTCTCGTAAGTTGCGGAGCTGGCGATTGTAACGGCATCTTTCTTGCGATGTCCGTTCTCTGCTTCTTCAAATTCGTCGTTGTTCTGCAGAGGCACTGCATCTTCTGGAGCCCACCAATGATGGAGACTGTGTACGTAGGCATTGCGCGTTGATCCCTTTTCGGCATGCTCCATCAACCAGTGAAATATATGCCCTGAGATCCGAGCACGCAAGAAGGGAATCCGGGCTGACTCATCCTTGCATCCCCAGAAGTGCCAGGGGATGTCTGCATACCGGAAATGCATGAGGTCTGCAAGGGAGACAAAGAGGTAGCGGAACAAGCCCTTGTAGGTGTGTCCTGTGACAGGCAAGCACGACCTTCCGGAACTGAGCACCTGTCCCATTCTGCGACACATTCAGTGCAAGGTTTGTACAGGTCTTGTCGAATATTTTTTTGTTGTCTCATCCAGTACCCTGATCAGCCGCATGGCGAGCCCCTTGCAGTCATGGAGTGCTGGGGTGACGTAGCGGGCATTGGGAAGCACACCTGCCAAGAGGGAGGGGTAGCCAGCCTCTTTTATCTCAGAGAGAGTCAGGTGCGGGTATCGATGCACCTGTTGATACCAGCGTTCTTCTGGGATGTCGCACAGTGAGCATCGGTGCCCTCGCCCCCCGCATCGCCTCATTGTTGCCCACTGCTGATCTATACTCCCGCTAGCGGGAGTTGGACTCCCCCTAGTTGAGACTCCCGAAAAGGGTTAAACCCGGTAGTGGTACCCTACCCCCGCTGGAGTCCACCGTGCAAGGCCGGATCAGCCCACGGGTGGGTTTGAGGAAGAAATCTGGGGGGGCAAATTTTGCTGCGACTTCCGGTTTCACCCGGCCGAACTCCAGCATCTATCCAGACCCACGGTGCCAAGCCGTTCGCCCGTGTCGCGATCATTCGCGGCTTCAGGCTGCCCCCGACGACACGTTTGTATCCTGCACCTTGCCATACTTCGCCTCCACCTTGTATATGACGGAGAGCGCCCTCCTTCCGCATCGTTGCGACTTCCCTGACAGCGAACTTATCCATGTCAGGGAAGACATGGCGATGATTGCGTTGGCCACCTGGGTGCTGTGCTTGTGGAGCTCCTTGCTCAACACCGTTGCTAGGAGCCTTCTAATGGATCCCAGTGTCAGCACACTGCCCCCTTTTTTAACAGGGAAGGCCGTGCAAAAATCATGCACAATGTTCGTCGCCTCCGCAGCCTCGGGACTCTCTGCGCTCTTCTTCTTCTTAATCGACTTTGCCGCCGGCTTCGCTGCCGGCTTCGTTGTCGTCTTCCCCATTTTTGTGAATCAGGTCTGCGAGCTGGGATGGGTGGAAACGTCCGTTTCGTTTGGTGTGGCTGTACTTCAGTGACGAGTGCCACATTGCATAGGTATCATGGGAAAAATGAGTGAAAATAGGTGAAAAGACTCCCGCTAGGGGGAGTCAGACTCCCGCTAGCGGGAGTATAGACTCCCGCTAGCGGGAGTTGGACTCCCCCTAGTTGAGACTCCCGAAAAGGGTTACCCTACCCCCGCTGGAGTCCACCGTGTAGAACCCTCATATCACACCCTCAATCAGCTGACGTTTTTTTGTGATTTTTTGTGAATGCCCTGTGAATTTTTGCGATTTTTTGAAATTTTTTGACTTCAGTCACCCGAGTGGGAGAGGGGGGGGGCTGGGGTTTCGGCCTGGATTTGTGGTCAGAGGCACCCCATGGCCAAAATGACCCCACCACGATCCGTACAGATCCCAAACGTTCAAAAGAACGGGGTTACGGACAATCCGTGAGGGGGGTCCCGCTGGGTGGGTGGGTGGGTGGGGTGGGGCGGCGAGCTGCTTCCTCGTCACCTTTTACCTGCAAAAGTGCCTGAACCAGACCCGTACTTCATGGGTGAAGCTTGGCACCTACACCACCAAAGTGACCCCACTACGATCCGCACGGATTCCGAAAAGTGCAATGGAAGGGGGAAACGACGAGCGAGCGGCGAACCTATCGCGGGTCCCCAGGTTGGGACAAGAGCCCACCACCCGCCCGCCCTCGCCCATGCCTGCCCACCGTCGGTCACCGTCGCCCACCCTCGTGCGCCCTCGCCCACGCTCGCCCAGCCTCGCCCAGAGGCGGCTTGTTTTAGGTCAAAAACCGTGAAGGAGGTCCGCTGGGTCGGGTGTGGGTGCTGCGGGCCAGCTGCCTCTCAGTCACCTCACCCACGACCAGCCCCCGAACCAGACCCAGGTTACATGGGTGAAGCTCGGCACCTCTACCACCAAAATGACCCCACTACGAGCTGTACAAATTCCAAACGTTCAAAATAACGGGTTTTTGGAACACCCGAAGAGGGGGTCCCGCTGGGTGGGGGGGTGGGCCGCTGCCTCCCAGTCACATTCTCTGAGGACCAGCCCTGAACCTGAACCAGACCCACATTTCCCCCCAGCCCCCAGCCCCCCCTCTTTGTGTCGCCTTGTGGTCAGCCGGGGTCGGTCAGCCAGTTTCGACCTCATGTGTTGGAACCCTGCCTAAACCCCTGCGGGGCCCGTACACCACCATTTTCACAAAGTTTCGACAAAAAATCGCAAAAAATCGCAAGTAATCACAAAAAATCGCAAAAAGTTGTCGTCAGCTGATTGAGGGTGTGATATGAGGGTTCTATCCAACAAGGATATCAAGGCGGCACTTTCAAAGTCCTGCCAAGGACAGCGCCACGTGGGTGTGTGCTTCTGATATATGTTATGTCATCATGTGAACCCTCCCCAGCGTGTGCCAACATCCCTGACACGCTCACGAAAAGCATGACACGGAGAAAACAGGTGCCGAAACAACCTGCCGAGCACACGGGTGGTGCCACGTTGATCCACGCAGCGATCTCCCATGACAGGAAGCCTTGTCGCCACGGCAGAGTCGCCGCAGACTGTGGGAGAGGTGTCGCCAGTCACCTTGAGGTTGCAGTGTGTCATCAGGCTAAGACCCGTGCCCTCTTCACCTCCCCTGTTAGGTTGCTCCCATATCGTTGCCTGCTTTGGGGCCTGAAGGACATAGGGGTCCAGCAGGCACTTGAGCATCGCAAGGCATGAGTGGCTGTTTCAAACTCCTGGTGCAAGCACCCGTCATGGTCTGGGGAAGCCCTCCCAGGTAGTTTAACGTCTTGCCCAGGACCGCAAAAAGTTGGGGATATTTTTTGCGTTTTTTTGTGATTTTCTGTTGGAGACGCTCCTTTCACAACAGAAGAGCAGAGCCTCAACCTCCCGTGTCCCCTGGTTCACCGGTTTCAGCGCCAAGCCTTCGGCCTGACGAGGATAGTATCATGTCCCCATCAGAACTTGCTTCCCCCCTTCCTCCCTCGCCTGCACCCTCTCTTGTTGTGGATGACTCGCCGGGCTTTCAGCCCGCCGACACTCGGCTTAGTCCCCCATCAGACACTGCGTCACCCCCACCACCCTCTCCATGTCAGGAGCCCCTAATGCCTCTAGACACGGCAACACCCTCTCTTCCGGACTGGCAGGCAGAAACGCCGTCTCACCAGGGGAGCGGTTTCAGCGTCAAGGGTCTCACCAGGGGACCGGTTTCAGCGTCAAGCCCTCGGCCTGACGAGGATACCGTAAACGGGTCGTGTTAAAAACGATAAAAACCCTAAACGAATAATTAAGAAACGATAAAATTAAGAAACGGCCTGATTTAAGAAACTTTTATCGTTTCTTAATTTTGTCATTTATGATTTGCACGGTTTTGTTTCACGCACTTGGGCAACCCACAAACCCGCAAACCCAGTTCACCCTGCAGGATTTAGGGGCGGGTACAGCAATGCCTGCTCAAAGCAAGCCGGTGCAGACCTCGTTAGGCCGCTGGCTCCGGAAGGAAACAGTCACAGCAATCGGTGTTTTGCGCGGACGCAGATCATAAACGAATAATTAAGAAACGATAAAATTAAGAAACGGGCCGATTTAAGAAACTTTTATCGTTTCTTAATTTTCACCGTTTACGGTAGTATCATGTCCCCATCAGAACTTGCTGCCCCCCTTCCTCTCTCGCCTGCACCCTCCCTTGTTGTGGATGACTCGCCGGGCTTTCAGCCCGCCGACACTCGGCTTAATCCCCCATCAGACACTGTGTCACCCCCACCACCCTCTCCATGTCAGGAGCCCCTAGTGCCTTTAGACTCTGCAACCCCCTCTCTTCCCGATTATCAGGCTGAAACGCCGTCTCACCAGGGGAGCGACACGCTCTCCCCCGAGTGCACGTCGCCGAGCCCTTGCGTAGGGCGTCGACTTCCTTTCTCCCCTTCCTCCCCTTCTGAGTCCTCGGTTCCCCGCGCGCAGAAACGTGTAGCGCACATGCGGGAGGCAGACGAATCTGCCCTGGAGCGATGCTCGTTTCATAACAACAGAGCAGGTTTTCCTTCCTCCCGCACGATCATCAGCACAGCTAGATCAGGCGTGCCTTCCCCTTTCCCACGGGCCTCACAGGCCTTGCGCTTCTTGGAGCGCAAGACACGTGCTGTCCGTCCTTCTCGTTCTCGTTTCCTCCGGAAGCAGGTGTTGCGTGCGGTTCCGAAGCGCACCCGCTGCATCCCCTCTCCCACCATCTTTCGTTCGGCGGCTATTCCGCGCTCTTTTCAACGCGTCGTCGCGAAGATTGCGCCTCAGTATCAGCAGGCGCAATCTCCGGCTTCCAGTGTGTGTGTGTCCCCCCTCCTTTACAGCGCAACGAGGAGGAGAGCGAAACCGTGTGGTGTCACGTAGAGCAAGAGTAGGATAGCGGGCCCGGTTCCTCACGGTATGGTCCTTCGGGACCAGGCTGCGATGCCAGCACGCTAACCCAAATTGCAATACGATTTTTTGTGGCGCTGTCCTTGGCAGGACTTTGAAAGTGCCGCCTTGATATCCTTGTTGGATAGAACCCTCATATCACACCCTCAATCAGCTGACGATTTTTTGTGATTTTTTGTGAATGCCCTGTGATTTTTTGCGATCTTTTCAAGTTTCACAGGGCCCGACAGCCCCAGGGGTGGAATTTTTCACAGGTTTCAGACAGTTTTCCACTCATCGACCTGCACAACTTCCCAACAACGAGCGTCCCTGGGTTCGTGCCCCACTACGAACCGCAATTGATCCAAAGAGTCCCAGAACGCGAAGGAGAAGGCCAGATGTTCGCTACCGTGGCCTCCGGCGGCTGGGGGGCTCCGCCCCCTAAACCCCTGTGCTGTGCACCTGTCGAGTGTGCATGTACCATTTGGTGTACCATGGCAAGTGGGAAACGGCACAACACCAGGAGTGCGACATGGTCGTGAGTGAAGACGGAGTACGTGCAGACTACCATCCCTGCACAACGAAGTCTGTACGACTTCCTCGTTGTCCACTCACACCGCACATTGCAAAGCGTATCGATCAGAACGAATGTTGTTGCGGATATACGCGTGCATTGCATGAGGCGCTCGCGCGCGAAGCGCGCCAGCAATTTTTTTAGCACCCCTTTTTCCGGATCAAAGCTCGCCATCACCCGCCCGTGCGGTCGAGCACCAGAAGAAGAAGCAGTCGGGCGGTGAAGACAAGAACGGCGACAGGCAAGGGAGGCAGCAGAAGGCGCACGGAGCCAATCCAGCACCGGAATTCGTGAGTGACCTGTCGTATTCACTTTGCATCGGCAATACCACGGCCAGCCAGGCGGAGCTTGTGGTGTTGGCGATTCGGAAACACCTGTACCCGAACATGCCCAGCGGACGCGCCCTCTTGCAGAAACACAGCAGCCACACGGATGCACTTCTGAAGGCGCTGAAAGATGCTCTCAAAGGTCGCACCGTGCCTATTGGCATCGACGGAACTACAGCAGCATCGATCCACACCTCGTACCTCGCTGTGACTGCATATGTTGGGCAACAACCGCTGCTGGTGTGCGTTGAGGTGTTCAGGCTGGGGTGAGCCCTGACGCAGTGATGCTTGAAGATGTGCTGCAGCGGCTCGACTGCGACTACTCGTTTACGATCGCGTCTGTCAACATGGACAGATGCGCGACAAACCAGCGCCTCATCAAGCTCACAGGGCGTCTGTCGGTGTGGTGTTTGGGGCATCACGCCAACAAATGTTGCAAAGACTTCTACACGAAGCGCTTCCCCCTCGCCATCCAGTTCGTGACCTTCTTCTCACAGGCGCCGCGCACCACCTCAGAAACGAGGTGGTCAGCGCTGTTTCACGTCGTTGAGCATGTGGCACCCCGGACCGACCTGCTTGCAAGCTTCTTGCACGAAGAGCTTGAGCGCGCCTACAAACCGCAAAGTGTCCGAGAGTTACATTTGATCGGAGGGGATGGGTGGGGGGACATGCTCTCGGAGACCCAGACGATGCACAGAGCCTCCTACAGTTCTTCCTCTGGATGAGCAACCCCCCCAGCGATCAGAAGTCCTGCTTTGTCGTGGGGGAAGTATGGAAGAGCATCCAACACGTCACCAACGAGGAACAACAACTTCTCAAAGAGCTGTGGGACACGTTTTCCTCAAGAGAGTTCTTTGAACTCATGGAGGTGATGGACCCGGAAGCAGTTGCCCAGGAGGTGATTACTGATGAAGTGCTGGAGGCGTCGGAAGAGAGGTGGCGGGACGTCTTGGGGCGTAACACCACTTAGCCGTGTCCCATCCTTGTGGTGTTGTCTCATGTGGCCACCTAGCCATCCCATTGCCTCCCTCAGAAGCCTGTAGTAATAGTGCGATATGGGCATATCGCATACGATATCAAGGCTGACTAAACACGATATAAATACGATATATTGCGATATATTGCGATATCGCCTTAAAAAATACGATACATATCGTATTTACGATATGATACGATATTACGATTCGTACGTCATCCGTGAGTTTACGGTATTGCGTTCGTCTTGCACAGGCGAGAAACGTGCTGCTGTGCCGCGTTGTACTGCTTTGACTCAATCTGCTCCCAGGATTTGCGCGTCGCGTGTCCCTTTTGGGGGCATGCTGAGAGAGAGCCCGAACGGGCCTCTCCGAAAAGTACGGGTCCTGTTGGCGTGAGTGTTTCCGGGTTCGCCGAAAAGCTCATATCATCACTGAAATATTCAGAGAATGATATTCCCATATTTTGACCTGGCAGGCGAGGTACATGATGAGCCTGGTAGGGCAGGACCAACCCCCACACCTCCTCTCTAAGGTGCCACCTACACAGAGCGACCCGTCGGTGGGTTGGTGGGCGGGTTGAAAGACACCCCAACCCACCCCCCCTGCGATGAAGGTCGTTGCTCTTGGCGATGTGGGGCTGCGCGAGACGGCAAAGGGGTGCTGCGAGGTGCCGTCCTTAGCGGACTATGCAGAGGACATCGTGAAGGTGGAGGGCGCGGATGCGCACTGCCTGGTGCTGCTGTCATCAGGGCAGGTCATCGTGTGGGGCAAGAGCGCCAACGGGCGGCTGGGCATCGAGGGTGAGCTGCCTGCAGTGGTGGACCGCCCGATGCTGATGGACATCGACAGCGTGGTGGATATTGCCTGTGCTGGCGAGCATTCCCTCGCCCTACTCGCCTCAGGGGCGGTGCTGAGCTGGGGGCGCAACAACAACGGCCAGCTGGGTCTGGGCTGCCTGCGCGACCAGCACACGCCCCAGAGCATACCCGCCCTCCCTCAGGTCAAAGGCATTGCCTGCGGCTCCCGACACTCCGCCTTCCTCGACGAGCGCGGGCATGTCTTTGTGTGCGGGAGAGGTCTCGAAGGGCAGCTTGGCTGCGGCAGCAACGTCAAGTTCCACACCTGCCCCCATATACTGAAGTCGCTGTCCTGCTATGAGGTGTGTCTATGAGCGGTGTGGGTGTGAGGGTTGGGTTGGTGTTGTCGGAGGGTTTCTCAAACTGCGAGGGCCCCCCTTGCTTGTTTGGTGTCAGACAGCCGCGTGTTGCTACCCCCGCCTCTACCCCTTCTCCCGCGCACCCACGCAGGTCGCCTCGGTGTCTGCCGGCAGCAACATGACTCTGTTTATGATGGCGAATGGATCCGTGTGGGTGTGCGGCGACAACACCTCCGGTGCGCTGGGTCTGGGCGACAAGCGCCGGCGCATGCTGCCTGAGCAGGTATGATGCACACAATGCTGCATATAAAACCATCTGAAGGCGGGTGGCCCTGGCCCGGACACCCGTACCGAACGCCCCACCACCCCACACCCTCACAGGTGCGGAGCCCCTGGCAGGAGGTGGAGGCGGCACAGCACATCAGCGAGAAGACACCACCCCGCTATGGCACTGCAGAGAGCTACATCTACTCCAGGCTTCACAAGCCGCTCCGCCCTGTCGAGCCCACCGCCGCCTTCACAAAGTCCAGCGTGGGGTGGGGCCACGTTGTGCTCCTCGACGGTATGCCACCCCGCCACTCCCGCGAGGGCGAGCGGGCTTGCGGGTTGACCACAGCAGACAGAACACTACCTCCCTGAGGGCCCACGGCGCCAGCCCCCTCCCACCCCACCACCACCACCACACCACAGCCTCCGGGCGCGTCTTCGCCTGCGGCAGCAACTCGCGTGGGGAGTGCGGGCAGGGCCTCAGCAGGCAGGCCGTGCACCGCGACCTATGCGAGGTTGCTGTGGAGCCCCCGCGTGACGAGGGGTGCGCCGCTCAGGCCGCACTACAGTTCCACGTGGGGGACCTCGTCGCGCACGGGGACCACCGGGGGCGCGTCATAGGGCTTGCGCGGGGCAGGGTCGGGGTGCGCCTGGAGCTGCCGAGCGGGGCGACACGCGATGTCGGCGCACTGCCCTGCACCCTCACAGTGCTGGAGAGGGCCGCCCCCGAGCCCCCCTCCGCCAGCCGCGTGTTCGTCGACGATGTGATCGCAGGGAGGAGCTTCAGCGCAGCGCTCAGCGGTGGCCTTCTCTACGTCTGGGGCAAGCTGCCCCTCCCAGGCAGCAGCGTCGAGCAGCCCCGCCTCCCCGACGGGCGTGCCGTGCCGCTCCACGCGGAGGCGATGCTCGGGGGGGCGCGCCCGACGCTCGTGCCTGCTTCCCGCTTCGCCGAGTCGGACTGCGACATCTCCGTCAAGGCTGCCTTCAGTGTGGGGCATGCTCTTCTCGCCGTCGTGGATGCCCCCAGCGATGGCGGTGCACCCCAGGGTGATGACGCCGCAGCGCCCTGCAGCTCCGACGAAGGGGCGTGAAGCGGGAGGCGGCGACGGCGGCGGGGGGGGGGGGGGTAGGGGGGGTCAAATGCCACCCTTTTACGTGGACAAACACGATTTTTCAAAAAACCGGCGCAGAGGCCCCAAAGCCCCCGTAAACCCTCCAAACCCCCCCAGATCGGTCCGGAAACCCATCGAACCCCACTTTTCCACCATTCCGGGCACCTCAGGTGCCCGAATTGGGGTACCTAAATTTTGTGCCACCGTTTGGTACCGTACAGTGCCACTGTGTGGGAGGTTGGAAAAGAAAATGCCCCAACACACCACATCTGAGGGTTGCAATGCATGTTGCTTGCCAACCACGTCATCCGGTGGGTGTCAGGCGCTATGTAGGTGGCATTAGCCAGGTCTTCGATGTGTTCTGGCTTGTATATATACCTCCGCAACGCATCACAATGAATCAGCAACCGTGGACCGAGTACAATACACTCTCTGTGGCTGGTGTGGGGGACAAAGGCAGTGCCTGTGCCGCAGGCAGGGAGGTACATATACAAGCCAGAACACATCGAAGACCTGGCTAATGCCACCTACATAGCGCCTGACACCCACCGGATGACGTGGTTGGCAAGCAACATGCATTGCAACCCTCAGATGTGGTGTGTTGGGGCATTTTCTTTTCCAACCTCCCACACAGTGGCACTGTACGGTACCAAACGGTGGCACAAAATTTAGGTACCCCAATTCGGGCACCTGAGGTGCCCGGAATGGTGGAAAAGTGGGGTTCGATGGGTTTCCGGACCGATCTGGGGGGGTTTGGAGGGTTTACGGGGGCTTTGGGGCCTCTGCGCCGGTTTTTTGAAAAATCGTGTTTGTCACCCCCATTTGACCCCCCCTAGGGGGGGGGGGGGGGGAGATCGGTCAGCACGTTGCTCTGCGGAGGCTGTGGGGCAGGGAGTGCTTCGATGCCGAAATCACAGGTTTGTTTTGTGTCTGTTGGCTTCTGTTGTGTATCTTATCACCCGTGTCCACCCCCTCCCGCTGAAGGCAGTTGTCTCCTCTGCGTATTTCCATGCGCGGGTGGGAGTGGAGGAGGGGAAGAATGAAAACGGGGCAAAACCACGCCGTCCGCTGCTGGACGGGACAGAGGGAGGAAGCACAGCCGAAGGTCCCCTCCGCCCCCCCTCCCCCCCCCTCCATCCGCCTACCCTCACCGTTCTTTTCTCCCCCGTAAAACTCTCCTGCGAAATCCACCCCTTTACAATCTGTGTTTTTTGAGTGGCTATATCCAGCAGCCCCCCGCCCCCCCTATCCTCGCAACCCACCCACCCCCCACACCCTTCCTTGCGATGGACGGTGGCGAGAGCACAGCTGAGCCCCCGCTACAATACGCGGCAGCCCTGGAGTACATCAAGTCTGAACACCCTGGCGTGTGGCTGCTGCTGTCGGGCTACGGCGGTGCCTTCAGGCAGGACTTCTTCGACGCATGGGCGTCGAAGCGCAGCCTCTCCGACCCTGCCGAAGCTGCGGTCTACCTGCGGGGCCAGGGCGAGGGCGGCGGGGGCCTGGAACACCGCCCCTCCACCATCCCGGCGGCAGGCGAGGGGCTGTTCGCCACACGCACCCTGCGGGAGGGCGAACTGGTATGGCCTGCAGTGCCGCAGTGCTGCTGCGGTGCGCACCCCGGCACCCACGCCACCCCGGCAGGTGTGCGTCTACCGCGGCAAGCGCCTCAGCCTCTCGGCAGTGAACCGGCTGGACCTGGCGGGCGGGGAGCGGGACTACGTGATGGGTGGCTTCGGCTTCCTCTGGCATGTGGATGCGCGGGAGTCGTCCGCAGTGGCGCGGTATATCAACGACAGCTTCAGCCCCGGCGCGCACAACGTCAGGTTTGTGAAGATCAAAGAGGACTTTGCGGCAAAGGTGATCCCTCTGCGCGACATCGCACCGGGCGAGGAACTGTTCGTGCAGTACGGCGAACCCTTCTGGAAGCCACGTGGCATCCTGCACCCCTACGGGGAGGCAGGCGGGTGTGCTGGGGCGGAGGCACCACCAGCCCCCGAACAGGAGGCTGCCTGAAGGGCGTGGTGGTGGCCTATGTTGTGGTTGTCGCTGTCTGGGCCAGTCGTCCGCTGTGGTTGTGCCCCCTTAGAATTCGGGTCGGTTGGGAGCGTAAGCCTGCGTGTGGTGCTGTCCGCCTCCGTGGGTGGGAGGCTAACAAACGAAGGACACTGCACACCACCCCACCCACCCACCCACCCACCCCCCCTGGAACACCCCTCAACAATAATACGACCTGTGCATGCAGGTGGTCGAAGGGTTTCCACCTTCCACCCATTCCCTTCATCTTGCAGGCTGCACACCCTGCTGTGCCACACAACCCCAGGCTCTATTGACGCAGCCTTGGTTGGTATCGACAATGAGCGTGCCGCAGCCACAGCAACGGCAGTGCGACGTGAGCGGTGCGTAGCAAACACGCCTGCCACCCCCCTACACCCCCCCTCCCCCCCGCCCCCCTCCGTGCTGACGTCCCGCAGTCACGATGGAGGGCGGCGGGTTTGACTATTTGAATGCGGCGGGGAAGCCATCCATCAGCGAGAAGTGCCGGGCCCACGGGGCACGCAAGGTGTGCTTCAGCTGCGACGGGTTCGTCCTCCGCCTGGACAGGGCGAGCAGAGACCGCGATGCCGAGTTCGCGCCTGGCGGGCTGGTCGTGACGGACGCGCCATGCATTCACATCGTCGACGGCAGCGACAGCGTGGTGCAGAGCCTTGATCAGCCCGACATCCGCACCGAGGTGGAGGGGACGGAGGGGCTGATGCACTTCACCGCCGCGCAGGGTGTCGGGTGGGACATCCTCGTCGAGGTGCCGTCCAACAGGCGCAGCCCGCTGGTGGCGGCGCTGCAGGACACCTTCCCGCAGTGCCTGCTGCCGCCCCTCGACATCACACAGCTGGTCTCCCTGCACTATGCGTGGATCTCGCAGGACCTGAAGCAGCGCCTCGGCCTCCTCGTGAAGGGGTCGCAGAAGGAGGTGAGGGGGAGGTGGCGTGACGAGCACACCTCGTCGCATTCCCGCAAGAAGTCGGAGCTGGAGGCGCTGCGGTCGCGCTCGCGCTCGCGGGAGAAGCGGCAGCAGGAGAAGCAGCAGCAGGCGGGTGCACGGCAGGAGGCGCAGCAGGAGGAGGAGCAGCTGCGGGTGGCGCGGGAGCGGGAGGCGGAGGAGCGCCTGCAGGCGCAGCAGCAGCGCATCCAGGAGGAGCAGGTGCGCAAGGAGCTCGAGGCGCAGGCGAAGGCGGCTGCCATGAAGCGCACGAAGGAGGAGGAGGCGGAGGTGGCACGCCTCAAGAAGGAGGCTGCCGAGGCGAAGCACCTGCAGCAGATGCGCGAGATGAGGGAGCTCGAGGCGGAGCAGCTCGAGCAGCAGAGGCAGCGCCTGCACGAGCAGGACAAGCAGGCCCATCAGGAGCGCCAGGTATGGGGTTGGTGGTGCCCCGGGGGGTTTTTCACGGCAGGGCCCTGCCTTTGTTGGCAGAAGTGACCCGCATCCCCCCCTGTCCTCTCAACCCACCTGCCCTCCTGGAAGGCCCACTCCCCCACTCCCACACCCACATACAACGCAGGACCGCGAACGCGAGATCCACGATAAGAAGGAGCGTCTGCTGGCGGAGCGGCTGGAGGCGGAGGAGGCACACCGGCGGGAGCTGAGCGAGCTGAAGGCGCAACGTGCTGAGGAGGAGCGCCGGCAGCGGGAGGACACGGAGCGTCGTTACGAGCAGAGCCAGCTGCACCGCACGGAGCGGCAGGCGCTGTCGCGTCAGGAGGAGCGCGAGCGCATCGAGATCCTCCGCGACGAGGCGGAGTCGGTGGACCTGCTCCGCGACATCTTCCACGAGGTCTCCTCCATCAACACCATCGCCACGGCCCTCGCGGCATGCGTCAAGACGGAGGCTGTGGAGCGCACTGCCGTCGAACAGCGCTGCGCGGAAGACCTGGGCGACATCCAGTGGCAGCACGACAGGCAGTACGCCCATGTCTGCGAGGTGGGGCGCCGCCGCCTGATGGAAGAGGAGGAGCGCCTGCGGCGCCTGCTGGGCGCCAAGGAGGAGGCAGCCCTGGCGGCGGTGCTGAGCCTCTACCTCGATGCGCAGGAGGAGGCCTTCTCGCCCCTGGTGGCGGACCCGCTCGACTCCTCCGACGAGGAAGACGATGCGGTGACGCCGGCGCGTGACACTCCCTTGGGGTCAGCACCGCCGACAGTGCCTCGCGCGCGGGTGTCTGACGCGGTGACTGTGGTGGAGTATGACGACGGGAGCCCGCACCGTGCGACGCAGACGCCGTCGTATGCCTATGTGGAGGGGAGGGGCGAGGAGGAGGACACGCAGGTGGCGCATGAGCTGGCGAAGCTGCGGAAGGAGATCCACCACGAGAGGGAGCTGCGGGATCGGACGGAGGAGCGTATGGCGGAGCACGACCGTGTGGCGAAGCATAAGGCCCGGCAGCTGGAGGAGCGGGAGAGGCGGTTGCTGGAGCAGCTGGCGCAGGATCATGCGAAGCGGCTGGATGAGGTGAGGACTGTGCTGCAGCCGCGCGTGGAGAAGGCTGAGAGCTTCGAGGAGGCTGATCGTCTGCTGCGCGCGATGCACGAGAGGGAGGAGGAGTGGGCCCGGCGTGAGAAGGAGTGGCACGTGCAGCAGGCGGATCTGGAGCGTGATTCGGGGCGTCTGCGTGACGAGTTGGCGCGTGTGTCGGAGCTGCACTGGCTGTGTGAGAATGACAAGGCGGAGCTGCGCGGGCGGTGCGAGGCGAATGAGGTGGAGATGGCGTCGATGCGCACGACAATCGACAGGGCGGACGACAGGCTGCGGCACATCCTCTTAGAGGAGCAGGAGCTTCTGTGCAAGGTGGAGGACCAGTGGAAGGCAAAACTTGCAGAGGCTGAGGCCGCCTTGCTCGACACCGATAACCGCTTGAAGCGGCGCCTTGACGAGCGTGAGCGACATTGGCTGCAGCAGGAGAAGGTTGTGCGCACGCGGTGCGAGCGTGCGGAGAAGGAAAAGCTGACCCTGCTGGAGCGTGTCGAGGCACTGCAGCACCGCACCGATGCTGCGGATCGTGAGAGGAAGAAGCTTCGTGAGGAGCTGGGGGCTGAGTCGCAGCTGGCGTCACACCGCAGCACCATGGAGGTGCGCGCTGCACGCGACCAGCTTGAAAAAGAACGACGACGACGTGTGGAGGCGGAGGAGGCGCTGGCTGCCGCCAACCACGAGCAGATGCGCCTCCAGAGCATGCTGGAGGACGCGCGCCTCCGCAGCACGCAGCAGCTGCGCGACTCGCAGCTCGTCGCGGCACACCACGAGTCGGAGCTGTCGCGTGTCAGCCGCATGGTGCCCAGCCAGCCCACCAACTTCTCCGTCATCACTGCGCTGGAGGCAGCCGCGCGCTACGGCATCATGTCGCAGTTCCAAGAGAGCTTCACGGAGCTGATGCACCTCTTCCACTTCCGGCGCAGGCCGCACCGGCAGCAGCAGGCGAATGGGCTCGAGGCACACAACGCCATGCTGCGCGAGCTGCTGTCGCTGGAGGAGGCAAAGGTCAACGAGCTGGAGCGCACTGTGCGGGAGCTCCGCAGGCAGCGCGACGACCTGTCACGCGGGAGCGTGGGTTTCAACGACGCAGTGGTGCAGCTGGTGCTGCGCGAGGGTGACGAGCGCCTGCAGCTGGAGGCCGCATGCCGTGACGAGCTTGTCGACCGCCTCACGGCGAAGCGCCGCACGCGGCAGCCACGCGCGCCCCCCCAGCCGCCACCGCCGCTCCCCGACCCACCCGCCTTCGAATGCAGCGGATGGCTGCTCGCCTGCCTCGAAGGCCGTGCGTACACAGGCATGCAGCAGGGCGCCTGGAAGCAGCTCTACATGTGGGTGGAGCATGACGAGGGCCTGCTGTGCTACTCCCCAACCGACCCCCGCCACGGCGACCGCGCCCCTGTCAACAGCTTGGACCTGTCGTCCGTTGTGGCCGTCGAGATCGAGATGTTTGTCGACATGGAACGCCCTCCGCCTGTGGGGCGCTACCAGCAGCTCGGCTTCTACCTCGAGATGAACGGGGGTGCCAAACACCGCTTCTGCGCCTCGACGGTACCCGAGCGGACCCAGTGGCTGGACCACCTGCGGCGCACAGTGCTGGGGCACTCTAATGTGTGGTCTTCGCAGTGGGACCCAAAGCCCTACTCAGCACCACCAACGCCCCCTCGGCGGCACCGCCCACAGGACAGCCGCAGCAGGAGCAGGTCACGGAACCGCGTCGGATTCCTCGAGCACCTGTCGTACCTCGGCATGTGAGGTACTTGGTTGAGAGAAGGCGGCGCCACACTTATGGCGTTATACTGTCGTAAACCACTGGGGGGGCCTTGCTCTCAGAAATGCAGAATAGTGAGAAATGGTGGGCTGTCTCGCAACACTGGCTGTAAAGTGACGAGTTTGACTCTGAGCTAAGGCCCCCACTATGTGTCAACTTGCCACGGGGCGGGGGGGAACGGGGCGACCCTCGTCCCATCCACCACCCCTGGGGTGGGGGGATGGGTGGGCGGGTGGTGACAGGGGCGAGCCTCCTCGTCCACTGCAGCTCTGTTAGATAGGGGATTCGAAGAGCATCTCGTAGTATTTTACGTCAGCACTGCCTATTTTCTCCCTCGCAGCAGGGCGGTGTTTTGGTAGATAGTATCCTCCCGTCGCGTTGTCCGATATTGAAATAATGCAGAAAGGAAAAATCATTATTGTAGACTTTGAAATACCTCGCCCCCCGCCCCCCCCCCCCCCCAAGAACAATGGTTTGACAGAAGGGTGAAATCGCGAGTTCGCCTCCAACTTCTCATCCCCCGCGTGATTGACGAGAGGTGTTGTGTGGGAGGAGGAACATCTTGATCAAAAGATACAGCGCGGCGTGGCGAGCGATCCACACCCCCCCTTCCCCCCTTCCCCCCTCCCCCTCCGCTGTAAAAAAAGAGTACCGAAACAGGATTTTCCCACCCCCCCCCCCCCCCCCCCCGGAGATCCTTAGAAGAGAGAGGGCTGGAAGAACAATGCAGGGTGTTAAACAGGATTTCCCCACCCCCTCTCCCCTCTCCCTAGCCCCCGTCGCCGACCCTCGATTTCTGTGCCCACCCTCTGTGTACTGTAGGTCTGTTTGGTGGGTGGGTGGGGGTGGGGTACGATTTGAAGCACACACAGCCTTCGGCGGCCGGAAAATACACAGCCTCTGCTACACACATTCCACCCCACAGGGAAAAGGTGTGGGTGCTTTGTGGGGGCAGGGGATACCCTGCCAGACCCATAGCCCCCCCCTCCCCGCCTGTACACAGCAAACCCTTCACGCACCCCCCCCCCTCTCACTCTCGCTGTCTCCTCACATTCCTTTGTTTTGCCAGGCGTGCCGCGCCGTCTGACACCGCCAATGCGCCCCCTGTCCCCAACGGTGCGCAAGAAAGTGTGGAGTGCTGGGGACAGCAGCAGCGAGGCTGCCTGCGTGGACACACCGCAGGTGCGCAGAGAGCGAGACTGCAGCCAGCGAGATGCAGGTGCTGCGTCCTCTGCGCAGTGGAGGGTGGACCTGCGGGAGGATATCTACGTGCTGCATGAGGTGGCGCTCCTTGCTGCTCAGGGGGGTACCGCAAGCAGCGTGATGCCGATGTCGCGGGCACAGCTGGTGCGATACCTTGGGGTGCAAGACGAGGCGCTGTGCGACGACCCCGTGGTGCTGCGCCTGCAGTACACCGAGACGCTCCTCAGCAGCATGTCGCTCGCCATGAAGTGCCACCTGGAGGCGGCAAATGGGCCCGTTGCCGACATGTCGCCCGCGCACACGCTGCGCTGCCTGCTCTCCCACTCCACGGCTGCGGCGCCCAAGCCCAGTGGTGCCCCGCCAGCCTCGCAGGCCTCCAGGCAGCTGCAGGACAGGGTGTCCACGGTATGCGGGGTGGTTGCCCTGCTTGTGTGGAGGTGAGGGTGAGCCCCTCTGTAATTATGAGTGCCATTTTTGGCTAGCACACAGTTAGAAAAGGAGCTTCGAGATGAAAACCTTTAGGTCAAACCTGTTTTTTTGGAGTATTGGAGGTGCAGGCTAAGAGCGGTTGCTGCTGAATGGTGAAGTGTCTTTTCTTGCCACCACAACCCCACCACAGCTCGAGCGGATCAACACCGAACAGAAGCTCAGCCTCCACGAGAACATGGAGCGCATGCGGGGCCTGGAGCAGGGGCGGCAGCAGCTGGAGGACCAGATTGCGTCGCTATCATTCGCACTCGCGGAGGAGTCGCAGAAGGTGCACCAGCTGAAGACCTGCCTCAGAGGCCAAGCAAAGGACCCCAAAGGCAGCGGCGCGTGCGACGACGCCCCCCCGCGATCAGGCCTGCACAGACTCTTCTCGGGGCCCCAGCGCACAGCGAGCCTGTCCAATGCACCGCCGCAGGAGGACACGCCCGCAGAGGTGACGCTCGACGAGGTGCTGTGCCGTCTGGAGGCGACCCACCCTGGCCTTGCAGAGGTTGACAAGCAGCAGGTGGCCCGCAGCGTGCTGGCCGATGTGACGCAGTGCCTGCAGAACACTGCACGGGGGCACGACTCTGTGGTGTCCACCTTCGACACACGTGTTAAGCGAATGCGCAGCGTTATTCAGAGCGGCGTCGAGCTGGCGAAGGAGACGCAGCAGAAGACAGGGCAGCTGACGGAGCGGTGCCGGAAGCTGGAGCGCGATGCGGATGAGAAGGCCAAGCGCATCGCCGTGCTGGAGGGGCATCTCGACAACGTGGAGGGGGGCCGCCAGGCGACGGAGGGCACCGTTGCGCGGCTGCAGCGCATGCTCGATGCGGCTGATGAGCGCAGCGACAGCTTCGACTCTTTCATTGGCGATGAGTTGAAGTCGCTCCGCGACGCCTTCTCCATTAAGCTGGCCCTTGCGAACGATGAGATTGATCTCATGCAGAAGCGCCACCAGCAGCAGCTCCACGACCTGCAGGCTGCATCCGAACGTGAGAAGGGTGCACTGCGGCAGACAATACACACACTGCAGGGTCGTCTACATTCATCTGTCTGACCGAGTCTCGATTGCCATGCGTGCGGCGTGCAGCTGTGGGTGTGTGTCCTTTTCCAAGGCCCACCACCCGGGTGACCCCCATTCCAGCGGGGTCCCACGCCGTTTCGGCCTGCTGCAATGCTCCTTTGCCGTGCGTCCGGCTGTGGCGCATATTTTTGTTGCGGATTTTCTCAGTCTGTTCAGTCTTCTGTGCATCGCACGGGTGTGGGGAGGGGGAAAACATCAGAGAGGGGCAGGCATGGCAAAATGCCGACCTGTGTCTGATTCCTGTTCCTCCTGGGTGGATCCGGCGCCCTCGCTCTGGGATGCAGAAGCATGCAGCGCGATGAACCCAGTCCTTTATGCTTCCAGTCGCAGTGCAGTAATCGAGGATAAGCGATGGGTAGCCCACTGCCCAACGGACCCTTCGTTTGCCGCCACAGGGCTCCTGTCAAGTGTCAAGGAGATATCGAAACGCTTTGGGCAACGAAAGGCAGCCTCCACAGCAAAAGGCTGTGCGAGGCGATTTTTTTTGTTGTGTGTGATGCTGCCCCACCACCACTGTTCCCACCCAATCACGTTACCCACATGCAGGAGGTGTCAGCTGACTGTTTGCCTCTGGTCTGAGTGCCGGGGCTGCTTGGGGCAGCTTGTCCTGTGAGCGGACTTTCCGATACACAACCCTGAGATGGCGGCCATGGCGTCCACCATCCCCATGACGCACACCAGCCCTGATAATGTTCAGCGGCGCACCGACAACCGCTGTGAGTTTGCGAGACCCGTATGCGATGCCTTTATATTCGCTTTCTTAACCACAATAGAACGGAGATAAATTCGACGAGACGATGGCAACAAAATAGCAGCCAAGTCAGCCGGACAGTGTCGTAAATGGGGGGGTGGGGGTGCGGTGTTGATAATTGATATTGATGCATGTCGCACATTTTGACCAGAGCAAACCTGCCGCCCCCCCCCCCCCCCCTCACTCACACAGGCAAAAGATTCCGAAGGGATGTCTTTCGTGAAGCACTACAGCCAGTGCGAATCGACCTGCAGTTCCGATGATCAGTTTCAGAAATGTCGTGACCTCTGCGTTGCGGGCTACTACGAGAAGCGGGGTCTTACGGTGCCTGACGCCCTTACCTTCTACCACAACCCCGACCACATCCTGGTGAATCCGTATGAGACGATGATGAGGCCCATGGGCGTGGCGGGACCGTGGTAGTGTCGCTCCGGCCCCTGTGTGTGCGACGCGTGTGCGACGCACCATCGTTCTGTTGTCTTTTCAACGAGGACGACAAGGCAGCGGCACCCGGAAGAACCTGCTCTCAGGTTGGGGGTAGCGGTTTGGCCCGCCGCCCTCCAGGCTTCAACACTCGAAGACACGCACACACACGCGCCCCTGTGGAAATGAGGTTCTCTGCCCGTCTTTATGTTGATGGCGCCGCGGGCATGGGAGTCATCATCTGGCACCTTGTCAGTGTTTTTATGACAGGGTTTTTTCTATTCCGTTCCGTCGTGTCTGTGGGGGCATTGGGGAGGATATGTATTCGTGACTCGGTGCTCTGTGATCGGGGTGGGTGGGTGGGTTGGGGGCGGGAGGGCGGGGGGCGTCTTATAGTAGGTACGCCGGGTTGGAGGAAAAAATACTACCGATTCGAAACCAGTAAACCAGCAAAATCCGAGTTATTCCGGGCCTGCAGGCAGAGTGTTTCCCCTTGCGCCAAGATCACCCGTTCAGACACTCATCCGTTGACTCACGCCTGCAAAAGCATAGAATGCTCCTGGACCCAGGAAGGCGTGCGTGTCTTGCGGGATGGCGAGGGTGCAACGAAACAGACGTGACGGGCCTTGCCGCCACCTTTTTGTACGATCGCCATATCTTGTTGGGACGTGCCAAAAATGCAGCACGACCGAACACACGTCGATACCGCATGTGATGTGTGAGCTAGATTTGCTACGGCACGTTGGAAACAATCCAAACCAACAACTACAAAAAAATGGTCGCTCACGCCGAGTCTGGTGGTCGTTGAGACCTTCCTGCCGGTGTGACGTGCATGTCAGGGATGGCCAACTTTTGCCCGCCAGGTGTCTGGCCCGGGCCACCGAGCCATAAGGAAAACATACTTGAGGCACAGCAGCGCAGCAGGTGAGGCGCTCTGGGTGGGTGGGGGATGCGGAATGAAAATACATCGGCTCGCGCAGCTCCCCCCCCCCGCCCCCCCCGCCCCACCCCCACCCAATACACACGCTCCCATTGTACATTGATCTGCCTTGTACAACATATCTGGTGTGGTGACTACAAAAAGGACGAACATTGCAAGAAGGTGCTGGGAGATATATTTTTCCATTCACCCTCGACGATCAAACCCCCCCCGCCCCGCCCCGCCCCACCCCCACCCAATACACACGCTAACATACGCAGACCCGAGTGAGGAGAGATCCACCTTGCGTGCTTGCTTCCACTTTTCCACTTTTTCTACTCTGACTCCCCCCCTCCCCTCCCCAGTATCCACAACCAACCCACACGCAACAGCAGGCTATGCAGGCCGGTGGGTGCCTGTCCCTTCAGAGAGCACCCGCCCACCGACCCTCTTCCCGACCTCCCCCTCAGGAGGCCTGCCTGTGCAACATATAAATCCGCATCCCTGCCTGGGTGCCAGGGAGGGGGACGGGGGGACGGGGGGGGTGTCGTTGTGTTCTGACACCCTGCACCACCCGACCCCCCCCCCCTCCTCCTCCTCGGCTGGGGAAGGGAGAAACGAATTTCATACACAAAACCCCCTCCCCTCCCCTACACTTCCTTTTCTTCCTCCCCACAAAACCCGACCCCCCCCCCCCCTCTCACCCCCTCCCACGCCTTGACCCCTGGGGGGGCCCTCTAGCTGATCATCCACAGCTGGTCCGCCTTCCCCTTTGGTAGGGTATCTCAAACCCACCCACCCCCTTCCTTCCCCTCCCGGGGGGAGTGGGGGGAGGGGGTGCTTAGCTGCTTTTGAGGGATGGCGAGCGTTCTCAAGAACACCTGGGGGTCGATCGGGGATTATGTGAGCAAGAAGCGGAATTCCATCATGTCGCCGACAAATTCGTCGGCGGGGAGCGCCCCGCCGGGGGCGGGGGCGCCCTCTGTGGGGGAGACGGGGAAGCGCCGAGATGGAGGCCCGCTTAGGTTCTGTGGGAGCGGTGCAGGGAGCACAATGGGCACAATGAGCATGTGCGGATCTGTCGAGTTTGAAGACGAGGCAGCTCTTTCCGGCTCTGCAGAGCAGCGCAGCATGCTGGAGCAATACTTGGCTGGGCAGGACATACAAAAGGGCGAGGATAACGACAGCGGGCTCAGAAAGCTCTGCTGGAAGGGCATCCCTGCGAAACACCGGGCAGAGTGTTGGAAGCTGCTTACAGGGTACCTCCCAACCTCGAAGGAGCGCCGTGCGCAGGACCTCCAGAGGAAGCGCCAGGAGTACCACGACAACGTTGCGCAGAGGCTTGCCTGTGAGGGTGGGTCGCCCACTGCATCCAACACCTCGGCTGAGTTTGAGGCGCATCTCAAGGTGATCAGGAAAGACGTGCCCCGCACCGCGCCCTCGCTTCCCTTCTTCCAGCACCCGCTCATCCAGGGGTGTTACGAGCGTGTCCTGTCGGTGTGGGCGCTGCGGCACCCGACCCCTGGTTATGTGCAGGGGATGAACGATCTCGTCACGCCCTTCCTCTTCGTCTTCCTCAGCAACACGATCGACAGGGGGCATATGGTGAGCACGGTGGAGGAGATCGCCGAGGAGGGGATAGCTATCCTGCAGAAATGCCCCGAGGCTCTGGAGAACACCGAGGCTGACGTGTATTGGTGTCTCAACAGGATGCTGGATTCCATACAAGATAACTACACAGATCACCAGCCAGGGATACAGACAAAGATGCTCAAGCTGGAGCGCCTCCTCACGCAGGTGGTGCCCGACCTCGCAGCCCACTTCCAGGAGCAGGAGGTTTCTGCCCTGCAGTACGCCTTCCGCTATATCAACTGCCTCTTCGTCCGCGAGTTCCCGCTCCCCATGCTGGTGCGCCTCTGGGATACCTTCCTCAGCGAAGGCGATGACTTCCCAGACCTTCAAGTGTATGCACTGATGCCCTCTGCTGTGGATGCCTTTAGCTGGGGAGAGCAACCGAGGGAGGGGGATGAGGAGGCGGTGGGGTGGGGCACACCGTTGTGTCTTGTCTTCCCCCCCCCTCCCAACACCCTTGCCTTTTCCTCCCCATGCAGGTATATGTGTTTGGCGCTGCTCGAGAGCTGGTCCCCCACCCTCGTGAGGCTTGAGTTTACCGAACTCATCGGGTATGCACGGCAGCAGAATAGAAATGTGCCGGAGGGGCGGGCGGGGACTCTGTGCGCGTTTATCCCTTCCTTCCGCCACCTCCAACACCCAAACTTGCAGGTTCCTGCAGTCTCCCCCAACGGGCTGCATGACTGCGACGGATGTCGACATGCTGATATCGCGGGCCTTCCAGCTTCAGCTCCGCTGGAACAACGCGCATCAGACACAGGCACACGGGTGACCCCCCGTCTCCGAATAGTCCTGAATCATCCACTGAGCTGCACACACCGCCCCCCCCCCCCTCTGGGGCTGGTTTCTCCCGTATTCTTCCCTCAACTGGGGGGGGGCAAGAGGAGGCTGTCAGCTGAGATAGTTTTTGAGTGGCGGCAAATCAGTTCACATCCCCGAGTGACTTGGGTGGGGGGTGCGAAATGATAGCATCAGGGGAAAGAATGGGGCTGATCAGTGCTCTCTCCGAAACGGTGTTTTACCCTGTATGATACAGCGGCAGTGACAACATCCCCTGTGACACTGCACGGCGTCAGTCCCCTCCCCCCCCCCCCGTGCGGTGCGCAAAATACACGGCGGCAGATATCTCTTCATCGCAGTGGTGCGATGGGGGTGTCTATTTGTTTTTGTTCCAAATACCCCGTCACCCCCGCCACCCCACCCCGCCCCCGCGTGCCTCTCCGGTTCGTTGTGTATTACTCTCTGTCCCGCCTCTCACCCAGCATGCCTGATTGCACCCTCCCTCCCGCCCCCACCTACGCACCTCTTTTTTCAAAGTCTCAACTGGGTGCAGCGGGGTGGGGTGGTGCAGGGAGGACAGGGTAGGCGAAAACCCGCGTCGCCATCGGGGTGTGCTCAGCAGGTGCGTTGCCTAGGCCCTCGCTGGAGATGCATGCGTAGGGGGGGGGGGGTGGTCGGTGTGTGACTAGGGAGAAGGGGGGCGGGGTAGCGGTTGACGTGTGCCAGTCTTAGCTCTTTTGGGTTGACCTACCCGCCTCCATCCCCACCTCCGACACCTGCGTTTAGGATGGAGGGGGTGGGGGGGGGGGCGGGGGGGCGGAGGAAAGCGTTCCTGCAAACGGCATTGCCGATTGTCGTGGAACAATCCGCTTCTTCACGTGGTTGCCCCCCCTCCCCTCCCCCCACTATTTAGCGTGCCGCTTGCCGTATCTCTGTTATCTCTTTGCGAAATAAAACGCGGTTGGGGGTGGTGTAGGTGTGACACAGTGTGTGTGTGTGCTCGTCTTTTTCTTGCATTCCTGCATGACTTGCCTTTCGGCGACTGCATACGGCTCGAATCCGAAGGCATGTATGTCCCTTTGGAAAGGCAAGATGTGTGGCATCGGCGTTGCTCTAACTATGTGGCCCGCTCCACCTCCAAGGCAATAGGGTTAGCAGGGCTGTCGCTCTGCGAGGGACAACGGGGGTTTGTGTACAGTGTAGCGGCAGCAGCAGGGTTTTGCCCGTTTAGCCGACCTACACCACACAATGGTTGACGTGTGTGGCAGTGGAGTTCACACCAAGAGCAGCTGCTCGGTGTGATTGACACTAATATAAAAGTGACACGTGTGTGTGTGAACCTCTGTGCAGGCCGGTGTGAGTTGAGGTTCCAGCAGCTCCGCTTCTGCAATGCTACAATAAAGGTTTGGCAATTTCTGCGCGCCTCCCATTGGTCTCAGTCATGATGCCATGTGGGCAGGGTTTGCTCAGAAGAAAGGCATCTAAAATCCACAGTACTTTCGTTCAGTGTTTCGTGAGCTGCGTGTAGTCCTGTGCCACCCAACAGGAACCGCACACGGCACTGCTTTTTTTTTTGGTCTCGCGAGGCGAACGAAAAAAAATTGAACCATTTTACGACTTGACGCAATCCGTGGCTTTCATTATCTTCCGGGGAGGGGTCTTTTCCTTCCGCCTCGAGCAGCTGTTCCTTGGGTCTCCACTCGGCGAGGCGTAGCTAACATGAATGGACAGGTTTCTTTTAGCCGGCTCTTTTGTCCACAAAACAAACAGCCCTTTTCCGTTTCGCTTGGATATACTTTGCAGGACACCGATTGGGAATCTCCAATTAAACCTCGGACATGTCTCCGAAGCCCGAAAAGCTTACCCGTGTAGATGTGCTGCAGGGCCCTACTCGGCCCCCGTAGGCGAGGAGGCGATGGGGTGGTTGGGAGGGAGGGGGGTGGGGTGGGGGTGTTGCGTGGGAGGGGTCAGTTCCAATAAGCCAGAGGGTGCCAACCCGCCCAGCCCTAGTGTCCCTCTGTGTGCACTGGCCGGTGCATGCCGCAGCGGATTATGCTTCAAAAAAAACGCGGTGAACAGCTTCCCCCACCCCCGTCCCCACCCCTTCCCCCTCCCCCACTATGCTGATGTGCTGGTTGTCAGGCAGCAGAGTCGGGTGAATGGGGGCCTAATACTCGTCAAGCCGGCCTCGGGCACGACGTCCCCGTATGGAGTGGGAAGGGGTGGCAGGGCAGTCACGTCAGCCGCGTCAGAGCTGTGGGGGCAGCCTTGGGGAAGCACGATCATCGCTTCTGACCGACGTGCACAGTACTGAGAGGTCCCGCGCCGCCCCATACGCCGCCTCTTCTTCGTCGAGGGAATGTGTGCGGTGACCAATCACTCAACACAGGGAACAACCTCCCCTCTCCAGCCTCACGACCTTGTCACGAAAGAACAGGGAAAGTGTGACTGTCACTGCTTGTTGAGTGACATCAACCCCATCCCACTCACGCCGGTTGCACAAACAAACACATTACTTACATTACTCGTATTTCGTACTTCTCACGAAACGATTATAGTAGTCCGGGTGTCGTTTTCTCCCTGCTTTTTTTACGGCTGGCCCATATTTTCCCCGGCGCGCGAAGCGCGCCGGGATGCACGCACTCACACTCCGTGCAACTATATTGCAGCCCCACGCCCCCCCGGCAACATACACTGTCCTGACAGAACGCACCTAGCTCACACAATACCACGTACCTGCTCGCTCTCACCCACACGCCACACAGCAGGCACATCCGACACGATGAAAGACTACGTCTATTTAGCAGCCGCGACAGCGGCAGCACTGTCTGCCTTGGTTGTGTTCCTGACTGTGATGCTCATCGCTTTGGTTGCCTCCATCCCCGTGCTGACGTTCGGGCTGTGGGTGACTGTGCCCCTGACGCTGATGTACTGCATCTTCTTCCTGTCGCACGAGTCTCGCTTTTCTTTCGCGAAGCGTGTCTGGAACACGCTGCAGAACGCAAAGTTTGCCTTCGGGCATGCCGTGGTGCAGACGCTGCACAGCACCCTGACCTACGTGCTGCACACCCTCCACGGCGATGAGGCTCACGAGATCTCCCCCGACCTGCGTGCGCTGGAGATTATCGTGCGCATGACACGCGACCCGCGCCCTCTCACCGTCGAGCGCTTCCGCACTGTGTGCGACGGCTACCACTTCCTCTTCTGGTACAACAAGGCGGTGCACCGCGACACGAAGCACCTGCCTGCAGAGGAGCCGAAGCGGGAGGTGACGTGCCACTTCATGAGGACTGCAATCGAGCCGGATGCACGCCCTTCGATCATGCTGTACCTGCATGGGGGTGGGTTCATCGCAGGCACGGCTGGGGCGTACCGTGGCATGATCTCGCCTGTTGCCAAGCGGATCAACTGCAACGTCTTCGCTGTGGAGTACCGCAAGATGCCCGAGCACCCCCTGCCGGCTGCGGTCGATGACGCGCTGGTGGCGTACAGATACCTGATCCAGGAGAAGAAGTTCGACCCCTCGAGCATCATTCTTGCGGGCGACTCTGCAGGAGGGTCGTTGTGCCTGCTGCTGCTGCTGCGCCTGAAGGAGGTGAACCTGCCGCAGCCCAGCGGTGCGATGCTGATGTCGCCCTATGTGGATCTGACGGTGTCGTCTGCGTCGTGGGTGCGTAACAGGGGCCGCGACTTCATCCTGAACGAGCAGGTGATTGATGCGGCACGCGAGATGTTCACAATGCAGAAGAACTTCACCATCGATGATGCCAGGCGCTTCTCGCCTGCCACCTACCCCCACACGTCCTTCGAGGGGCTCCCGCCGATGTTCCTGTCGTACTCCACAGCAGAGCCGCTGATTGATGAGATTCTTGTCTTCATTAGCAAGGCAAAGCAGGCAGGTGTCAATCTGACCACGATACAGCGCGACGGCTGCCCGCATGTGTACCAAATGTATGCCACTGACGTGGGGGTGGGGGGGGGGGGGGTAGTGGAAGCGCAAGAGAGCAGGGGGGGGGGTAGGGGGGGTCAAATGCCCCCCTTTTACGTGGATAAACACGATTTTTCAAAAAACTGGCGCAGAGGCCCCAAAGCCCCCGTAAACCCTCCAAACCCCCCCAGATCGGTCCGGAAACCCATCGAACCCCACTTTTCCACCATTTCGGGCACCTCAGGTGCCCGAATTGGGGTACCTAAATTTTGTGCCACCGTTTGGTACCGTACAGTGCCACTGTGTGGGAGGTTGGAAAAGAAAATGCCCCAACACCCCACACCTGAGGGTTGCAATGCATGTTGCTTGCCAACCACGTCATCCGGTGGGTGTCAGGCGCTATGTAGGTGGCATCAGCCAGGTCTTCGATGAGTTCTGGCTTGTATATGTACCTCCTGTCTGCAACTCTACAAGGAACCACGGGGTGGCGCGCGCACATCACCTCGGAGTAGACTGGCGTACCGCCCCAAGAGGGGGTGTGACAAAAAATATTTTTTTTTCCCTTTGTGTTTTCGAGGTCCGCAAGGTCCCAAAAATCACTTTTTGGGCACATTTTTCAGAGGTCGCCAGAGGTCGCCACCCGGGAAATGCCATTTTTTGGGGTTAAAAAACGGTTTTTTACCTTGCCCTCGTGAACTAGGTGGGGAAGGTGACGGTCAGACGCAAAATAAATGGAGGACCCCAAAGGAGGGTCCGCATCAGGCGGAAATCAGCAGAACCTCGCTCCAGACCACATTGTGGGCCAGGACAGGGTCGGGAAGAGCATAAAACACCAGAAAACCGGTCCAGGAGGTCTCTCTGGGGCTCAAATCCCCTGAAAAGGGGTCTGAACAGGTGGCGACCGAAGGGCGACCAATGGTGCCCACGGAGTTCCTCATCCCAAACTTGGGACCCACCGAAAAATGGACCAGATGGTGGTCCCAAATTAGGGACCGACCAACAAAGCGACCAGATGGCGGTCCCAAATTTGGGACCGACCCATAAAGCGACCAGATGGCAGTCCCAAATTTGGGACCGACCAACAAAGCGACCAGATGGCGGTCCCAAATTTGGGACCGACCGATAAAGCGACCAGATGGTGGTCCCAAATTTGGGACCGACCAACAAAGCGACCAGATGGCGGTCCCAAATTTGGGACCGACCCATAAAGCGACCAGATGGTGGTCCCAAATTTGGGACCGACCCATAAAGCGACCAGATGGTGGTCCCAAATTTGGGACCGACCGAAAAATTGACCAGATGGCGGTCCCAAATTTGGGACCGACCAACAAAGCGACCAGATGGTGGTCCCAAATTTGGGACCGACCAATAAAGCGACCAGATGGCGGTCCCAAATTTGGGACCGACCAACAAAGCGACCAGATGGCAGTCCCAAATTTGGGACCGACCGAAAAATTGACCAGATGGCGGTCCCAAATTTGGGACCGACCCATAAAGCGACCAGGTGGCGGTCCCAAATTTGGGACCGACCAACAAAGCGACCAGATGGTGGTCCCAAATTTGGGACCGACCAATAAAGCGACCAGATGGCGGTCCCAAATTTGGGACCGACCAACAAAGCGACCAGATGGTGGTCCCAAATTTGGGACCGACCGAAAAATTGACCAGATGGCGGTCCCAAATTTGGGACCGACCCATAAAGCGACCAGGTGGCGGTCCCAAATTTGGGACCGACCCATAAAGCGACCAGATGGCGGTCCCAAGTTTGGGACCGACCAATAAAGCGACCAGATGGTGGTCCCAAATTTGGGACTGACCAACAAAGCGACCAGATGGTGGTCCCAAATTTGGGACCGACCGAAAAATTGACCAGATGGCGATCCCAAATTTGGGACCGACCAACAAAGCGACCAGATGGTGGTCCCAAATTTGGGACCGACCAATAAAGCGACCAGATGGCGGTCCCCAATTTGGGACCGACCAACAAAGCGACCAGATGGTGGTCCCAAATTTGGGACCGACCAATAAAGCGACCAGATGGCGGTCCCAAAATTGGGACCGACCCATAAAGCGACCAGATGGTGGTCCCAAATTTGGGACCGATCAATAAAGCGACCAGATGGTGGTCCCAAATTTGGGACCGACCAATAAAGCGACCAGATGGCGGTCCCAAAATTGGGACCGACCGAGAAAGCGACCAGATGGTGGTCCCAAATTTGGGACCGACCGAAAAAGTGACCAGATGGCGGTCCCAAATTTGGGACCGACCAACAAAGCGCCCAGATGGTGGTCCCAAAATTGGGACCGACCGAGAAAGCGACCAGATGGTGGTCCCAAATTTGGGACCGACCAACAAAGCGACCAGATGGTGGTCCCAAATTTGGGACCGACCCATAAAGCGACCAGATGGCGGTCCCAAATTTGGGACCGACCAACAAAGCGCCCAGATGGTGGTCCCAAAATTGGGACCGACCGAGAAAGCGACCAGATGGTGGTCCCAATTTCGGGACCACCATCTGGTCGCTTTGTTGGTCGGTCCCAAATTTGGGACTGCCATCTGGTCAATTTTTCGGTCGGTCCCAAATTTGGGACCACCATCTGGTCGCTTTGTTGGTCGGTCCCAAATTTGGGACTGCCATCTGGTCAATTTTTCGGTCGGTCCCAAATTTGGGACCACCATCTGGTCGCTTTGTTGGTCGGTCCCAAATTGGGGACCGCCATCTGGTCGCTTTATTGGTCGGTCCCAAATTTGGGACCACCATCTGGTCGCTTTATTGGTTGGTCCCAATTTTGGGACCGCCATCTGGTCGCTTTATTGGTCGGTCCCAAATTTGGGACCACTATCTTGTCGCTTTATTGGTCGGTCCCAATTTTGGGACCACCATCTGGTCGCTTTCTCGGTCGGTCCCAATTTTGGGACCACCATCTGGTCGCTTTGTTGGTCGGTCCCTAATTTGGGACCACCATCTGGGCGCTTTGTTGGTCGGTCCCAAATTTGGGACCGCCATCTGGTAAATTTTTCGGTCGGTCCCAATTTTGGGACCACCATCTGGTCGCTTTATCGGTCGGTCCCAAATTTGGGACCGCCATCTGGTCGCTTTTTTGGTCGGTCCCAAATTTGGGACCACCATCTGGTCGCTTTGTTGGTCGGTCCCAAATTGGGGACCGCCATCTGGTCGCTTTATTGGTCGGTCCCAAATTTGGGACCGCCACCTGGTCGCTTTATGGGTCGGTCCCAAATTTGGGATCGCCATCTGGTCAATTTTTCGGTCGGTCCCAAATTTGGGACCACCATCTGGTCGCTTTGTTGGTCGGTCCCAAATTGGGGACCGCCATCTGGTCGCTTTATTGGTCGGTCCCAAATTTGGGACCACCATCTGGTCGCTTTATTGGTTGGTCCCAATTTTGGGACCGCCATCTGGTCGCTTTATTGGTCGGTCCCAAATTTGGGACCACTATCTTGTCGCTTTATTGGTCGGTCCCAATTTTGGGACCACCATCTGGTCGCTTTCTCGGTCGGTCCCAATTTTGGGACCACCATCTGGTCGCTTTGTTGGTCGGTCCCTAATTTGGGACCACCATCTGGGCGCTTTGTTGGTCGGTCCCAAATTTGGGACCGCCATCTGGTAAATTTTTCGGTCGGTCCCAATTTTGGGACCACCATCTGGTCGCTTTATCGGTCGGTCCCAAATTTGGGACCGCCATCTGGTCGCTTTTTTGGTCGGTCCCAAATTTGGGACCACCATCTGGTCGCTTTATTGGTCGGTGAACATCCTTCAGGATTTTGAAGGCACGTCTCACACCGGTTGGTGCTGTGTCGCATTCCAGGGGATATCCTTCACTTGGGTACGATTCGGCGCGACTGAGTCATCAAGCTTCATCCACCTGCCTCTCATGGTGGCGTTGGATTTTCGCACGCTGCGCCGCATGTTCACCCGGCCGAACTCAAAAACCCAAAGTCTACTGAAGATAGTCTGGCCTCTCCACAACATGTGATGGGAAAATGTTGAGGTCGGGCCATGCCAGCCCTGGCACGAGATCACTGCTCGTACCTGGGACCCCCCGTGTAAAAGTCCCCCCAGGGGGGACTTAAGCACAGGTGGACCTAAACACGGGAGTGCGCTGGTCTGGAGGGTCATCAGGTGGCCGCTAGGCCACCTGGTGCCCTCCAGGTGCTGTCAGAGTCGAAAAGTGGGGTGCCAAAAGTCCATCCGGACCGGAATCACCCCCATACGACGGAAGCGGAAGAGGTCTTCTTGGTCTCCACCGTGCCACCCCCGTGTTTAAGCCCCCCCCTGGCCGAAAGTCGCCTCCAAGGGGGGGACTTAAACACGGGGGGTCCCAGGTACCCCCGAAAATTCACATTGTGTCTACAGTGTGGGGCCCGAAAATCGAGTTTTCGGTGTTGCTTTTCCACATTTGGGGTTCCCAACTTCAGGACTGTCGCGCAATTACCTCAAAAGTGGCCGAGAAACCCAGGAATTTCTTTTTTTGAAGCCAATATTTTTTGTCACAGTAGCTTAGCTGAAAAGTTGGGTGAGTCGTCCACCCTACTCGGAGGCCTCAAGGAGCCTGCCTGACCTGCACGACTCCGCTGCGCTACAAGGCGGAGCTCGGGCGCCATCCTCACCGACAGCAAGGCAAGGGGTGATGATCATCTGGAGACACCTGAGCCCATGCAGGATTGGAGAGACGCGATCCACCTGAGGGAGACCACCATCCACCTCCTTCGGACAGACCACACAGCCTTGTCGATGACCACAGCAGCCCGGACACAGACCAGTACGCGTACCCTGCCTGCAGCACCGGACCCCACAGGCTCATCTTACCCTTCCTGGGGCTGGGAGAATGGTAGTGATCTCTATTTTGTGGCTGATTGTGGCCCTTGGCGGGGTTTGGTGGCGTTTGGCGGTGGTAAACTGGAGATTTCGGTGATTGGTTTCGGGCAAAATCAGGTGGGTATCGCATACGATAATGGGATTATCGTATGTTATCGCATACGATAATAATTATCGTATCCGGTCGTATACGATAATGGGATTATCGCATCATACGATAATGGATTATCGTATGCGATAATAAATTATCGTATGCGATAATTTTCCGAAAATTATCGTATCTGGTATATGTGCGATAATAATTATCGTTTGCACTGTATGCCTAGGGGGGGGGGGGGTAGACACTAAGGGTATCGACAACAGTCGGTGCTGTTTCTTCGAATGCTGGGCCGACTGTCAAAAAATGCCGCCCACCAGTCAGGTCCAGCACCTTGCTTGTTTGCCCCCCACATAAATGCCCCACAGGTTCTATGCATACTGCCCTGAGGCGAAGGCTGCGATGGACGCTGGTGTGAAGTTCATGCAAACGTGTCTCGATGGCAGGATGGCACGCTGATCTCGCGCTGAAACACCACCGTTATCGCAACCGCTCATAGATTCTGGCTTCGCCAACTCGCCGACAGGCTGTGTTTGTTTTTTCTGCAGCACACTTCAATGTGGGGGGAAAGTTTCACGCGCGTTGTTCGTGCCCTTCTTGCTCCTCACTCACGGCGCCAACTTTCAGCGGGCGTCAGATGTGGAGCCGTCATACAAAAGCGCATGACAAAGCGCGGTGACACTTCTTCCCTTTCACACTAACGAAGTTCCCGAACACAGTGTCGGGCAGTAGGGTGCCGCGCCCGGAAGGACGCGTGCAGTGCATCGCTTTGTTGCATGACACAGTTGTATCGCCCCAGTTTTTACACACGCTTGTGAGTAGAAAATGTCACAACATCCCAGCCGAACGTGCTCCATACACCGCTAGCCACACCCATCACGGTGTGTTTTTTTGTGTGGAAGCCGTCGCCGCATAACAAACATAATACAACCTACAGAGCGGCTGCGCTGCGAGGGACATTTTTTGGGCCGTTTCTTCTGTGTTCTGCGACACCGTTTCCCCTACCCCGCCCCCGTCGCTCCCCCCCCCGTCCCCCCAGGGTCGTCCAGTGCGAGGATTCTCCACGTGGCGAAAAGAACGCGAAGGGCGGTTGGAGGCCCCCATCCTGCACTCGTGCACTCGGTGGGGGGGAAATTGAGCCCCACGTTTTGCGGGTGCTGTGGGCAGTGTGGTCACTGGTGTACGATGACGTCCGACTGGATCCCTTTGTCGCGCAGACGGCAATGTTGTCAAAATAATTTCGAAAAATAATCGGGTTTACGAGCATAGTGTATAATATCTGCTTCTGCCAACTCCCCTGCTGTTCTGGCATCATTGCGCACGCTCTGTTGTCCCTGGCCATCCGCAAATCCTGTGCGCCAGCCTCTGTTTGAAGATGACCAACAAACGTAGACCGGTGCTGCACGTTTGTTCGCCAGAGCTGCAGAGCAGAACACGCCACGGGCCAAACTTACAAGACCTCCCACCCCTTCTTTCTCCTTGTTCACCACCACCCCTCCCACGACAACTAACAAGGCCCAGCAACAAACTAACAAGGCATCCGTCGCAGCGTCGGAAAAGCACACCGTCTCTGGGAGATAAAGGATCCACGCTACTGTACGGCGAAGCAAGCTGAAATACCCCACCCACCCCACACCCACCCGACCCTCAAGCCCGTTCGCTCTTTGTGTTGGCGACCTCCCGGGGACCTTCTTGTTGAGTAGTCCGTTGGTTATTGTTGTGACTGTTGCGATTTTGTTGCTGATTAACACCACCCGTCCCGACAGTAGTCTCAGAGCACATAATGGCAGAGTGGCAGCCCATCGAGGCGTCTATCGCCTCCCAGAACACCAGCAACCCGATCCGCAAATGTGTGGACCAGATGGTATGATCATTGCAGGGGTGGGCGTGGATGCCGTGTCACGTGTGGTGTTGTGGCTGTGCATCGCCCTCTATCCCTGTATCCCTGCACAGCTCCTGAAGCCTGAGACGGACAAGGCCCCCATCCCGCTGTCCATCGGCGACCCGTGCACCGACGGCAACCTGCTGCCCCCCCAGGAGGTGACGGACGCGATGACGAAGATCCTTCAGTATGGCCCCTCACGTGCATGTGCAGCGTACGTCTCATCGTTGGTGCTTTCTGAAAATGCAGATTGTTCTGGAGTTCATCGGTGTGATGGCAGTCTCTCGTTCTCTGCGCATTGCAAACAAAGTAACGGCACGACGTGACCACATCATACACCTGCCTCCTCACAGGGAGAACAAGTACAACGGGTACCCCCCGAGCGCAGGGTACGACATCGCACGTGCAAGCATCGCGAAGAAGTTCAGCGGGCACGAGAAGTTCCCGTGCGCCGCGTCGGACGTGTTCGTGACATCTGGTGCGAGCCACGCCCTGCAGATGGTGTTTGACGCGTTCCTGCAGCCGGGCGACAGCATCCTGCTGCCGCAGCCGGGCTTCTCGCTGTACAAGACGATCTGCGACTCGAAGGGGTTCAAGTGCCAGTTCTACAACCTGCTCCCCGAGAAGAGCTGGGAGTGCGACCTGGAGTCGATCCGCGCGTCGATCGACAGCACCACCAAGGTGCTGTTCATCAACAACCCCAGCAACCCGTGCGGCAGCAACTTCTCCCGCCAGCACCTCCTGGACATCCTGAAGATCGCCGAGGAGTTCAAGCTCCCCGTCGTCTCCGACGAGATCTACGACGGCGTCGTCTTCGACGACGAGGTGTTCACCAGCATCGCGACCCTCACGGAGACGGTGCCCACCATCGTGATCGGGGGCCTGGCGAAGCAGTACATCATCCCCGGCTGGCGCCTGGGGTGGTGCATCGTGCACGACAGGCAGGGCCTCCTCGCCAACATCAAGAACGCGCTCCTGGCGCTGTCCACCCTCATCCTGGGGCCCAACTCCCTCGTGCAGGCCGCCGTGCCGGCATTCCTGGAGGACACGCCCGCGACCTACACGGAGGGCGTGCGCAAGACCCTTGAGGACCACGCCAAGCTGACGTACAACGCCATCGAGACGATCGACGGTCTGACCCCCGTGAAGCCCCAGGGTGCGATGTACTGCATGGTGGGTATCGACCTGGCGAAGTTCCCCGGGTTCACCTCCGAGATTGACTTCTCCCGTGAGCTCCTCCGCGAGCAGGCGGTGATGGTGCTTCCCGGCGGCTGTTTCGCAATCCCGAACTACTTCCGTATTGTCTTCACGAAGCCCAAGGAGAAGCTGCTGGAGGCCTACGAGCGTATCGCAGAGTTCTGCGACAAGCACCGCAAGTAGGATATTTTCCGGAAGGAATTCTCTCAGATAGACCCCCTCTCAAAGCCCTGTGTGGGGTCGAAAAAGTGGTGAAGAGAAGAAGGGGGTGTGACCCTGTGTTCCACAAAAACACATCCAGCGTGAGTTGCGGTGGGTCTTGCAGCGGCCCCAAAAAAGTTGCGGGGAGGAAGGGCGGGAGGGGAGGGAAGAAATAAAACGGTGTAGTGGGTCCAGCACAAGCTCTCTTTCTGCGGAGCCAAAGCCACACACAACACACGCCACACCGTCTGCCGTTTCTCCTCCTCAGCCCCCGGCCCCCCACCCCTGCTTTTGTGTGGGGTGTGATGCCCACTTCCCCGTGTGATATGTCCGCCCCGGCTTCCACCCCCCGCCCCTTTCCATTTTGTGTGGGGCCAGCTGTTTTTATTCTCTGCTGGGGAAGGAGGGGGTGGTGGGTGGGGCGCTTCGTCTTCGTGCCGTCTGTGTCATTTTTTTTTGCATACACGTTAAGTGTTCTAAGAAACCAGACATAACCAGAAGACCAACATCATGTTCGTGCTAGCACTTTTCCCTTTTGTCATCACACCCGTGCGCCAAAACAGGTTAGGCCTTATATTTGGCTGCGTTCAACGAAAAATATTTTCGTGGTTCAACACTCCCACCTACTCCCTTCTCTTTACTCCACCCCTCAACCCCCGACATATCCGATGCCTGGCGTGCAGAACTCGGAGCTGGTGCTGTCCGGAGTGGGGCGCGGCGCGGGCAACCCGGAGGCCTTGTCCGCCCCCCTCCCGGCGGGCGACTTCGGGATGGCGATGGGGCAGGCGCTGGCGGCAGTGACCACCGCCAACGCCCGCGAGGTGGCCACTCGCGAGGTCGCGGGGGCCGACATCCGGGCCACGCAGGTGGAGGCGCACGCGAGGGTGCACGCGGCGGGGGTGGAGGCGGGGGCGGCTACGAGGGCCGCCAACGCGGAGGCGGCGGCGGGGATGCACATCGCATCCGCGAATGCAGCGGCGCATGCGGCGAAGGTGGAATCCGCTGCGGCACAGCGGGTGACGGGGGCGGAGTCGGACGCGAAGGTGGCGTCGGTGGAGGCGGCGGCCTCAAACGCCGTCACGGAGGCGCAGGCGCGGGCCATGGTCGCCGAGGAGTCCGCCAGGCACGCGGAGGTGAGAGCCCGCCTCGAGGCGGAGCTGGCCCTCGAGAGGGAGAAGACGCGGAACGCCGCGTTGGTGATGGAGGAGCGGGCTAAGGCCCAGCGGGAGACGGCCCTCGCGGAGCACGCGAGGGTAAGGGCTGAGGCAGGTGCGAGCCGGGCTGCAGCCCCCCAGGACGAGGTGGCTTCCCTCCGGGAGGAGGTGCGGCGGATGCGGGAGGTGGCGGACCTCCAGGCGGAGCTGGCCCGCCTGCGGGGAAACGGGACGGGCTCCGGAGCCGGCGCCGGAGCACCGAGGGCCGGAAAGCCGGAGCAGCGGGACGGGGCCGGCAGCGTAGCCGGCAGCAGCGACAGCCGCAGGGGCGCCGGGGCTCTCAACCCCCTGGACGTGGACGAGTGGTGGCACGCGGACGAGGCCACGCTGGGGCTGGTGCACCTGCACCAGCTGCGCCGCTACGACGCCCTGCTGGGGGCCCGGGCGGGGGGTGCCCTGCGCCCGCAGGCCCACGAGGCGCAGGCCCGGATGAGGGATATCAACCTCATCATGACGAGCCTGCCGTCGCTGCAGGAGCCGGAGGACTACGACGACCTCCTGGTCCGGCTGATGCAGAACCAGTTCTGCAGGCTGGAAGCCCTCAACGAGGGCGTGTTGGGGGGCGGATGGGAGGCGGCCTCCGCGATGGAGGAGGAATTCTTCGGGAAGCCGGAGATTCCTCCGTACCTCCGGGCGGCAAAGGAGAAGGCACGGGCCCGCCAGCCACGCTCCCCCCAGGTCCACCACCCACAGCATCAGCATCAACATCAACAACAACAGCAACGCAGCTCGCAGCCACAGCCGCAGCAGGGCCACCCCACCAGCCAGCGGAACAGGAGGGGGGGCCACAGGCAGTGAGCTCGCCCCTCACGGCGATGCTGGAGAGCATAGGGGTGCTCTCCACGGCGCGGGTGGGAAGGAGACGGGCACAGGAGGACCCGCTGACCGCCAGAGAGGCACAGCGGATCGCCAAGCGCGCGGTGAAGACGCTGGGGGAGGCGTTGGCACCGTCGACGTGGAGGGGGCTCGAGGGGCCCCACCGGCGACTCCTCCAGTTCCGGCACGAGTGGGAGCAGACCACGGGTGTGCTCTTGCCGTGGGACCTTTGCATCATTTACTGGGTGCAGAGGCTCATGTCCGAAGCGGACTCCCCACTCCGGCCCTCCTCCGCCCTACAGTACGTATCGAGGGCGGTCGCCGCGATGAGCCGCATGGGGGTTGTGGTGGACTCCCAGCTGCTCCAAGACTTCAAGCGAGGTCTGAAGCGCTTGGGGGCCCTCCGACCGCAGCACCAAGCGAAGCCAGCTACATCCGCCCAGGTGGCCGCAGTGGTGGGCCGGGAGGACGTCGACCGCGACACGAAGCTCGCGATTGTGCTGGGGTGGTGCGGGGCGGCGCGGGTGTCGGACGTGGTGCGCCTGAAGTGCGGGGACATCGCTTTCCAGAGCGAGTTTGTCGCCGTGAACTGGGCGGAGACGAAGAGCGACCCGTTCCGCCTGGGCGTCACGACGGGCCTGTTCCTCTCGGAGTGCTGGACGGAGGTGCTGCGGGAGGCGATCTCGGGGCGGGCGGCGGGCGCGCTGGTGGTCGACACGACCTACCGGCGCATCGTGGCGGCGCTGAAGAAGGAGGACCCGGAGCTGAGTGGTCACTCCCTCCGTCGGGGGGCTCTGGCGGAGCTCCTGCAAGAGGGGCTGTGCCTGGAGTCGCTTCGGCAGCTGTCCCGCCACAGCTCCCTGGACGCCCTGGCCAGGTACCTCCAGGCGGGGAAGCTGAAGCTGGCGAGGCAGACGGCCTCCACATCAATGGTGCTCGACCGGGGGCTATCCCCGGGGCTGCGTTCAACGAAAAAAGACACTTCTTTCCGGAGTTTAGCTAGCACGATTCAGTTGGGCGATTCATTTGTCTGGTTTTGTTCCGCACTGCCCCGTCGATTTTTCTTTGTTTTGTGCCATGTTTTGCATGTCGCTTCGGGAAGGCTCGCATGGGGGGGTACCGGGGAAAAATGCGATGGTGCGAAGACAAAATTGTGTGCCACACACTGTTGCAGGGCTTTCCGGAACTGGGAAAATGTAAGAAACGATACGCCATCCTGCCTCTAAGGTACAACGGATATTGTATGTCGTTGTTTACATAGCTCGGTTCCGGTATCCCCTCAAGGCAGAGAAAAATAGCGCAGCGCCCAGAATGATTCCGTGTTGCACATTCCATTCATCTACGTCTGACTATGGGTGGCAGTTTGTTTTTCTTTTGTGAGGCCAGCCTTTGCCAAGCGGTTGGTCGGTCGCCACCTGCTGCCGAACCATGTGTGACAAGGTTCTTACGAAATCAAGTGAAAACTGTTTGTTTTTTCAGATCTGCCGGGGTTGGCCGATTTGGCGCATATCAAAAAGGATAGGCTACGGTCCTGGTCAGAGGGAGTGAGGGAATGGGGGATACATTCGGGCATTCGTGCAGCTGGCATCTCCGTGGTCCGTCATCCAAGAAGAATGACCTCTGGACCGCTCCCCCCCCCCCTCCCTCCTCCCCGAAGCAGCGTGCACCTCCATGGTGCGCCATGTCGCAGATCCCGCGGGCTGAATCATCTGACAAATTCGTGACGCCAACAAATCTTTTCTAGAAACGCCCCGGTTGGTTGCCTTTGGCACCTTCGGTGCTTCCACACACCACACACACACACCCCCCACATCTACACCCCCCACCCCTCACTCAGGATCGTGTGGTCACTTTGTTTTTTTTACCTTTTACTTTACTGAGGTGCAAAGGCCGAAGACCCTCTTTAGACCCACCCTCCCCCCTCCCCCCTCCCCCTCCCCCTCCCCCTCCCCCTCCCCCTCCCCCTCCCCCTCCCCCTCCTGCCTCTCTGCCCCATCCGGCGTGCTGCTGCATGCCGGGGCGCAGCACATGCTCGATGTGTCCGACCTGCCGCCTCCCCAGTTCTCCCCGATCGCAGAGAGACGCGACGATGAGGTGGACGACATCGCACGCTGGCACGGGCGGCAGCTGATGATCCCTGCTGACGGGGGGTGCGGCTCCGCCTCCTCCAGCGACGCGTCGCGCGGCACGCAGGCCGCGCTTCCCTGCGAGGGCGGAGCGACCCCTGCACAGGCAGAGAGGCAAACGGACCCCCTGAGTGGCCCCATCGAGCTGGGGCGAGTGATTTCGCTGGAGGCCACCGCCACGACAACCCCTCCGCGGGATCCGCGCCGCAGCGCGACACCCGCAGAGTCCGCATCGTCGCCCCAGCCAGGGCGATGCAGCCACTGGGCTATCGAAGACTTCAAGGTGGGGCCACGCCTGGGCCGCGGGGCGTACTCCAATGTGTTCTTCGCGCAGGAGAGGCGGACGCGGTTCAGCATCGCCCTGAAGACCCTCAGCAAGAAGGCCCTCACCAGGCAGCAGCTCTGGCGGCAGCTGCAGTCGGAGGTGAGGGTGCACCGCAAGCTGCAGCACCCCAACCTGGTGAGGCTCTACGCCTGCTTCAGCGACAGGTCCTCCGTCTACCTCGCTGTTGAATACTGCCCCGGTGGGCAGGTTTGCGGGAGGATCCTCGAAACAGGTGGTGTGCCTATCCATGAAGCAGTGTCCTACCTGGTGCAGATAACCAACGCAGTGAGGTACATCCACGGGCAGGGTTACGTCCACCGCGACCTGAAGCCAGAGAATATGCTCCTCGACAAGAGGGGTCGGCTGAGGCTGTGCGACTTTGGTTGGACTGTCGCCGCCAGCGACACTGCAGGGCTCAACATGGTGTGCGGGACGCTGGACTATATGGCGCCGGAGCTCCTCGAGCCAGGGCATTCCAAGTCGTACCCCCTCGACATGTGGGCCCTCGGCGTCGTGGCCTACGAGCTGCTGACTGCCGCGACGCCTTTCTACCGCAGGTCGGAGAGGGGCACACGCGAGGCTATTCTTGCAGGGGGGTACCGGTGTCCCGCGGAGGTGCCGCCAGGTGCTGTGGACTTCATCGCTGCGCTGTTGGTGAAGTCGCAGCAGCGGAGGCTGTCTGTGGTGCAGGCGGCGCAGCACGCCTTCCTGGAACCTACCGTTTTGGGCGCAGGGGGGAAGACGCCGTTGGGAGGCCCAGCGGTGCTTCTCCGTCACTCACACTGAGACGAAGAGAGTCGGTGCGAGTGGGGTGTGTCTGGAGGGTTGGGCTATTCTTCAGGCAAAGCCAGATCTGCGTTTGTGGTTTTGCACAGTAATGCGTGCAGGAGTGAGTGAGAAGGGGGGAGAGGTGGGATGATGACGTGGATTTACACGCATAATAAGCGAGCTGTGACTGAGTTCTCCCTCCCCCCGTGGAGGGGGTCGGCCGTTGACGTGTTTGTTGCGGCGGCGTGGCGCCGGCGTAGAGTGTTGGTGTATTGTTTTGAGGAATTGGGATGCGCTTTCAAACGAGCCTCAGCTCAACCTGTCTTTTTTGTGATAGCTGTGCAAGCAGGCTTGGCGGGAGCCCATCTTTAAAGCTGAAGGAAACACAGTTCACCGTGCGGTTCATATTTGAAGAGCAGCCATCTTTTCGCATTGAAATGACCTGGAGCAGCAACATTTCTGATCTAACCTGCACCCAGGCACCTCGGCACTAGCGGGCACCGTTCGTCCCAACAGAAAAACGCGCAACTCCAAGTCGTATTGCGAGCCTCTTCACACATCCCCACATGATGTGGGGTGTGTGGTTCCTTCTTCTGCGTTTGAAGAACACTAACCTTTGCTGTCCCCTTTCTCTTTGTTTCTTGAGTGCCACGCTGGACCAGCCCAGCACAGCATCAGGGCTCTGTGGAAGTGCCTTGCTCTGTGGGGGTCTTGGGTTGCGTGGCAAAGCCTTTCACATCTCCGCATGCCTCTCTCCCTGTCCTGTAGAGCCGCTCCCAATGCGAGCAACGAAGTCGGGCTTCTCAAGGATGCGAGTTTCCACAAGATTTTCGCCAAGAATGCACCATCCGTGGCTACTCAGAGTGGTGGTTTGGAAGAGTGGATCCCGTTTCTGTCATAGTTTCAACTGCTGTGTCCGTTGACGCAGTCGGAACTCCGTGGCGTGATGATCCACTCTGTTCTCACAAAGGGGCGTGCCTCTGCCCCGTGCGTGTTCTCTCTCTCCGCATTGTTTCCCCAGCTGTTCCTTTGGACACTCAACCCCCCCCCCCCCCTAGCCTAGGCTAGGGGGGGTCATAAGCCCCCCTAAAAACGTACGAAAACCAAAATTTTCAACATACCATCAGAACCGCCCTAATACCTGATCTGACCCGAAAATCCGACCCATACCCCCCCGGAAACTGTCTGGGGCCCACTTGTGACACCTGATACGCACTTTTGTGATGATTTTTTGGGGTCCTAAAAAATGTACCTCAGTTTCGTACCTTGCCTTTGTACCTGAACCACTCCCGACCGCATTATTTCGTTCTTTGCCTTTTCTGCGGTGGTTCTGGCTCAGGTGGCACGCATGTTGCCTTCCCCAGTGCCTCGGCAAGGTCTTTCTTGACCTGATTAGTGGGAATGTTGTGTTGTTGCGTCAGCAGAATGAGTTCAGCCACCTTCTGGGTGTAGTACTTCGATCGCATATGGGTCATTGTGAGTACTTCGTACGCCTGGGAGGCTGCATCGGCATTAGTAGGCAGCGTTGTAGATGCTTTTGCTTCGTCGATCTTAGCCTGTGAAGGCACGATTGGGATATTGTACGCCCTGAGAGCCGAAGTGGCTGTGTAATGACTGTGTAATTTGCGCCCCGCAGGATATGCACACCACGCAGTCTCGACAACACGTATGAGAGTGTACCATGTGGGGACTCAACAAGGTCATTGGATCGGCATCTGCCTGCCGACTCAGCCCCCACACAGTGCGACCGCAAGGTCGCCGGATGTCTCAACGCCAGGGGAATACCCTCCCCTGGCGTTGTACAACCCTACTCTCAACCCTCGGGTCCTCTCCTGGAGGCGGTGGTGGCGGGCCCGCAACGCTTCGTACTTCCGGTACAGACTGAGGTAGTCTGCCCGGCTGACCCGCTCATTGCTTCCTAGATCATCTGCTGCTCTGGAGCTGCCATCACTCTCACTGCCCGTATCAGTTGGTGTGGGGGTAGGAGCAGGACGAGTGGGAGGAGTAGGAGTGCAGGTGACATCTTTCTTGGCTAGCAAGGAACGCCGCTTTTCCCGCACGTGCGTGCAGTTGATGCACCACTGCATATATCTGTCGTCACCACGTCCCACTCGCTCTCCTACGTACCCAGCCCGACGGAGCGCCCGAAATAATGTCGCCTCACCGATGTCGTGTGCCGTTTTCTTTTTACGCAGGTCTGCCACAACGCTCTCTGCCGAGACCCCGCACATCTCCCGTTTGGCGAGCGTCTTTCGAGCAAGGTACTCCTCTGCAGCAGCATCTGACACCTCTGCGAGGCCCTGGGCACGCGGCATGTGTTGCTCGGCGTGCTGAGTGAGCGTAGTGACACCCTTCCCTTGCAAAGAACGAAATAATGCGGTCGGGAGTGGTTCAGGTACAAAGGCAAGGTACGAAACTGAGGTACATTTTTTAGGACCCCAAAAAATCATCACAAAAGTGCGTATCAGGTGTCACAAGTGGGCCCCAGACAGTTTCCGGGGGGGTATGGGTCGGATTTTCGGGTCAGATCAGGTATTAGGGCGGCTCTGATGGTATGTCGAAAATTTTGGTTTTGTACGGGCTTATGACCCCCCCTACCCCCCCCCCCCCCCCCCAAGGGGCTCCAACACCCTGCCTCTCGCGCAGCTCTGAGCTGTTGTTCCCTTCCCCCCCGGTCCCCTCCATTGCCGTCCCCTCGCATATGCCCCTTAGATAGGCCTTCTTGCCAACACCCAATCGGTCGCCAGCACCAGCCCCGGTCTCGAGACACCAGGCGTGCTTGGGTGTGGCTGCTTGGCTGGAGGATGCAGGTGCTCCTGCCCGGATGCCACAGCAGGGTTATTCCCCAGGTGCGTCAGGGCAGAAGAGATCTCGAAAGTAAGGCCTTCCACGATGATGACCTTTGCTGATGACGTGATGCCCCCCCGCTCAACCTACTCAGCATCATTGTTGCGGACACCACACCAACACACTGCACTGCACTGCGAGCTTGGTCTCCTGCGATTCACCTGAGTCTGTGCCCTACCAAACGTATCTTTGTCCCAGCAACGGGCATCTCACAGCCCGCAACCTCTTGTTCGATGTCTGAAACTGAAAAACAGAACCCTCCACCACCACCACTGACAGGGCATCGGGTGGCGACATGCCCACTACACCTGTGCGGCGGCACACCACTGGGAGCGATGGCACGGTCACCTCCCCGCTACGCAACCGGCGCCTCTCAGCTGAGGGCCGGATGGAGGTTGCCGTACGTGTCCGCCCTCTGGACAGCCTTGATCACGGGATTTTCGTGGAGAACAATGTGATTCGCCACGGTGCGCGTGATTACCCGTTCGACGCTGTGATGACGGGCGACCAGGACAGCATCTACAAAGCCTGCGGCGCCCCTATGGTCCGCGACGCCATCGACGGCTACAACACATGCCTCTTCGCCTACGGGCAGACGGGCAGCGGCAAGACCTACACCCTGCTTGGCCTGCCCGGCGCTGGCCTCCCCCACTCCGTGGAACAGTCGTCACACCACGTCGGGCTGCTGCCCCGCTTCCTCGAGGAGCTGTCGGGCTACCGGCAGCAGCAGCTGCAGAAGCACCCCTCCATGCAGATCACGATGGCCATGTCCGTGCTGGAGATCTACAACGAGGAGGTGCGCGACCTGCTGCGCGAGAGGCGGGACAGCGCGGGGGAGAAGCCGCCGACCCTCGTGGAGGACACCGACACGCGGCAGATCATTGTGGTGGGGGCGGTGGAAGCGCAAGTCGACAGCAGCACGCACGCGATGCAGCTGCTGCACCGGGGGGTGCACGCCAGGGAGACGGCGCCCACTAAGATGAACGATCAGTCGTCGCGCTCGCACATGATTGTCATCATCACCTTCAAACAACGGCACCACGCCAACCAGGGGAGCTTCGTGTCCAACATCAAGTTTGTCGACCTTGCAGGGAGCGAGTGCCTGGGGCGCACCGGGACAGAAGGCATCCGCCGACGCGAAGGGGGTTGCATCAACAAGTCGCTGCTCGCCCTCGGGAAGGCGCTGAACAGCTTCTCGACGGGTGCTCCCATGCATGAGATGAAGGGCATGTTGCGCGAGTCGAAGCTGACTCGGCTTCTTTCGGAGAACTTCGGCGGAAACAGCAAAACGCGGTATGGCAGGAGAAGGGGGTGGTGCAGGTGGGGCAGGGCTGTGTTAGAAATGCAACGGGGAGGGGGATACACCACATTAGCCTCAAGCTGTTGTCCTGAGAAATATTCCTGAAGCCCTTCTTAGTTATCGCCCCAACAACATTGCAACATTGCACAGTGTTGGTTGTACGCCTGTGTGCGGGACGGGTCAAAGTGTTCTGCGGCATACCCCTCATCCCAACCCCCACTCCACAGGATGCTGGCAATGGTGTCGCCCGCTGTGTCAAATGACTCGCAGACCATATCCACCCTTTCCTATGCGATGCGCGCGAAGAATATTGCACTGCACGCGACGCAGAACAAGCTGCGCGAGGCCGAGGCCTCCAAGGTACGCCCCGTTGCACTCTCACCGCCCAACCCACTGCACCAACTACAGGTCAAGCAGCTGCAGCACATGCTCAATGGGGCAAATGCTGAGCTGGAGCAGATGCGAGAGTCGTTGCGGATGCAGGATGTCCTGCGTGACAACCTGGAGGCTGCACTGCATGAGGTGTCCACACTCCGCGCCGAGCGCGACACTGCGCGAGACGAGATGCATACTGTGCAAGCCCAGGCAGACACGAAGATGCGTGGTGCAGTCGAGACCCTCGAGGCACACGCCCACAACATCGAGCAGCTGAAGGTGCGCGTCTCAGCAGCGGATCAGGCGAAGGAGGCGACGATGCAGGTGCTCTCCAACACGCAGCAGCGTGTGGTTGAGTTGGAGCAGGAGCTGATCCAGGCACGGGAGCTCTCGACGACCCAGTCGGCTGAGATGGAGTCCCTGCATGACCAGCTGGCAGCAGAGATGGCTGCACGTGTCTCGACGCAGCCACCTGACTCCCCTGTGCAGTCCCGCCCCAGCAGGAGCCTGTCTGTGAACTTGCGCACGCGGAAGATGCGACGCAGTTCTGCGGACCTCACGCTGGAGAAGGAGCGGACGAAGCGCGCCTGCACAGAGCGCGCCATGGCGTCACAGCTGCAGCGCATCGAGCAGCAGAAGGGCTACATCAAGGAGGACCTGCAGCAGCAGGTGGAGAAGCAGGAGGCGACGGAGAAGCAGCGTCGCAGTGCCGTTGCCGTGCAGCACAGCCTCGAGGCACAGATTGCTGGTCTTTCCAAAGAGCTGCGTGAGGAGAGGAGCAAGAATGCAATGTACGCAGCGCTTGTTCAGAAGCAGAGGTGCGAACAGTGCAAAAAGGTATGTCGTTCTAAACAGTGCGCGAGAGAATTTGTCTGCACGCCACCTGGGTGTCTCGTGTCGGGAGAGAGAATTGTTGGTTTTCTCGGTTTTTCTCGGTTCAGACACCACCGCAACCAAACACACCCCACCCCCTCCTTTACAGCCTGTCGAACCGAGGAGGACAACCGTTCTGGGCGGGCGCATGGGGGCACCCACTGCGACAGTATCCGACGCAATGATGTCCCGCCACATGTAGCCCTGTCCGCTCCTGCTGACCCTGGCCTTATTGTGAAAACCACCTCCCCTCCCCCCCCCTCCCCCCCCGCAAACCCGACTTATTTTCTCTCTTGTACACCGTTCTATAAACGCCTTGGGATAGCCCCCCAATCACCCCCCGCCCCCCCGCCTCGATTCCCCATTGATTTGAACCTTCGTTATTATACTAGATAAACCCAACGAGGCGGGGTGTATGTTGCCAGTGAGTTGCGAGTTCGAAGTTCTTATCGGGGCTCATGCATGGGGCTGACGGCACATCAAACGCCGACAGTATATCCCAAGTCTCCCGATGGCCTCACTGCAATGTGAGTAGAGAGAGGTTTGCCTCTGCAGCCTCTGCAGTCACCCCGGCACCCCTTGCCCCTCCTCTTCCTCCTTCTCACATCACTGCCCCCACCCACCCCCCCGTCACGACCCCCCTTCCTTCCGCCAGTCCCTCAGTGGGCCTTGTTCACAAAAAAATGGAGTGCCACGCCGTGGAGCTCCGTTTTTTTCGAGCACAGGATTACGAAAAAAAAGAACACGTCCATCAGGATGATCTCTAGAATGGGCTTCCGGGCTGATTCACCAGGCTTCTCTGGTTCCGCCCTTCCCCCCCCCTCCTCCCCCCTCCTTCCTTCCTCACGCCCCGCCTCCCAACAACTCTTTGTTGCATGTCTATTCTGTTCATGTCATCGTGTTAACAACCAAAAAAAATCCCCCGTTTTTTATTTCATTTTCCCCCAATCATAGTACGAGGGGAGGGGTAGTGGGTCGGGGGGGCCTCTAGATCACCATTGTCAAAATAAACGTATCGTGTGTATTGGGCGGAGGGGGGGGGGGGGGGTAGGGACCGTCTTAAGGTACCGAAATCCGTCAAAATTACGACATTTTTCGACATAGGCAATTGTGTGTGTGCGCGTCACAAAAGAAACCGGTTGCAAGAAAAAAAAGTGTGGCACAGGGTGTGGCTGCAGCAGAGATCAACATCAGTGTGGCACAGAGCGAAGGCGCCTTCTCCCTCCCTCCCTCCCGTGGTGCTCGTTTCCCCTCCCCCTCGTTTCCCCCCATTTTTTTCCTAGATTACCACGCACCCCCACCCGCCCCCCCCCCCCCCCCCCCGCAACAGACACGAGGGTATGCACCCTCCTGTGAGTATTGAACCGTCAGAAGTTTTGAAGAGGGAGAGAGAGGGTACATCAGAGTACGCGGGGCATGGCAAGGCGGAATGCAGTCTTGTCAGCCCCAGGCTGAGCGACCCCGGCTGCAGCAGAGACTCGCACAAGGGGGGGGGGGGTCGGGGGGTGGAAGAGCAATACATTACCTTTGTTGAGAGTGTCCCCTTCACCCTCTCACACACTCTCGGATTGTAGTTTGGGTTCGTGAGCTGGCATCGCGTAGTGTCCACCCCCGCGAGGCAACAGTGTGAGAATCGAGCCCGCTCTTTCGTTGTTTCACACTCTCTTTCTCTGTGTCAAGCCCAGTGCCCACGCTGTGTATCGAACTGTGTCACTTCTTTGCAACCGGTTTTGTGCGCGCTACACACACACACACACAGCTCATTTTCTTCCGGCTTTATGGCTTTAGCAGGACAGCAGCACAGCACAACGCCGCGGGGGATTTCGCTCTGTACCACTGTGAGTCAGAACTGAGGCACTTTACAGCCAGCTTTTGTGAGGCAGCTCATCTCTTCTCACGATTCTGCATTTCTGAGCGAAGTCCCCCGGTGATCGCTGTTGTCTGGCTCTGTAGTCCCCCTTATTGCTTCTCTCCTTTCTCTCTACTGTAGTATTCAAAACTACTGTAAATATTATACAGTCCGGGCGCTAAAATATGAGGTTTTTAATTAGTGAAGTGCGCGAAAAAAAATTAATTCATCACTAATTAGAAAACTCGTTAATCGTAGGCCGGCCAATCCCGCGCGCCCCTTCTCACCCATCACACTCCCGGCTGCCGGCTGGGAGGGCCGCCCTTGCGTCGGCACAGGATGCTCGGGAGAAGGAGACGGACGCCCAGGTCATCGCCATTGCCGAACCAGTCACAGGCCCAGCAGGCTGCAGCAAAGCCGGCGGCAAGAGCGCTGCGAAGCCCGCACCCAAGCGCGGTCCAGGCCGTCTCCCCAAATCGGCAAAGCCACCCCCGAAGGGTCAGCCAACCCTGTTTGCGTTCACGAATAAGAGGAAGAATGGGGGTGCACCAGCCGAGAAATCGGCAAGGACGGCAGTCGCCCAGACTGCGCCGGCTGCTGCTCAACAGCAAAAAGACTAGAAGTCGTTATCCTCCCCTCCTGTCCCCTGTCTGTGAATATGACAAAATTGACACATATTCAACCCTTGTTTTCCGCCAGCAACCCTACCCGGCAACTGCGCGGTTTTGTTTGCCCTAGATCACTGTGTAACTTAATCGTGGAGTACGTGTTTGTAGCGCGAGCCTGAGGAAGCAACAGCAGAACCACTGCGCTGCAGACACCTCCCCCCTGATCGCCCCTCCTCTCCACAATGCCAGAAGTAGCGTACCGTGGGATGCAACAAATCGGGGGGAAAATAAATAATTACCCCCCCCCCCCATCACCACCCACCCGCTTGAAAATAATTATTCACTACCGTATACGTAAATATTTTGGAACGTAAATATTATGGAACGTAAATATTATGGAACGTAAATATTATGGAACGCTGGTGGGTTGGCGTTCCAGATTTTTTTCGTTCCATAATATTTACAGGGCTTTCTGCGACTCGGGGACTTGGACCAGGTGATCGGACGGCGTACAGAGTCCCTGACGAGACCTACTCGTGCACTTTTCGCGCGATTCCTGACGCAAGCCGTCCTCACCACCGAGTGGCCCAACTGGCCCTGTAAATATTTTGGAACGTAAATATTATGGAACGGACCGGCCAAAAATGGGCCCGTTCCATAATATTTACGTTCCATAATATTTACGTATACGGTAATTAAAAACCCGCATCATTAAAAAACGTCGCTTTATCGGCCTTTTAATTAGCGACCGGACTGTAGGGGGCCCTCGCTACCAAGTGTGACTGAGTGAGAAAAAGTGAGAAGTCAGCCATGTTTGGCTGACAACTGACGACTCGTGACTCACAGTGACTCGTAGCGAGGGCCCCCGTAATTCAATAATTATTTTGGCCCCCTTCAGGGGGGGCCAATTAACAAAATTTTGTAACAAATAAATTATTTTGTAAAAATAATATTCTGGCGTCCAGCGGCCCAGTTAACAACTGCCCGTTTTTGTAAAAATAAAACTCTCGCGAGGCTCGAGGATGGGGGTGGGGGAGGTGCTCCCGGCCAGTCTTATTCGCCTGTACAACGGGTTGCTCTTTCATATCGACCCAGGCAGGGGACGGGGTTTCCAGGGCTTGAAGAGCAGCGGGCGTCTGCATCGGCGCTGCATCAGGCTCAGCCTGGCTGCCTTGGGGCGCGGCTGCTCAGACTCATCGCTCTCGCTTCCGTCATCCCCCTCCTGTCGTGGCACGATGTACTCCCGTCTTCCGATGCCCCTCGCCCTCCACGTTCTCCTGTGGTTCCCAGTCAGGTAAAGGACGCTGTAACAAACATGTTAATTTGTAAAAAATAAAAATAGAAAACCCCCGCTGCGCGGTGGGGCCAGTTAACAAAATTCGTAATTATTTGTTACAGGGGGGGGTCAAATAAACGTACTAAGTACTACTATTCGGCGAACGGGCGGGCCTAAATCGACCTCGCCAAAAAAGGATAAAATACTTTGCGAGCGAATAGACGTACGTAGTACGTCTATTCAACTTTTCCTAAAAACACTGTTTGCAGGGGCTCTGCGGGGCTATTTGGTCCACCAGGGGCGCGCTGGTCACTGCTGCGTGCCCTGGCCCGGATCACTTCGTTGAAGGAAGGCTGGGGAGCGCCTGGCTGTGGCCCATCCTCTTGTGGCATTCCGTGAGCAGATGAACGCATCGGACGTCGTCATTATATCGACACCAGCCGAAGATATTGGCCCTGTTGGTGGATGTCACAGGTTTACGGTGAGCTTTGTCTGGGGCCATCCGTTCACATCTTCTCGGTGGTTGTGGGGACTGCGGACGCCGTAGCTGAGGGGAATGCGCGGCGGGCTTCAGCAGTGGTTCTGATGCCTCTGCTACCGCATGAGCTTGCGGGTTTGCGGGGCCCATGCACCCTGGTTCCCCGAAGTGGCACCAATAGACCTTGTCCCCATTCCTTGCCCCAAAGTTTGCGGATTTGTGTGCCCCCTCCACTGGCAGGCGGTCCTCCAAAAAGAAAATCTCAAAAAAAACGAGATATTTCCCAAAAAAACGGGTGGCCAAAGTAAGTACTTGTATTCAACGGCCCAACGTGCCCCAGAGCCCAAAAAAAATAAGTACTACTATTCGGCTAAGTACTACTATTCAACTAAGTACGTTTATTCGACCCCCCCCTGTAACTACAAAATATTAATTGCAATTCGGGAAAGGGACCCAAACTAACGGTTAACAGTAGTTTTGAATACTACAGTACAGTCCTTGTCGAATGGCCACACCACGTGTGAGGTTGCCACCGACTAACCTGCTTCTGTGGGTGTGCAGGTGTTCCCTCCGCTGCGCTTTAGAGTGGTGGAGGGAAACCCCACGAGAGCTCCTTGAGAACACCCCCCATGGGGTTTTCAGTGATTCATTCTCTTCTGGAGATCGCCCCCTTTTCCTTCCCCCCCCGTGTCAAACAGGGCTCCGGTCCTCTGAGAGTGACTGCGTGTTGGAAGTCGTCAGGGAGGGGTTTTCTTCTTCTTCCAGAATAGAGAAGCCCAGAGACCCCGTGGCGATTTGCAATGTTGACAGACACCTCCCAAACCCCCCCCCCCCGCGTTAGTTCTTTTTTATCGGAGAAGAGAGTAGATCGTAGCAGATTCTGGTGAAATAAAATAGTGCCGTTGTGCGCCCCTATCCCCCCTCCTCCCCTTCCCCACCCCTTCACCCGGTGTCGAGAAGCTTGTCTTGCTGCCATAGTCGTCGCTGTCTGCGGGGCTGCTTGTATGCGGGGCGAGGGGGGCAGGGTCGGTGGTGTTGCAGCCGGCTGGCTCGCTGCACCCTTGCTGTCAGGCCTGCGGGTGAACCAGCTCGCCAGGGGTCTTCTACTGTGTTCTTCCCCAAACGCTGTGCTTGCTGCCCCTCAAGCTTGCGGGCTTCCTCCAGGGCGTCCTTCAGGATCTTTGACAGCGACGGGGTGAATCGACATTGCCTCTTGAGATCCAACCCTTCAGGTGCGGCAGCTTCATTGGGGCCGCACAAAAGCTGAGGTCCTGGAACAATGAATATGGCCTGCACGTGGCTGTCTCAGGGGCCTCTGACCCTGACACCCTGAGGACGTAGCCCAGCTTCCGGAGGCGTCTCCCCACCTCCTCAGCAGGGACTGCTGCCACACTGGCCCTCATTGCCTCGCGGTACCATCGGACGGAGATCTTCGTCTTCTGGTACGACTTCTTCCGCATGGCGAGAAGGTGGGCATCTTTCAAGTTGTCAAGGTGACGATGAATAGACTGGCGTACCGCCCCAAGAGGGGGTGTGACAAAAAATATATTTTTTTCCCTTTGTGTTTTCTAGGTCCGCAAGGTCCCAAAAATCACTTTTTGGGCACATTTTTCAGAGGTCGCCAGAGGTCGCCACCCGGGAAATGCCATTTTTGGGGTTAAAAAACGGTTTTTCACCTTGCCCTCGTGAACTAGGTGGGGAAGGCGACGGTCAGACGCAAAATAAATGGAGGACCCCAAAGGAGGGTCCGCATCAGGCGGAAATCAGCAGAACCTCGCTCCAGACCACATTGTGGGCCAGGACAGGGTCGGGAAGAGCATAAAACACCAGAAAACCGGTCCAGGAGGTCTCTCTGGGGCTCAAATCCCCTGAAAAGGGGTCTGAACAGGTGGCGACCGAAGGGCGACCAATGGTGCCCACGGAGTTCCTCATCCCAAACTTGGGACCCACCGAAAAATGGACCAGATGGTGGTCCCAAATTAGGGACCGACCAACAAAGCGACCAGATGGTGGTCCCAAATTTGGGACCGACCGATAAAGCGACCAGATGGTGGTCCCAATTTTGGGACCGACCCATAAAGCGACCAGATGGCGGTCCCAAATTTGGGACCGACCAATAAAGCGACCAGATGGTGGTCCCAAATTTGGGACCGACCGAAAAATTGACCAGATGGCGGTCCCAACTTTGGGACCGACCGATAAAGCGACCAGATGGTGGTCCCAAATTTGGGACCGACCGAAAAATTGGCCAGATGGCGGTCCCAAATTTGGGACCGCCATCTGGTCAATTTTTCGGTCGGTCCCAAATTTGGGACCACCATCTGGTCGCTTTCTCGGTCGGTCCCAAATTTGGGACCGCCATCTGGCCAATTTTTCGGTCGGTCCCAAATTTGGGACCGCCATCTGGTCAATTTTTCGGTCGGTCCCAAATTTGGGACCACCATCTGGTCGCTTTCTCGGTCGGTCCCAATTGTGGGACCACCATCTGGTCGCTTTCTTGGTCGGTCCCAAATTTGGGACCGCCATCTGGTCGCTTTATGGGTCGGTCCCAAATTTGGGACCACCATCTGGTCGCTTTCTCGGTCGGTCCCAAATTTGGGACCGCCATCTGGTCAATTTTTCGGTCGGTCCCAAATTTGGGACCACCATCTGGTCGCTTTATCGGTCGGTCCCAAATTTGAGACCACCATCTGGTCGCTTTATGGGTCGGTCCCAAATTTGGGACCGCCATCTGGTCGCTTTATTGGTCGGTGAACATCCTTCAGGATTTTGAAGGCACGTCTCACACCGGTTGGTGCTGTGTCGCATTCCAGGGGATAGTCCTTCACTTGGGTACGATTCGGCGCGACTGAGTCATCAAGCTTCATCCACCTGCCTCTCATGGTGGCGTTGGGTTTTCGCACGCTGTGCCGCATTTTCACCCGGCCGAACTCAAAAACCCAAAGTCTACTGAAGATAGTCTGGCCTCTCCACAACATGTGATGGGAAAATGTTGAGGTCGGGCCATGCCAGCCCTGGCACGAGATCACTGCTCGTACCTGGGACCACCCGTGTAAAAGTCCCCCCAGGGGGGACTTAAGCACAGGTGGACCTAAACACGGGAGTGGGCTGGTCTGGAGGGTCATCAGGTGGCCGCTAGGCCACCTGGTGCCCTCCAGGTGCTGTCAGAGTCGAAAAGTGGGGTGCCAAAAGTCCATCCGGACCGGAATCACCCCCATACGACGGAAGCGGAAGAGGTCTTCTTGGTCTCCACCGTGCCACCCCCGTGTTTAAGCCCCCCCCTGGCCGAAAGTCGCCTCCAGGGGGGGGACTTAAACACGGGGGGTCCCAGGTACCCCCGAAAATTCACATTGTGTCTACAGTGTGGGGCCCGAAAATCGAGTTTTCGGTGTTGCTTTTCCACATTTGGGGTTCCCAACTTCAGGACTGTCGCGCAATTACCTCAAAAGTGGCCGAGAAACCCAGGAATTTCTTTTTTTGAAGCCAATATTTTTTGTCACAGTAGCTTAGCTGAAAAGTTGGGCGAGTCGTCCACCCTACGATGAAGCTCTGTCTTAAATCTCGCGAAATCGAAAACATCCAGGTACTGCGTAAACATCACTAGCACCCGCTTCCGGCGTGGTGCCATCGCCGGCTTTCCAGGAGAAGCGCACCATCTCTCGCCACAAGCTCGTGTCGCGCATCTTCTCACCACACTGCTGACTCATGCGTGCTGCCCCCTTGCAACATCTCCTTATACGGCAGGACAGGATCTCGTCAATCCAGTTCCTCCATTCTTCATCCTTTACCCAGGCGGAGCCCTGGAATACAGCCTTTAGTTTGGCCTTGGATGATGTCCGACAAATGTCTCCTGTGACACGGATCCCCACCAGGGTGGCGTAGCTTTTGTGCCCAAAACCTTTGGTGTGCTTTGGTGTGACCTTAGTTCAGGTCTCCAAGTCCCCCCTCATTGAAGCTGGTCTGAATCGAGCAGTCCACACAACACACCACATGCACCCCCCTCACAGGACGTTGGAACTGCGGCTCTCCCCAAGGAGGAGAAATATTTTGGTTTTGCCCCGCATATCCCCTACCCCCCCCTTCTCTCCACCGCCACTACCCCCGACTCGACCCTACCCCCCCACCCTACCACCCCTCTGCTCTGTGAGGGATGAAGGTGTTCGTGACACACCGCAAGGCGGTGCAGGAGTTTGAGGTGGAGGAGACGGACCGGGTCACAGACCTGCTGCTGGTCTTCGCACGCGGGTATGACCTGACCCCGGCGGCAGTCGACCTGCAGCGCACCAAGGTGCTGTGCCGAGGCAGGGACATCACGCGCGTGCCAGGGGACCTCAAGACACTCGTGGGGCAGGGCGGGAAGGTGATGGTCATCACGCAGGAGCTGGATGAGGTGCAGTCCATCCACAGCGCAGAGGGTGTCGCGCAGGCGCGCGCTGCGCGACACCAGAGCATACAGCCACTCAACATCTCTACAGACTCCAGGCGAAAACGCCTGGCTGCAGGGCCTGCCACATCCCGATTCATCCACAGGATCCAGTGCATCGAGGAGCTCCCCCGATCAGCAGAGTCGCAGGCCATTCTGGTGAAGGTGGCTTCAGATGAGGGCATCCGTGGGGTGCTGGAGAAACGCCAGTGGAACATCGGGCAGCTCAGCGAGCTCAGCCCGGTGCAGCAGAGCCTCCTGGGGCTCAATAAGAACAAGGGGCAGGAGATCCTGTTGCGGCTGCGCAACATGGTTTCCCCGGGGGATGCCTCGGCAGGGCTGTTTCTCGACTACACAACTATAATCGACACCATGCTGCACGAGCTTGCGCACTGCGTGCACGGCCCGCACGATGAAAAATTTTATGCCCTCTACAGAGAGCTGCAGAAGGAGTATAAAGCGGCAAACTGGAGACGATCTCTCGGAAACCGGACAGGAGGTGCTGCGGTGTACAACCCACAGCATGCCGGTGACCCCGATGCGACGGCGCAGCCGTCGTCGGGAGGGGGTCGCAGGCTTGGCGGGGATATGGAGCGGCACGGCACGATGCAGCGGATGGGGTACACCCCGGGGCAGATGGCGGGGCGGAGCGCTGTGGTGCGGCTGAGCCTCGCGGAGCGGCACATCCAGAAGCACTGCGGCAGCTGCCCGGGCGAGCCGCCCCTGGGCAGCGGAGACGAGGGGGAGGAGGCCCAGGGGGATGGGGAGGTGCAGCCGGTGGCATCCCCGGAGGACGTAGTAATGGTGGAGGAGGGGGTGGAGGAGGAGGAGCCTGGTCAGCAGCAGCAGCAGCAGCCTGGGGCGCCTGTGGTGCAGGAGGGGGTGGTGTTGGCGGCGCAGCCTGCGGAGGCGGGTGTGGCGGCGGCGTCGGTGCCGCGCGCCGCAGCGGCAGCGGGGAGCGGGGGTGGTGCGGATGAGGCAGGCAAGCAGGGCCTGTCGCCTGCCGTGCACTGCCCCGTGTGTGGGGATCAGATGCCTGAGGGTATGGTGCGGTGCAGGTGGAGGGAGGGATGTTTGTGCAACGCTTCTGCACATCGGGGTGGGGGCGTGTGGGGGGCGAACAAAAACAGCACTGATCCCGTACGGGAGCCTGGGGGATCTGAACACTTTTTCCCCTGGGCACTGGGTGTCACATGTGGTCCGGTGCCTCTATCGAAAGCACTCCCCACCCCACCCCACCCCTCGCGCAGGCTGCTCCGAACGGTACATTTCGAACCACGTAGAGAGCTGTGTCAAGCCGCCGCCCGAGATGCGCTGTCCTGTGTGCAGCACGCTCATGCCAGAAGGGTATGCATGTTCACGCTATGTCAGGGCACGCTTTGTGCGTGATCCCGCAGAACCGCGTTTGCTACTTTTAACCCGACCCTTGCCCGGGGTTCATCCTCACCACTCCGCGTTGTGGAGAACCTTCCGTAGCTCCTAATCTTCTTAATCTCGTCCTCCCCGCAGTCCTCCTCGTCGAAGTGCGGGTTTGCGGAGATACATCATCACTGCCAGCAGCCTCAAAGTGCTCCTCCTTGCGTGAGGCAGCGCACTCCACGAAGTTGAGGGGATGCGGCAGGCAGGCCCGGCGGACATCCCTGCTGGTTTCTATATTTCCATGCCGCAGAGTAGCAAGGACTGCAGCTGCAGGCGTTAGGGGCACACAGGGTAACATCCATGACCCTGTGGATGTCCACGCCAGGGGGAGAGATCTTCAGCGGAAGCCGCTTCCGGTGCTTGCCCTTGGTGCTCGGGGCGAAGACCCGAGGGGCACCTGGCGTCCCTCGCCACCGGAGCGGCCACCACCTCATCAGTGATGTGGCGCGCAAGCGCCGCCACCACGCCGAGACGCGCTCGGTCGAGCTGCGGCTGGGAGCTGGAGTTGGGACTTGACGGCCCTCAGTTCCGCCGGAGGTTGGCCACGCGATTCTCGGAGGTTTTCAACTTATCGTCACCAGTCTGAGCTGGTATTGCAGAGCCTCTTTGACGGATCCTCCTCCGCCTGCTGAGTTCTGCCGGTTGCAGTTCTACCCCTGGGAGGCTCACGCGTTTTCATTCAGCTGCAGGCCAAATCGCGTCGTCTTGCTGCTATCTCCGCCACCAAATACCAAGGCCCAGACAACAAACATGACCTTTTCTTCTACGTACTCCTTCAGGCCAGCCCGAGTATGGATTGCCACACCCCCGCCACCCACAGATCCTCTCAGCGGTACTTCAACAACCACGTGGAGCAGTGCGTGCTGCAAGGGGACGAGGCGATGCAGGGAGCAGATGACGGCGACGATGACGAAGGCTTCTCCCTACCAGCAGGCATGGGCGGGCTGGGGCCTGCCATGTGCACTGCGACTGGGGCACAGTCGTCATCGTCTTCTGCTGCCGCCTCTGCCGCGCCACCGCCGGAGCCTGTGCCTGCACCTGGGGCCTCGCAGGGCTCAAGCGTCCTCGCTGTCGCAGGGCCTGTGCCCTGCTGCCCCATCTGCGAGGAGCCCTTCCCCGCAGGCAGCTCCGACCGCTATGTTAGCAACCACGTAGACCAGTGCATTACCCGGTAGCCTTTGTAAGCCGTTGTCTCCGTGCCGCCTTGCGGCGGCACAGGTGCTCCAGATGGCGATGCGTGTGTCAAAGCGATGTCCGTGTGCCTCCCTAGATTGTTGCTCCACGGTTGGAGGGAGGGGCACACCCACACAAGTCGCTTCCCCTGCACATCACGGGGCGAACCCAAAATAACAGATGTGGGGCAGGCGACGATGCAATGTTTCTCAGGGGGGTGTCCCCGACCTAGCCCAAGCGAGTGGGCGCCCTTTGTGTTTTTAGTGGTTCTTCAGCTTGTTTCCGGTGGTGCGTGCGGGTGGGAGTGTTGCGTGCCTTTATTTTGCGGCCATTTTTTTTGACAGTCCGGTGCCGCCACAGCAGGGGGAAACTATTCCAGATCCTTGCGAACACTTCACACCAGGGTGGCATCATACAGTATGCCCACGGGTCGTGTTCTGGCTAACTCTGGGAGGTTGCGCCGGTTCTGGTGTTGGGTTGCCTATTCGATCTCTGTCTCTCTCTTGTATTTCTGGTGTCATCATGACGCCCTAACAAACACGCAGTGGATTAACACACTTAGACCTGTGTGTGGGTCCGACTAACCACCGCTTGGCCCGGGTGGCCGTGGCGTGATCTACTCTCGGCCAAGATTCTAGCATGGGGTGCGCCCCACAAGCTCAGACTTCACCACACAGCGCCACATGACATGACACATGACACGGTGCTCTCTCCGCCCTCTGTGCCCTCTGCTCTGCTCTAGCTCCCCTAGCCATACTGTGCAGCTGCACGCCTGTTGTGTGGCGCACATCTGCCATTGCGCTGCTGAGCAGGTGGGCGGGGGTGTGGGGGGGAGGCGATCCATCCCCGCCGAACCCGGCGGCGACACACGCGGGCCCAAGACAGCAATCCAACACCGGCAGGTTTCATGTGTAGTTGGGCCTAAACCCCTTTGCTGGCACGGCGACGAAGCCCCCCCTCCCCACCTCCCACCCCAGGGCAATTCCTAACTATCGACCCACCGACCCACCAAAAACCGGTTTCCCCCCCCCCCCCCCCCCCCACTTCTTCCATCGACCCACCGACCCACCGAATTTCTGGGTCGACGGGTTGAGGGGTTGAGGGGATCGCCCCATCAATCCATCGACCCACCAACCCATCAACCCATCCACCGACTTTGGTCAGGGGCTTGACATGACATGGATCATGTCAACCTGTCGCCCGAACGACTTGCCGGGCTGACAGGCGTCACCCGCCGTCACCTGTTGGAAACGACGGGTGTTCTAGTATATCTTCGGGCGCGAAGAAAACGGGCCACCATGGAGCCGCTCGTTGAGCGCACGTTTCGCGTGCGAAGCGCAAAAAAAAAGATTGCCCCCCCCCCCCCTTATTGACATTCTTTGCCCAGCTCCCCTCCCTTTTTCCCCCATCGACCCAGTTTTCCCCCGACCCTGGAAAGCTAGGAATACCCCTGCTCCCACCCCCCCCCCCTCTCTCTCTTTCGGTTTCCATACCTCCAGGGTTACTTATTGCAAGGCTTTGTTCTTTGTTGTTCTCTTCTTTGCATTCTTGTTTCACTCAGGTGCACGGGGCCGCCAACGCCGCGCGGCCCCAGCCCCCGAAACAGCCCCGCGACACGATGTTTAATATTCTGTGCGCGTCGGGGGGTGTCGCGCTGTTCAGCTACTACTCCGCATCCGCAGGGCTCAAGGGCGACGTGTTGCAGTGCCTCGTCTTCTACGGTGTGGTCGCCTCGCTGCTGGTGCAGCAGTACTACCGGGTGACCGCAGTCCGCTACCGCCACGAGCAGCGCGACAGCAGCGCCCGCCAGTCCTCAGGCTACGCAGGCATGCGTGTCCTGGTGGAGTCGCCCCCACAGATGCACGCGCTGCCGCCAAGGCCCACCAGCCTGGAGCCGGAGGAGTCCGCGCAGCGCAGCTTCTCATCCCTCTCCTCCAACAACGCGCTGCTGCGCGTGCCGGCTGTCACCCCCGTCCCCCAGCCACGGGGCAGGCGGAGGTACACCACGCAGTCGGGGACGCAGGTCGCTGTGTCGCGCTCGGTCTCCCCCCCGCCCCGCGCCACCCCCAGCATCCTGCCCTCCCACGTGTCGCCCCCGGGGCAGCAGGCCAGCGACCCGGCGCCGGACGCGCCTGAGAGCAGCAGCCCCTCCGCCGCGTCCGACCAGCGCAGGTCCGTCTCGGCACAGCTGTTCCCCAGAACCCCGCTGGAGCACCGCAGCGGCTCCCGCGGCTTCTCCTGGTCCCGCTACTACCGGACGGAGCTCCCGACGACACGCAAGCGCCAGCGCAGCGGCGACGGGTCCTCCGACACCCCACCGCCGCCCCCACCGCCACTGGAGGAACCGAGCAGCGCCCCTGCACAGCAGCAGCAGCAGCAGCAGCCGGACGCAAGCAACCCCACACCTCAGGAGGCAAAGCGGCGTCGCATCTCTCAGGAGGTCGAAGAGATAGACCTCGATGCAGACGTGGTGATGGTCGAGTTGGACGCCGAGGAGGACGACGGCGATGACGACGCGTACCCCGCTGAGGCGGTGTCCGAGGGTGGCGACGATGAGGCTGCAGAGGGGGACGGCGGGGATGACGAAGATGAGTACTCCAAGGCGCCAACGTTCCAGGTGAATCTCTGTGGGGGCTCATTGGAGGACACGGGGTCTGAGTCCGTGGAGCCGGTCAGCGGGGATGTGGACGGCGAGTCGTGCGGCGCGCTCGTTGTGGAGGCTGCGGAGGAGGGGGGGGAGGGTGGCGGGGGGGAGTCGGGCGGCCACCTGTCTCCAAACGCCTCCTCTGCAGGCTGCGGGGTGGAGGAGGGGGAGCCTGACTCTTGCGGTGCGCTCGCCGAAGCCGAGGGGCGGGAGGCGGGGTCTGCCGAGGAGCACCCTGCGGAGTCGACGGACCACGGTGCAGAGGTGCTGGTTGTTGACGGGGGGAGCAGGAGCGCGTCTGATGCGCCTGAATCCCCAGTCTTCTACGACACTGACTGAGGTCTGCCCAGTCAACCAGGGCAGCCGGAGATGGGCCCAGCACCCCCATTCAGGCAAGTGGCGAGACCTCTGAAGTGCCACCGAAACACTTTCTGACGATGACGAGATAGAAAGAGTGCTCTTCTCGCTGCTGCGGTGACAAAACCGGTGTTTTTTTTGGTGCATTTCCTCCTATTCTGAGGTGAAAAAAAATCGCCGCCGAAAAAGTTTGCCCACAGCGAAGACGTCCCTCAGCAAATGTTCATGCGTGGTGGTGGTGGTGGTGGTGGGGGAAACGCGGGTCGCTCCAGATCCCCTACCTCCGTAAAACCTGAGCGTCTTGCCCTGCCTTCGGCGATCCCATCATCTACGGGATGCGGGTGGGGTGAGGGGGGATGGGTAAGCCGACGTCGTGGTGCGATGGTGTTCAGGATGCAGCGCCTTCCCACGACCCCCCGTTGGCTCCCCGCCGCCTTGCCTTCGAAGCCTCTTCGTTGGAGCCCCCTTCGGTGCGGAGTTCCTCAGGACAAGGTCGCTCGAAGCCCGCCGCTCGAGGCACATCTCTTCTACTCTTGAGGCGACAGAGAGCAGATTGTGACCAATTTCGATCTCGCTCTGGTGGGCAGGAGGACGTTTGTCACCTAACGTTCGTTCCGAGGGGTGTAGTGGCACAGCCTTCGGGCAAGGCCCCTTTCGAGGTGGGGAGGAGGAGGTGGGGAAGGGGAAGGTCGGGGACCTGCCGAAAGAGGTGAGCCGACGTTGTGCCTCCCTGAGGCTTCCCGTTCTGGAGATGTTGTTTGGGGCCTGGCGGACAGGATATATGCAAAGCAATGGCGATATCACCCATTGCGAGCCTGAGTGCTTCAAAAACCTTGCTTTAACTGGTCATCAACCCCACCCCATCCCCCCCTCCCCATTCGTTGTCAACCCGTTTGCGACCCTTACTTTTCCATTCACTCTCGACGATCAAAACCCCCCCCCCCAGACAGTTTCCCCCTTTGCATTACACATGGTGTAGTGAAGAAAACAAATTGCTCCCAATGCTGGAGGGTGCAAAGGGAGGCGTGTTTCCCATTCGCCTGTAACATGTTGTAGTTCCCACCCCTTCTGAGTGAATCGAGTTACCCTTTTGCACACGGAGGATTCCACGACGGTGCTGAGGAGGGCATTCTTAGTGTATTCCCTCTTTGAATTGATAAGATGGACATGGTTTCGCAGAATTCTGACAGAAAAATGCCCAGAATTTCCAGATTTTTAAATTCTTACTAGTTACGAGCGACGAAGCGTAGCGAAGTCGCGAAGTAACGAAGGAAATCGTACGACTGAAGCTTTGGATTAGCACCTCATGCCACTTCACAGGGCCTCAACACAGTGCGCTCAACAAAAAGTAGTCCGGAACTGTTCTCCCACAGTTGCTGGACAGGGTGTCTATAATAAAGCGAAAGGAGTACGATTTTGCAGAATCTGAGAAATTCTGTAGAATTCTGCAGATTCTGAGAATTCTGTCAGATTCTGGGGAATTCTGAGAATTCTGGGAGAATTCTGAGAATTCTGCCAGTGGGGCTTGTGGCCAACTAGCAGCAGCCTGGTATGACAGGGTAGTCATACACAGGCTATGTACAGGGTCGGCCTCGTCCTGGACCAGTCGTAGGCTTATGCTACTGTTGGTTCTCAGGACTGGCCACCACTGCGCGGGTCAAATTTTTGGAAAGGGGGCCTTGACCAAAGGCAAACAGTTTTTGAGTTCTTGCACCACTTCATCTCGGGACTACTCTGATTGGATTCCTCGGATTCGTCGACACACTGTTTCAGAACTGTGCACTTCTCCATCCACACCGGCATCGGGTCACCCGCTGAATGCCGTGAGGGCCGAAGCCCAGGGTCAGATTTCGGTACAAGGCGATTAACAGGTCGTTGAGAGGTTCGCAAGTTTAAATGTACCTACAAAAGCTTCATGTACCCATGATAGGGATTTAGTCATTGCTATAGGTGAAGATCAGAGCCCAGGCGGGATGTAAGACAGGGTGTCGCAGATGCAACAATATCTCCAGAGCCACTTTGTATGCCTTTGTTCGGGATGCCCCTTCACCTGTCGCGCTTAGGTTCCGTCCAAGTTCGCCGATTCCAGTGCTTCAAGAGAGCACACAGTTCCTTCCCAGTAGTCTTCATCCTCGGTTCCGAATCATCGCAGTCCCTCGAATCCATGGTGCAGAACTAAATTCTCGAAAGGTGGTCAATGTTTTGAAAGGGGCCCGTGACCAGCGGAAATTGGAATTTTTGACCCAAACCTGCAAGTGTACTGTTGTTTAACGTTGTCCAAAGCCCCTTGCGGTGTGACAGTACATTCGTTATGTGAATATCTGTCACATGGCTATGGCAACACAGACACAGGCAAGCTGGGGAGGCGTCGCGTCCGTCGAAAAAATCATTTCTGCACAACTACCGGCATCGCAGCTACGGTAGAAGTGACTGACCCTGTTCTTGTAATCTTGACGCTGGAAAATTCCATTCGGAAATACCAAACACATCCACTGAAAGTGGATGGAATGGGCGTCAAGACCGTGATTTTTGGGGGAGTGGACTGCCCTGTATCGTGAACCCGCTGAGGGTACAAAATACAGAACAGGGAGGCACAGGTGCAGCACAACACAGGCAGGCAGGCAGGAAACAATGGGTGCAGGTCAGACAAAATGTTCGGTGTCAATCGGCTTGGTTTGATTTGTAGGGATGATGCGGAACACACAACCCGCACCCAACCTCCAGATTCAGCCACTGTACCCATTTTCACCAGTTATATCCGCTCACTCAGAGCAAAACCGAAAAATACTACGAGAAACACTTGGCCTCGATGCTGTGAGTGTTGCATTGGATGTTTCAAAGACAAGTCGTTGTGTGTGCGCCAAACCCGGATGAACAAACCTCACGTGGTTTGGCTGATGAAGGTTGGTGTGAATGTGCGCACAGTCATAACAACAAGGCAAGGTAGATTGTGTTTGTCACCCAAAGCGCTGCCAACTATCTTTTTCACTGTGGGGGTCTTCGCTACGGGATGGTCGTCAGTGCACCTTGGTGTATTTGCTGTTGAAATAGTGAAAACTGACGAAGATTGACGAAGAATAACGACCAGCGAAGACCCCCTGTGACAACCTTCTTGTTGTGTGTGGTTTTGTCCCCCAAAAAGAGAACTCGTCCAGCCAGTGGGTCGTAACAAGCGACACTCACACCTTCCCATTTTGTAAGTTCGGCGTAGCCAACTCAGGAAACTTTTCACTGTGCGGATCCTTGCGAACACTTCTCACGCCCGGCAGGCTGGTGGGGTGTTCTGCGTTCGAAGAAGTTCGACTGTCGTTGCACCGTCACACCCCACTCACCCATCCCACCCCGCCACCAGAGATCACACTCCAGAATATGGGTTGTTCATTTGCGGTGGTTTAAAGATCAACCTCACAGGGGTGAACAACAGGGTGAACAAGGCACGGGTTTTAGTCTGATGACACACTGCAACCTCAAGGTGACTGGCGACACCTCTCCCACAGTCTGCGGCACGCTGCCGTGGCAACAAGGCTTCCTGACATGGGAGATCGCTGCGTGGATCAACGTGGCACCACCCGTGTGCTCGGCAGGTTGTTTCGGCACCTGTTTTCTCCGTGTTATGCTTTTCGTGAGCGTGTCAGGGATGTTGGCACACGCTGGGGAGGGTTCACATGATGACATAACGTACATCAGAAGCACACACCCACGTGGCGCTGTCCTTGGCAGGACTTTGAAGTGCCGCCTTGATATCCTTGTTGGATAGAACCCTCATATCACACCCTCACTCAGCTGACGAAAACCTAGGAAAAAACGAGTGTAGGATAGCGGGCCCGGTTACTCACGGTATGGACCCTCGGGGCCAGGCTGCGATACCAGCACGCGAACCCAAATTGCACTGCGAAAACCTGAGATTTCTGGCTGATTTGGCCATGTACCCAGGTCCTCAGCAGGAGCTAGATATTCGCGGGCCCATTTTAGGGCAACGAATGGGCTCAAAATTCATAAATTCCTTTGAAAACGGGCCCAAATGTCCAAAATAGCCCCCCCCCCCCAAAAAAAAATTCGAAAAGGTCCCCCCCGCAGAATTTCTCAGAATTTTCCAGATTTCTCAGATTTTCCAGAATTTTCCGGATTTTCTCAGATTTTTCAGATTTTGGCATTCTGGCCCAGATTTTTTGCAGAAATATTTCGATGAGCCATTTTAGGGCTCAAAATGGGCTCAAAATTCAAAAATTCCTTTGGGGGTCTTCGCTCCGGGTCAATTTGGGTCAACTTGGGTCAATTTGGGTCACCCTGGGGTTTTTCACCTTAGGAAAATGGGGGGCTTCGCTCCGGGTCAATCTGGGTCAGCTTGGGTCAGTGACCCGGAGCGAAGCCCCCCCTTAGGTGACCAAAAATAGGTGAAAATTTTTGCCTATTTTCCCTTGTGTCAAACTTGGAGTCTGACCCAAAAATCGGAATCTGTGACCCATGGTTTATATGGGCAAACCTGAAAATTTCCGACTTTTTCCTCAATTTTTCCCACTTCCTGGCCATACCTTTCCCGACCCAAAATCAAACAAATGCAGCGGAAAATGGCCAAAAATAGGCCAAAAAACCCCAAATTTTTTCCTATGGGAACGAACATGGGGGTCTTCGCTCCGGGTCAATTTGGGTCAACTTGGGTCAATTTGGGTCACCCTGGGGTTTTTCACCTTAGGAAAATGGGGGGCTTCGCTCCGGGTCAATCTGGGTCAGCTTGGGTCAGTGACCCGGAGCGAAGCCCCCCCTTAGGTGACCAAAAATAGGTGAAAATTTTTGCCTATTTTCCCTTGTGTCAAACTTGGAGTCTGACCCAAAAATCGGAATCTGTGACCCATGGTTTATATGGGCAAACCTGAAAATTTCCGACTTTTTCCTCAATTTTTCCCACTTCCTGGCCATACCTTTCCCGACCCAAAATCAAACAAATGCAGCGGAAAATGGCCAAAAATAGGCCAAAAAACCCCAAATTTTTTCCTATGGGAACGAACATGGGGGTCTTCGCTCCGGGTCAATTTGGGTCAACTTGGGTCAATTTGGGTCACCCTGGGGTTTTTCACCTTAGGAAAATGGGGGGCTTCGCTCCGGGTCAATCTGGGTCAGCTTGGGTCAGTGACCCGGAGCGAAGCCCCCCCTTAGGTGACCAAAAATAGGTGAAAATTTTTGCCTATTTTCCCTTGTGTCAAACTTGGAGTCTGACCCAAAAATCGGAATCTGTGACCCATGGTTTATATGGGCAAACCTGAAAATTTCCGACTTTTTCCTCAATTTTTCCCACTTCCTGGCCATACCTTTCCCGACCCAAAATCAAACAAATGCAGCGGAAAATGGCCAAAAATAGGCCAAAAAACCCCAAATTTTTTCCTATGGGAACGAACATGGGGGTCTTCGCTCCGGGTCAATTTGGGTCAACTTGGGTCAATTTGGGTCACCCTGGGGTTTTTCACCTTAGGAAAATGGGGGGCTTCGCTCCGGGTCAATCTGGGTCAGCTTGGGTCAGTGACCCGGAGCGAAGCCCCCCCTTAGGTGACCAAAAATAGGTGAAAATTTTTGCCTATTTTCCCTTGTGTCAAACTTGGAGTCTGACCCAAAAATCGGAATCTGTGACCCATGGTTTATATGGGCAAACCTGAAAATTTCCGACTTTTTCCTCAATTTTTCCCACTTCCTGGCCATACCTTTCCCGACCCAAAATCAAACAAATGCAGCGGAAAATGGCCAAAAATAGGCCAAAAAACCCCAAATTTTTTTCGGATCCTGAGGGTCCTGAGGCATTCAAGGCAGGGCACTCCCTTCTCCATTCTTTTGCACTCTTTGAAAAGTGTCACAATCAGATGTGGTCAACCGTTACGGCACTGCCGATGGGACTCTCGTCCTCCTCGTCCTCGCTTGCATCGGCATGCGCTCAAAGGGCGTGCGGTAGCCGACGCCCTTTTGTGCTCGCCTCCTCCTCCCACACTTCAGTATGTCGTTTCATGTGAGTCCGTGTTCCTGCTTTGTTCTTCTGTCGACTGGGACGGGCCAGTCCTCGTGGGTTGCCGGCCGGTGTGTCCTCCCCCGGGACCCCCTCCTCCTCCCGCCACTTGCATCTGGTTCAACTTCAGTGAGAGCTGAGCGGGAGCCATACTTGCTCTCTTGGACCATTTGTCCGCAGTCCTGCATCATGAAGAGTTAGGTAATGCCCAGTCGCAGCCATCCCCCGACCCAGGTGTTCTGCCGTGGGCCAGGTCACCATCTGTAGGTCACCCCGTCACACACCAGTGGGCAGGCCCTGTCAACGATATCGATGTGACTGCTCTTGCCGCAGGGCAACGGATGTGGGCCTGCATTGCATCCTGTTGCCGCTCAGTTCTGTTCCCACCGGAGCTTGTTGTTGCGCCGCAGGTCGAACAGCCTTTCGTGTGGTCGGCGCTGATCTTGTATAGAACGTAGGCAGTAGGCTGCTGTGGGTGACCTGCAGGTTACCCGTCCCTTTCGTGCAGGCAGCGCGAGAGGTGCGATGTTTATGTGTGGGAGCACGGCAGCTGCCCCACACTCCATTCTGCTCTCTTGTCTGCTGTTTATGTTGAACAAGGTCTGGCTGCCAGTGATCTCGCTGGGGGTCGGGCAAACCAAAAAAGAAGTCGGGCACAGGGTGGCCGAGCTCGCGAGAAAAAAAGTGCAGCCCAACCCCGCCCCGACTTCCCGTGGTATGATGCAAACAGGATCGAATGCACGGCCACAGAACATTTTCACCCAATTCGAGAGGCACCGGATGTTGCTGCCTTTGGTCGTCCTGCTCGATCAAAAATCAGGAATCCAGCCCCCCAGCCGCCGCCACGGTAGTGAACATCCTGAAAGTCTTCGAAGGCTAGTCCCCACACCGGTTGGTGCTGTTGCACATTCCAGGCGGGGATGGTCCTTCGCTTGGGGCATGATGAGGTGCGCTTCGATGAACACCATCAAGCCCCCAGCATGCCGTTGGGTTTTCATACGCTGCGGCGCATGAAAACTCGGCCACAAGGCCGAACCCAAAGCCCCAAAATCTGACCCGGGAGGTAGGGCCGAGGGTAGGGCCATGCCACCCCTGGCGGCCCACCCTCCCAAACAATTACAGAAAAAGGGAGGTGGGGCCGCGGCCCCCTGCCAGCCCTGGCACGGGATCACTGCTGGCGGGTAGTTCAGGCTCGTGGCCCTCCTCGTTCCGATAGCCCCTCGGACATCCAAATGATTCACGTGCAGCAGCCCATGCGCAGAGAACGGTGTGCCGTCTTGTACAGCAACTGTTGGACAACTGTTGAAATCGTTTTTCACCAAAAAAAATTACTCTGCGGGCCAAGTCGAAGATTTTTCTGGGGACTTTTGGTGTCCCCAATTTTTCAATTTTCGAAAAATAAGCTCACTTTGCTAAACTGGACCCAACTCCCCACACTCTTTTTTTCCGACTTTTTCACGGGTTTTTTCCGGTTTTTTTTGGTTTTTTTTGGCGGATGGAGCGAAGACCCCCTTTGAAAATGGGTCCAAATGTCCAAAATAGGCCCACCCCAAAAAAATTCGAAAAGGTCCCCCCCACAGATTTTCCAGATTTCTGACAGAATTTCTCAGATTTTTCCAGATTTCTCAGATTTTCCAGAATTCTGAGAATTCTGGAAAAATCTGGAAAAATCTGGAAAAATCTGTCCAGAATCTGGCCAGATTTTTTCCAGAATTCTCAGATTTTTCCAGATTTCTCAGATTTTCCAGAATTCTGAAAATTCTGGAAAATTCTGGAAAATTCTGGAAAAATCTGGAAAAATCTGTCCAGAATCTGGCCAGATTTTTTTCAGATTTCTCAGATTTTCCAGAATTCTGAAAATTCTGGAAAAATCTGCCCAGAATCTGGACAGATTTTCTCAGATTTTGAAAATTCTGAAAAATCTGAAATCCCCAGAATCTGCCAGAATCTGTGAAATTCTGGCAGAATTCTGTCAAACCATGGATGGAATGTGACGAAGATTATTGGAAGCTGACGAGTAGCGAAAAATATCCCACCCCAAACAGTCTATGTGCATATTCAATACACATGCCTTCCTATATATTGTATTGGAGGGAGGGGGGATGGGGGGAGAAACGGCCTCGCTCAAAAACCTGCAGAAAAGGTGTGGTTTTCCTCACACAATCTAGGCGGTGTCAAATATCGGTGTGGCACGGTATATTTGACGCAGAGGCCCAACCGCACCCCCACCCCCCCCTGCTTTCAGATCATTCTCCCAGGCTGGTGTGGGCAAAAGACAAAAGAGCAACATTTTTCACCTTCCCCAAGAAGTCTTATACCCAAGAATCTGTCACTTTTTTGGGCTCAGCCGACACACCGCCGACGTAAGTTTCGTTTTTCCTTTCTATTTTTTTTGTTAGTCCGGCGTAGCCAACCGGGGGCCCTCGCTACCAGTCACAGCTCGTCAGTCAGTGGGGGGAAGCGGGGCTGTTGCCCACCTTTTCTCGCTCAGTCACACGTGGTAGCGAGAGGCCCCCACCGAATGAGTAACCTTCTGTGCCTTGAGCTGGATCGTGCGACCCCCACTCGCCATTTCATGGGGTCTGCGTTCCAACAAAACACACTTTTTCGCCAGGATTTGGTTTGTTGTCTCGTTTTGCTGTCACCTTACGATCCCAGCGGGGGACACAGACAGCTCTTGCAACCGCACACTGCAAGGGTGTGTGTCGGGGGGGGACGACACACCCGGAGGCTTTGCTGAACAGAAGAGGGCTGCTCCTCGACATGCAACAACGAACCCACAAAATAGTTCTCTCTCTCTCTCTCTCTCTCTCTCTCTCTCTCTCTCTCTCTCTCTCTCTCTCTCTCTCTCTCTCTCTCTCTCTCTCTCTCTCTCTCTCTCTCTCTCTCGTATGCTTATAGTGTGAATATCCCCGAAACGAAAATACTCGCACCCCAAGGGTGTCGTCTACTTAACTACGCGGGCCCGCGGCCCGGTAGACTCCCCTTGTTTGAGAGAGGAGCTGCTCTGGTGGGGTGAGGGAAGTGACACAGGAGGAGGAGGAGGCGCAGGCGCCACACGGTCTGTAGCGCCCGGTGACGCGCTACGTGAGGAAGGAGGATTAAGGTAGGCCCGGAAGCCTGTAGGCGCGTGCGGTGACCGCGCACGGGCGGAGGAGGAAGAGGCACCAGAACGGGGCCTTTGGGGAAGGGCTGCGTCAACGGACACGCCGTCGGGAGGGGAGGTAGTAGGAGAAGGTGGGTCCGGATCAGCGGCGCCCACGTCAGCGTCAGCGTCAGCGGTGGGGATCACGTGGTCGACCCTAGGCCTTTGGGCAGGCAGTGCCGGGGTGGAACCGGTATGCGCCTCTAAGGCGGTGCGCTTCAGCTGCGCCACGGCGGGGATGGATGGCCTGACGCCGTCGGGTGAGAGCCTCCTACGAGGCTGCATCAGGTGGCGGTGGGGTGAGCCCGGGGAGCACACGGTATGGGCCAGCCTCTTCAGGATAACTGGAGGGGTGGCGGGCTCGGGAGTAGCGGGACACGGGGTCGCTTCAGGGGAGGGCTGAGGCGCAGGCACACGGGGTGGCGTGGTGGAGGGAAGATCCCCCACGGTAGGCGCAGTCGCCTCTGGGAAGGGCGGGGTTGGCGGCACATGGGGCGGCGGGGTGGGGGCGTCTGCCTCCACAGGCGTCGCAGGGGCGGGAGGGGCGTGGTGGCCCTTCTTGCAGCAAGCGGTGGGGCGTCTGTCATCCAGCTCAGGCAGAGAGGCGCAGACCCCGCAGGGGGGCAGGTCATGGTCGCGGCAGCCGTGGTGGCCACGCTTGCAGCACATGTTGGAGGAGCTGCAGGTGCCGCAGCGGAGCAGCCGGTGCGTGCTGCAGAACTGCACGGGCAGTCCGTCATCCTGGCGGTGGTGGGCCCGGCAGCAGTCTTCCATTCGCAGGGTTCGGTTGTGCCCCGCCGCGTCGCAGTCATGGCACTTGGGCTTGGAGTGGGCCCTGCAGACGTTGCGAGCCAGCACCTCCGAACGGGGGGCATAGCGCTCAGCGCCGCACGGCGCCGACCTCGGGCTGACCGTGTCGAGGGGGTCACGGGTGGGGGCTACGGGAGTAGGGTCCCACTGTTCGCTTCGCGTGTCCCGGTCGGGCACCTCGGTATACGACGGGGTAAGGTCCAGGCCCCACGACTTGCTCGAGGCCCAGTGGATCGCGCGGGGAATCTGCTCGATCAGGATACGGGTGGTGAGCCCGTGGCAGGCAAAGCGGGGGCGCGGCTCAAGACCGCCCCAGACTTCCTTCACCCCCACCGCGCGGAGGCAGTAGACACGCGAGACAAACGCGCCAGGCAGGGGCGCGCGGAGGTTAACTGCTTCACACTGGGAGACAAGGTATTTCAACATCTGCCCCATCATGCGTCCACGCATGTTGAGTGGGGCGGGCTGGGTTCCTGCCGGGGCGCCAGTAGCGATCGGGCAGACGTCGAGCCCGGAGAAGACCTCGAAGTCGATGGCGAGCTCGCAGAAGGAGATGGACCCCTCCCTCGTCCAGGTGAGACGACCGAGCCAGGCCCGCAGGGCACGCATGATGCACTCTCCGTGAGTCCAGCGGGGTGGGTTGTCCGGCAGTGAGGCCAGGTCGGACTGGTGGGGCGCAGCGGGTCGCGCTAGCGCTGCGTCCCACGCGCAAACAGTGGGGGATACCCCGAGGCGCTCACGTTCCAGCACATCTCTGCGGGCGACTATCGTGCTCATTAGGTGGTGCAGGTCCTTCGCCCGCACCGTACCGGATAGGGGTTTCGGTATGATGCCCCAGTTGGCTAGGCAGGGCGGCCATGAGAGGCGCTCCTCACAGAGACCCGCGTACCGCTCCCGGGCACGGACGTCGTTGTGGGCAGGGCATGGAGTGGGCCCTGCAGACGTTGCGAGCCAGCACCTCCGAACGGGGGGCATAGCGCTCAGCGCCGCACGGCGCCGACCTCGGGCTGACCGTGTCGAGGGGGTCACGGGTGGGGGCTACGGGAGTAGGGTCCCACTGTTCGCTTCGCGTGTCCCGGTCGGGCACCTCGGTATACGACGGGGTAAGGTCCAGGCCCCACGACTTGCTCGAGGCCCAGTGGATCGCGCGGGGAATCTGCTCGATCAGGATACGGGTGGTGAGCCCGTGGCAGGCAAAGTCTCTCTCTCTCTCTCTCTCTCTCTCTCTTTACTCGACAGGGTGCCGCTGGCGTATCCCCTTCATCTCCAGCCAACGCAAGCGCCAGCCACAGCACCACGGCGTGCGGTACGCTTCTCTGTCTTCCATTTCCTTCCAGTGTGAATACCCCTGTCGCAAGAACCCCTGCAGCCCACCTCGGTCTTCCTGTGAGTATTAGTTACGTGATGTGATCTGTGCTGGCCACGTTCTGTGCGGGTTACCGTATTTGCAGCCTTTCAGTGTGATGTCCTCTCCTTTCTCTGTCTACTGCCTCAGGGATGTGTGTGGGGAGAGGGTTTTCTGGGTGTTGCTCGGTGGTGGGGGGTGGGCTTTTGGGGCGGGCACATGCGGGGGTCCCTCCTCTCTCTTTCCCCGCCCCCCCCCCCGTCTTTGCCCACCCCCCCCCCCCCTGTGTGATGTATCTTGCCACGGCGCCTTGTGTCAAACGAAAGCAAGCTTGCCCAGCGTCAGGAGCGGTGTGTTCGTTCAGTCTTGTCTTGGGTGGGGTGGGGGGGTGGCGGCACAGCCGAAACAAATGTCCGTTGAACCGTTCCTGGGGTTCGGTGTGTGTGGGAGGGGTGACCTTCGGTCGAAAGAGGAAATTAGTGCAGGTTAGTGCAGGGGGGGGGGGGGGAGAGGAAGTCAAGGTTCGCGCTGGACATGCGTAGGTGCCAAACCTGACACAGTTTTGGTCGGAGCAGGAAGGGGAGGGGGATGTCTGCGGTTTTATTATCAACGCAATGCAAAATCGAAAACATGAATGAAGAGATGCTGGGGGTCGGGGAGGGGGGGGGGTGTTCGGAAACTTCAGGGGGGGGGCGAAGGTGCGCCATCGCTCGGAAGTGCATGCAAATGTCCCCGATCAAAATTCGTGACAATGTGACACGGAGCGAAGGCCCAAAGGGGTGAGGGGGCGTTGGGTGGATGATTTCGCTTTTGATTTGCGCAACACCCGCCAAACCCGTTTCCCGGGTTACCGGCAAACAAAGAAGGGGGGACACCACTCGTTGGTGCCAACCTTGTGCGTACCAAACGTCGGTCCGAACCTCGTGTGTGTGTGGGCATATCATATGCCCTCCTGAGCACCCAGTCGCAGCGAGGCCACTCGGGAGAGAACAGACAAACTGTGAGCATCCCCTCACAGTTTTCGGTGCCAAAACTCTGCGCGTATTCCTTAGTTTCCCCATTCAGTTTTGTGCTCCTTTTGTGAGTTGTGTTATCGAGCGACGACGCGTTTGACCGCGAAGTAAACGAAGGAGAAGAAAACCCATCCGACTGAATCCTTAGTATTAACACTTCACTCGGCATCGGCAACGCCACCGTGTGGCGAGCACACCCATGTGTTTGCATTGAAGGTGGGGTCTGCCGTGCTACACCACACAGTAGACGCCACTCTGTGGGAGGCATGACTACACGACCACAGCCTGGTGCTCCTCCTTCCGGCACATGTTGGAGAGCGTCCCCTTGGATCCTTGGGTGTGCACAGTGTGAATCGAATAATTTCACTCATGAGAAGGGACTATGTGTGTGTGCTTCAAGTGTGCGCGATAGTGTTAGGAAGCGCACACGGGGGTGGGGTGGGGGCCGCTGCCCCACCAACCCTCAAAACAACGCAACTCATATTTGTGCGCCGAGGTGCGCACAGCACTTTCCAGTACACCCCAGATCCCCCCGCCCCTCCTCCCTCCGGGGGGGACAAACAGTCAGGCCATAATTATGGTAGTGTGAAAACCGAAGACGACTTGGTATCATGAGGTCGCACAATTTTATTGCATCCTCCCCTGGGAGGCCGTCGAACAGTGTTTTGCAAACAGTGCGGGTGGGGTGGGGTGGGGTGGGGTGGGGCGTGTTGTGTTTATTCAGCACACTTCGGCGTGGGTCGAAGATCACACGCGTTTGGCTGTGCCCCCATCCGCGGCGCTCGCAGTTCCATCACAGCGTGCGGGTGTTGGGGGGCAGCCAAATCTGCATTGGAGCATTGGAGGTATTGTTTGCGGGCCGTGCTGTGGCCGTGCTCATTCTAACAACAACTTATAAACGTAGCGTGATGTTGTTCGATTTCTTGCTTCTGCACGTCAGGAAGAAGGTAAAAAAATATGAAAGTGGCGCGGCTGCCGCCGCTATGCATGGGATTAGTGCGGACGAACGAGACGCAACTGCACCCACACTCCTCACGGGCGTGGATGATGCTGAAGATGGAGATGAGTATCGTGTTCTGAGATCATCTGCCCCTTCGCAGATGCTGCCCAACGAAACAACGACGGGCGGCTGCCTCAATATCTTCACGATGCTTCGCCTTTTCTTTAGGGTATGGTTTTCTTGCCCAGGCAGAGTTTATTTCTAAACACTGCCCACAAGGACATCACGAGGCCGTGGTGTGTCCCAAGGATGCATCTGCCATCATGCCTGCCGGATGGCAGCACCCTCGCCTCTCCCCTTCGGTATCGGGGCGGGTGTGGGTTGTGCATGGGGCCCCTGAGCTGTGTGTCTTCATTCCTGCATGTGTGGCCTATAATGAACATAACAAGTTGTGTTGTCGACGATGCGAAATGCGTGAGGGCTGCCCGCTCGCGGGGGACGCCTCGGGATGCTTTCTTCAGTGCTGCCACTGCTTGGGGGGGGGGGGGGTCGGGGGTTTTTGCCTTCTGTCGGGAATCGCAAAACAGAATAAGCTCGTCACTGGGTTCCCACCTGGGAGACACGTTGTGTGAACACAGCAAGTTGTGTTGTCTGCGCATGCGTGTGTGTGCCGTCTCGCGGACTGCCGCGAGATGCCTCGTGTTGGCGCAGCCACTGCCAGTGGGAGTGGGGTGGGTGGGTGGGTGGGTGGGGTTGTCTTCTGTCCTGGAACCGGAAAACGAAAGCTCGTCGGGATCATCGAATTCCCGCCCCCCCTCCCTCTGAGACCAAGTGGCACAGCAGGGGTCGGTGGCCTGGCCTGGTTGGGATGGAGACCGCCACGCCGACGCACAAACCAGACCGGGTTCGCCTGCAGGCGGCGAAGGCGTTAAGGCGCGAGAACCTCACTCTACCAAACAACACTGTCGAGAAAAAGTGGGAAACCTAGGGGCCGTGCATGCGTCTAGTTTTATCCCAGCCTACAGCACCCGTCATCAACCCACGCCCACCCTACCCCCTCTTGGTACACTCCTCTGTGTGGTTGCTGGCTTGAGCACCAGCAAGGAGTTGGCGGGGAGGGCAGCTTCAGCACTACCGCATTTCTGCAGGTGACGTCTTGTTGTGTACACCACGGCCACATCACACCCACACCGACCAGGCAACCCGTGCATCCCAGAGGAGACGATGAGTGATGGGACGATGAACACAGAGGTGCCGATCTCGGCAGATGGGCTTGTCTACCACATCCATGCGAGGGCGCAGGACATTGCCGACAACGTCATTCTGGTCGGGGACCCGGGGCGTGTGGACTTCGTCGCGTCGTTCTTCGACGCGGGGTCTGTGCGGTTCACGAAGCAGAACAGAGAGATCCGCACCGTGACGGGGGTGTTCCGCGGCATGCCCGTCACAGCAATGTCGACAGGCATGGGGTGCGACAACGTCGAGATCGTCGTCACCGAGCTGCATATCTTGAAGGAGTTCGATGTCAGCACGCGCACGTGGGGGGCCAAGAGGCCGCTCAACCTCATCCGTTGCGGCACCTGCGGGTGCCCGCAGGAGGGCGTGCCTGCAGGGGCTCTGGCTGTGACGCACCTCGGCATCGGTCTCGACAACACGGGGCGCTACTACAGCGATGCGCTGCTCGCAAAGTCCGACAACGGCCCCCTGCTGCAGCAGCCGGGTGTGCAGGAGATGACGCAGGCCCTGGCCAGAGTGCCGCTGGGTAGCATGCCGCCCTACGTCACCACAGCGCACCCTGATATCACCAACACGCTGGAGGCGCTCGGGAAGCGCCTGAAGCGTGATGTCGTGGTGGGGCACACAGCTTCCGGCTCTGGGTTCTACGCCTGCCAGGGCCGCAAGGTCGGACGCCTCTCCGACATCAAGTACCCTGACCTCACTGACCAGCTGGCGTCGCTTTCCGCCTCCGGGCGCAAGGTCGTCAACATCGAGATGGAGAACAGCGCTCTGTGCCACATCTCGCATGCGCTGGGCTACCGCGCAGGCACCATCTGCGTCGTGGTTGCCACCAGGTATGGCCACAACCACAGCACAAGAGACACGCACCCCCCTCCCCCGGGTCTTCTCTTCACAACACTTTGCCGGATATTTCAACACGGTCCTTCGCAGCTCTCCCTGGGCCACCCACCCACCCACCCTTCTCTTCTCACAGGGCTGGCGGCAAGGCAGCGATGCTCCGCGACGAGGACAAGGTCCCTGCCATGACCGACTGCGTGACGCTCGCCCTTGACACTCTCCTGAACCTGTCGTCGAAGCAGGCGCGGCTGTGATGCACCAAGGTCCTGCGGCGGCTGGCTGTGGCCTGATGCTCAGGATGCAGCCCGTTGTGTTGCCTATCCGTTGGACGTCGCCGGTTTTGCCGGGCCCAGGTGCCAGGTGTTACACTGTTTTTTTTACCCTTGGGGAAGTGCAGAGTCTGTCCTCTGTTGGGCCACAAAGCCAAAGAGTGATTCAAAGGTTGAGGCCACGCCTGCGGGGCATCAAATCTGGCTTCAGGAGGGTGTAGAAAGCAAACAGAAAACCTGGCGAATTGCACGCAATCGCACGTTCTTCGTTCGAAGTTCGCCATGCCACGTGCAACACTTTTGTTGTCAAGAATAGTGAATAAAAAACGCGCCAGATAATCTGGTATACCGGGTTGAACCCGCACAAAAAGCTCCGAGAACATCGAGAGGCGACAACAGGCAGTGCTGACAGAAGAACCACCCCACGCCCCTCCCCCGAACCAGAATATGTTTCTGAGTTTCAAAAAAAAAACGTGTTCAAAAAATCGTCCAAAACCTACCCACCGGCCCTCCCCCCCGTTGCTCCTGATCTTTCTTCCCTCTGCTAGCCAGCCAAACACTGCGGCCGTTGTAATCCGTTGTAATGTGCCATGTCCATCCGGGGGGGGTGTGTCTGTGTGTGTGGTGACCACGTTTTGTGTGGGGAGATCCTGCACGGATCATAGCCCACCCCCGCCCATCTCTACGTCACAGCGGTGTGGCTCTCCCCCCCTGGTAGCCCCCCCCCCCCCTTCCCCCCTAACATTACGAGAAGGTGCTGGGAGATTTACTTTTCCATTCCCTCTCGACGATCAAACCCCCCGTTCCCCCCTGAGGCTCTTTGCAAAAAACCGATGCATTTTTTTTGCATCGGAAGGCAAGGGAGGTGTGTGGCAGATGTATTCTCAACAAACACTCAGGCGGCGGGGGCGGGGGGGGGGGGGGGATGGGGTTGGGGGGCAGGGAGGCAAAACGGGTATCTCAGAAGGGGCGTGGGGGTGGGGCAGGGGGGGGGGGGGTCTATCGTGTGTGTCTTATTTCTTGAAAATACAACATACTTTCATCCTCTCTCTCTCTCTCGCCAGACGTGCCCCACACACCCCCCTCTCCGCCCCGCAGCCTCGACTCCCCCGCCAGGATGGGGTTGGTGTGTGGTCGAGCCACATCATGCAGGGTTGTGGGAACGGGGTGGGATGGGGCGGGTTCGGTTCGATGGCCACCGCACCGCTGCCTGCATCGGAATCAGGCTGGTCGCTAACTTTCTGAATTCCGAGATCTCGTGGAATGATGGTCAGTCGTGGGGGGGGGTGGGGGTGGAAGTGGTGGCCATGCAGTAAAATATGGTTCGTACACGATCGCGGCGGCGGCTTCGCCACCGCCGCCGCGCGCCCACGATCCAGGCCTGTCGCTAACTTTTTCAATTTTAGAGAATAGGTGGGCGGACGCTCTTGTTTTGGGGGGATCAGGTGGGAAAACGCTAGGGGTCGATTTTTCGCGCGCGCTCGTGTTGTTACTTAACTTTCCCGTCGGTGGACGGTGTGAGGCGCTGGGTTCCTTCCGCAGTTCCTCTCCCGCTCGCGCCATCCTCGGGTGCCGAAGGAAACCAAAAAAAGGCTTTCGGTACCATGATTCGACGCTACCCCCTGATATGCCACGGCCGTCGAAGCGCAAGGGCTTGGTTACTAGCCGGGCACACGCTACATGGTCCACAGGGGGGTCTGGGGGGCAGAGCCCCCCAGCCGCCGGAGGCCACGGTAGTGAACATCTGTTCAGTGTGGGCGTACAGATTCTGTGTGAGTGGCTGCGTCCTCCTGAGGCTACTGGAGTGGTTGGATTCCCTGACCTGACGGGAATCGAGTGACTTGAGTACGAGACATACGCCACAGGGGGGTCTGGGGGGCGGAGCCCCCCAGCCGCCGGAGGCCACGGTAGTGAGCATCGATACTCTCTTCGGCCCTGGCAACGGATGGTGGGGAATGAGGTGGTAGTGTGTGTTTCACCCCACCATCATTCCACCATCGTGGCATCATCCACGCGTGGCATCATTCTACCACGTGGCATCATTCCACCATCATTCCACCATCGGGGCCTGCCTGACGGCAGGCCCCGAGGGTGGAATGATGGTGGAATGATGAAATATCTAGGGGGGGGGAACCCAAAATGAGTGGAATGATGAATGATGGTTAGCGACCAGCCTGCATCGGAATTCACTCTTGGTGGGGGGGGGGGGGGGAACTCCATCTCCACTTGGTAGCCCGCCGCAGCCGGGTGGGGTGGGGTGGGGGATGCACCCCTGGGGACGAAGCCACCCTCTTCGCTTTTGGGCGCGCTGGGTTCTCTCTTCTTATTATGGTGACGAATTATGATAACGAAAAAAATTGCACGGGCCAGGGAGAGGGGGGGGGGGCCTATCAAGGCCCTTTCATTCTTGTTCTATCTATCTAACGCTCCTCAAACGCATACACAACAAGCTGATGATGATGGGTGGTGGGGTGGGTGGGTTGGTGGGGGAGGGGGTGTGTATTTTCCCTTTGGGGGTCTTCGCTGGTCGTTATCCTTCGTCAATCTTTGTCAGTTTTCAGCCAATTCAACGGAAATGCACTAAAATGCACTGACGATCACCCCGTAGCGAAGACCCCCTTTGTTTTTTTCTATAGCGAGAAGGTGTGCGTGTGTGTAGTGGAGATACCATTGAGCACGGGTGGGTGGGTGTATTTGGTGTGCCCTCTACTGCTGCAAAAAAAAATATATCCACATGTAGTGCCATGAGGTGTGTGTTGCTTTTCAAATCGGAATGCTGAGTGGTGTGCAAGCGGGCCATATCCGTCGTTCTGGAGGTGCGGAGGAACCTGTGGGGCTGCCTGAACATATTAGGTGTCACACTGAGGCACTCTGAGAAGGCGTCATAGACTGGGCCAACCAAAACTACCAGGAGAAAGTGAAGTGCTGGGTATATACCGTTCGATGCCATTCCGCCCTGGTTTTGGTCTGTTTTTTTTTGAAAAAAAAATCACGATGTTTTGTTGAACACTGAAGCCCCTGTCCCTTGCTTGCAGGGGACGGGTGCGTATGTTTGTGTGTGTGCCCCATGTTGGGACAAACCGAGCCGAGCTCGGTGAACTGTCGATTCAAAACAACACTCAACAAAACGAAGCAACGCGTCTAGGGAGCAGTCTGCTAGCCTGCTCTACCCTTCACTTCGGTTTGAACCGGACTGCAGTTTTTTTGGTAGGGAATCAGAGTGCCGTGATTTCCCCGAGTGTGTGATATCCGTGCCCCAGGGTGTACCAGGGTGGCAGGGGTCCCCCGGGCAACTGTCCCCCCGGCATCTATCCCCTGGCCCAACGGACGCCCTCTACCCGCCTGTGGCTGGGTGCCTCCCTGGTATCCAGCGAAGAGAGGGCACACGGTTCGGCCCTCGCATCCGTCTCTGAAGGCATGCGCAGTGACTTGCGCAGCGCGTTGCAACTAGAAATGATCGGAGCGATGGCGGAATGGCGGCAGCGGGGTGCGTCTAGACTTCCCCAAGTTTTGCATGTTGATTTTTTGCATTGCCAGACTCCACCCCGCACACCCCACATCTGCACCAGGCTGACGCAGTGGGTGGGCACGATGCCTGCCACATCGGCAGGCAGGACCTCTGTCGTCAAGATGAGTGAGGAGGGTCATGAGAAGAAGCGCAACCTGACGCACCGCGGCTTCCTGCGCCATGTGGTGTCCGTGCGTGGTGCCATCGCAGGGATGTGCCTGATTGTGATCCTCGCCACGGGCGCAGCGACGGGGCTGTTTGCACAGGAGACGTGCGACGACGCGTTGTCGCGCACACGCGACTACAACGATCGCAGCCTTGCGACCTACTTCAAGGCCTCGCAGGAGTCTCTTGGCGAGATTGTGTCGCAGCTGCTCCTCTACTCTTCGGGTGCAACAGAGATAGCTGTGCATGGGTTCTTCGACGATGCATACAAAGAGATGACCCGCATCAACATGCTTGTGACAGTGATACACAAGACAACAAACAAGTCAGGCGACTGGTGCCACTCGCTCTCGCCGGAGATCTGGCACCAGGTGAATACCGCCTTCGCCTCCGACACGCAGAACATGGGTGTGGGCGTGACCTGCGGCAACAGGGGTGCGTCGATCACGATCAGCGACATTGGTGGTGTTCTGTATGCCGTCAAGACCTTCACCGACAGCGACAGGCTGGAGGCAGGCCCCGCAGCGCCTGTGACAGGCGCCCTGATTCCCTCGGATGATTACCCAGACCTGAAGGTGGACAACGGGACACCCAACACGCGGGCCATGGGGCTCGCTGGAAAGCCTGGCGTCCTCGGCTACGGGGAGATGCGGTGGCTGTCTCTGGAGTCATACTACTACGGCACGCTGGCGTCGCTGGTGCTGCGACTGCAGGACCCTGCCGACTCGCAGAACATCTTATCCCTGCGGATCCTGGTGTCGTTCACCACGGTGCAGCGGTTTCTGAAGAACATCGCCGAAACCACCGAGAATCAGACGGGTGCGGATACGCGGATCTACACCTGCATCAGGAGCTCCTGGATCGTGGACCGCATGGTCGCCAGTGGTACCTTCACCCACGATGAGATACAGCCGCACCGCCAGACAGGCAAGCTCTCTGGGGTGTCGCGTGGGTGGGGCATGGAGGAGGTGTTGGTCGACGACCCGTACAGCCACAAGCAGATGATGAACATCGTGCCTCTCGACGATGTGGCGGCGGACGACGCTGTGGTCCGCGGGGTGGCACGTGCGATCCACGCCCTGCCCGGTGGGTACGAAGATGTGGTAGTGCTCCCCTCGCGCACCAAGATGCTCACCATCTATCGGCCTGCGGGGGCAGGGGACTTCAGCACCGTGGCTGACGGCATCTTCAAGAAGAAGGTCAACGCCACACACCTCAGCGAGCCGCATTATGTCACTGTCACACGCGTGAATGACTCAGCTTCCGGCATGGATTGGTGGCTGACAGTGTCGCTCAACGCACAGCACGTCCTGCAGCACGTGGAGATGATGTCTCGCAGCGTCGCAGAGACGACGGAGGCGGAACGCCAACAAATCACAGATGATGTGAACTCAGGGCGGCTGCGGTCGTGGCTGTTCATAACCGGGCTTGCCGTGTTCCTCATTGCGGCAAGCATCGTGGCGACGCACTACGTGCTGCGGCCCATCCAGACCATCCAGGACGAGATGGCCAACGTGGCACAGATGAAGCTGGCCAAGGTGCAGGACACTGTGACCGCCACCTCGCCCTTCCACGAGGTGCGCGAGATGCAGGCCAACTTCCTGAAGATGACTGCCAACCTGCTGGAGTTCCGTGCGTACGTGCCGGAGGCGGTGTTGGCAGGGTCCTTGGGGTCCGCACCGGAGCTCATGGCGGCCTCACGGCTGATCGCCCCCCCTACGGGAGATGTGGCTGTGATGTTCACTGACATCCAGGGCAGCACGCAGCTGTGGAAGCGGTCAGCCGCAGACATGAACACGGCACTGGAGCAGCACAACCAGATTATCCGTGACGTGTACCGTCAGCACGACGGGTACGAGGTGAAGACGATTGGGGACTCCTTCATGCTGACCTTCCAGGACACGGTGGCTGCTGTGCGTGTTGGGCTCGAGATCCAACACCGCTTCAAGCAGGCATCGTGGCCTGAGCGCTTGCGCCTGCCCGAGGCGGGGTTGGTGGTGCGGATCGGGATCAACAGCGGGAACGTGATTGTGGAGGAGAACCCGATCACAGGGCGTGTCGACTACCGCGGCAGCACCGTCAACATGGCATCGCGCCTGGAGGGCAAGGCGAGGCCAGGCACCATCTGCATCACACGCAGCGTCGTGTCTGTCATCGAGGGGGCGAAGGGCGGATTTGCCGGACTGCCGCACCACCCGCAGCTGCACCCCACCGGCAGGCACGAGCTGCGGGGCCTGGGCGAGGGACACGAGCTGTACCTCGTCGCACCCGGCTACCTCCGGAACCGCTACAACGAGATGTGCACAGAGTGCACGCCTGTCGCGGTGACCGACGACATGAGGAGCGACGAGAGCTCCAACGGCAGCGTCGCCGCGCTCGCTACCACCCTCCACGGCGGGATCCTGAAGAAGACGGAGCTCTTCCTGCAGCGCTCCAACGGGACGGTCGCAGTGTGCCGGCTCAACGACATGCAGGGGGGCAAGGTCTTTGACGACTTCAACCTGCTGGTCCGCTCTGCCTCCGAGGCCGCCCTCTCGATGGACGGGCAGGTCGCTGCCGTGTCGTCAGCACAGGTCACCATCACGTGGAACGCCTCGAAGCACTGCAGGCAGCACGTCGCCTCTGCACTGCGCCTCGCAGAATACCTAGAGAGCCGCATGAGCAGCATCATGCGCCTCGGCCTGGCTACAGGCGAGTTCCTCCACGGCAACGTCGGGACCACGACACAGCGCTACACCACCTCACTCGGTTCTCCTCTGCTGGTTGCCGAGGCTGCCGCGGAGTACGCTTTGGAGCACGACTTCTTCGCCGTCTACATCGATGCGACCTCCATCGGGGATGCCCTGCAGCGGCACGACGCACAGCATGTGTCGCCCTCGCTGTTCCTCTGCGACGTGTGGTTCTGCGCGCGCATGGGCCTCAGCATGCAGGTGTATGTCCTCAACACAGACATCCTGCAGGCCCTGATGAACGAGTGGGGCACAGACCTGACGGTGCGCTCTGCCAGCGACACGCTGCGCTCCCCCGACGTGCGGGCAATGGAGGAGAGCGTGCGGCTGCTGCGCAAGGGGCTCGGGGACCCCACGCGCACCGCGGCTGTTTCGTCGCGCCTCTCGAAGCTGATGGTGACCTGCCGCCTCGCATCTCACCACCACCTCGTGCTGTCGCAGGCCAGGCCGGAGGATCTCAGCAACGGGTACCTCGTCGCGACAGAGCTCACACGCGCACCCGCCAGGCGCAACTCTGCGTGGCTGCCGACCAGCGCTGTGCCCGGCAAGCCGCCGCAACCACCTGCTCCTGTCTCGCCGAGGTCTGCCACCGAGGATGACTCGGGCAGGTTTGGCTGGGAGTGATGCTCACCCCATGGGGGGTGGCGCTGACGGCGATAGAAGGTTGGGCTGTGTGTGGCGTGCAGTGGAGGCGGGTTCGCTACGATGCGCACTGCCGCCTGCAAAAGGGGGGGGGGGGGGTGTTTTTTGATCTTGTTTCTTGTTCTGACAGAATCGTGGTGGGCTGGATCATGTGTTGCCTACATACCGCACTCTCCCCCCCTCCCCCTCCGGTGTTTTCCCCTCCCCTGGCTGTGCGGGTGTTCTGCGAAGAGGTCGCATCGAAAGAGGAGGGTGTTTAGTTGTGTGTTCTGCACCCTTTGCAATAATCCCGTGTGTGTGCTGTGCAGAAGCGCCCTCCTCGACAAGGAGGGGAATTCGTAACTCTCTCCGCGGTGCAGCTGTGGCCAAAAAAAAAGGGCGCACAAAACCAATTTCTGGGCAAACAACAAAAAATGCTGGGCTCCCGCAAAGCTGTACTGTTCAAGGGTGCTGGCCTGCGCCACACCTCCCAAGTTCCACCGACACTTTCCACAAAAAGAAACATTCACATCGTTGTGTGGCAGTGAGGATGATACCAAGAGTAGGGGTGTAGGGTGTGTGATCTGCACTGCAAAAATGATTCACGTTTGTGCTCATGGATGTGACGTGTGCACATGTGTGGGGGAGGGGGGCGGGGGGCGGTGATGAGGGATTTTTGAGCACATTTATGATGCGTAAAAGTGTAGGAGTGCTTCCGACGATCCTGTTGTTTTCTGTGTGTCTAGCTATCTCGTGTTCACATGTGCTCCACACCCACATCAAAGCAGCAGGCTCTAGGGTGGTGGAAGCGTCAACGCATCATTAAGGAAGAAGGAAGCACGGTTGCTACGCTTTTTTTTGTTCAGCAAAAGATTGAAGAATAACCCAAAAGAAGGTGCCGTTTGTGCGAACAAAACCCCGGAGACAGAAAGCGGGCATCCTGTTTCGTGCCTCCCCCGCCCCCTTCTATCTTTCGTTGTGGAAGGCCTTGGCAGTATCTCGCATCCCCAACCCCGTGATGACCCAAGCTGCCCCCGATTCCCACCATCACCCACCCTGCTCTGCCATCATTATTTCCTCCCCACCCCCACCCCCACCCCCCCGCGTTCCAACGCATAGATCCAAAAGGAATCTAAGGGGGTCTTCGCTACGGGGTGATCGTCAGTGCATTTTGATGCATTTCCTAAAGAAACTAGGTGAAAACTGACGAAGAATAACGAAGTATAACGACCAGCGAAGACCCCCTAAAAGAATACAACAATGGGTGGAGGAGTCCGCCACCCAAGCCCCACCCCGCTCTCCGCTCTCAGATCACTACCTGTATTTTGCGTGAAGGGACGTGCAATGGACGTCAGGTCTCTGCCTCCTGCTGAAATCTGTGGAGGGGTCTTAACAACACGGTTTGCCCCCCGGGCGGGATCCCGGGCGGGCCCGGCCGGGTTCCGGGAAATTCCGGGATTCCCGGGATCCCGGCCGGGAAATCCCGGGATGACCCCGGGGTATCCCGGGGTCATCCCGGGACCCCCCCGGGGTCAGGTGTAGGTGGGTGGTAAGATGACTTGAGAGTTTTGCACATTGCACATTGCACGCTGCCGTTGCCCCCTTCCCCTTTGCGATCCACCCGATGTCATTAGTTTTTGCTGGACCCGACTATTTCACCTCACATATACCGCACGTGACTTGGACCCCACAACCCCGCCCCGCCCCCCCCCCCCCCCACGTAACTGCGCCGCATACACACACCCGGCAGAGAAACCTTCCACAACAGCAAACATGCACCGTACTCTTTTGTTACTCCTCATTTTTTTTTCCTTCCTGCTCGTTGGTGATGCAGCACCAGGGCAGAAAGGAGGGAAGAGGGCGAGGGATGATGCGGATGACGGCTGCTTTTGTGTTTGTAGTTTGCCGGATCAGAAAGTCAGGAGAAGCGAATCGCGCGGCGCCCCAGACCCCAGCCCCTGCCACTTGCCACTTGTGTGCTGCCTTCGTGTGTGCGCCTGTGCCTCCCTGTTCTGCATTTGGTTGCCCTCGCGGGTATCACGATACAGAGCAGTCCACCCCCTCCCCCCCCCAAAAATCGTTCGCATCATCTTGGCGCCCATTCCTTCCACTTTCTGTGGATGTGTTTGGTATTTCCGAACGGAATTTTCCAGCGTCAAGACTGATACCTCGCCGTTTTCGAGTCAGTCACTTCCACCGCCGCTGCGATTTGCGTACCGGTAGTTGTGCAGAAATGCTAACATTTAATTTGCTCTGTGGAACCTGGACTGCACCTTCTGGGATGTGAGTCTGTAGATAGTTGGACAGTTGCAGTACCCATCTGTTAGAAAGCTGAAAGGAACCTTGTCGGGCGATCAAGGACGACTGAGGGTTCAGTTTGAGTTTAATGTGGTCCAAGGGTACAACAGACATCACTGCTTGCAGATCCCTCTTGCTTGTCCCTCTGGTAACTTCCAACGGCTCAAACTCCTCGACTTCCTTGGGTGGGCATTTGCCATACCTGACGTAAAACAGTGATGCTTCGTGCTAGTGGTGAACCTGACGTTAGTAAAGGAAGGGTGCTGCGGCTGTCCACGAGGGGCTCTGATGCCTCCTCACGGTGCCTGGTTGGTCGGTTCAGGTGAAACAGAGCAAATTTAGTGTTAGGGGGATGCCTCTGGTCAAGGCCTTTTCACAAAAATTGACCCACGGCGCCGAGTTGGGCCGTTGGTTCCTGGTTGTAGCTCGGTCTACGCCAGGTTCCACACCCCGTCATCGCAAAACGTACGCATACACAGAGGCAAAACACAACAGCCTCTGTGGTACGGGAGCATGGCGGGAGGAAATTTTGCCTTTTGGTCAAATAGGCACCCTTTTGTAATCACTTGACCCGCAGGGTGGCTGAGTCTTATCAGACAGGCCGACCTACATGTTGATCAGTGGAACCACACAACCTGTTCAACCTGCCCCCGGGGTGGCTGAGTCCACCCCTGCCGTAGCGTAAGATAAGCCTACGTCGACCCTCGTCGTCCTCTTCGTCGTCCTAGGACTGTGGAGTTCAGCAACCAGGAGGAGGATGCGGAACTGCTGTGAGCTGCACACTCTCTTGACACACCTGCACGTATCTGCGTTACACTCGTGGTAACCCCGAACCCTGTATTTATACAGGAGACTTCCATCTGGGACAGTTTCTGTTCCAGATGAGCTTTGACAGTGGTAGCCATCTTTGCTATGGAGCCATCGTCATTGCTATCGTCGTCACTCGGACCCATGAGCAGTGGATACAATTGGTGTGGAAGGAGAGGGTGCGGTTCTGGATCAGCAGGTCTGAATCTGAAACTGGGGACTGAAAGCCATAGGTCTGAGATGACCTCGGTCCAAGCGACCTGAGACTGAGAACCCCCGGGATTCCCGGCCGGACCCCGGCCGGACCCGGCCGGGATTTCCCCGGGATCCCGGCCGGGATTTCAAAATCCCGGTCCCGGGCCCGGAATTTCCGGGCCCGGCCGGGGTTTCCCGGGATCCTGCCGGGGGGCAAACCGTGTTAACAAAGCCGGTGCATTTCCTGGAGGCGTCGATCCCAAAAAAAAAAGCTAACACAACTGCGCCTCAACCACTTGAAGTGCAACCTTGGGCAACACAGTGTACGTCACTCCCCAGTCGTCCCGCACGTCAGGGTGTGGTCGTCGATGTACTAACAAATATACCCACCGCCCCCCTTCCCCCACGCGTGGATTACAAACAACTGTAGCGCAGCGAAGCTTGTCGACCGTTGACCCCCCGCCCCCTCTGTCGTGCCTTATCAACCGCCAACGAGCATGCGAGGTGGGCTTGGGGAGATGTGTGTGCACGTGGCACAGGCGGAGGGGCTTTCGTCTTCTCCGCCACGTTGACGCGCTCCTCTTTGCGTGATCACATCCCCTCCTGGATCCCCACTCAGCAGTTGATTGTTCCCTCAGCAATTGAGGGAAGGAGAGGGTGGCCCGGCCTGACGCCCCGTCTTGATATCACGCACCTCCCCCCCGCGTGTTGCTGTATTGCATGTTTGCAGGTTTAACGCCCCACAAATCGTTGCGGCAGTTCTGCTGCTTCAGAGATCTCCCACCCGACCCACCCACACCCTTTTCTCTCTCTTTTGCCGCACTCTTCTGCGTCGGCAGCATCCTCTTTCCAAACCCAGACCACTGCGACTGAAGCCATTGTTTCGAACTGCCGTCTCTTGTAGATGAGGGGGTGGGGGGGTGGTGGGTGAGTGTCAACTTTGTTGGACACGCCGAGCCCGACCTCTGGCATTGCTGGTCCCAAAAATGGAAAAAATGCCATTGCAATACAACGTCTTTTTTTGTCTTCCCCGACCCCAGTCCCCAGTCGTTGCGCATGCGCAGGCTTGTGGTCGTCGGCAGCAATAACGAAAGCTCTTTCCAAAATATGAAACGAGTGCGCACTGGGGGAGAGGGGGTGGGAACCTCAAGTTGCCAAGCGATACAGCCAGGCTTCCTGCCTCGATGGGCCCCACGTGCACTTTGAGCTTCCGACGATTCCTGTTCTTCCCACCCCACCCCCCCACCCCGTGTTGTCAACAGGTGTGGCGATGCTGTTCCTTTGCGCTGCGGGTGGGGAGAGGAGATGAGTTGTGCATGTCACACACCAGAGAAGCTTCGCTGTCGATACGCCTTTTCTCTCGCTTGGGTTTGGTTCTGCGGTTTGGCGCCGCGGTTATGCGGTTTCACGCCAGATGCCAAAATAAAGCAGAAAGGCGTTTGTATTCTGACACAACAAAGTTCGGTCACCTCATGCCCCTTAGCCTATTCCTGCCACCACCACGACCCCATATCTTATCTCCGATCAGCCGTCTTTCTCGGGCATGATTTCAGCTCAAGGACACCTCACACAGTTCACCCTCTCAGAGTAGTTTTGCGAAGAGAACGTCCCCACCACGCACTGTATTGTGTGCTTGCACAAGCAAATAGGTGCCGCACAATAAGTTGTTGAGGTTGGTGGCAAACCTTGCATCCGTGTTGAGTTGGCGCAGTGGCTTCTGGAGGATTGGTGCCACACTCCCCAACAGACTGATCGCTCCTCACGTTGGTTGGTTTGTTTGCGATGGGTGTTGCGCATCAGGGAAAGAGGATGCTGGTGTTATCGACCCCCTGATATTTCGTGCCCTGTTCGTGCCCAAAAACCCGTTTGGGCCCCGTTTTTTGCGGCCCCCGTTTTCCCCGTTCCAGGAGCTCGTTGCCACGCAGTGGCGCAGAACGCACCCCAGAACACTCAATGCCGGGCTGGATACGGACAACTACTCTCCAGATTCGCTTGATTTTGCCCGTCGGTGGACCACCAGGGGTAACTTGAGAAGATCAGGTGGGCGGGGAAGCTGGGGCGGGGGCGGGGGCGGGTGACTCAACATTCAGGTTTCGGGCCCGGTGCCTGCGCGCATCCTGTCGTACTGTGGGGGGCGCAGCAGGTTTCTCCCGTACTTTTCCAACGGGCTCTTCGCACGATGATATGTGCTCCACGAACAACAACACAACCAACTACAAGAAACCGCGCACTGGCCGGGGTAGAACTTGGTGGTCCAGGACCATGAACAGGTCCTGGAGAGCAGCCGGTATGTTGCAGCACGGCATCCCGTTGCGGATCAGGGAGCACACCCTATGGCGTAGCTCCTTCCGCGACCACGGGCTCGGCAGCTCGGTGCACTGCACCAGCACCACGTCGCTCTCCCGCAGGAACGGGGGCACCTCCTCACCCACCTCCTTAAACTCTGTCGTCCAGAGGTCGTTCCGCTTCAGCAACCGGTATCCCGGAGTGGACGGGAGGTAGCCCTCCTCTGTGAGGGTCGTCTGCACAAGCTGTGCAGTCATGACCACGGGCAGATCCTTCTATATGCGGGTGGGGCGGGGAACGGTCGGCATCGTGTTCTCTTGCGCACACTGGGGGAGTTTGAGTCCCCCTGCCAAGGTTGCTCTCCCCACCTGTTTGACGTAGATCATATATCGGAACCCTCTCCTGGTGTTGGCCCACCAACACCAAAGAGAAACCCTCAGCGAGACGGCACTCCTTTAACGTCCTCCAGCCGACCTAAACAGGCCAGAACGGGACAATACATGCCTGTCCGGGTCTATCCGGGCCTATTCATGCACAACATTCACGCGAAATTTGGGCGGTTCATGAAAACCACAGGCAATACGTGAAAAATCCAGAGCATATTATAGGGGGTCTAAACTGAGGCGATCCCTCACATTTAAGGGAAAAAAAAAAGATTTCCGGGAAAAATCCGGGGGGGAAAAAACTGGTGGCGGCTGGGCAGCCCGGCAGCTGAGAGTGGACTCATGCCCACAGACTGCGAGCAACTTACCCGACCGTTTTTCTGTCCAGTTTCTTTGTCAAACCCCGAGAAAACGCAGGCCGCGAAGGGGCGGACGTTCACTACCGTGGCCTCCGGCGGCTGGGGGGCTCCGCCCCCCAGACCCCCCTGTGCCGTATGCCTGTCTTTAGTCACCCCAAACCCTTTGGGGTGACATCAGGGAATGGAATACAGACCACCCTCGGGAGGCAGGATCGTATGCCAGAGGAACAGATGCTCACTACCGTGGCCTCCGGCGGCTGGGGGGCTCCGCCCCCCAGACCCCCCTGTGCCGTATGCCTGTCTTTAGTCACCCCAAACCCTTTGGGGTGACATCAGGGAATGGAATACAGACCACCCTCGGGAGGCAGGATCGTATGCCAGAGGAACAGATGCTCACTACCGTGGCCTCCGGCGGCTGGGGGGCTCCGCCCCCCAGACCCCCCTGTGCCGTATGCCTGTCTTTAGTCACCCCAAACCCTTTGGGGTGACATCAGGGAATGGAATACAGACCACCCTCGGGAGGCAGGATCGTATGCCAGAGGAACAGATGCTCACTACCGTGGCCTCCGGCGGCTGGGGGGCTCCGCCCCCCAGACCCCCCTGTGTTGCATACCTGTACCCAAACCCTTTGAGGTTACATCAGGGAATGGAATGCAGACCACCCTCAGTAGCCTCAGGAGGACGCAGCCAGCTCATGCAGAATCTGTACCCACGCAAGGAACAGCCCGGAATCTGTACGCCCGGAAGGAACAGATGTTCACTACCGTGGCCTCCGGCGGCTGGGGGGCTCCGCCCCCCAGACCCCCCTGTGGCGTGTACCTGTACTGTATACAAGTCCTTGCACGCCCGGTCTGCGGCAGATCGCTCCCGACGAAATTCATTTTTTGGACTAACCTCCGGCACCCGAGGCTGGACCCGAGTACTGATCCCTGAGAGAGGAACCCGGAGGTGACCCATTCACCACAAGACTCGCTTGCCGGGGGGTCCGTCAAAAAAAAGGGGAACGCCTCACATTTAAGCCCAAATGAGCGTAGATTTCGCCCCTATAAAATGCCCTGGAAAAATCCCACCAAGAAAAAAAAAAAAAAGGGCCCACCCTGATATTTCGTGCCCCGTTCGTACGAAGTTGCCCCTATTTCGATAACACCAGATGCTCTTCTTTTTTTTTTGAGTTGGAAAAGTTCTGCTAGAAATGCCACTTGATTCCCCCACCCACCACCCCCCTTCCCCACCCTCGTCATGGCCGTTGCGTTTCAAAGCACTGCCCTCTGCCCTTTCTCGGAAGAATGAAGAATGAAATGAGCTCCCTGACTGCAGGGCACGCCGACACGGTGACACAGAGTGCGGAGGCACCTAGGCTGTCGGTGTCAGCGGATGATACTTTCAAACCCCCTCAGGGGAAGGGAAGGTGGGGGGGATGCGCGGCGCCTTGAGTTCGCCGTTGCTCCCCAAGGGAATCCTTCCCCGACAATTCCTGAGGTTCTGATGAAGTTCGACGCTTCTCCTCCGGCGGAGGCATCACCCGGCATGCCATCCTACGACCCAACTTGCGACAGTATCGTCGTATTGTTGCAGACGCGCGCGTGTTCTCAGCAATCCAGACGGTGCCTCACCCCCGCCCTTGTGTGGCTCATGTCCGAACACCTCTCCAGCCCTCGGACCCGGTCCCGACTTGCATTCACATTTATTTTTTCAACTTAGTAAACTTACTGCTCCCCCAGAGAACCGATTTCCCCACCCCCCCCCCCTGAAAGAGAGAAAATTCCCTCTGCTGTGTTGCAGTTCTGACTCGGGGGTTGAACCGGAAATATACCCGAAAAGCCAGAGGCTTTTCGGCTGTTGGGGTATCCGGTTTTACAGAGCTGTTTCGACTTTTGTCGAATGCCCTCGACGTCACGTTCTTCTCAAAAGCTGGAAGTGCCGTTCTCAATCAAAAAGATATAGGGATGGCATAGTGTCATAACGGCCGTCATGGAGGGAGTGGATTTTCTGAGAATTCACTACCTCAGTTCCCGCTACCGAAATATAAAAACGGCCGTTTTCATGTTTTGTTGGCGAAAAAACGGCCGTTTTTTCCCCCTCCTATTTTCCTTTGGAGATTCGCCTCCTGCTTACCGTACCGAGCTGAGGAAACACACTTGACAACTCCCTGTTGCCTGCACATGACATTGGGCACTGCGATTCTCTGTCGACTGTACAAAGAAAAATGGCTTCCGCCCTGCCTGTCGCTCGACAAGCAGCAGACACCCGAGAGCAGAGAGGAGTGTAGCAGCCCGGTTCGCCCCCGGGTTGTCCCAGAAATCCAGCACACCCTCGGAACGTGGTGGCCTAGTCGTAGATCACCCAGGCCCTGCTCGTGACCTCCCCGAAACAGAGGGGAGGTGGCACCGGAGTTCTGACACCCCTACGACTCATGCGGCCGTACGCGCTCGGGCACAGACGGCGGACCGCAAACCAGAAGGACTTCCCTGATTCCGTGCCGTCCCACCTTCTGCGCATGCGGTCGCCAGCCCAGGCCAGCTCCCCTGCCAGGGGCACGGGGGGGTCGTACTTCCCCACGTCAGACACTTTCTCGATGACATTCTCAATGTCGGTGTACACTGCGTCGACAGGGGCACGCCGTTGGCACACCCAGCTGCGCATCGCAGTACTTCTGGAGCAGCGATGCGAGGGGTGCCGTCAGGCGGACGGCGGCCTGCAGGTGGGACTCGAGCCCAGCGATTTCGTGGGCATCTCTGCCAACCGCAGAAGCGACGCACACGTAGCAGGGCCGCTGTCCTGCAGCGGGCCCGGAAGATTGTATAAATGCCCGGGGACGTGGTGCAAGGTGCAGATCCACTCAAGCGGTGCAGGTAGTGTGTGTCGGAGAGAAGCGGGATCGCACGGCCGGTGGTGCCGTCTTGCTCGCCTGCTTCTCCCTCTCAGCTGCGTCAGAGATGTGGCACAGCACATCCTTCAGCGCCAGTGCGGTCGGGAACCCCTCCAGCTGGTGCTGCATATTGCCCGGGATGATCGCCCGTGCCTTCGGGAATAAATCAGCGAAGGCGGTGTCCTTCTCATCCGGGGTGCTGTCGCCGAGATCAAGGGAAAGCTCTGTCGGAAGCCCTGATGCCAGTGAGCGACACCCACCTCTGCCTGCACGGTCATCCACGACACACGTGCCTAGATTGGCCGCAACCATGTTCAGCCCCTCCTCGGGACACACTTCTTGACAGCATCATGCACCATGCCAGCCGGTGATCCGGTGAACAACGCACCCCGGGCGATCCGAAGTTGCAAGCCTGCCACTGAGGGTATCGCACTCCGACAGCGCCAGCTGTTTCCCTGGCTCTGCACTTTCAACGCTGCGTTCTTCTTCTTCTTGATATGGCGCGGTCCGTCAAAGTGGTCCACGAAGTCTGAACTCTTCGCATCATACTTGAAGGCGCACTCACAATGCTTGCTGCAGGGTATCCCTTGCAGTGGGGAGGCACTCCTGGCGGTGGGATCTCGCCTGCTGACCCACGCCCCATACAAAATTCCCAGGTAAAAAAAAACGGCCGTTTTTTAAAATGCTGAAAATCAGCGGCCGTTTTTGCAAGTCCACAAAATACAAGGGATTTTTTAAAACGGCCGCTATGCAACCATGGGATGGACGAAGGATGTGACGCTGGGTGCGGTGGGGGTTTCAGAAGCAGTCGGCCTGCCCAGGCACTGCCTGTCACTCTCACGCACTCCTTGATCACCACGAAAATTGTACCGCTTTTGTTGGCCGATGGTCCAAAAAGGCACCTGGAAACCAAAAAATATCACCCAAAGGGGGGTGACGACTTTTCCGGCATTTTTCGGCTTTTTTCGGGTTTTTTCGGGTCCCGTGCGTTTTTTTCCCCTTGCCAAAATGCGTGAAAAATCCCCCCTGGAGGCCGGAAAAACCCGGAAAAAAGACCCGAAAAAAATCGGAATCGTCACCCCAAAATTTCGGGTTTTTCCGGCTTTTTTTCGGGTCTGGGGCCGTGGTAAGGCCAGGGTTTGTAGGGGGAGATGCTCGCATTTTTTTTTGGGGGGTAGCAAAATGGGTCGTTTTTGGACATCTGAGCCCACTACGAGGGGTCCCGGAGCCCGGAAACGCTGTTGTAGGGGCTCAAACGGGGAAGCAGTCGCAACAAACAACAGGCCACTACGGAGACCTCGGCCGATGCTCACAGACAAAAGTGGCCCGATCTCCCCCACCACAATAGTGGCCTTGCCCGATCTCCCCCGATCTCCCCCACCACATGAGTGTGGTTGTCCGATCTCCCCCGACACATTAGTGTGGTTGCCCGATCTCCCCCGACACATGAGTGGGGTTGCCCGATCTCCCCCACCACATTAGTGGGGTTGCCCGATCTCCCCCGATCTCCCCCACCACATTAGTGGGGTTGCCCGATCTCCCCCGACACATGAGTGGGGTTGCCCGATCTCCCCCGATCTCCCCCAACACATTAGTGTGGTTGCCCGATCTCCCCCGATCTCCCCCAACACATGAGTGTGGTTGCCCGATCTCCCCCACCACATTAGTGGGGTTGCCCGATCTCCCCCGATCTCCCCCGATACATGAGTGGGGTTGCCCGATCTCCCCCGATCTCCCCCACCACATTAGTGGGGTTGCCCGATCTCCCCCACCACAATAGTGGCCTTGCCCGATCTCCCCCGATCTCCCCCGACACATGAGTGGGGTTGCCCGATCTCCCCCGATCTCCCCCAACACATGAGTGTGGTTGCCCGATCTCCCCCGATCTCCCCCACCACATGAGTGTGGTTGCCCGATCTCCCCCGATCTCCCCCACCACATTAGTGGGGTTGCCCGATCTCCCCCGATCTCCCCCAACACATGAGTGTGGTTGCCCGATCTCCCCCGATCTCCCCCGACACATGAGTGGGGTTGCCCGATCTCCCCCGATCTCCCCCAACACATTAGTGTGGTTGCCCGATCTCCCCCGATCTCCCCCAACACATGAGTGTGGTTGCCCGATCTCCCCCACCACATTAGTGGGGTTGCCCGATCTCCCCCGATCTCCCCCGATACATGAGTGGGGTTGCCCGATCTCCCCCGATCTCCCCCACCACATTAGTGGGGTTGCCCGATCTCCCCCACCACAATAGTGGCCTTGCCCGATCTCCCCCGATCTCCCCCGACACATGAGTGGGGTTGCCCGATCTCCCCCGATCTCCCCCAACACATGAGTGTGGTTGCCCGATCTCCCCGGATCTCCCCCACCACATGAGTGTGGTTGCCCGATCTCCCCCGATCTCCCCCACCACATTAGTGGGGTTGCCCGATCTCCCCCACCACAATAGTGGCCTTGCCCGATCTCCCCCGATCTCCCCCGACACATGAGTGTGGTTGCCCGATCTCCCCCGATCTCCCCCACCACATGAGTGTGGTTGCCCGATCTCCCCCGATCTCCCCCACCACATTAGTGGGGTTGCCCGATCTCCCCCGATCTCCCCCGACACATGAGTGGGGTTGCCCGATCTCCCCCGATCTCCCCCAACACATTAGTGTGGTTGCCCGATCTCCCCCGATCTCCCCCAACACATGAGTGTGGTTGCCCGATCTCCCCCGATCTCCCCCACCACATTAGTGGGGTTGCCCGATCTCCCCCACCACAATAGTGGCCTTGCCCGATCTCCCCCACCACATTAGTGGGGTTGCCCGATCTCCCCGGATCTCCCCCACCACATGAGTGTGGTTGCCCGATCTCCCCCGATCTCCCCCGACATATGAGTGGGGTTGCCCGATCTCCCCCGATCTCCCCCAACACATTAGTGTGGTTGCCCGATCTCCCCCGATCTCCCCCAACACATGAGTGTGGTTGCCCGATCTCCCCCGATCTCCCCCACCGCATTAGTGGGGTTGCCCGATCTCCCCCACCACAATAGTGGCCTTGCCCGATCTCCCCCGATCTCCCCCGACACATGAGTGTGGTTGCCCGATCTCCCCCGATCTCCCCCACCACATTAGTGGGGTTGCCCGATCTCCCCGGATCTCCCCCACCACATGAGTGTGGTTGCCCGATCTCCCCCGATCTCCCCCACCACATTAGTGGGGTTGCCCGATCTCCCCCGATCTCCCCCGACACATGAGTGGGGTTGCCCGATCTCCCCCGATCTCCCCCAACACATGAGTGTGGTTGCCCGATCTCCCCCGATCTCCCCCACCACATTAGTGGGGTTGCCCGATCTCCCCCACCACAATAGTGGCCTTGCCCGATCTCCCCCACCACATTAGTGGGGTTGCCCGATCTCCCCGGATCTCCCCCACCACATGAGTGTGGTTGCCCGATCTCCCCCGATCTCCCCCGACACATGAGTGGGGTTGCCCGATCTCCCCCGATCTCCCCTACGAACGACTTTAGTCGAGTGGCTTCGCCACGGTAAGGGAGATTTAGAATAGGGAGGAGCGGCGCGCGCGAGGTTTCTGTTGCTGTTTGCTTGCTGTTTTTGCTGTGTTGTTTCTCATCACTGTTGCTGCATAGTGCAGTTTCCGCCACGTGCGTTGCACGGTTGGACGGGGGCGCGACCACCACCACCCTTCATCAGGAAATCGGGTTGTGTGTGCGTTGGTGCTCGGCCCCTCTCGCAGATCTTGACTAGGCAGGCTGTCCCCCCTCCTCTCTCCGGCCCTCTGGGCAAATTATTGCTTTGTTGTGTTTCTCGCGTCGCGCGAAGATACTTGCTCCGCACTATTCACTAAATCTCCCAACACATTAGTGTGGTTGCCCGATCTCCCCCGATCTCCCCCAACACATGAGTGTGGTTGCCCGATCTCCCCCACCACATTAGTGGGGTTGCCCGATCTCCCCCGATCTCCCCCGACACATGAGTGGGGTTGCCCGATCTCCCCCGATCTCCCCCAACACATTAGTGTGGTTGCCCGATCTCCCCCGATCTCCCCCAACACATGAGTGTGGTTGCCCGATCTCCCCCACCACATTAGTGGGGTTGCCCGATCTCCCCCACCACAATAGTGGCCTTGCCCGATCTCCCCCGATCTCCCCCAACACATGAGTGTGGTTGCCCGATCTCCCCCGATCTCCCCCACCACATGAGTGTGGTTGCCCGATCTCCCCCGATCTCCCCCACCACATTAGTGGGGTTGCCCGATCTCCCCCGATCTCCCCCGACACATGAGTGGGGTTGCCCCATCTCCCCCAACACATTAGTGTGGTTGCCCGATCTCCCCCGATCTCCCCCAACACATGAGTGTGGTTGCCCGATCTCCCCCGATCTCCCCCACCACATTAGTGGGGTTGCCCGATCTCCCCCACCACAATAGTGGCCTTGCCCGATCTCCCCCACCACATTAGTGGGGTTGCCCGATCTCCCCGGATCTCCCCCACCACATGAGTGTGGTTGCCCGATCTCCCCCGATCTCCCCCGACACATGAGTGGGGTTGCCCGATCTCCCCCGATCTCCCCCAACACATTAGTGTGGTTGCCCGATCTCCCCCGATCTCCCCCAACACATGAGTGTGGTTGCCCGATCTCCCCCACCACATTAGTGGGGTTGCCCGATCTCCCCCGATCTCCCCCGACACATGAGTGGGGTTGCCCGATCTCCCCCACCACAATAGTGGCCTTGCCCGATCTCCCCCGATCTCCCCCGACACATGAGTGTGGTTGCCCGATCTCCCCCGATCTCCCCCACCACATTAGTGGGGTTGCCCGATCTCCCCCGATCTCCCCCACCACATGAGTGTGGTTGCCCGATCTCCCCCGATCTCCCCCACCACATGAGTGGGGTTGCCCGATCTCCCCCACCACATTAGTGGGGTTGCCCGATCTCCCCCACCACAATAGTGGCCTTGCCCGATCTCCCCCGACACATGAGTGTGGTTGCCCGATCTCCCCCGATCTCCCCCAACACATGAGTGTGGTTGCCCGATCTCCCCCACCACATTAGTGGGGTTGCCCGATCTCCCCCGATCTCCCCCGATACATGAGTGGGGTTGCCCGATCTCCCCCGATCTCCCCCACCACATTAGTGGGGTTGCCCGATCTCCCCCACCACAATAGTGGCCTTGCCCGATCTCCCCCGATCTCCCCCGACACATGAGTGGGGTTGCCCGATCTCCCCCGATCTCCCCCAACACATGAGTGTGGTTGCCCGATCTCCCCCACCACAATAGTGGCCTTGCCCGATCTCCCCCGATCTCCCCCACCACATTAGTGGGGTTGCCCGATCTCCCCCGATCTCCCCCACCACATGAGTGTGGTTGCCCGATCTCCCCCGATCTCCCCCACCACATGAGTGGGGTTGCCCGATCTCCCCCACCACATGAGTGGGGTTGCCCGATCTCCCCCACCACAATAGTGGCCTTGCCCGATCTCCCCCGACACATGAGTGTGGTTGCCCGATCTCCCCCGATCTCCCCCACCACATGAGTGTGGTTGCCCGATCTCCCCCGATCTCCCCCACCACATTAGTGGGGTTGCCCGATCTCCCCCGATCTCCCCCACCACATTAGTGGGGTTGCCCGATCTCCCCCGATCTCCCCCGACACATGAGTGGGGTTGCCCGATCTCCCCCGATCTCCCCCAACACATGAGTGTGGTTGCCCGATCTCCCCCGACACATGAGTGGGGTTGCCCGATCTCCCCCGATCTCCCCCACCACATGAGTGTGGTTGCCCGATCTCACCCGATCTCCCCCAACACATGAGTGTGGTTGCCCGATCTCCCCCGATCACCCCCAACACATGAGTGTGGTTGCCCGATCTCCCCCGATCTCCCCCACCACATGAGTGTGGTTGCCCGATCTCCCCCGATCTCCCCCAACACATTAGTGTGGTTGCCCGATCTCCCCCGATCTCCCCCACCACATTAGTGGGGTTGCCCGATCTCCCCCGATCTCCCCCGACACATGAGTGGGGTTGCCCGATCTCCCCCGATCTCCCCCGACACATGAGTGGGGTTGCCCGATCTCCCCCGATCTCCCCCACCACATGAGTGTGGTTGCCCGATCTCCCCCGATCTCCCCCGACACATGAGTGGGGTTGCCCGATCTCCCCCGATCTCCCCCACCACATGAGTGTGGTTGCCCGATCTCCCCCGATCTCCCCCAACACATGAGTGTGGTTGCCCGATCTCCCCCGATCTCCCCCACCACATGAGTGTGGTTGCCCGATCTCCCCCGATCTCCCCCAACACATTAGTGTGGTTGCCCGATCTCCCCCGACACATGAGTGGGGTTGCCCGATCTCCCCCGATCTCCCCCACCACATTAGTGGGGTTGCCCGATCTCCCCCGATCTCCCCCACCACATGAGTGTGGTTGCCCGATCTCCCCCGATCTCCCCCACCACATTAGTGTGGTTTCCCGATCTCCCCCGATCTCCCCCAACACATGAGTGGGGTTGCCCGATCTCCCCCGACACATGAGTGGGGTTGCCCGATCTCCCCCGATCTCCCCCGACACGTGAGTGTGGTTGCCCGATCTCCCCCGATCTCCCCCACCACAATAGTGGCCTTGCCCGATCTCCCCCGATCTCCCTCAACACCTGAATGTGGTTGCCCGATCTCCCCCGATCTCCCCCACCACAATAGTGGCCTTGCCCGATCTCCCCCGATCTTCCCCAACACGTGAGTGGGGTTGCCCGATCTCCCCCAAATCATTCGGGTACTTGGCGGATCTCCCCCATATTATTGGAGCACTTGGGTGATCTGTTCCGCTCTCCCCCATGTAATTGGGGCACTTGGCTGATCTGTCCCGATCTCCCCCATGTCATTGGGGAACTTGGTTGATCTGTCCCGATCTCCCCCATATCATTGGAGCACTTGGCTGATCTGTCCCGATCTCCCCCATATCATTGGAGCACTTGGCTGATCTGTCCCGATCTCCCCCATATCATTGGAGCACTTGGCTGATCTGTCCCGATCTCCCCCATGTCATTGGAGCACTTGGCTGATCCGTCCTGATCTCCCCCATGTCATTGGAGCACTTGGTTGATCTGTCCCGATCTCCCCCATATCATTGGAGCACTTGGCTGATCTGTCCCGATCTCCCCCATGTCATTGGAGCACTTGGCTGATCTGTCCCGATCTCCCCCATATCATTGGAGCACTTGGCTGATCTGTCCCGATCTCCCCCATGTCATTGGGGAACTTGGTTGATCTGTCCCGATCTCCCCCATGTCATTGGAGCACTTGGCTGATCTGTCCCGATCTCCCCCATGTCATTGGGGCACTTGGTTGATCTGTCCCGATCTCCCCCATGTCATTGGAGCACTTGGTTGATCTGTCCCGATCTCCCCTATGTCATTGGGCAACTTGGTTGATCTGTCCCGATCTCCCCCATGTCATTGGAGCACTTGGCTGATCTGTCCCGATCTCCCCCATATCATTGGAGCACTTGGCTGATCTGTCCCGATCTCCCCCATGTCATTGGGGAACTTGGTTGATCTGTCCCGATCTCCCCCATGTCATTGGAGCACTTGGCTGATCTGTCCCGATCTCCCCCATGTCATTGGGGCACTTGGTTGATCTGTCCCGATCTCCCCCATGTCATTGGAGCACTTGGTTGATCTGTCCCGATCTCCCCTATGTCATTGGGGAACTTGGTTGATCTGTCCCGATCTCCCCCATGTCATTGGAGCACTTGGCTGATCTGTCCCGATCTCCCCCATATCATTGGAGCACTTGGCTGATCTGTCCCGATCTCCCCCATGTCATTGGGGAACTTGGTTGATCTGTCCCGATCTCCCCCATGTCATTGGAGCACTTGGTTGATCTGTCCCGATCTCCCCCAGGTCATTGGGGAACTTGGTTGATCTGTCCCGATCTCCCCCAGGTCATTGGGGCACTTGGTTGATCTGTCCCGATCTCCCCCATATCATTGGAGCACTTGGTTGATCTGTCCCGATCTCCCCCAGGTCATTGGGGCACTTGGCTGATCTGTCCCGATCTCCCCCACATCATTGGAGCACTTGGTTGATCTGTCCCGATCTCCCCCATGTCATTGGGGCTCTTGGCCGATCTACCCGGATCTCCCCCATGTCATTGGGGCAGGTCGCGGATCTGCCCATCACTTTTGTGTGCGCTGGGTATCCCGCATCCTCCTCCACCACCTGCCTCGGGCGCCGTCCACCCACACCACTGTGCGTCCGTCTCCCTGCCGGACTGTCGCCTGCAGCATAAGAAGTTGTTGGACGGAATGTTCTTGGCATTGGTTTGTGTTTGACGCGGCCCTTGACTGGCGCAGCGTCAACACACACCCCTGATCAGGGGTCGCGGACATTTGCGATGCCGCACGACATCGTGTGCCCCGTGTACCCCCTTGCCCTCCACCAGTGGCACCACTGCCCACCCCTTGACGCTCTTCAGGAGCGTCTCCATCATCCGCCGGCTCTGCTCCTGCTGCCTGCGGGTGGGTGTTCCTCCCTTGTCATTCACATATCAACGGGTTCTTCGGGTGTCCCATTCAAAAAAACACCCGAAAAATACACGAACTTTGCTAAACTGGACCCAACTCCCCATACTCTTTTTTCGCCTTTTTTCAGCGTTTTTTCCCCCGATTTTTTTTTATTTTTCTGGAAAATCGGGAAGGATCGTCACCCCCCAAACCCGCTCCTTCGCCCACCTCTTTATGTTTGTTCTCTGGTAAGTTCTCGTTGGATAGAAAGAGCTCCAGAGCGGCACCTCTTCGGATCACTACCTGTGTGGACAGTGACGCGTTGACACAGGAACAAGACAGTTTTTGAAGCAAAACGAGAAGAATCATCGCGCGGCATATCGGGGCAGTTCGAGCTGATGCGATGTACAGGTCTCATAGCTTGTGACTGCCGGCAAAACCGAAAGAAACGATATCCCTCCCTGGGAGAGGGCTGCAAGCGATGCATCCGTATACCAACACCCACCCCTGACCCACCCTCCCCAGCTCTTCCCACGATTGTAGTGCGACGAACTTACGACCGTGCTTTAAGTATGATCTGAGAGTCGAAGCAAAACCATGTGTGCAGGGATTTCACAGAAGGCACAAAAAAAAGTACCAGAAAATCTCAGGTGAAGCATCTCGTGACGCAGAACACGACAGAAGGCCTCTCCCGCCCAGGCCTTCACTACACCAGGAGCTCAGCGAGCCACTGGCCTGACCCCCCCCCCCCCCAACAACCAACCTCCAACATAACAAGCTGTATCTCTTTCCACCACCCCCCCCTTCCCTCTCGCATAAGGATATCCCCGTAAGGGTATTCACTCCCAAGGGCTTTGGCAGTGCGCTGCACTCCGGAATCCCCAGCCAACGCAAGCGTCAGCTCAAAACGACAGCGGAGAGGGAATGGTTTTTTCTCTCTTGTTTTCGGCCTTTCAACACGACATCTCCTTCCACCCCCTCTCTCTCTGATCTTTTCGACGCAACACCCGCAGCGTTGAGAGCCGGATCTCGAAACTGGACCCATGCAGTTCGCCGCCTCCCAATCATTGGGTTGTGGCGTGTGGATATAGGATGCACCCAGACGAGAAAACTTGCCACACTCCTGTTTACCCCTCCTCTCTCTCTCTCCCTCTCAAAGGCCTGACACCGTGCCGCTGGCGCGCTTCTCCAACGCAAGCGTCAGCCAAGAAAATGGCACACATGGGGCGCTCTCTCTCTCTTGGACGCAACAGCGTAGCGTTGCGAAGAGAACCTTGTTTTGTGCGTCACACGCCCTAGCTTCCCACCCAAGCATCGCCTGAACAGACCTCACGCAACAAGCACATTGCAAAACAAGCTCTCTCTCTCTCTCGTATGCTTTAAGTGTGAATATCCCCGGAGCGAAGATACCCCCACCCCTTTCTCTCTCAAGTGATTGACACCCTCCGACCGGTGCAAGCGCCGAACCATAGGAGCGGGAGGTCCGCCCCGAGGGGATGTGCTCTGCTCGCACCACCACCCTTGGAAAAAAAGCCACACGCCCCTTCTCCTTCTGCACGCTTGAGCAGAACCTTTTGTCACATCGCCACAGCAACAAAGCCTGCTCGAAAATACCCTTCTCCTTTCCTGCCATGCTTGCTGCTAAATGATATTGGGATTGGGACTTTCGGGGTCCTCGCATTTTTTTTGGTGGCGAGATATGTGCATTTTTATTGGGGGCGAGATTGGGTGGGTGGGGGTGGGTGGGCGCAGCCCCCCCACCCACCCACCCACCCGGTGGCAGGCATGTCGCTAAGCGTCGGCCGTCGACCCGGTGATTTTGGGTTTCCACCCCCCATAAAAAAGCGGCAACCCGGCTACACTGGTTCGACGGTCGACGTCGAAGGTTTTGCAGGAACATATGCTCGCTACCGTGGCCTCCGGCGGCTGGGGGGCTCCGCCCCCCAGACCCCCCTGGAGCCCTTCGATACCCATCAAGTCAGGGAATCCAACCACTCCAGTAGCCTCAGGCCTCAGGAGGACGCAGCCAACTCACACAGAATCTACGCCCACAATGAACAGATGTTCACTACCGTGGCCTCCGGCGGCTGGGGGGCTCTGCCCCCCAGACCCCCCTTGTAGCGTGTGCCCATGGCCACCCACCAGCCACGGCACCAAAGGTGGCCAATCGTCGACACTTTGACGCACAGTAAATGGCCCCCAATAACTCAAAAAAATTTGAGTAGGGTCGCCGTGAAGAGAGTTTGAACCGTTGATGCCAAAAACGACCCTCTTGTGTGGGAGAACGACGCTGTGCCACCCCCATTTTCCTAACAAACTCGCCCCCAAAAAAAATGTACTGGGATTGGTGCCCCTGATTTACCCCTTTTTCACTACGCACAAACTACGCAATCTGGGGGGGGGGGTCTCGCTTTTTGGTCCCCCCCCAGTTTTTTTTGGTCCCCCTTTCTGTGTGGCTACTGAGACAGGACTGGAGGCACTGCGCTGACCGAGCAAAAAATTATTGCCAGAACTCACTATACACCGTACGAAAGAACGCACGACATGTGGGGCGGGACTCCAGAAACACCTGGGCAAGGTTGCCCCATGCCCAGAAACACCTGAGAAGGAAGTGAGTTCCAGGAGCCGCGTAGAACACCCTCGAGATTGTGAATGATGATACGATCACAGCCTTCAGGGCGATGCGAGGTGCCACCCTGAAGGTGGCCCTTGACATCAAGGAGAGCGTCGGCCGAGGGGTCGACGAAAAGCTGAAGAAGGCGCTACTGGCACTGGATCCCGCGGGGTATACGGAGGTCACCGCCACACAGGCAACCTCCGCTGACAACGTCCAGGAGACGTTATCCGAGGGGATCACAACGGCACTAGAGATCTGTGTCACGGGATCCAGGCGCCCACTCTCCCTCGACGGTCTGGGGATTGTTGTTGGGTATGGTGTCGTTTCCTGCAGCTGCAAAAAAGCGTAGCAACTGTGCTTCCTTCTTCCTTAATGATGCGTTGACGCTTCCACCCGGAGGAGCTGAAGCAGGCACCGCTTAATGATGCGTTGATGCTTCCACCCGACGAGCTGAAGCAGGCACCGCGCCAAAGGGCACCCCCAAAGAGACCTGCAAAGACTGCGTCGAAACCCGCACCGAAGGCTGCCAGCGCTGCAGCACCTGAAGAACCTGCAGCACCTGCAGCACCTGAAGCGCCTGCACCCTCACTGACCCCGGAACAGCAAGAACTCCTTGAGTTTGGGGTCCCGGCATAGAGACAGAGAATGGCTGAGTAAATCAAAAAATGAGACCCCCCCCCCCTTTTCACTACGCACAAACTACGCAATATGGGGTCGTCAGGGGCACCAGGGCCGGGATTCCGAAATTTGGCCCAAAAATCTCACATTTAGCAGCATGCATGTTTCCTGCCTCCACCCCTACCCCGCGCCTGCCATTGTTTGTGTTTCTATATTGTTGGGGGGTGGAATGTCGTGATGATGTCGTGTGAGGGATGTGAATGCACGACGGATGTGTGTGCGCGGCAGGGGGGAGGGGGGGGGGGGGGCTTTCCGGGAACCTCAAACCGCTCAAAAGTGCGGAAGATTGAGGGCCCGGACACAAACAAGAGCCTGCGAGTCACACTGGCATAGTTTTGACAGATCATGGGCTCTCCCGCATCCTCCGCCCCCCACCCTGGATGCTGGAAGGAAATGCCGCTTTCCCTCCCCGATTATTATCCATTTCTTTGTCGCACAGCCGTGTGGTCAGAATGCCACCCCCCCCACCCTTAGGGGGAACTTCCGCCAAAGTATTGCAAAAAAAATTTACTGCCCCCGCCAACTCTCCAGCCACCTGGTTTGGCCAATACCGGTTTTCCGGCCCCAAAGGCAAAGCGCAAACGCCGCCAGGCTCCGCCGCCCGAAAACCAGGTCAAACAAAATCAGGTGGCTCAGCAAGAAACATACTGCTCGAAACATAAAACCCGAACATCTCTGGCCCCAAACGTGCCCTTTTATTTTCTTCATTTCATATTTTCTCTGTGGGGGCCCTCGCTACCAGTCACTGCTCGTCACAGCTCGTCAGTCAGTGAGGGGAAGTGGGCTGGAGCTCACTTTTTCTCACTCAGTCACACTTGGTAGCGAAGGCCCCCTGTCTCTTTTTTTTCTGATATGGTTTGTCTGTTCTGTTTCCCGCCCCCCCCCCCCCCCCCCCCCCCCCCCCCAGAGTCGGGACACGGTGGCCAGTTGTCAGCGCTACTTCTGATACGCCAGGTTGTGGAGGGTCGTATTGTCTGTTTGGCTGCCTCATGGCATCGTCCTGGCTTTGTGTTGTCACAGATAAGCTCCTTATGCAACTATGCATGGGCGACGGGTGCCCTGCATCCAAACTACTGTGTCGTGTGCGATGGTCGCGCGGTTCCCTGCACTCTTCCAGGCAATGCAGATGCCCAAGCGCGACCCTGCTGATGAGAGCCGATTTATCTGTGTGGAGATGACTTATCTTCACCCCCGAAAAAGTGAAGCGGTTGCAGGATCTCTCCACCGGTGGTACAAGTGGCACAGGGAGATTCCAGGGGGATGGGAACCCCACACGCAGCGTCGGCTTCCTCTTCGCGAAATGGGTTTGCGTTGGCTCGGAACTGCTGGGCATACATCGCATGCACGGCACTCCTGTATCGCTTATCATTGTTTGTGCTGTTTGTTGCCTTTGTCTGTTTGTGGGGTGCGTACAGCTTGGGAACATGCCCGAGCAGAGGGTGGGGGGGGGGGGGGGGGAGGGCCCCCCCGCTCCTCGCATAATCTCCTTTCTCCTTGCAGTGAGTGCGAAACGCGTATCATAGTATTTTATTCTCGTGAGGCGGGAGCCCGGACACACTGGGGCGGCCTTTTCTTATGCCTGGATCTTGCGATCCCCCACCCCCGCGGGGAGGGCAGGGGGGTGGGGTTCTGTGTTCCAATGCCAAGGTATAAAGAATCATCCGGGGGAGGAGGGGGAGGGGGGGGCCCACCTCCGTTCCGGAGATGGGCAAAGCCAGGTCCCGCGACCAACTCCAGCCGATTGTGTTGTGGCGCAGTGTTGGCCCCCACCCACAATTTGTTTATTTTTTACTAATTACGAGCGACGAAGCGTAGCGAAGTCGCGAAGTAACGAAGGAAATCGTACGAATGAAGCTTTGGATTAGCACCTCATGCCACTTCACAGGGCCTCAACACAGCCTTGAGACAGCAAGTGTGCGCTCAACAAAAAGTAGTCCGGAACTGTTCTCCCACAGTTGCTGGACAGGGTGTCTACAATAAAGCGAAAGGAGTAAACCCCCCTCCTGCATAATCTTAAATACCGTATACGTAAATATTTTGGAACGTAAATATTATGGAACGTAAATATTTTGGAACGCTGGTGGGTTGGCGTTCCAGATTTTTTTCGTTCCATAATATTTACAGGGCTTTCTGCGACTCGGGGACTTGGACCAGGTGATCGGACGGCATGCAGAGTCCCTGACGGGACCTACTCGTGCACTTTTCGCGCGATTCCTGACGCAAGCCGTCCTCACCACCGAGTCCCCAACTGGCCCTGTAAATATTTTGGAACGTAAATATTATGGAACGGACCGGCCAAAAATGGGCCCGTTCCATAATATTTACGTTCCATAATATTTACGTATACGGTAACGCATAATATTAAATATAACGCATAATATTAAATATAACTCATAGGGGGCCCTCGCTACCAGTCACTGCTCGTCACAGCTCGTCAGCCAGTGAGGGGAAGTGGGCCGTGGCTCACTTTTTCTCACTCAGTCACATCTGGTAGCGAAGGCCCCCTATGAGCCACGTTCGCCCACATTCGCCCACACTCGGCCACACTCGCCCACAACTCGCCCACACTCGCCCACACTCGCCCACATGCATTCGCCCACACTCGCCCACACTCGACCACCACTCGCCCACATTCGCCCACACTCGGCCACACTCGCCCACACTCGCCCACAACTCGCCCACACTCGCCCACACTCGCCCACACTCGCCCACACATGCATTCGCCCACATTCGCCCACACTCGCCCACATTCGCCCACATTCGCCCACACTCGCCCACACTCGACCACCCTCGCCCACCCTCTTCCGCACTCTTGCACTTTCGCCCACGTTCGCCCACATTCGCCTACACTCGCCCACACTCGCCCACCTTCGACCACCCTCGCCCGGAGGCGAGGTGGATTAGGTCACATAATGGAGGATTCTTCATATTCCTGGATTTCCCGAATTTCCTGGATTTCCCCCGGCCCCTTAGGCGATTTCAGGGCGGACAGGGCGGACATGCCCGGACCCGGAAATCCGGGTGTCCGGATGTCCGGGTCCAATTTTGACCCCCCCCCCCCCCCCCCCCCCCCCCGGACATTTCCCGAATTTCCCGCCCGGACATGTCCGCCCGGACATCCGGACATCCAGAAATGTCCGCCCCGGACAGGGCGGACATGTCCGGGCGGACATTTTCTGGTGTCCGGATGTCCGGGCGGACATGTCCGGACCCGGAAATTCGGGAAATCCAATTTTGACCCCCCCCCCCCCCCGGACATGTCCGGCCAGGACCTCAATAGTTTGATTTTTGGTCCAAAAAATAGTTTGAAAATTTTTGAAATCTGGGTGCCCAAATTTTTTGCTCCTAAGACCGGCGATTTGTAGGGGGACCCTTTCGAATTTTTTTTGGAGAAGGGTAAATTGAACGTTTTTGGCCAAATGAAGCCACTGCGACCATTCCCGGGCCTCGGAAATCAGATTTTGGCCCCTCAAATGCGGTGCCGGTCCGGACAAAAAACCGAAAAAATCGTGAAAAATGGCCCATTTTCCCCAGCCAAAAATGGGCCAAAAATGCCCCCGGACACCCCCAGAGACATGTCCTAATCCGGGGTGCCAGTAGGGGGGACCTTTCGAATTTTTTTTTAAGCACACTCGTGTGAGCGGAAAGCGCCCCACCACAGCTGCAACCAAACGTGCTCTATACACTAACCCCACCCTTCATCAGGCTCAGGGTGTGATCAGTTCAGGGTTTTGTGTGTAGAAGCGTCAACGCAACAAACAAAAGGAAATTCATCAGAGCGGTTGTAGCTGTGAAGTGATAGGGCGCTTTTCGAGGAGAGGTCAATTGAACGTTTTTGGACATCTGAGGCCACTGCGACCATTCCCAGGCCTCGGAAATGAGATTTTTGGCCCTCAAATGGGGTACCGGTCCCCACGAAATTCCGAAAAATTCATGAAAATCGAAAGGTCCCACGCACCAAATTCTGCCCAAAAATCGTCAAAAATGGACATGTCATATGCAGCAATGGGGCACCAATCACTCCCCAAATTTTGCTCAATGATTCCACGGCAAGCCAGATTTTCTGATCAATTCGTTTGTTTGAGCATGTTCCTGGCCCTTGTTTGGAAAGTAGATGACCCCTGGCTGGAGAGGACGGTTGTGCTTGACCGGACGGAGAGAGAACCTTCTCCATAACCACCTCCACTCCACAATGCCACAAGTGGCAGGAAGGCCGGGTGTTACAGGCCTCAACCAGGGTTCCAAGGCTCTCCACTTCCTGGCTGCGTCAGGGATCACCGGGTACAGCGAGCAGGATTCCCTGTCCTGACACCCCAGCATGTGCCACCGGAAGAACCCGAAACAGCAGCCCCCCCCTCATGGGGGTTACAAGAGGCACGGAAATCGTTCAAATCGGACCAAGTCCGAAAATTCGGCACTTTCTTGGGGGGCCCTCGCTACCAGTCACTGCTCGTCACAGCTCGTCAGACAGTGAGGGGAAGTGGGCCGTGGCTCACTTTTTCTCACTCAGTCACACTTGGTAGCGAAGGCCCCCTTGGGTACAAATTGCGGTCCGAAATTTTCCAATTTTTTGAAAAAAGGCTAATTCTGTAAGGGGGACCTTTTCGAATTTTTTTTCGGGCACTTTTTCCACACACGGTGGACTCCAGCGGGGGTAGGGTAACCCTTTTCGGGAGTCTCAACTAGGGGGAGTCCAACTCCCGCTAGCGGGAGTCTGACTCCCCCTAGCGGGAGTCTTTTCACCTATTTTCACTCATTTTTCCCATGATACCTATGCAATGTGGCACTCGTCACTGAAGTACAGCCACACCAAACGAAACGGACGTTTCCACCCATCCCAGCTCGCAGACCTGATTCACAAAAATGGGGAAGACGACAACGAAGCCGGCAGCGAAGCCGGCGGCAAAGTCGATTAAGAAGAAGAAGAGCGCAGAGAGTCCCGAGGCTGCGGAGGCGACGAACATTGTGCATGATTTTTGCACGGCCTTCCCTGTTAAAAAAGGGGGCAGTGTGCTGACACTGGGATCCATTAGAAGGCTCCTAGCAACGGTGTTGAGCAAGGAGCTCCACCAGCACAGCACCCAGGTGGCCAACGCAATCATCGCCATGTCTTCCCTGACATGGATAAGTTCGCTGTCAGGGAAGTCGCAACGATGCGGAAGGAGGGCGCTCTCCGTCATATACAAGGTGGAGGCGAAGTATGGCAAGGTGCAGGATACAAACGTGTCGTCGGGGGCAGCCTGAAGCCGCGAATGATCGCGACACGGGCGAACGGCTTGGCACCGTGGGTCTGGATAGATGCTGGAGTTCGGCCGGGTGAAACCGGAAGTCGCAGCAAAATTTGCCCCCCCAGATTTCTTCCTCAAACCCACCCGTGGGCTGATCCGGCCTTGCACGGTGGACTCCAGCGGGGGTAGGGTACCACTACCGGGTTTAACCCTTTTCGGGAGTCTCAACTAGGGGGAGTCCAACTCCCGCTAGCGGGAGTATAGATCAGCAGTGGGCAACAATGAGGCGATGCGGGGGGCGAGGGCACCGATGCTCACTGTGCGACATCCCAGAAGAACGCTGGTATCAACAGGTGCATCGATACCCGCACCTGACTCTCTCTGAGATGAAAGAGGCTGGCTACCCCTCCCTCTTGGCAGGTGTGCTTCCCAATGCCCGCTACGTCACCCCAGCACTCCATGACTGCAAGGGGCTCGCCATGCGGCTGATCAGGGTACTGGATGACAGGGGTGGAGCTTGGGGGTTTTTTCGGGTCAGCTGACCTGATTTTCTGCAGGCCCTCACAAAAAATCAGGTCAGGGGTAAAAAGAAAAAAAATATAGATTTTCGGGAAACCGGAAAAGTTGGCTCCTCGCCTTGGGGCCTCAAGGTGACCAGGAGGCGTTTCGTGAGCAAAGTGACCCCAGCGACATGAGCACAGGCCTCAAACAGTCACAATAGAGGACAAATGAAGCTGCCCAACCCGTACCGTGCAACAGACGTTTACTACCGTGGCCTCCGGTGGCTGGGGGGCTCCGCCCCCCAGACCCCCCTGTGGCATGTGCCTGTCTTGTACCCAAGCCCTTTACAGCAGGGAATCTCAGTATCCTCAGGAGGACGCAGCCAACTCACACAGAATCCGTACGCCCGCAAGTCACAGATGTTCACTACCGTGGCCTCCGGCGGCTGGGAGCTCCGCCTCCCAGACCCCCCCTACGGCATGTGTTTGTCTTGTAACCAAGTCCTTGCGCGTCCGGGGCTGCATATCGGTTCCGGTACCTCGCGGGAGGCTGGGCCCGAGCACTGATCTCTGAGACGAACCGGGGGGGAACCCATAAGAAAAAATTGGCTGACCCGATCTGACCCGATCCAGCCCGCAACCCCATATTTCAAGCTCCACCCCTGCTGGATGAGACAACAAAAAAATATTCGACAAGACCTGTACAAACCTTGCACTGAATGTGTCGCAGCATGGGACAGGTGCTCAGTTCCGGAAGGTCGTGCTTGCCTGTCACAGGACACACCTACAAGGGCTTGTTCCGCTACCTCTTTGTCTCCCTTGCAGACCTCATGCATTTCCGGTATGCAGACATCCCCTGGCGCTTCTGGGGATGCAAGGATGAGTCAGCCCGGATTCCCTTCTTGCGTGCTCGGATCTCAGGGCATATATTTCACTGGTTGATGGAGCATGCCGAAAAGGGATCAACGCGCAATGCCTACGTACACAGTCTCCATCATTGGTGGGCTCCAGAAGATGCAGTGCCTCTGCAGAACAACGACGAATTTGAAGAAGCAGAGAACGGACATCGCAAGAAAGATGCCGTTACAATCGCCAGCTCCGCAACTTACGAGAGAGATCTTGCGATGGCAGAAGAGAAGCGGCGCGCATCGGGCATGCCTTGGAAGGTTGCGCACCTGTCGCAGGACGGGATCCTCGGGTATAGAGAAGTCATCCTGTGTCCGTGTCTGCACACCCGACACGCTCATAGATTGGCTGTGTATGTTCTTTGCACACAGTTGACACAGCTGCAGAAGGGGTTTGTGCACTGCAACACACAGGACTTCGTTGAACCCATCAGCGCGCCCTACTTCCTGTTCCGGTTCCCCGAAGGACACCGCAAATTATCGCTCTGCTTGTGCAAAATGCCAATCCCGCTGGGGGCGACTTTCACACCATTCGTGTCATCCGAGGCGACTTTGAGCACGCTTGACCAACGCGCACAGCAGGAGGGGGATGACAGTTCTGACGAAGAAGATGAGGCCTGCAGGATGGCTTGTCTTGCCCAAGGTGTAACACAACTACGACAGGCGATGGCCGCACTTTGACACCTCAAATTCTAACCGCTCACCTCCGCAGGTGTAGCCGCTACCAGGAGGATAGGTAGGTAGTCCAGAGTCCGGGGAAACTGACAGAAGCAAAACAAGCCCCTCCCCATCCCTCTTCCACCATGATTTTACCCCCCACGCCAGTAGACTGTAACTATATCATGGGAAAAATGGATGAAAATAGGTGAAAAGACTCCCGCTAGGGGGAGTCAGACTCCCCCTAGCGGGAGTATAGACTCCCGCTAGCGGGAGTCTTTGACACCCGCTCAGACTCCCGCTCCCAGACTCCCGCTAGGGCCGCTGGAGTCCACCGTGCAAGGAAATGTCCGCCCTGTCCGCTACTGTCCACTACCGATTTCAAGGATCCTCCATAATATTAAATATACCTGGGACCCCCCGTGTATAAGTCCCCCCCCCTTACCCCCGTGTTTAAGTCCCCCCCTGGGGGTCTGGCAGGGGGGGGACTTAAACACAGGGGGACCTAAACACGGGGGTGGGCTGGTCTGGAGGGTCATCAGGTGGCCCCTAGGCCCTCCAGGTGCTGTCAGAGTCGAAAGTGGGGTGCCAAAAGTCCATCCGGACCGGAATTACCCCCCTACGACAGCAGAGGAAGAGGTCTTCTTGGTCTCCACTGTGCCACCCCCGTGTTTAAGCCCCCCCTGTGTTTAGGTCCGCCCCCCCCGTGTTTAAGTCCCCCCCGGCCGAAAATCGCCTCCAGGGGGGGGACTTAAACACGGGGGGTCCCAGGTACGCATAATATTAAATATTCTATACCTAGGGTACCCCGAGAGAATGTCACCCCCCTCGAGGGCCCAGGGCCGAGGGGGGGTGACATTCTTCCCAGCCGCTACACAGGGCAGCCGTTGAAGAATGTCACCCCCCCTCTGTACAGGGTGGCCTTGGAGAATGTCACCCCCCAAGCGGAGGCCGAGGGGGGGGTGACATTCTCCATGGTCACCCAGGGGGTGACATTCTCTCGGGGTACCCTAGGTATTTAATATTATGCGGGAGGGGGGGGGCCCTCGCTACCAGTCACTGCTCGTCACAGCTCGTCAGCCAGTGAGGGGAAGTGGGCCGTGGCTCACTTTTTCTCACTCAGTCACATCTGGTAGCGAAGGCCCCCGGGGGTTTACGATTTTCAGTGTTTTGGCACATCACCCCTCCCCCCGGGCCCAGCTTGTGTGCACGTCATGCCCACAGCACCAGGTTTTCAGCAAATCTGTGGTGGGTCACGCTTATTCGTCTTGCTTGAGGGACAGGCCGGTGATACTGCCCGTGGGGCTTCGCTCGCTGTGACAAGCTGTGTCAGGTTGCCTCCCCTTCTGTGAGGCGACTCGCTTTTCTGCACTTCCCGAGCGAAGATCCTCTCCGTGTTTTTTTTGATAGTTCGGGGTGGCACCAATGTTTCTGTGATTTTTTGGGCTGCGCCTCGCGACACCCCCTCCCCCCCCACCTTCGCACCACTCCAACAAACTGTGGAGTAGCGTGCACAACGAGTGGAGTGGGGAGGAGTGGGCACAGTTTTTTTTGGCAGTTATTTATATCCTGCCCGCACTCCAGGATTCCCGGCGGGAGGGGGAGGGGGGTACAGGCGGGTGTTCTGTGTCTTGGGGTGGAGGCGGGCCAACACACCTTGCTCTGTTGTCACAGCGAAAAGAGTCACCGGGTGGGGCGTATGGCACGCGCAGTGTGTTTTTGATACCCGCAACGCAAAACCACCTGTGCCCTTTGCAGGGGCCGCACCACACTGCTCATGCCCAACAAGCAACACCCAGACTCTTTGGCTTCGAGGCACTGGTTGCCTTTATATCGCATTGCAGTCGAGTCAGTCTGGAAGAAAGGAGAGAAAGCGAATCTTTGTGCGAACCCCCTCGCTCCTCTCCCTGTTGACCCCTGGTCGCGTCCCCGATGCATCCCGATGGTGCCGGTGTGCCCCTGTCCCCTGTCATCCCAAAGGGAGGTCGTTGGGACAGAGGGCGCCCCGGGTGCCTGGCAGCTCATGCACAGGGTTTCGCACTAAGGTCAATTGTTTTTTTTCACTACTGCTCAATTCTCCCGTGCTCTGCAACCACTCATCTTGCAGGTGTGAGTTCCTAGCTAGGGAAGCGGGTGTTGCCTGTCACATGGCACTTTCGTCAAGGGTTATTTTATAGTTTTTTTTGCTGTACTGATTCCCAGTTCCGCGCACACTGTCACGTTCAGCGCTATGCCGAAACCACCGGGAAGGTCATTTTCCTACACCCACGACATGCTTGTTATTTACGCACACGGCCTTCGCGCGGAAAGCGTTCTTTTAGTTCTGGCAACACCACCCCTCATCAGCAGGGCGAGAAGTTTGTGAGTCTGGGTGGGAGCGCCAACACATCGCAATCATCGCTATGAATGTAAAATGGAAAGTGTTAGAAACCGAAAAGTCGCGACACCTTTTCCCCTTCTGGAAACGCGCGAGAGAGAGGGGGAAAGGCCCTCAGGAGAACACTGAAAACAGACCCCCCCACCACCACACCCCCCTTGGCTTCCCTCCAACATGCAGACCCACAACTTTGACATGCCAACGCCCCTCCACCCCAACAACACCCATATCTGACATGACAACGCCCCTTCACCCCACCAACACCACCACCACCACCAGGCACCCTGCCGTACAGAATACACAGCAAGGCGAGGCCATGCGGAAGGCTGCACAGCGCAGCGTGAAGGAGAAGGTGGAGAGGGATGGTATTTATGATATTCTGAAGAAAGGTGGCATTCGGGGCCGCCGTGCCACAGACACACGGGGGAAGCCGCTGCGCAGCGTGGGCAACATCGGGCTGCAGAGGGGTGGACGTGCCGTGCTGACCTCACGCGACGGACTGTACGGCTTGTCGCTGCGCGCCCTGGAGGACGTGCAGCCGCTGCTGACCCACGACTCCATCGCAGAGGCTATGGGCGATATTGAGCGCGGAGCTGACCTGCAGAGCGTCAGCAGGCGCCTGCAGCACATCGACACCTCCACAGTCAAGGGTGTCGTCAAGGCGTGGCACGACGAGTGGAAGGTGCCCCCCCCTGTGGCCTACTCTGAGGAGGCGCCTCTCACAGGCGACGCGCTGAAGCGCGTGTCGCAGCGTGCCGCAGACTTCATCGCTGTCCCCGTGATGTGTGTGTCAGCATGGGGCGAGTGCTTCAGCACCGCAGAGTGGGTGGGGCGCACGTTCCCCAACGGGGGGGAGCTGCAGCAGGAGTTCCTGCGGGTGCCGCAGGCCCTGCTGCCGTCGCCGCTCCCCCGCCTGGCGACGTACAACATGCTGGTCGCACCGAAGGACGAATGGATGGACCCAGTCGAGCTGGGGCACTCCCTCGCATCGCAGCAGGTCGCGCCCTTGGCGATCATATGCATCTCCTGCACGCCAGAGCTGACGGTGGTGATGGACGCTCTCCCACGCAGGAAGGCAGGCGACTGGGCAGGCGCCATCGCAAAGTACGGCACACCTGAGACACACTCGTACCGTGCGGTGCTGGGGTCGGAGCCGGAGGCTGACGTGCACAAGCTGGGGTACCTCCGCCCCGACAGCAAGGAGGATGACGACGTGTCGTGCAACGCTGCGACGCTGATCCTCGCCGTCGACAAGACACTGCTGCAGCCTCAGCAGCAGCAGCAGGCGGCGGCGGCGGTGCCATCATCGGAGGGCGGCCTGTTTGCCCCGCTGTCGGGGCCGATGGTGAACCTCGTCTACCCCGCGTCGCTCCTGCAGAAGGCCATCAGGCGGGGCGCGACGCTCTGCGGGCAGGAGCCCATCACCGACTCGCTGCGGCAGCTGACGGGGGGTGGCGAGCACCACCTGGCAGAGCTGCAGCACCAACGCGTCACCGGGACCCGCATGGCGCTGTGGAAGGTCTTCATCTCTGCGCTGGAGGATGTCAGCCCCTACCACGCGCGGGACGCGTCGTGCCTGTCCATCCCGCAGCTCGTGGGGCTCACCTTTCTGGCGCATGTGGAGATGCGGTTCAGCCTGACGCCGGAGCTGCACCGCAGGCTCGCGGTGACTGCGCTGCGCCTGCAGGCCACAGAGAGGTCGTCGTCGCTGTGGCCCTGGAAGGGGTGGAAGTGGCGCAAGAGCACCACGCTCGAGAAGGCCCTGCGCATCGAGCCCACCTCGAATGGGAAGATCGCGGAGGTGCGCAACGCCATCAGGGCGTCGCTGCTGGGGCTGCCGCTCAGCAGGGGTGAGCGTGTGATCCTGATGAAGTACCTCGGGGGCCTGGACGACAACGGGGTGTGGGCGCGCGCGGTGCCCGCGCTGATGCCCTGCGTGGCGGAGGCGCGGCTGGCGGGCAGCGGCCCCTATGACCTCGAGGCGGACACGGAGCGCGACATGTCACAGCACAACCACTTTGCGCAGCTGTCGGCGCTGGATCCTCAGATCAAACCCACTCTTCTGCTGCTACTGCAGGCGTCTCTGCCGCACGTGCCGAAGGACGCCATGCAGCACTCCCTGCGTGCCCTGGCAGAGGCGACGTGGACACTCTCTTCAGGCGTCAACGTTCGTGCCCTGAAGCAGAAGCTGTCGGGTGCTGCGCAGGAGACGTACCGCTTCCTGTCCTTCGTCTCCGATGCACCGGGTGCTGCCACAGAGGTGACGCCTGAGCAGCTCGGGCTGTACAAGGAGGAGGGCCCGAATGAGACAGACCGCGTGGCGGCCACATGGCGGACGGTTCGCGAGGGGCAGCGGCTGACGCGGCATGAGTGCCGCCTGCTGGACACCATCCAACAGCTGCAGCAGCGCCTGCTCAGCATGATGCAGGGGCTCCAGCCGCCTGCGCCGCTGCCGTTGGAGCCGATCGTTGCAGACCCGAACGCCGAAGGCACTACCTTCCGCGGCAGACGGCCCACGCTCCTCGAGGGCCGCACTGCCTTCCTCCAGCTCTTCGGTGCACGTGAGAATGTGTCTGCGCAGTCATCCGAAGGCAAGGCAGTGGCATGCACGGTGACTGTTGCTGGTGTCGCAGACGACCCGCTCCTGGTGCAGCGGGTTGCCGGCTCCGATTCGGGCGACCAGACAGGGCGAGGCGGGCTGAAGGACAAGACGCTACAGGCCAACGCAGAGACGAAGGTGCTGGCGAAGCTTGCGAAGGGCATCAAGGTCGTGCCGCCGCTCCCCCCGGTCGGCTTCGCATGGCGGTGGGACGTCGAGGCGGAAGCGGGGCGCCAGGCCGCAGTGGATGCTGTCGGGGTGAAGGTGGCTGCGGAGCACAGCGCGGAGGGGGTGCGTGTGCTGCGGTACTACGTCGAGGGCGAGGAGGTGGACCCCTTCAATGCGGCACACCTGCTGGTGGAGTGCAACGAGCCTGCCCGCCGCCTGGCCCTGCCGCAGCGCCTCAGCGAGCTTGTGAGCGCTGCACTCTACACCCCCGGCAACGAGCACCCCAACCCCACACTCATGTTCGAAGAGCTGCACCGCTTTGCGGAGCACTTCCGCGCGTCGAACCTCTCACGCAACGATGTCTACGAATGGCAGCACATCGCAGAGCACTCGCAGCTCCCGAAGGCTGTGTGGCGCGACCTGGCCATCAAGTTGGCCACAAGGGAAGGCAGCACCGTGGATGTCAGCAAATGCTCACGCGACGGGACGAAGACCGGTGCCGCGCTGCAGCAGCTGACGGAGGGCGTGCTCCTGCGAGTGCTGTACACACTGCATGCCCTCTACCCCATGGCGCTGACACGGTCTGGCGAGTTGCGCTTCAAGCTGGACCAGAAGGGGGCGCAGTATGTGCACCTGCAGCGCACCATCAGCCTGCTTGCCTTCGGCTCCTACGACGACGGCGAAGGCTTCCACACTGCGATGCAGGAGGCTGACGACGACGAGAGCCTCTTCAGCTTCGAGGACGAGGCGGAGGCAGCCGACGCCACCACAGAGGAGGTGCCTGAGGTCACGACCAACCTTTGGAGCCACCAGAGCGAGGCGGTGCAGCGTGTGCTGGAGGGTATCTCTGTCGGGAAGCGCGGCTTTGCCGACGCCTCTGCCGTGGGTGCGGGCAAGACGCTCTCCGCTGTGGCCTGCTGTGCGGAGGTGGCGAAGTGGATGCGCGAGCGGCGCCTGCGGCGGCACGGCTTCCTGGTGCTGGTGCCCAACACCGACCTCATCGGGGAGTGGGTCCAGCAGGCCCTGCTGCACACACGCGGCCTGCATGTGGTGGCGCAGCAGCAGACGGGTTACCTCATCTCACGCGGCGTCAGCAACGCTGGGAAGCCGCCCACTGCCCACCCCAGCACGAAGCGCGGTGCCAAGGTGGGGAAGGTGGACGCCAACACGCTGGTCATCAGCACGCTCGGGCGGCTGCGCGACAAGCCCTTCGTGGGGCAGCCTGGGTGGGACCTGGTGGTGATTGACGAGTGCCTCTCCGTGCAGAACGACTCAGCGCTGCAGACGGCAGAGGCATGGCGTGCTGTGTCCGCCAGCAGGTGCGGTGTGCTGATGCTCTCAGCGACGCTGTTCCGCTCGCGCATGTCGAAGCTGTTCTACATGATCCGCATGCTGCGGTCCGCCCTACCCCGCACAGAGGCATACCTGCCTGCCCTGCTTGCAGAGCACATCATCTGCTACCTGCCGGAGCGCGTCAGGTCGTGGCGTCTGCACTTCGTGCCTGTCGCGCTGCCTGAGCAAACAATGAATGTATACCAAGCACGGCTTTCGGCAGCGGCACGCGCCCAGAAGGACGCACGTCTTGTGTACGGCGAGCTGAAACAGGTGCTGCGGGAGTTGTGGGAGCCGAAGGACCTGATGGACGCAGCGCGCGAGGAGTGCCGCCGCCTGAAGGAGGAGGGGCGGCACGTGCTGCTCTTCGCGAACTCGGAGAGGGAGCTGGACGGGCTGAAGGCCGCTGTGCCGGGCACGCGCACGTGGAACGCAGGCACCGCGTCTGCTCCGAAGGATAGCGGCCCGCTGGCAGTCACGACACAGCGAGGTGCCTACGGCCTCAACCTCCAGAAGGAGGCCAACTGCATTGTGTGCCGCCCTCAGCCAGGCGACCTGATCGAGCAGATGAAGGGCCGCGTCGACAGGCCTGGGCAGGAGACCAAAGAGCTGGTGCTGTGTGTGCTGTACGCACAGAACACCATCGAGGAGGTGGAGGCTGCGAACATCCGCCTGTGCGGCGCCTTCTTCCGACAGTACATCGACCCGCTGAGCCGGTTGTTCCACGAGCGCGCTATCGAGGCCTCCCTGAGTGCACCCAAGCGCGTTGTGCCCCGCCGTGGTGCACAGGGCGGGAAGGCTAAGGATGAGGACCACATCACTGGGTCACTGGCCGACGCATTCCACCAGCAGCTAGGCAGCGACGGGGTGGAGGTGACCGCGCCTGCCGAAGCCGAGGAACCCACCAGCTCCACCGCCACCACCTCCACTGAGGGCAGTGCGCCAAGCCCGAAGCGCGCCCGCACCACATCCACGCGCTCCGGCTCGCAGAGCTCTGCCTCACCCAGCACCGCAGCACCGAGGCGCCTGACCAAAGAGCAGCGCGAGGCAGAGAAGAAGCGCATCGCAGATGAGAAGGCCGCTCAGAAGCAGCGCGAGGAGGAGGAAGAGGCGCAGCTGCCTGCTGTCCCCACGCGCATCACGAATGAGTCGGCGGTGCGGGCGCTGGAGTGGCTCACTCAGCGTGACAGCAAGCTCGCAACGGTCATCGCCGCCGTCGGCCCCCCGACAGACATGGTCAGCGAGCTGGGCAACGACCCTGCCCTCAAGTCGCTGGTGCGCTCCATCATCTTCCAGCAGATCAGCATGAAGGCCGCCAGCTCCATCATGGCTAAGCTGATGGCTACGCTGGGCGGGGAGGTCACGCTGGAGGCCCTGCAGGGGGCTGACGACAACACGCTCCGCAGCGCAGGCCTTTCCGCACGCAAGGTGTCGTACATCCGCAACGTGTGTGAGAAGTTTGCCTCAGGCGACCTGTCCGATGAGAAGCTCAGCGAGATGTCCGACAAAGACGTGCTGGCAGCCCTCTGCTCAATCAAGGGAATGGGCGAATGGTCGAGCCACATGTTCATGATGTTCAAGCTGGGGCGCCACGACGTGCTGCCGGTCGGCGACCTCGCTGTCCGCCAGGCCTTCCAGAAGCTGTATGGACTTAGCCCGCATGATTCACGCAGCGAAACCCAGGTGCAGTATCTCCCCAGTCCAGACGAGCTGCATGCGATTGCAAAGTGCTGGCGGCCGTACCGCACCATCGGGACATGGTATATGTGGCACGTTGTCGAGACAAAGGAAGCTGTCTACACCTATGGCAGCTGAGGCTGCCATACACAGCACACACACAGGCAGCGTGCACCGTTTTATCTTCTGCAGGGGACAAGGGGCATGGGTGGGTGGAGCCTGAAAGCCTTTGCCATACCGCCCCCCCCCGTTGCTTTGAAGCAGTGAGGCCCAAAACCCCCGGATCTCCAGAGAGCAGCCTCTCTGGAAATTCTCGGGAGTCACGCAACCTCCCTCCCCTGCATGCGTCAGCCACATCCTGCTGCCGGCCTTCCCTAGCCTCACCGCCCTGAGTGCCACTTCGCGCAGAGGGCGCAGGGCTGGCAGCGCCTTCCCCTTTTAGTCCCTGTTGGCGTTATTGTTTTGTGCCACTGCTGCGATCCCCGTGTCTATAGGCCCGGTGCTGCAGTGTGGGGTTGAGAGAGAGAGAAAGAGGTGCGATTATTTTCGTTTCGGGGATATTCACACTTCAAGCATGCGAGAGAGAGAGAGAGAGACCTGCGGCGACGATGTTTCCCTCATATCTGCTCCAGGAGGTTCCGAACCACTGCTTTCACTCGAAGTGGCGGCACGGAACCATGTGCTACGCGAGGCGCTGCGTCACAACATCTGGCGAAGGCTTGCTATCTCCAGACCCTCCTTCGGCGGTGTGGAGGACGGCGTTGACACCGTGCTGACAAACGACTTCTGGCAATCATGTGGGGATCCTGTGCTCGCCGCTGCGATGCGCTGCATTATTGTTGGGGGCGTGTTCCTGGCAGACCGCTGGGGACGCAATAAGCTTGGGGCTGCGACGGACTCCGGGCCTGACGGGCCGGAGGCCGAGCGCTCGACCGCTCCTACTCCACCTCCTGTGACCGCTGCCGACCACGCCACAGCAACCGCGGACGGCGACGCTGCCGGTGACACCGATGATGACGACGACTCGTCGAGCTCAGCCCCGTCCGAGTTCGATGTCCTCGACGACTCGGGTGAGGTGCCCCTACCCCTCACAGCAACACAGCCGGAGCCGGGTAGCGACCGCCTCTGCCGGAATTGCGATACGGGCTCCCCCGAAACCGTCACGCATCTCTTCTGGGAATGCCCTGCCCACAACGACGTCCGTGCCCGGGAGCGGTACGCGGGTCTCTGTGAGGAGCGCCTCTCATGGCCGCCCTGCCTAGCCAACTGGGGCATCATACCGAAACCCCTATCCGGTACGGTGCGGGCGAAGGACCTGCACCACCTAATGAGCACGATAGTCGCCCGCAGAGATGTGCTGGAACGTGAGCGCCTCGGGGTATCCCCCACTGTTTGCGCGTGGGACGCAGCGCTAGCGCGACCCGCTGCGCCCCACCAGTCCGACCTGGCCTCACTGCCGGACAACCCACCCCGCTGGACTCACGGAGAGTGCATCATGCGTGCCCTGCGGGCCTGGCTCGGTCGTCTCACCTGGACGAGGGAGGGGTCCATCTCCTTCTGCGAGCTCGCCATCGACTTCGAGGTCTTCTCCGGGCTCGACGTCTGCCCGATCGCTACTGGCGCCCCGGCAGGAACCCAGCCCGCCCCACTCAACATGCGTGGACGCATGATGGGGCAGATGTTGAAATACCTTGTCTCCCAGTGTGAAGCAGTTAACCTCCGCGCGCCCCTGCCTGGCGCGTTTGTCTCGCGTGTCTACTGCCTCCGCGCGGTGGGGGTGAAGGAAGTCTGGGGCGGTCTTGAGCCGCGCCCCCGCTTTGCCTGCCACGGGCTCACCACCCGTATCCTGATCGAGCAGATTCCCCGCGCGATCCACTGGGCCTCGAGCAAGTCGTGGGGCCTGGACCTTACCCCGTCGTATACCGAGGTGCCCGACCGGGACACGCGAAGCGAACAGTGGGACCCTACTCCCGTAGCCCCCACCCGTGACCCCCTCGACACGGTCAGCCCGAGGTCGGCGCCGTGCGGCGCTGAGCGCTATGCCCCCCGTTCGGAGGTGCTGGCTCGCAACGTCTGCAGGGCCCACTCCAAGCCCAAGTGCCATGACTGCGACGCGGCGGGGCACAACCGAACCCTGCGAATGGAAGACTGCTGCCGGGCCCACCACCGCCAGGATGACGGACTGCCCGTGCAGTTCTGCAGCACGCACCGGCTGCTCCGCTGCGGCACCTGCAGCTCCTCCAACATGTGCTGCAAGCGTGGCCACCACGGCTGCCGCGACCATGACCTGCCCCCCTGCGGGGTCTGCGCCTCTCTGCCTGAGCTGGATGACAGACGCCCCACCGCTTGCTGCAAGAAGGGCCACCACGCCCCTCCCGCCCCTGCGACGCCTGTGGAGGCAGACGCCCCCACCCCGCCGCCCCATGTGCCGCCAACCCCGCCCTTCCCAGAGGCGACTGCGCCTACCGTGGGGGATCTTCCCTCCACCACGCCACCCCGTGTGCCTGCGCCTCAGCCCTCCCCTGAAGCGACCCCGTGTCCCGCTACTCCCGAGCCCGCCACCCCTCCAGTTATCCTGAAGAGGCTGGCCCATACCGTGTGCTCCCCGGGCTCACCCCACCGCCACCTGATGCAGCCTCGTAGGAGGCTCTCACCCGACGGCGTCAGGCCATCCATCCCCGCCGTGGCGCAGCTGAAGCGCACCGCCTTAGAGGCGCATACCGGTTCCACCCCGGCACTGCCTGCCCAAAGGCCTAGGGTCGACCACGTGATCCCCACCGCTGACGCTGACGCTGACGTGGGCGCCGCTGATCCGGACCCACCTTCTCCTACTACCTCCCCTCCCGACGGCGTGTCCGTTGACGCAGCCCTTCCCCAAAGGCCCCGTTCTGGTGCCTCTTCCTCCTCCGCCCGTGCGCGGTCACCGCACGCGCCTACAGGCTTCCGGGCCTACCTTAATCCTCCTTCCTCACGTAGCGCGTCACCGGGCGCTACAGACCGTGTGGCGCCTGCGCCTCCTCCTCCTCCTGTGTCACTTCCCTCACCCCACCAGAGCAGCTCCTCTCTCAAACAAGGGGAGTCTACCGGGCCGCGGGCCCGCGTAGTTAAGTAGACGACACCCTTGGGGTGCGAGTATTTTCGTTTCGGGGATATTCACACTATAAGCATACGAGAGAGAGAGAGAGAGAGAGAGAGAAGAGAGGCCAGTTCAGTGGAGAGAGGGCCTCAGCATTGTGCCTGTCTACCTGATCTACCCCCCATCTACCTCGTTGTATTCTGCTAAAATCTGTCCCAGGGTCACGGGAGAAGGAGAAGGCTGCGGGCAGCGTGATCCTGTGACACCACACACATAGATGTGCCCACAAGCAGGCCCGTGCCCAACCAAGCGGCAAGCACGTTTGCCATTCCGAAGAAGGATTCGGCATTCCAGACCGATTCCCCTCCCCCCCCCTCCTGCGCCTCAGATGTGGCTGTGTGGCGTCCCGTGAGGGGTGCCATCCACGTCACTGCTGCTGGTTCCCTCCTTCCTCCCTCCCCTGCCTTGTGCGTGCCGTGTCCTGTCGTGCCGTGGCGTGTCCATCGCGACGCGCCCTGTTGGGATGGGTGGTTCCCTTTAGCTATTCACCAGATGTGTCTCTCGGCACCTGTGTGTGTAGGGGGGGGTTATTGATGAAAGTGCCTCTGGGGAGTGCCAAACAACAGAACTCCGTGATATTTGCATTTCGGTGTGTGGCATCTGTTGGTGTGGGTTGGGGGGTGGGTGATGGGCTGTTTCATTGGGTGTCGACTCACTTCTCTGCCAGAAGAGGCCCCGTTGACTGTGAGGACCGTGTGGCTGTGTGCTCCTTCCAATGTCCCTGCAGTGTTTCACCACAGCGTCAGCTTGCGTGGTCAGATGTTCTTGGGTCTTTGGGAAGGGTTGAATGTTTGGAGCTTTGTTTTGTTTTTTTTTGCACATAACACACCTGTGTGGTACGGGAAATGCTACGAGGAACGCGATGGACTCGGGACTGCTGCTGGCCTCTCTTGCTATGGTTTACTTATGTTTCGTGCTCCACCTGCTCCACCTCATTCTGCACTTCAGATGATCCACTTCACGTGGGTTACGGGGTTTGGGACAACGATGATATGTTGTGTCCGACGACAAGGTAAGGTAAGCTCATCGAGGTACACCAAACCGGAGTTGTCAAATCAAAAAAGACACACCGCCCGAGAGGCAATTGGTGTGACACAACAGCGATGACACAACCACTCTGCCCGAGGGGGCGCGTTTTTAGCGACCGAGACCTCCTCTCCTGACTGAGGGACACACGATCTGACCGTCCGAGAGACGCAGCATTCTACCCTGCCCGAGGGGCACCCACTCTCCTGACCGAGAGTCTGGAAGTCAGGAGAAGCGAATCGCGCGGCGCCCCAGCCCCAGACCCCAGCCCCTGCCACTTGCCACTTGTGTGCTGCCTTCGTGTGTGCGCCTGTGCCTCCCTGTTCTGCATTTGGTTGCCCTCGCGGGTATCACGATACAGAGCAGTCCACCCCCTCCCCCCCCCAAAAATCGTTCGCATCATCTTGGCGCCCATTCCTTCCACTTTCTGTGGATGTGTTTGGTATTTCCGAACGGAATTTTCCAGCGTCAAGACTGATACCTCGCCGTTTTCGAGTCAGTCACTTCCACCGCCGCTGCGATTTGCGTACCGGTAGTTGTGCAGAAATGCTAACATTTAATTTGCTCTGTGGAACCTGGACTGCACCTTCTGGGATGTGAGTCTGTAGATAGTTGGACAGTTGCAGTACCCATCTGTTAGAAAGCTGAAAGGAACCTTGTCGGGCGATCAAGGACGACTGAGGGTTCAGTTTGAGTTTAATGTGGTCCAAGGGTACAACAGACATCACTGCTTGCAGATCCCTCTTGCTTGTCCCTCTGGTAACTTCCAACGGCTCAAACTCCTCGACTTCCTTGGGTGGGCATTTGCCATACCTGACGTAAAACAGTGATGCTTCGTGCTAGTGGTGAACCTGACGTTAGTAAAGGAAGGGTGCTGCGGCTGTCCACGAGGGGCTCTGATGCCTCCTCACGGTGCCTGGTTGGTCGGTTCAGGTGAAACAGAGCAAATTTAGTGTTAGGGGGATGCCTCTGGTCAAGGCCTTTTCACAAAAATTGACCCACGGCGCCGAGTTGGGCCGTTGGTTCCTGGTTGTAGCTCGGTCTACGCCAGGTTCCACACCCCGTCATCGCAAAACGTACGCATACACAGAGGCAAAACACAACAGCCTCTGTGGTACGGGAGCATGGCGGGAGGAAATTTTGCCTTTTGGTCAAATAGGCACCCTTTTGTAATCACTTGACCCGCAGGGTGGCTGAGTCTTATCAGACAGGCCGACCTACATGTTGATCAGTGGAACCACACAACCTGTTCAACCTGCCCCCGGGGTGGCTGAGTCCACCCCTGCCGTAGCGTAAGATAAGCCTACGTCGACCCTCGTCGTCCTCTTCGTCGTCCTAGGACTGTGGAGTTCAGCAACCAGGAGGAGGATGCGGAACTGCTGTGAGCTGCACACTCTCTTGACACACCTGCACGTATCTGCGTTACACTCGTGGTAACCCCGAACCCTGTATTTATACAGGAGACTTCCATCTGGGACAGTTTCTGTTCCAGATGAGCTTTGACAGTGGTAGCCATCTTTGCTATGGAGCCATCGTCATTGCTATCGTCGTCACTCGGACCCATGAGCAGTGGATACAATTGGTGTGGAAGGAGAGGGTGCGGTTCTGGATCAGCAGGTCTGAATCTGAAACTGGGGACTGAAAGCCATAGGTCTGAGATGACCTCGGTCCAAGCGACCTGAGACTGAGAACCCCCGGGATTCCCGGCCGGACCCGGCCGGGATTTCCCCGGGATCCCGGCCGGGATTTCAAAATCCCGGTCCCGGGCCCGGAATTTCCGGGCCCGGCCGGGGTTTCCCGGGATCCTGCCGGGGGGCAAACCGTGGAGAGACACGCAGTCTTGCCCGAGGGGCACCTGGTTTCCTGACCGAGACAATATTCTGCCCGAGGGGCACCCACTCTCCCGACCGAGAGACGCAGCATCTCGCCCGAGGGGCACCTGTTCTCCTGACCGAGACAAAAATTTTGCCCGAGGGGCACCCACTCTCCCGACCGAGAGACACGCAGTCTTGCCCGAGGGGCACCTGTTCTCCTGACCGAGACAATATTCTGCCCGAGGGGCACCCACTCTCCCGACCGAGAGACGCAGCATCTCGCCCGAGGGGCACCTGTTCTCCTGACCGAGACAAAAATTTTGCCCGAGGGGCACCCACTCTCCCGACCGAGAGACACGCAGTCTTGCCCGAGGGGCACCTGTTCTCCTGACCGAGACAATATTCTGCCCGAGGGGCATCCACTCTCCCGACCGAGAGACGCAGCATCTCGCCCGAGGGGCACCTGTTCTCCTGACCGAGACAATATTCTGCCCGAGGGGCACCCACTCTCCCGACCGAGAGACGCAGCATCTCGCCCGAGGGGCACCTGTTCTCCTGACCGAGACAAAAATTTTGCCCGAGGGGCACCCACTCTCCCGACCGAGAGACACGCAGTCTTGCCCGAGGGGCACCTGTTCTCCTGACCGAGACAATATTCTGCCCGAGGGGCATCCACTCTCCCGACCGAGAGACGCAGCATCTCGCCCGAGGGGCACCTGTTCTCCTGACCGAGACAATATTCTGCCCGAGGGGCACTCACTCTCCCGACCGAGAGACACGCAGTTTTGCCTCTCACACCTACCCCTGGGCACTCCATGCAGCGTCTCCAGTGCGCCATGAAGAGGCGCGTTGGGCTTCACCCCGCAACTCGCTCGCAGCCAGCGAAGACCGGAGAGGACACAGAGAGCCACAGAGCGATCGAGATCACGCCGGAAAGCACCGGGTGTTGGCCGGGCTCCCGAAGGGCGAGAGTTTAAGACGGCCGGACAGTAGACTGCTGCGGAGGAGCTGGGAGGCGAGTTTCAGACTGTGATTTCTCGATCCGCCGAGCCCTGTCCCCAGGCGAGAGCTGCCGGGTCATGGTGGCTGAATATGCACGAGCGTCGCGGTGGTGGTGCTGGGAGCGCACCAGAGGACTGTCACGCTGAGGGGCTGGGCATGGCCACTGACTACCTGGATACGGCCGTCTCAGTGCATCGCCCGGGGTGCAAAACGACATCGAGGATGTCAGGAAGAAGGGTCATGTGGGCACACACCAATATGTCGGAGACGTGAAGAAGCCTCGAGGGGAAGGGTTCCCCAGGGGATGGAGGATCCCGAAGAGGTACAGGGTGAGGATTCAAATACCCGGAGTGGGAAACGCACCAGACGTCGGGGGTCAGCCAAGAGCGGGTGGTTGCAGCACAGGCGGGGCTGTGTGCAACCTTTGCCCCCTTAGTTTCGCCGGGTTGAGACGCATCAACTCTCTCGCCGGGTGCGGCAACTGGAGAGACAGGCATGTTGTCGATAGGGCACACCAAGAATCACGAGGCTGACCACACGACGGCGGCACACGGCCGAGGCAGGCGGATCCCCTCAGCGAGTGAGGTTCGATCGTTTTCCGTACAAGGTGCTCGTGACAACGTAGAAAGCGGTACATTACCATCGGAGGGATGCATACGATGGGCGACGGAGCCTGATCACTTCAATAGTAGACCGTTCGCGCGGCGTCCCTAAGTCCTTGGGTCCTAAGGGTCCTGGGTGGAAGCGTCCAATGCAACACTCACAGCATAGAGGCCAAGTGTTTCTCGTAGTATTTTGCACATAACACACCTGTGTGGTACGGGAAATGCTACGAGGAACGCGATGGACTCGGGACTGCTGCTGGCCTCTCTTGCTATGGTTTACTTATGTTTCGTGCTCCACCTGCTCCACCTCATTCTGCACTTCAGATGATCCACTTCACGTGGGTTACGGGGTTTGGGACAACGATGATATGTTGTGTCCGACGACAAGGTAAGGTAAGCTCATCGAGGTACACCAAACCGGAGTTGTCAAATCAAAAAGCGCCCTATCACTTCACAGCTACAACCGCTCTGATGAATTTCCTTTTGTTTGTTGCGTTGACGCTTCTACACACAAAACCCTGAACTGATCACACCCTGAGCCTGATGAAGGGTGGGGTTAGTGTATAGAGCACGTTTGGTTGCAGCTGTGGTGGGGCGCTTTCCGCTCACACGAGTGTGCTTAAAAAAAAATATGGGGGGGGGGTTTTCAAAGTGCAAGAGGTGGAGCCCGTTCAACAGGTGGAAGCGTCCAATGCAACACTCACAGCATAGAGGCCAAGTGTTTCTCGTAGTATTTTGCAAATTCACTGAAGAAAAAAAACACGGGAAAAAAACACCAGCAACACCGAAACAACAGGCCAAATGCCGTCCACTGAGATACCGACAGAATCCCCACTTGGAAGCCAGTGGATGCAGCATATTGCCTTTCACACTCGAGCGTTGCGTGGCAACGCCAACTGGAGGGGAGGGGGTGTTATTTTTGGGGTTGGAGTTGGGTAGCTGGCAGCAGCAGCAACAGCAGGCCAGCGACCACCCTCCACTCCCACCCCACTTTGCCACACCACCTGCATGACCGGCTGCCCACCCTACTACACCACCACCCACGCAGTACAGGGCAGGATGAAGGGGAGGGGCATCACGAGCCCTGCCGCTTCACGTCCCCCTGGAGGATGGGTCGGGCCACTGAGCCCGCGTGCGGAGCCGTTTCTGAGAACAGGCCTGAGGGAGCGCCTCTCTGGGGCGGACAGCACCGCAGACGATGACAGCGTGCGACGACCTGCTTCCGATGCGCGACGCGCCTCGCGGGGCCTCCGTGCCTCGCCTGCCGACTCGGGGGTGCAGGACGAGCTGGCGCGGATCAAGCGCGCCGTCAAGGCCTCCCCTGCTTCGGTGCAGTCGCCCCGCCAGGTGTCCCCGCCCCGCCGCTCATCGGTTGTGGGGCTGAACGCCACGCCGACGTTGGGCACACCCGGCACGCAGGTGTCGGAGGCTTCGGAGGTCCACACGCCTGTGGGCATGCTGCAGCATGCGCTGTCGACGCGTGAGACGCGTACCAACCAGCTCCTGGGGGAGAAGGAGGCGCAGCTGTCGCATCAGTCCCGTGAGATCGCAGAGCTGCAGGGCGCTGCGGAGGAGATGCGCGAGCAGCACGCCATCCAGGTGCAGGCTCTGGAGAACAAGATCAGCGCGCTGCAGCGGCAGTTCCAGAAGGCACTGCATGTCGAGGCCCTGACCAGCCCTCGCAAGGGTGCTGCCGAGACGGAGTCTGAGCTGCGCTCCGCCATGCTGAGGGCGGACAAGGCAGAGCGTGAGCTGGAGCGCCTGTCGGAGGCGCTGGCAGGTGCTAACTCACTGCTGCACAGCGTGCAGGATGACCTCAACCAGGAGCGCCTGGAGCGGGCACGGCTCGTCTCCACCACACGGCTGGACGTGAGGAAGGAGCTGGAGCAGGCACACCTCGACATCGTCGACGAGCAGAAGACAGCATTCGCGTCGGATCTCGAAGAGCGTGAGGAGGCGCACAACCGTGTGGAGGAGAAGCTGCGGCTGGAGCTGGACCGCATGAAGACAGAGTACGCAGACCTGGAGAAGGAGCGTGAGCAGCTGTGGCGCGAGCACCAGAGCTCTTCAGCGGAGCTGGAGCGCGTGCGCAGCTCTGCCATAACATCTGCGCGTGATCTCGACGACCTGGAAAAGCTGCGTGGCGAGTCGGACCGGCATAACAACATTGTCGCTGAGCTGCGCTCCTTCAACAAGCGGCTGCAGAGCCGTGAGGGCACGCTGGAGGCACGCATCGTCGAGTTGGAGCTCTCAGCAGGCCTGGCACAGGAGGAGGCTGCAGGCGAGGAGCGCATGAAGGCTGCTGCTGAGCTGGAGACCCTGCAGGGCAGGCACCGCTCCCAGTCGAAGCGCGATGCGGAGGAGCTCGGGCGCCTGCGGGGCATGCTCAGCGCGGCAGAGGCAAAGCTCGAGCTCAGCGACGAGGTGAATGCGTCGCTAGATGTGAAGGTGGAGTCGCTGCAGCGCCAGCTTCTGGAGTCCGTTGCCAACCAGTCGACGACCAGCAACCAGATGGACGCACGTGCCCTGCAGCTCGAGCAGGCGGAACATAAGGTGCAGCAGCTGGAGAAGAATCTGGCAGACAACAGGGCGCTGCTGGGGAGGCAGGCGGGCCAGCTGCAGGCAACCTCCGAGCGCACCACCAGCCTGGAGAACAGGCTGCAGGATGCGCAGGAGCGCCTCCACCAGTTCGAGCGTGAGGGTGCTGCGCTTGTCGCGGAGAACAGCGAGTCGAAGACGACCGTCGAGGTGCAGGCGGCAGAGCTGCAGAAGAGCCGGTTCTCCTGCGACCTCCTGGAGGACAAGGTGGAGACGGCGAACCTGCGGGTGACAGAGCTCGAGGTGGAGGCGGCGAACCTGCGGCAGCAGATGGAGTCTGCGAGCCTGCAGGTCAAGCAGGCAGAGGACAGGGCACACGGGCTCGAGGCGGCCATCGCATCGCAGGCATCCACGTTGCGCACACAGCTGCAGGTCGACGCCGAGTCGCAGTACACGTTGCGCCTCTCCCGCGAGCGGACAGCGTGGGAGTCGTCATCGATGGAGCTGGAGCAGCACCTCGAGGTTGCATGCAGGCGGCGACGTCACCAGGCAGTGCTTGCAGCCGCTTCTGTGGCGAAGTCACGGGCACATGTGACGCTCGCCACAGGGCTGAAGCATCTGGCGCTTTACGCCAAGCGCCGCAGGCTCAACCACTCCACCAAGGTGCAGGAGCGCCTGCACGACGAGATGGAGTCCATGAAGCGCAGGGAGCTGTCGCTGATTGAAGAGCTCGACGACATGCGCTCTGAAACCGCATCACTGCAGGAGCACTTCACTGTGCGCAAGGCATCGCAGGCAGGGCCCCGCCTGGTTGAGCGTGAGGTGGACATGCTGCGGCGCTGGGGCTGCAGCATCACACGGTATAAGTGCTTCGACAAGTGGATGCTGTGGACACGCGATCAGTCACGCCTGCGGCAGAAGGACTACTTCGCCTGCAGCACCAGCGCAGCTGTCGAGATGCGCAGCATGAAGGCGTTGATGCGGAAGTGTTACTCGCGCTGGCTGACATACTCCTACCAGATGTCACGCCTGCGCTTCCTGCGTGTCTCCCACAATGCGGCAAATGTGCTGTCGGTGAAGTGCACCAACAGCATCCGCTCCCAGGCACTCTCACGATGGGGGGCCTTCCACCGGACGAAGCAGCGCAAGCAGCTGCAGGCATCGCGGGTCAACTTCTACGGCGAGCTGGCAGTGATGTTCTGCCACCGCCAATCGGCACAGCTCCTCGGCGGCTCGTTTGCACGGTGGACACGCTTCTGGCACGGCAGGGTCCTGGCGCGCACCACCCAGGCGGACAAGACACAGCACCGGCAGGAGTGCAACGCGCTGGAGGCAGAGGTGAAGCGCCTGCAGGGCCTGGTGCAGGAGATCACCACCCAGGCCGACGAGGTGGTCGACAAGAAGCAGCGCATGAAGGAGGACTTCGCCTCGCTGCTGCAGCTGAAGCACCACCGCCTGCTGTCCTTGAAGTACCTCGGGATGTGGTGGCGGTGGCTCTGCTACAAAGGCATCCGCGAGGGCATCGCGGCACAGGAGGACCTCCGCAAGCAGGCCATCTCGGATGCGGCACAGGCGGTTGGGGCGCACAAGGAGCTGGAGGAAAACCTCGACGAGCTGGTCCACACCCACACGGATCTGGTGGAGCGGCACAAGGAGATGACAGACGACTACCACAACATCCGGGAGCGCTGCAACATCCTCGAGAAGGGCCTGGCTCAGGCGCGCCACACCTTCACCGTCGACATGGAGCAGCTGAGCAACGCCAACGTGGAGCTGGAGTCGCAGTGCGAGACGCTGTCCAACGAGCTGCGATACGCTACAGAGGAGCTGGAGATGATGAAGGAGCAGGCGGCGAGCGGCATCAGCGACACAAAGTCGAAGGCCCAGAGCGAGACGCATGTGCTGCAGGAGGAGCTGACGCTGATGAAGGCGACGCTGGCATCCGCCGAGACGCAGCGCAGCCGCAGCGAGGAGGAGGTGCGTGTGTGCCGCGAAGAGGTGGGCCGCCTGCAGACCCTGCTGAAGGACTCGGAGGACCGTGTGATCCACTCGCTAGAGGAGCTGCGCATCGCCAAGATGAAGCACGACGAGGAGATGCGCGCGCCTCGTGAGCGCCTGTCGTCCCTCGAGTACAGCCTCTCGGAGGCGCGGGGCAACATCAGCGAGCTGGAGAACCAGGTGTTGGGGCGCACAGCGCAGCAGCGCCGCCTTGCCTCGGATCTGGAGGAGGCCACCACGTCGCTGGCACAAGAGTCGGAGAAGCGGAAGACTCTGGAGCGTGCCCTGACAGAGGTGAACAACACCTGTGCGAAGCAGGCGGAGGAGCTGGTGGCTCAGGTATGCAGAAAATGCAGTTGTTCGGTTCTGCGCTGCTGTGCACTGCATGCATGTCGGCATTCCCACCCCTACCCCCACCCGGCCCTCAGGTCATGTCGCTCGATTCCCAACTGCGCATTGCCACGGAGGAGAACACCGACTTCAAAAGCAGGAACGGTATGCCACCTGGTTCGCCATCCCCAGTGAGGCAGGGCGCGCAACCACCCCCCGACATGGTCAGGGAGGGGTTTGCGCACACAACTGTTGCATTGCGTTGCTGTTACTCGACTCTCTCTGTTCCTGTTCCTGTGACTGTGACTGTGACTGTACCCCCAACACAGAGGCTCTGGAGATGGAGATCGCAGAGATGCGTGGGCGTGTGTCGCAGGTGGACAAGGTGCGTGCGCGCATGGGGCCTCTGAGCGAGTTCAAGAACACGCCAGAGATCTCCGAGGAGCTGATGCAGCTGCGGGAGGAGAACAGCCACAGGGAGGACGAGCTGACGGTCGCTGCGAAGAAGATCATCGATGCTGAGCGCAAGGTGGGTGTGCTGCGGGGCAAGGTCGACGCGCAGAAGCTGAAGATCCTGGACCTGACGGAGCGCCTCCAGGAGATGCACGCGCAGGCAGGGGAGGAGACGCGCGAGAACTCCGGGATGCGTCAGGAGGTGGAGGACAAGGAGAATGAGATCATGCAGCTGCAGAACCTTGTGCGTGCCCTGCGCACAGAGGCGGACACGTACAACGAGGAGTACGAGCGGCGCGGGGAGGAGCTGAAGGACATGCAGGAGGAGATGGAGGTGCTGCGCCAGCGCATTGCCGCCTTCGAGGAGCGTGCCCAGCACCCCTCCGCCGAGGTGATGCCGCCCGCCACGCAGTCGACCTCACCCCAGGGGGACCACACGGTGCCGCCGCCCACGCCGCTGCTGCCCGACCCGCTCGACGATGCGCCCGAGCCGTCCCTCACCTACATCGAACGCGATGTGTCGCCGGAACCGCCGGCACCTGCGTCGCCGCCTGTGGAGCCGAGCCAGTCGGCACCGCCTGCATCTCCCCCGAGCCCGGTATGAGTTGTGCCCTTTGCTGCCTGCCACACACCCTCTGCAGTTCGGTCGCAAGGCACGGCGGGAGCTCCCGCCCCCCTCCATGCAGCCTGTGAAGCTGACGCAGCAGGACACGCAGCGCCTGGAGTGGATCTTCCAATACGGCGACAGCGATACGGACGGTTACCTGAACTTTCCGGAGCTGCAGCGACTCTCCAACGACACTGCAGGCGGGCTTGACCGGGAGCAGTACGAGTCGATCCTCGAGGTGTTGGGTGCACCACGGGAGGGCCTGCGCATCGAGCACCTGGGGCGGCTCTACCTGGAGCTGGGAAGCCCAGGCGACATCGACGACAACTACGAGAGCCTGCAGCTGCTGCAGGCACAGAGGGCACCGCCGCAGCCAACCGATGTGCCTGTGCTGCCCGACCTCTCTTCTGCCGCAGACCAGGCGAACCTCAACGTCAGCTTCAGCGACCCCCCCTCGCCTGGGGGCCGTGTGCTGCACCACTCCACGACATCCGACGTGCCCCCCGTGTCGCCCAGGAACAGGTCGCCATCGCAGTCGATGCGCTCCACCAGCTCTGTGCGGCGCGTGCCCTTCCCCTATGGCACCAGCGGGTCGCTCCCCTTCCGCGTGCAGAACACGTCGAAGGCTGACCCTGACCCGATTGTGACTGTGGCGGCATCGCAGATAAAGTCACTGCCGCGTGCTGCGCTCATCATCGAGGTGACGAATCGCACCACCGGCGAATCCTGCAAGATCGCCACGCGGGACCAGTTCCTGTTTGCGGTATGTTGATTCACTGCGCTTGGTTTCGCCTTATCGCTCTGCACCGCTTCCACACGGCATCCCACACCACTCGCCCTGTTGCCACCACACCCACCCTGCAGACCACAGAGCAATCTGGAGCCTTCGAAGGAACCAAGCTGACTCTGAAGGTTGTGAAGGAGCCCAGCGCCATCAAGCAGTGGCGTGAGACGGTGAAGGCGAAGAAGGGCAAACGGGTGTACCCCAGCATGTCCAAGGTATGTCTTGCCTTCTCTACGGGTTGCATTCTCTGTTTCTGATCGTACTGACGTGGGTGAATGAAACTGTTGGTTTGCCTATAAAAAAGGGCGTCAGTACTCTAGACCTGGTCCCTTGCAACTTCCCACATGGGGCAACCTGGTAGGTATTCACACAGGGTTCATCTTGGAGATAATATTATGCAGGCATGATGACAGAGAAGAGCATGGTCTGGGGCTTTCCACCCCACACCCCCCCTGCCCACAGACCCTTATCGAGGAGGTGACGGTCACCATCGGCCCGATGACGGATGACGGGCGCGAGGGCCGCAAACAGGCCCTCATGAAGAAGGCAGCGCTGCATGACCTTCCAAGCGGGAATATCAACACCGACACCATCTTCACGTTGATGCATGCCCCTGAAAAGTATGGCGGGGTCTTCAGCGAACCTTGCAACCCCTGCTGGGTTGCGGCCGCACTGCTGCATTGCTTCAACAGTTCAAATCATCAACCACCGTCAAATCAGCATGTTTGTCCCCGTGCTCCACAGCGGGCGGGGCGTGACCCTGCACCCACTTCTTTTACCCCCACCTCCCTTCAGGTTGCGCGCCTCTCTGGAGGCAAAGCTGTCGAAGCAGCTTTCAGGGGCCAGTGGTGCTGTGGCGATGGCCATGTTCTACAAGGAGCTGCATGAACTCTGCGGTTTCCCTGCCCCATACGTGGAGGAGGTGTGCTTCTGCAGGTTCGGGCGGGTGGGTGGGTGGAGGGGGTTTTGTCCACCTTGGTGTGCCGCTCAAGACAACAATCCGTCTGGATCTGTCGCTTTTTCGCGTTATGAAGGCGGCTGCACCTATTCCACCCACTTCACGAGGGGAATATCGGGCTGGTTTCAGTTCCAGCCCCAAGGGTGTATTGGCAACACATAACACCCACCCACCACACAGTTTGACGTCATGGGGATGTCAGGCGACAACTTCGACGAGCTGTGGCGTGTCGCGCGTGCGGGCTACCTCCGGGCTTTCCACGACGTCTAGAGGCGGTGCCGCCATCTTTGTGGTCGCCACCCCGTGACCTGGGATCACTCCTTGTGGCCCCTCCTGGCCCTGGCTTTGCTTTTAGAGTTTAAAAATTTGCCCCGGCGTGTATGGCCCAACATGGGGAAACTTGATGACGATCCCAGTGGAAGAGCGCTGATGATCCCCCTCCCACAGCCCTTCTCCTATGCCTCCTCCAACCCCTCCGTGACGCCTCGGTTATATAAGGAGGCATGGCTTGCGGTGTGGCTGGGCATCCCCTCTCCTTTTTCAAGGCATTTTTCCACGCGTTTTCCTGTATCGCGGAAGTGAAACTTTCCCACGCCAAGGGATGCATCTGGGGTAACCCAATCCGCGCCTTGAGGCTTGATTCAATGAGAAGTGTCCCCCGTGTGTGTGGCAGCGCTTGGGGAAGCTGGCTCCGACAAGACCTCCTTTAAAAACACCTGCCGAGTGTAGGATGCTTGGCTCTGTCAAGCAGTCAGGGAGCTAGGTTCTCTGAATATTCTGAACCCTGTAGAGAAAACTCAAGCTCTTTTATATTGGCGTGTCGTCATCGTTTGTCTTTTATTTCCCACGCCCTCCTCAGGCGCTCCTCGCCTTCTCTCTGCTGTTACTCCCTCATTCAACCCCCTCCTGTAGGTCCGATTGCCTTGTGTGCACTGTGTGGTATACATTGTGAGTTGCTTCACGGGAGGGTTCTTTGCTCGAAAGTTAGCCCACCCCCCGAACAATTTATATGAGAGGAAGAGGGGCGGAGCAATCACATTGCATATACATAGATTGCAAGCTACAGACTCATATACCAACTCCTTTTTTTTAACAATTTTTTGGTGTCCAGACAGGCACAGTCTGGCACATAGAGCGACATCCCCTCCCCTCTCCCGCATATCGAGTGAAGGGTGATCATTCTTGTGCTCCCTTCCTACTTCTATTTCACTACCCCCCCTCCTCCCGCACCGACAACTTTTGCTTGGATGATACTGCTGGTCTTCCCCTTCTCCGAGAAGCCAAATGGGGGTGGGGTGAGGGCCTTGTGCAGAAAGTGAGAAGCGAGCTTCTCGAAGCTAAACACACCGTAGACCCCCTGTGGTGCCTGGTGGGGTGTAGGGGCGGGGGGGGGGGGGGAAAGGTGCGCTTTTCGATTCACTTCACCAGGATAACGGACCCGGTTCTCACGGAGTGGATTCGAGGGGAACACACTCTGCGCTGCCAGAAATGCTAACCCAAACTGCAACACGACTTCACCCAGCTTATTTTGTGAAAAAGAATGCCCAAAAAATGGGGGGGGCAATTGCCCCCACTTGCAGCCCTACTCACCCACACCTGATGGCATAGATCTGCAAACTGCAGGACCATCGGTGCCCCCCAATCCCCCCCCCCCCCCTGTGATCTGTCATCATTGTGTGCCTGTGCCCAGAGGTGAGGTGTGGGGGGGGAGGAGCTGAGGGGCAGCTTGTCTCGTGCCTGCCCCCCACCCCTACCCCCCAACCGGGCGCATCCTCTCCGGGCCACACGGTTACTTTCCCTTCCTGTCTATGAACTGTGTGTGTGGTCCCGTGTCCCCTTCGTATCTACTTATCCCTCCCCCACGCTGTTGTAACCCAATTCTTCATTGTACTGCCGTCCCGTTCCCGTTTTTTTTGCATAATTTCAGTGTTTCTTCAGAGAGCGTGAGAGGCTGGCAGGGTCTGGGGTGGGGGGTTGTGGGGCAACGGTATCGCACGACGGCGTTGAGTTTGGGGGGGGGGGGCGAGGGGTGGGGATACGCAACACCGAGAGAAAGCGATTTAGCCTTGATATCAATGCCAAACGAGACTTGGTGTTGCGTTCTTTGTTTGTACGAACGGGTCCTGTTGAGTGCAGGGATACCGAACGCTGCCACGAGAGATATTTTTTTAGTTAGAACAATACGCTCTTCTGCCAAAAAGAGGTGAAAGGGCGGGAGCTCCGAAAAGGGCGGGGTGGGGGGGTGTGGGGGTCAGACGTTGTTGTGTTTGAGTTAAACGTTCGAAACGCTCACAGGCGCCTTCCCCCCCCCCGTGTGATGCATTTTCTGTTCTCGCGTGGACCCTATGTGTTTCTGCCCCCCTCCCCCCTCCCCTCTCTCTCTCTTTCTCACCCCCCCCACCCACACCCACACCTCTCCCTCCGTTCCTTCGGCAGAATTGGGAACGAAGGCGAACGAAAAAACCAGAACAGGAGGCATTCCTCAGGAGGCATCGAAGAAAGGAGCACTCCAGCTCTGTTCAGCACACAGGCGGGGGTGTGGTGGTATTGGGAAGGAGTGGAAGGAGTGGGGAGCGCCACAGATGCCACGCGCCAGAGCTGGCCACGGGGCTCTCTGATACTCGTCATGTTCACGCCAAGCGGTGGTGGTGAGGAAGGCCGAGCTTGCCGGGAAAACCTCCCCTCCCCACTGCGTCACAAGGGGTTCCCCTCCCCGTCCGCTCACCCCCCCCCCCCCCTCTCCCCTCCCCACCCCCCAGCGGCAAGACTCCCACAGCACAACCTGCCATGTCGAGTGAAGTGGGGGGGGGGTTTTTTTTTCCATTTCCTTCCCATTCCTTGAAGGATCTTCTACTTCACTCCCCCCCCCCCCCCCCCAGATCCCCCCCCCCACAACCCACGCACCCCACACAGCACACACCCCCCCCCCTCCCCCTATACATGGCCTGCCCCCTGTGAGAACCCTGGCTCGTGTGCTCCGACGGCTCACACACTCCCCCGCCCCCACCCCCACCCTTTTTATTCTTCTCCCCTTCCCCCCACCTCCCCCACCACCCCCACCCCGCCCCGGCCCTGATGGAGGTCAGCATCAAGCTGCGCATCCACAGGCTGCCCGAGAGGTGCCGACATCGCGACACGCCGGGCGACGCCGTGCTGCTGGATGGGCCTGCCGCCGAGGCTGGGGCTGAGCCGCACCGGCACTCCTCCTCCTCCAGCTGCTCTCCGCAGGCGCAGGCGCCGCTGCCGCTGCCGCGCCCTTCCTCCTCCCCCCCCTCCCGGGATGGCCTGGGGGGTCACTGCGAGGCCTGCCTCCGACACGCCTGGCACTCCCCGCTGGCAGACGCGATTGCCACCGCCGCAGCGCCCCCTCCCGAGATCCGGCGCGTCCGCCTCCGAGTCGACATCTACGAAAGCCTGGCGGAGGTGCTGGGCGCCCTCGCCGGGGTTGACACCGCCACAGCCGCCACCCCCGCGACACCCTTCGCCACGCCTGGAGCTCCCCCCTTCGCGGCTGTGCCCATTATCGCAGATTACATCGATGGGGAAGCTGAATCGGGCAGGCCACACACGAGTGGTGCGCCTAGCCACATGAGGCTTTTCTGGCATCCCGCCAGGAGGGACGGGAGGAGGTGTGGCGGTGGCGGTGGCGGCGGTGGAAGCGCTGTGGACCTCCGCGACGGGCACGGCTTCAATGCCATGATGCGGGGGCATATCGCCCAAGGGGTGCAGTGGTCCTTCCCCACGCGGCAGCACCGCGTGGTGCACCGCCCCCCTGCAACGTTAACCCTCTCTGCCCTTGTTGTGCCCGGTCCGCCGCCTGGGCCTGCCGCGGAGGCGGGTGGTGGTGGTGGTGTTGCAGGCATCAGCACGCCCTCTGCTGCTGCTGCTGCGGCCCCGGTGCCGGGGCGAGCCCCTGCAGGCCGAGGGAGGGGCAGGGGCAGGGGCAGGGGTGCCTTGCCGACGGGTGTGACAGCCTAGGCAAAGGGGGGGGTGTGTGTGTGGGGGAGAGGGGGGGGGGTGTTTGCTGTGGTTTCCCATCGAGTCGGGATCGTCCCCGCGAATCGGGCAATCAGGCCCGTGGTGTGGTGGGGGTTGTGGGGAGGGCGGGGTGCTGTGTGAGGGTGGGTGGGGTTGGCGGTGGTGGGGCTCTCGCTTTGCCATAAAAGGGCTTCAGCCCTAGCTTATTTCCCCAACTTCGTGCCGTTGTCCCCGCAGTCGAACTCCGCCCCGAACAGAACCATAGCCAAGTGGGGGGGGAGGGACGTTTTGACAGCGACACATTATTCTGATTTACCGTCACGCTTAGCTTACCTCTCTCGGCACCCACACTGGCACCCCTCCTTCTCCGCTCTACCAGGCAGTGTTACATCTATACTGCGCTCTGAGATTCAACAAGGGTGGTGGTGGTGGTGGTGTGTCATCTACTGGCGATGCACCGCTGTGTGTAAACAATACCAAACTGTGCCATCCGTAATGCATCTCTGCATGATAGCTGTGTCTCCCCGTGGGGCCGAGGGGAAGTGCATCTGGATACTGGTTTGCAACAAGTCTTTTTTGCAGTTGCCAGACGCGGGTGGGGCCACCTGCGGGCCGGACGCCCTGTTGCTGTTCCCGTCTTCTTCCTGTCTCGTCAGGGAAGAAGCTCTTTCTCTTCGACACGTGTGCCCATACTTCCACAATTTTCCACAATCAAGTCGTTTCAATTGGCAGCGTTCAGTTCTGGGTCCGAATGCACCGCTCGACACCGCTCTGAAGACAGTGCAGACAGCCAGTGTGAAATATCCACCTTTGCTGAGAGCGGGTGTTTGTGGTTGTTCGGTAGCCTCTGTTCTGTGTGGGGAGGTGCCCAAATCTTGCATGCAGAGCCTTTGACAACACTTCTTGGGCTCAGGAATCCGGGGGCCACTTGGATCAAAGGAACACCCCTAACGCCCACCGTTTCCCGCTTCGCTTCTGTGATCCACTGGGTATACCAGACTTCTCCCCCCCCTTGCTTTTCTTCCACCATTATTTCCGTTTTCTAATTTAGATTCGTGAACTCTCCCGTCTCATTTTTTCTCCCTCGAAACTCGCTCCGACCCCGCGCTATTCCATATTCGGACACACACCCGGTTCAACCCCCTCAGCAAGGGAAGGCCTTTCTGCAGGCAATACCGTTCCATTTTCCCTGGGGGAATCTTCGCTATCTGCAGTTTCCGGCCAATATTCAGCGCCCCGTCTCTTTTCTGTGTGCCCAGCTCTGTCGTGGCACTCAAGCAGCAGGCCATAAAAGCGCCAATGCATCAATGAGAACTCACACACAAAAGCACCCACCCGGGCGAGAACTGTGTTCGGCCTAAAAAGGAGCTGTGGCAGCAATGTGGGTGTATTTCTCTGCTATCATTGCTCAGTATATTCACCTTCCTTCAGCAGATTTATCACCCCGGTTGAACACGTACGCCGGCCCCTTCTTGCACTGACAATCGGATTGTTATGCACCAAAACACGCCGTTTTCGGCACCACGGTGAAGACCCCCTCCTCCCGTTTCTTCCTACTCCGGCCAACATCATATGTGATGCCTCGCATTTTACGAAGATTTCGTGTCCAACACCCCGTCCCCTCCTTGCACTTTTTGACCCCGTCAGTGGTGCGGGCGCTGTGGCACCTGCAACGCCACCCCTCCGAACGATGCAACGAACGAACCCACTCACATCCCGTGGGCCCTCCTCCAGAGAAAGGTGCACGTTTTGGAATACTTCTTTTGCAAAAGGAACGAACATGCCATCCCGCCTTCGACGCGGGAGAAAAATTGGGTGCGGAACTGAACGCAGACCCCCCCCCCCACCCCTCGCTACAAAACCCCTCCACCCCCTCTCTCTCTCTCATTACGTTCATCCATTCATGCAGGAATGCAAACAGAACTGCCCGAAGAAAGGGTTTCCCCCTTCCCCCTTCTTCTCTCACCACGGCGCCTGGTCTTACCAAAGGCAGGCGGGAGGCGCACAGCCTCAACTCTGAACTCAAAGCAGTGCAGCTGGGCAGCTCTCTGTTGAGCTGTCCGACTGCACCACTCCAACAACAAATCAATTTTTTTTAGCGGGTGTGTTCCGTGTGGCAAAAGCGGGTGTCACCCCCGCACCGCCCGGGTCGCAGCCATCAGACACCCTTGGTCATCAGCGTCATCTTGAGACATCAGGATGAGGAAAGCAGGGCAGCTAGCGACCTCAGACGAGGCGCGGGTCGGGAGGGGTTGGAGGAGGAAGAGGAAGAGGAGGAGCATGTCTCTAGTTACGACTGCGGCAGTCCACAGGCAAGAGCAGCGTCGGGTGGCGGCCGACTTTCACCGCCGCGAAGCTCAAGGAGAAGATCAGGGGGGAAGACGGGATTCCGATGAGGGCAACGGACTTCGACTTGACGGATCTCAGATTCTGACGGCAGGATGCGGTTCGGGGGTGGCGGCATCTCAGGCTGGTGAGGTAAGGTACCAGCACTCGCCACCAAGAGTGCCTCGTGGACCCAAGGGGAAGGAGCGGAGCGGCTGATGGAGGCTGCCAACCTCAAGGTGGTGGTGCTGTGGAGCAGAGCGAGGGTGGAAGGACGACCTTCTTCTCCCAGAGCTGGGGCGTGCCATGCCTGTGACATTGCGCATCTGGAGGGGGAGGGGGGATGCAGAAGTGAGAAAGAAGATATATGTGTGTGTCACAAACACGGTTTCAAAGTGACGCACAACACAGTGTATGCAAAAGGGCCGAACCACCCTGAGAGGGCGAACGTACGCAGGTCACACAAGGCAGATACACAGAGATATAGGCGTGAAGGGTGAGACACAGATAGATAGGTACGTGCTATACCATTGCCACCCCTGGGATATTTCACCCCCACCCACCCCATCAATGTGTAGAGTGCAAAGTCATCAATGCAATGGAGCTGTTGGATAGTGTCTCAAGGAGGGGCACAAGGGCAGCAACATCATCGAAAATGGGTTCTTTGTTCAGACGTCGAGAGTACCTCGGAGTACGCTCTGATTGCCCTCTTTTATCTCTTATCCCGCACAAGCCATGCGTGCGCAAACACAATGTATGGAGTCTCCGCTCAGAACTGCAGAAAGGTGACCGCCCTAACAACATGGGTGCAGCACTAGCAACTGTTGACAACTAGAGTGAAGGACGCCCAACTCCTTGGAAAACTTCTTATGTTTTTTGCTCCCGCGATCAAAGGCCACCAGATGGTGTGCTTTGGATTCTCTTCATTCACGCCCCTTCTATGTGTGTAGAACGTATCACAGCCGAACGACGAGCTGCGAGGGCAGCACATTTTTCTGAGCAAGCTCCAACCTGCCTTTTGTTGCTGTTCCCCACCCCACCACCTCACCGCACCCCCTCCCCTCCCCCGGAGAGGGGCAACACACACTCACCCACAAGCAGATCTGGTCATTGGTTTAGCAAGGCCTCTCCCGACAACCCACCCACCCCTCCCAGTCTTCCCTTCAGGCAAGTCGCACGCAGGCAGGCGCCTCGGCCGTGTGGTCCCTCCTCTGCTTCGTCCTCCCCCCTGCTCTGCACCTTCCTTGCCACCCACCCCACCTTTGCCGTTCTCTACTTTCCCCCACACGCACCAATAGAAGCTTCCGTTTCAACAATTATTCCTTCAGAGTTCGAAGGTTCTCTGACACCGCTGCCGCAACCACTCGACCCCCTCCCGCCCCTCCGCCCCACCCTCTGGGAACGAAGTGATACCCACGCACTCTGCGCGGTTCTTCTCATTGTGCGCGTTGACAACAAAATGCTTGTCTCGGGCAAGGCACAGCTGAGTTCCTAGTGATGGCAATCAAGAGTGAACAGTGAAACACTGCGCGAATACCCGTCTGACTGTAGATGTCGTGTGAACACTAGTTGCACCCCCGAGAGAATCCCGAGAGAAGGTAGGATGGTGTTCTTCAAACGCTATGAGGGCAGGTGGTGAGGTTCGTGCGATATGTCTCGCAAAGGTGTTTGCCTGCTACCCCCGTTAAAGACCCGCTTGAGTGGTCGCCGTGGAGCTACTCAGAGATCCCTCCAAAATAATTGCATCGCAATTAGAAACTGCCCAAAGAAGTTTCGGCCACCTAAACTGCAGAGAGTAGTTTGAGGTCTCTGCGTCGACCATGATCATGAAGCTGCCACACCACGTGAATTCACGCGGCAACTACCGGGTAGAGGGACAGTAGCGGGGGAAACAGAGTTCCCTCGCGTTCATCTGTGGCAATGACAAGACTAAGACTGTCAAGAACCTGCGCAGAAAGGCTGAAAGTGAAGGGCAATAGCCAGGGCCTCAGTTAGAGCTCAAGATCAGAAAGTGAGGAAGAGGGCAACTTGCCACGGTTTGGCAGGCAGCCTGATTTGGGCAATCCCGCCTGGTTTCCGGACAAAACGCCCCGCCGCAACTCGACGCGAAAATCCCTCAGGCCAAATCAGGACAGAACACCCCAGACCAACAGCAGAGCATGGTGGAGTGAAAGTTGGAGGGGGTGTGTCTAATTTTTGGAAATACCCTGGGGGGGGGGGGGGAAATCCGGCGTGACCGCCGTGCGCCCTAGTTAGGTTTGAGAGAATATGAGCGGGGGACAGCGACGGGCTTCCCGGTGCAACAGGCACCCCCTCTCCGCACCCCCTCTCCCTCAGTTCTTCGGTTGCTGCCTCCCTCACGTTTCAGTTCGCCGTGGGAAACCCCTCAAAACGAACACCTCTTGCCTGATACATCTAGCCTTGTGTGATAATATACCCGTCGTTGTTTAACCCGCGCCGTGCGTGTACATGGACATATTTTTCTCTTTTTTTCTTCTTCTCGCAAACCCGTCTTATTTTCTTTTCGAGAGAATTGCGCCTTTGTCCGTTCGGTTCGCCCCCGCCGCAAAGCCGTTGCACTGCACGGCACAACCCCAGTGGGCTGTCGCCCAGCTTCAAAACCGTGTAACCGTGTGTCGTGCCAGCACGACACCGACAGAGTGAGGAGACTCACTTGATCTGTGATGTGCTGCAGAGCGAAAGCCCCTACTGGTGTGTGCAGTATCGTGCGATCAGCGAATGCCTGTTTTGGCTTCTCTTCGTCAACTGCAACAGGCGGGTGGCGGCATGGGCCGCGTGATCTGTCATTTGAAAACCTCATCCTAATAGGTCCTATCTCCGTGCAACAGTATCTGTGGTGAGTGGGGAGGCAACGTGCCGTGCCCTCGCTGTGTGCTCGCGCGCACAGATTCTTGAACAGGTGTGAAGAAGGTTGTACGATTTAGGGCATCCGCCAGCACGGCACACGGTGCCCGTGTGGCAATTGGGTCCAAATGCGTAGCCAACATATTCGGCCTGTTCAGAACCGCGCTGCGGTCGGGGGGGTGCCACGCCCGCCGTTGCCGAAGGCAGGGGGTGGGAGGGGCAGCTATCCAAACCAAACCTGGTTTGCCGGAGTGACATAAGTAACAACCCTGGCATGTGCAGAAGCCCCCACCCCACAGAAGCCCCGCCCCTCCCTCTTGTCTGCGTTCCCTTGTGCCGCACGGGTGCCCATGCGATCCTGCACACCACCACCCACCACCGCGGCAGGAGTCCCGGGCTGGCTCAGGTGCAGCCAGGCGACCCAACACAGGCGGCACCCTCCTCCTCTGCCCCTTACACCGGTGCGAGTGCGCTTTGGAGCGCAGACACGAGCAGCAGAGCCTCAGGGCAGCCCTCTGACCCCGCAAGGCGCAATGGTATGCAGCTCGACGGTGCATCACGTGACCCAATGTGTGCGGTGCCAGCCGTGTGCTGTGTGTCTGGGTGTATCGTGCTCAGCTTCAGCTGCTCGACTCCGATGCATCCTCGACTGCGGCACACCACCACCCCACACAGGACCCACCCCCGCCGCGGCGGAGTGTCGCAGGTCGGCGTGCGCGGGCCCCACGCAAGAGCACGACGTCGTCGGCCTCTGCTGGCTCCAACGAGGAGGACCATGAGCAGCAGCAGAAGCGCGAGGAGCAGGAGGCCAAGCGCAGGCAGGAGATGTACGGCGCCAATGCTGCGCTCCCCGCCGTCGCACCCCCGAAGACACCCATGACGGGGGACCGCAAGGCCGGGGCCAAGTCCACCCCAGCCACATCGGGTGCGGGCACCCCTGCCCCGCCTGTGGTGCTGCACATCGCCGACATCAAGAGCAGGTGGGCTGCCGTTCTCCAGAAGGCGTCGGAGAACAAGATCAACATCAAAAACGCGTGGAATGTGACGCAGTTCGAGTCGCTGCCTGTCCTTGCCCGCAGCCTGGGGCAGGCAGGCGACTTCCACACGTCGGGCGTCACAATCGAGAGCGCCGCGAAGGTATTCTCCTACAAGGTGGACGCACTCCTGCTGGAGAGCAGCAAGGTGCAGACCGCCATCACACGCGGCGGCACGGATGAAAAGGAGAAGGCCTCCGGCAAGAAGCGGCACGCAGAGGACGGCGAAGCCGCTGCCGATGCCGACGACCCCGACGCGGCGCAGCCGGGCGCCGCAAAGCGGGCAAGACGGCGAAAGCACAACGTCGCATCCATCGCCGCCCCCGCCGACATCAACATCAAGAGCCACGAGCGCCAGGCCGAGGTGGACCCCCTCTTCGCACAGACCTCCTCCCGCTTCGACCAGGGCGGCGCCACCGGGCTGCTGGTGCTCAACTGCCCCATCGGCAACCACGTCAACATCCAGATCGACTCCTCCACCCCAGACACCTTCCAGGGGCACGACCACCAGGACGCCAACCAGGCCCCCCTGCTCCCTGCAGACGCCCCCCACGACGACCTCGACGTCGACATGGCAGCCATGGGCGACCTCAGCCTCGCAGAGCCCACCCTCTTCTCCCTCCCCCAGGTGCCGGACGCACCGCCGCCCGCTGACTCCGCCGCCGACACTGCTGCGGACCCTGAGGACGACGTCATCCTCCCCTCCATCCAGCAGAGCCTCCAGGCCCCGCCGCAAGAGGTGCCGGAGGCCGCGGCAGGCCAGCGGGAGGGCGCCCCCTCCGCCACCTGGGGCCTGCCGGCCCCAGAGGACCACCCCAGGCTGGAGGACCTGCCAGACGTGGTGGACACAGACATGATGGAGGTGCATCCTGAGGGCCCGCAGGAGGAGGCGGAGGTCGTGCCGCTCGCCGATGCTGCCGCGGACCTGGAGGTGGAGCGCAGGCTGCAGATGATTGAGGAGACGGATGCCCGACTGCTGCAGGAGCATATGCGGAATGTTCCCCTCGATGCTGCCATGCGTGATGGTGATGATGACGATGGGCCCGATGTTGACGACTATGCACCAGATGCGCATTCCGATGGGGAGGGCAGCCCGAAGCAGTCGCCAAAGGCGTCACCCCAAGTGGCGCCTGGGAAGCCCAAGCCTGAGTATACGGTGAGCGATGCTCTGGCCCTGACGGAGACGGGGCAAGAGGAGGTGATGCGGATGCACCGTGGCGGGTTGGATGCCAACATGCAGAGCAAGGGGTGGCAGGGGCTTGGCGACTCGCGGAGGTGGATGGCACTACGCAAGCAGGCCCCTGCGAAGAAGGCTTCAGGGACGAAGGCGAAGGCGGAGTCGAAGCGTGATGTGGGGATTGACTTCGGCATGTTCGACCATGCGACGGGGCTGCCTGTGGGGGGCGATGGGGAGGAGGCAGATGCGTACTTCAAGCGGAAGCTGTCTGCTGCGAAGAGCACAGACGCGCTGCTGCTCGCCAGGGGGAAGGAGAGGCGGCGGTACAACGACCGGATCAAGCTGGAGGATGACGACGAGCCTGTGTTTCCGGAGGATTTCTTCGATGCGACTGTCTTCACCAACTACTACAAGCAGAACAAGTTCCTGCTGCCGGAGGACCACATGGTCACAACTAACGACTTCTTCAAGCTGGACTGCATGCCTTCGTGGACTCTCATCCAGAAGCGCCGCCTGAAGCCTGCAGTGCCTGAGATGCTCGACCCGTCGCAGCCGAATGCCCCCGGAACACAGCAGGACGCACCGGCAGGGTTTGGCGACCACCTCGACGTGTATGAGGACCTGCCTGCTGTGGCTGATGCGCCAGTGGAGGAGCATGACGATGCCCTGTCGCCTGCAGGCGACGCGGCATTCTTTGATGTTGCCGACGAAGCGAGCGATGCGGGTGACGAGCCTGCCGCCATGGATGGGGGTGCGGTGGCCTTTGCGGACCTGCCAACCCAGGAGTGCGTGCAGAACCCGCTTGCTGCCCCCGCAGGGGAGCAGACGCAGGAGGACAGCAATGTGCTGTTCCACCCCACCCTGCTTGCTGACACGGCGCTGCCGCTGCCGCCCCCGCAGCAGGCCAGCGATCTGGCGGAGAGTTCGTTCAGCCCGACGCCAGAGCTGTCCGCCTTCAAGGCGTTTGCCGATCTGCCGGAGCCGAACGCGGAGGTCGTGCAGCCGCATGCTCAGCCGCATGTCTTGCCTGACGACATCGGCTCTCTTGTGTTCGGCGACGACGACGACTCTGATCTGACTGCAGCTCTGACTGCGGCTGCTGCCGATGCGCCCGACCCTCGGATGTCTGTGGATGCCAACGGCATTCCCTTCAACCTGGCATCTCACATGGAGCTGATCGCCAAGCCGAAGGAGGTGGCAAAGATCAACATCCAGTTCGCCAAGAAGGCCAAGGTTGTGGACATCAAGAAGCTGAAGGACACCATGTGGGAGCGTCTTGTGGATCACAGCGGCGGCACCGAGGCGGACCTGAAGGGGAAGGGCGTGTTCAAGGTGCAGCGGATCCTCTTCACCGACCTGGTCAGCAGCATGCAGGACCTTGTTGCCGCCAGGAACATTGCCGCGAACACTTATGAGGTATGTAAAGAATACCTGCAGATGTGTGTCTGGTGCAGTGGATGTGCCAAGCCATCACATCATTCTTGCTGGGGTTTGGGGGTTGGGAAGGGGGTGGGAAGGCAACCGTTCAAAAGAAATTTGCAGTTGCAGTGCGGTTCCCCCTTCCACAACACCCCATGCAGGTGTCTATCGCGATGTATTTCATCTCGCTCCTGCATCTGTGCAACGACCACTGCCTCAAGATCACAAGCACGGTATGTCTCCTGATGGCCTGCCTAGGCCCAACACACCCACACCGCACAGGGGCCCGGGTTGGAAGACCTGCTGATCGAGTCCCTCCATCCCGCTGCATAGTGATGCAGAGAGGCATGGCCCGTGGCTGCGCACGGGACAGCAGACTATCCTGGAGGCGATGATTTGGATAGGACCACCACCATTGTAACCACATTCTAGTTGTACTCCCTGTTGATTCCAAGTGTGGACCTCTCGCGTGGCGATCCCTCGGGCAGGCAATCCCGTTTGCCGGCACCGGTGGGGCGTGGACCCCGTCTCAGTATGTGTGTGTGGTGAAGGCTCTTCGCCTGAGTGGTTTACGCTCGCAGGGTGTGAGGGTCAGGGTATACCGCCACGTGGAGGGATCCGCGAATGGGACATCTAGCCAGCCCGTCGGAAAGCAGGACCGCTTGCAGTATAGTAGAGGACAAACGAGTAGAGTCTGGAGCGGGTTTGTAAGGAAGGCAGTAACATAAAGCACGGCCAGGCTGCAACAAGATCACCACCACCACCAACACCAGGCATTCTGTTTGCAGCAAATCAGCAAACCCTCCGCACGCAATGGCGCTCCGTACGGTGTGTGCAGCAGTGGCCATTGTGCTGCTGGCAGGGGGGTGCACAGCGCAGCCTGGGCCCCCGGGTGGTGTGCCGCCGCGCCCGCCTGGCGGGTTCGACAGCCCCCCCCCCGCAGACGCCCCCGGGCAGGGGGATCGCGCCGTGGGCGGCGGCGCAGTACATGCCTGTGGTGGCGTCCATCTCGAAGCTGCTTGAGGAGGACCCGGAGCCGCTGCGGCCCCTGCTGGTGCGCATGGCATGGCACTCGATGGCGCAGTACAACCCTGCGCTGCGGCCTGTCGGCGGCAGCACGGGTGGGTGCATGCGGCCCGGGGGGCCGGAGCTGGACCTGCGCGACAACAAGGGGCTGGAGATCGTGGGGATGGTGCTGGAGAAGGTGAAGAAGGCACACCCCTTCATCACGTACGCAGACCTGTACCAGCTGGCCGGGAACGTGGCGCTCGAGTACATGGGGAGCCCGACGCTGCACTTCCGCCCCGGGCGGCGCGACTTCAGCGAGGCGGAGATGGCGGAGAAGTGCGTGAAGGAACACGACCGCCTGCCCATCAAGCACTTCGGGCACGACGCCTTCCCGCACCGCAGCACGCTGCAGTACTTCCTCGACAAGTTCGCAGAGCTGGGGATCTCGCTGAACACGGACCGTGCGGCTTTGTGGAAGGCTGTCTCGCTGATGTGAGGGCATAACATGGGGGCGATGCACAAGGAGATCAGCGGGAACCAGGGCAACTGGACGCGGAACAACAACGTGTTCGGGAACGAGTTCTTCGTCAACCTTGCGCACTGGAGGTGGGGCCCGTGGACGGCCGAGAGCGGCGAGACGGACCTGCAGTACCGTGGCGGGCCTGGCGGCCAGTTTGTGATGCTGCCGATCGACCTGGTGATGCGCCACGACAGGCGCCTGCGCTACATCGTGCACCGGTTCGCGCGGGACCGTGCCCTGTTTGCGAGGTGCTTTGCTGCAGCCTGGCGCCAGATCCAGGAGAACGGGATGTGAGTGTGAGGGTGCGGGTGAGCGCACCATTTCCTTCTTCTTGGGATTCTCCGCTCACCAATGCAGAAGCAAGCTTTGGTGCACTTCCACCTATTTTGTTATAAACAATTGCCAACGATTGCCGAAGGTGCCGACCACCGATTAGCGACACCTCTTGCCATCTTTTGTACTTCTTCTGACCCAAGCACACGGCCTCCATGAGTACACTTCCCTCAGGGGCAAGCTGTGACGGACCGTGTGACCCTGGGCCCTTCTTTGCTTACCCACTGTTCTATGAATGTGTTGTGTGTCTCCTCCCTGGTTGCCGCGAGGCAATATTGTGTGTGTGGCCTGGTGCCGTGCACACACACACAGGACACACGGTACGCGCAGTGCACGAACTCCTGCGCGTGCATGAAAGTGAAGTATGCGTGCATTTGAACATACGGGATTGCACACACACGCTACACCTGCCGCGCCACAACGAACGAAAGAACACCGCTGCGGCAGGTGTGGGTGTGTGTGTGCACCCCTTGATCCTTGGCAACCCTTGACAATTCTCCTCATCTGACTTTGATCTGTGCGATTGTGTGAGGATGGGTTGCCACAGCCAGGCAGAGGCACCAACCACGCACAGTAGGGCGCATCAGACACACTGTCTGATCTGCTTCCGCTCTGTGCGTGCTTCTGCTGGCCCGGTTTGTCCGTGCACCCCTGCGACGATGCCCGACACCCCCACCGAGGTTGGGCACAAGTGAAACAACCGCAGCCTCCACAGCCCGTGGAACCCCACCTTCCCCCCACCCCCGCCCCCCACACCTCTTCCACCCTCCTTCGGCACCCCCTCCCTCTGATGATCCCACCCCCCCTCCGTGTCTCACACGTACCTTCTCTTCCCTTCTTTTGGAACACGTTCTCTGCACCCACTACACCCACCAGACTCCTCCCTGCTCCACTGTGCGGGCGGACGCCCCCCCCCCCCCCCCCGAGTCACCGCAACTGCCGGCTCCTTCTTCTGTTCTTAATGCTATGCCGGATGACGAACCCTGGGAGCGTGCCACCCCACCCGTCGTCCAGGCATGCGATGACGCGACCCTGACATCCCGCGTCCTCGATGCCGGCCTGAATGCCGAATGGAGCACCCCCCTGCACCGCGGCGGCTGCCCTGCCCTCCCCCCTGGCGCCGCGCCGTGGCTCTGCCTCGGCCCTGCTTTGGAGCCTCACGCGGATGGCTCTTGCGACGTGCACTGCGCACTGCGACATGCGCTTACCCGACAGCGGCGCGCTGTTTACATCGAGGCTGCGAACCCTCTGCTGTGCAGGAGCACAGACGACTCCGACTTCACACCGCCCCCACCCCGCAACCCTGATGCGCTCTTTCTCTCCGAGGCAGGCGTCAGGCAGTTTGTCGAGGCACGGCTGGAGATGCCGTCCCCCTTCGCCACCCTGTGGGCGCGTGAAGGGAAGTGCCTCCAAGCTCGTGCCAAACAGTTGCGCCGCAGCAGGTCCACGGCACGCCGTGCGAAGCTCCAGGCTGAGACGTTCGTCCCGCTCGATCGTGCCAGCGGAGGCCTCCTGCAAAAGAGTGTGCTGCTGGCAAGGCCCTCGCCCCACCCGGCAGGCTTTGTGCCCGACGTGCTGCTGTCTGTGAACCTCTCGCGCTTTGCCACCCTGCTGCACAACCACCACGGCGACGTGGAGCCCCTGTGGGTGGGCCTCGCCTGCTACGGCTACCACCACGCAGGGCAGCGCCTGCGGAAGCTGTGCGATACCTTCACCACAGGCTACTACAGCAGCATCTTCCACCCGTTGAGCCGCAACGACGATGTGGTGGACAGCCGCACGGAGCCCCGCAGCTGCGTCCTGCACCTGCCGCACAACATCGTGCACTCCAACGAGTGGGGCGTGTTCCTGCTCCTCAAGGTGTACCGCCTCACCACAGGCGACGACAGCACCCTGGTGGAAGACCTCTACAGCCGTGTCTCCTTCTCGAAGAAGGTCGACCCCGATGTCGAGCACCTCCGCGAGCGTGCGGCGGCTGTTGCGCAGACGATGTGGGTCAGCCGCACGGAGCTGGGGTGGAACATCCTGACGCTGAAGCCGGGAGGCTCTGCGCAGTCATCGCTGCTTGGGCTCGACCAGCGCCGCATCGGCGTGGAGTCGCTGTATAGGCCTGTGGCTGCCAGCAACGCGTCACACCTCATCCCAGAGAGCCTCGACAAGGACCGGGCAGGGGTGGGGTGCGGGTTCTACAGCGTCGCAGCCGTGTCCGACCCCGAGAGGTGCTTCCAGCTCTTCCTGCAGCGCAACGAGGTGCCGTCGAGGGGGCAGCCCTCTGCTGACAGCGTGCTGGAGAGGCAGTGGTCCGCACAGCAGCAGACGTCGTTCCCTGTGGAGACGGAGATCTACGTCGACCACATCCAGCCCAAGGCTGTCAAGCCGTGCCTGCGGCACGGCACAGAGGATACAGACCCTGTGGGGCATGGAGGCGGTGGGTCGGGGGGCCTCGGCAAGCGGCACTGCATGGTGGGCGGGAGGCTCGCGGTGGCCTGCGCAGGGAGGCTGCGCAACTCCAACGCGGCGCAGGGCGTGCCGCATGTGGGGATGCGCAACGACGTCTACCTCAGCCTGGCATCGCTGTCGCTGCACCGCTGCAAGGCGGTGAAGACGGCAGAGCTGCGGACCTTCATAGTCGAGGTGTCGCTCAGGAGGTCCGACCGCCCTCTGGACCCCGACTCCGTGGTGCACGGGTGCTTCCTCGATAAGGACGGGAGGGGGCTTGTGAGCAAGCAGTACTCCGGGGTGTCGCACCATGTGAGGGACTGCAGCTTTGACGACGACCTTGTGCTTGCCCTCCCCCCGGATGCAGTGCGGTGCCCCGAGAGGCACCGGGACCTGCACCTCCTGTTCACGGTGTACCACATCTCCTTCAAGCGGGACAAGAAGAAGAACGCCATCGCGAATGTGCTCTCGCGGAAGAAGGCAGGCGTGGCGAAGTCCACTGCGCTGCCCACCCCGGGCCTCATCACCGTGGGCTGTGCCGTGTGGCGTCTGTTCGGTGCGGGCGGTGTGCTTGCCCCAGCCCCTCCGGGCACTGGGCACAGTCAAGCCGCGCCTGGCACCCCCCCCGCGGTGCACCCCGCCCTGCCTCCCGGTGCCGGCGTGGGTGCCGCACCGCCGCCGGAGGCTGGCAAGCAGAGCCCCTTGCTGCCCCCGTCGGACCATCCCATGCATGAGGCGCAGCGTGCCCTCAGCGTGCTGGCCTCCGGCACGGAGTGGTACAACAAAGTGTTCGAAGACGGGCAGGCAGGCTACTTCGAGCTCTTCGACAGGCTGGAGGCCAAGGCCCAGGCCGGTGCGAAGCGCGACACCCTCCTGGATGCCTTCTGGGATGCGGGGTCCGGCGCGGGCCTCGCGGTGCGGGCCCACGTCAACTCCACCTTCGAAGGCGTCTTCAGCACCCCCGCACACCCCCCCACCCCAACACCACCGGCACCAACACCGACACCCCCGCCCGCCGACGCCACCCCGCAACCTCCACCGCCACACCCCCTCACCCCGACCGCTGCTGTGCTGGCTGGGCTGCATGACACATTCTCTCTGTGTGTTAGGCGGAATGGGAGACTGCGACGCCTATACGAGGCCGCCACCGCCACCACCCCCTCCTCCCCCCCCATCCCGAAGGACCTCCGCTGCGAGGTCAAGGATCTGGAGCAGATGGCTGACGGGCTGAGAAACGGCGTGGAACGCTTCCACGCCGCCGCGTCGTCACTGGACGCCGGCGAGTTTCTCCCCCGCCTCTGCGTCTGGATGGATGTGTCGCTGGCGCTGCTCTGCGGGCTGGAGGAGGGGCGCGGCCTGCTGGAGACCATCCGGAGCAACCCCAGCCTTTCCGCCGCCGCCGCAGGCGCCAAGTCGCAGTTCTCCGCCATCGAGGTGGAGAAGGCCCTCGACGCCGCCATCACCCTCCTCCGCTGCGCCGTCGAGAGCACCGACTCCCGCAGCCCCGCAGCCTCCCTCTCCAACCACACCGTCTCCCGCCGCTTCTCCGACTCCACCATCACAGACGACCCCCTCGCCGACCCGCCGCCACCCGCATCCCCCGACTCCCCCGCCCCTGCCTCCCCTGCCGCCACACAAGAGGAGGTTGTCGACACGACCTCCCCTGCAGCGTGGTATGCTGGCTGCCTCTTTTCAAACCACTTGGCCGCCTGCCCCACCGCCCCAGCTGCCACTGGGCCCTCTGCCAACGGGGAGGCTGCGGTGTGGCGGTACGGCCTCACCGCCCTGACGCTGCACCTGAGGAAGCGCCCCATCTCTGCAGGGCTGGGCATCCCGAGGGTCGTGCGGCACCTCTTCCAGATCATACTGCGGTCGCTGCTGCTGGACCTCGAGGCCTTCTGTCGTGGCGGCGGTGCGGAGGGCGGTGGTGGTGGCGGTGTGTCTGGTGAGGCCTCAGGCGAGGGGGGAGCCCCCCTGCAGGCAGCGCAGCTGCGGCAGGCTTTCGACGGGTTCGACAGGTCCAGCGGCTGCCTCGGTGTGCTGCAGGGGTTTGCCGCGGCGGTGGTGCAGTGCGCTGCTGCGGGGAACCTCCCCGACGCGGTGCCCGCCGTGTGGGGCGTTGTGCTGGGGGACCTGGCGGCGGTGGTGCCGCACGCCGCGCTCGCCTCGGCCCTGCCCCCGACGCCGCAGGGGGGTGTGCCTGCGGGGGACTCCGGGCTGCAGGCTGCGCGTGCCCAGCTGGCGCCCTGCCATGCGACGTGCCTGACGCTCAGCGGGTTCCTCAACAGGGTGCCCGACTTCCTCCCCTTCGCCCAGGGCATCGCCGTGTCGGTGCGTGACGCGCTGCAAAGCTACGTCGACTTGGTGCGTGCGGAGGAGCTGTGGAAGGCACGGCAGGGAGGAGGTGGCGGTGGCGGTGGTGGGTACAGCTCGTCGTCTGACTTCGAGAGGTCGCGCCTGGCTGCCTACGGCGCTGCGGGGGTTGTGGGGCAGCTGGTGGCCCTGTGCCTGGGGTGCAGCGAGGGGCATGCCGAGCATGCCGCGATGCTGCGGGCCCTGCTGCTGCCTGTTTGCACGGAGCTGTGGCGGGTGTACATCGGGGGGGCGCTGAAGGAGGAGCGCCACCGCATCGCTGCCATCCTGACGCACCGCTCGCAGGTGCTGAAGATGAAGGAGTATGCACGCCGTAAGTCTCTCGAGTGTGACGCGACGACACCCACCGAGGCTGCTCTGGTGTTCCACGGCAACGAGGACAACCCGGAGGTGCTGGCGTCCACCATTGTCGCGAAGCAGACGTACCTCGCAGGGGAGCGGGAGGCGTTGGCGCGGATGCAGGCGCGGGACAGGCGTGCGCTGTGCCTGTTCGGTTCCACCATCGTGACGCTGTTGGAGTGCCGTGCCAGCTGCTCGTTGACGGAGAGTGACCACGAGGCGATGAGGCTGCTTCCGAGTGTGGTGGAGGTGCTGCGCAGCGACGAGCACCACCTGCGCTCCTGCGACATGCGGCACTGCAATGCGGCCAGCCGCACGGCGCACCCTGTGCTGGCGTCGCTTGCGGCGCAATCCTGCGATGCGCCGTCGCCTCTGTCGCCCAACGAGTGCCCCGAGTCTACCCTCGGGATGAGCACCTCCAGCTCTGCGTGGGAGGCAGCAAGCACTGTGGTGGACAACTCTGCCTCTGTCGCATCCGTCGCCTCGCCCACCCAGTCGCAGAAGGTGCAGTGGTGCGCGCTAGGCGGCTCTGGGGGGCGCCTGGGCTATGTTGATGACCAGTACTTCTCCTATGACCACCACCAGTGCAGGCGCAGCAGCACCGCGCGCAGGGACAGCCTGCCGGAGGGGGACCCAGCCATCACCCTGTGGCAGCAGCAGATTGCAGGGCACACGGCGTGCGTCGCGCTGAACTGCCTGCTGGACGCCCTGGTGTGCCTGGAGGAGGGTGTGCCTCAGGCTGCGCCGCAGGGCAACGGCGAGGGTGAGGACGGGGGTGATGAGAACAGCGCGTCGGAGCCAGACCTGATGTCCCTGTCGCTGCGGCATCCGTGCGACACGGATACGGATGCTGTGTGCGTGTCGCTGTTCCGTTGCTGCGAGTCTATCGTCGCATCGCACGGCATACACACAGACGAGTACTCCGTGCACATCAAGGAGGCTGCCTTGGGGCTGATGCTGCACGCAGCCATGTCACCTGCTCTTGCGGGGCTCATGTGGTCCACCCAGCAACATGACTTCATCGGGCGCCTGGTGCGCGGCATCTGCGGGATGCTTGCCGTGTGCAGCAGGGTCTACCGCGACCTCGCCAAGGGCCAAGGCGCAGCCTGCGACAGGTGCAGCAGCACCTTCGCGAGCGGCTTCTACTTCGCATGCCTCGAGTCCTCGTCTGCGGCGGAGATGCTGGAGCAGCTGCTGGTGCACTGCGTGTCGCAGGGGCCTGATGCGGAGGCCGTTGTGCTGTCGCACGTGCTGCGTTGTGTGTTCGTCACCCTGCCTGAAGATGCGTCGCTCTGCGACGCCCTCCAACCGCCCCCTGCGTCACCGAAGGCAGCGGCGCTGCAGGACGACCGTGCCGCCTTCTTGCAACACTTGCTGGGCGCCGTCGCCACCATCATGCAGAACGATGCCACACGCCCCCGTGTGCACGCCCTGTGTGAATCCATTCGCCGCGCGGTGCTGCTGAAGTGCCGGAGGGTGCCTGACGGCACCGATGCCTTTGCCTCGGATGCACAGCGCTACATCGCCACCTGTGAGTTCCTCGTGCAGCAGCGGGGAGGGCACGACATCGCCCTGGAGTTTTTCTCCTCCGTGATGGACGCGTGTGAGGGTGGCACGCAGGACACGATGCTGTTGCTGCACACAATCCTTTCGGGCTGTGCCCTGCTGCACGCGCGCTTCTGCGGCACAGGCCTGCCGCTGGCAGAGGAGGTGCCGTGGGATGCCTTCTGCCGTGCCAACGAGGACCTGCGGTTCTTCGAAGAGGCAGCGCGCGACATGGAGCTGTGTGGCAGCGTAAGGTGCTCGCTGCATCCTGCTGTGGCTGGGCGTGTGCCCGCCATTGCAGACGTAGGGAAGCAGCACATCACCCAAGTATGGCATCAACCTGCACCCGCCCCCCTCACAACACTGCCCACGCACAGGCCACCGCCATCGCACACGAGACAAAATCGCCATCGCTGGAGCCCTTGAAAGAGATTGCCACCCTTGTGGAGGGGATCGTGATATAGACACAGGCTGCCACTGGTGACTTGTACCCAACAGGGCTGCAGACTGCTGCTTGTGGTTTGCATCCTGCCCACACACGGTCTGCAACCCATCAGCGTCTCCCCCCACATGGCCTCCTGCCAACACTAACACCCCATACATGTGCGCGCAGCTCTGCCTGCGTTTCTAGCCTGCAGTCCGAGCAAGGTTCACAGCACAGTCGTGTCGGGGGTTCTGGGCTATGAATGTTCTTTGCAGCAGCATCGCCTCTCCCCATCCTGCCACTGCACCCGGACACACCACCGCCCGCAGGCCATGCCCCTTGTTCCAGCATGCAACACATGCTGCGGTGCCTGTTGCGCGAGTCGGACACAGACCTCGACATCCGGCGCAAGCATGTATTTTTCTCGATTTCGGCACTCGCGCTGCCGACTGCCTTGCTGGCATGCTTCGTGCTTGAGCCCAACGCCCCTCGGTACGCGTCAACCTGCTGCACAGTCGCAGGGAGCGCTGCCGCCATCCTCTACATGTTAGTGCGGCGGGAGGCTCCTGCACTTCTCCTGGAGTGGGTGGTGTACATGTGGGGCCTGGCTCTGTTGGCTGATACATACGCGTCAGTCGCAGATGGAGGCACAGGGCACTGGCCCATGGTGGTTCTGCTGCTTGACGTGTGTCTGGTGACTGATCTACCCACCCGTGTTGCCCCGATAGTGCTCGCAGGCACGCTCGCCGCACTGCTGGTGTATGAGGTGCTGCTGGCGACCGATGTCAGCTCACCCTTCAGCCACCAGGGCGGTGGCACGTCGCCCTGCCATGCACCCATCCTGTTCCGTGGTGTCGATCTATTTGTGCATGCGACAGTCATGCTGATGGACTTCTACCTCACGCGCGGGTTTGCAAGGCAGGTTGTGGCGGAGAAGCAGGCGATGCAGGCGGCGATCGACACAGCGGAGAGCGTCGCCGTGTGCCTCGGGGGCTTCGACCTGGATGCTGCCGATGCGCTGCTGCATGCGGAGGGGCGCCTGCCCAAAGGGCTGACTATGGCGCTGCAGCAGCTGCTGGAGAACCTGCGCATGTACAAGCCCTATCTGCCGAAGTCGTGCCTGCCGATCGATGCAGTTGCCCTTCCCGAGTCTGATCCCGACACCTTGGATCTTGCGAATGCAACGCACTCGACACTGTTCCTCAGCTCGGTCGGTGCCCCTTTCAGATCCTCACTCACGGTGAAGAAGTGCACACTCGTGATGCTGAACATGCACAACACGCTGCAAAGGCTGGAAAGCGATCCCGATTCGTTTGCGTCCGACCTCTCCGACCTGCTGTCCCACGCGGCTGCGAGCGTGGAGGCGTATCGCGGGATTGTGGATTTGTTCATTGGAGACAGGGTGCAGGCGTCGTTCAATGCGTCGCGGATGTGTGTGCAGCACCCGACACACGCGGTGCATGCGATGAAGAGTGTTGCACAACACCTGCGCGGGGATGCAAACAGCGGGATCGCGACGGGGCGTGTGCACTGCGGGGACATGGGGTGCGCAGACATCCGACGGTTCGGCGTCGTGGGGTGGCTTCCTCTGGTGGCAAGTGGGCTGGAGCGCTTTGGCCGTGTGCATGGACTGCGTGTTGTGTGCAGCCGCACGACCCAAACAGACGCCTCGCATGAGCACGAGATGCGCCTTGTCCCCCGCCTTGTCGAGTTGGTCAAGAATTCCTTCAGCCAGGCCGTTCGCCAAGGCACGGAGGATCGGGTGCGACAGACTGCGACGTACGTCTACGAAGTGCTCCCTCAGACTGCGGTGATGCACGGCATGCACTTTGAGTGGATGTACGAGCTGCAGAGCACGTGGGCAGATTATAATGCAGCGGTCGCAGAGTTCTTAGCTGGGGGTCCTGTGAACCTCACCGCCCTGTCAGTCGGGCAGCAACGTGTCTTCGATGAAATGACTGCGTCAGTCCCACACCCTCCCATGAAGCTTGTGCTCTGATGTCTCCCGCCACAGCCTCACAGCACCGTACGGTCACGACACGCGCCCTGTCGTGGCTGCTGACCCTTCCTTTTCCCGATGCGATCTTCCGCGTGTCGAGTCCTTGTGCAGCGGTCTTTGTGGACTTCTGTTCGATGCCGACCCGCTAGCCCAACACTGCCAACGCCTGGCTGCGAAATTTAGCAACATTGCACTTGTTTTTTCTGTCCACAATTCTGTACACGGCGGCGTGTCTGTCATGAGCTTACTGCGTACATTTGTTCATCCCAGCACACTTCACTGTGGGCAGAATGCGTCACGTACTGTTGCTCGTGCCCTTGTGCTCCTCACCAGACCACAAGCAGGCAGTGTGTGTATAATGCTTGGAATGGTCCAAGGTGCCCAGCACATCACACGTGATCACTTTCTTTCGTGAACTCCTCCACCAATACAGCAGCAGCTCTAGTCTTCTCTTGTGCCACTTGCATCTCCCTCCCTCTCCGTACCGTCCGTGCATCCTGGTGCCATAGTTAGGCCCTCTTTCCTGCACCATACGGCGAATCAAGGAACAGCCCTTTTTATGTTTACTTCGCTCTACAACACGAGAGCCGTGTTGTGCCGTTTCGGCTTCAGGACGGTGTCAAGCCATTCAATCCTCCAGCCGAGTAAAAAAGGCATCACGCGCTGTCGAGGCTTTTGGAGGTTGTGTGGGTCGCGTAGGAAACTTGCCTCGGAATAACTGCAGCCCAAGAAGTCCCCACCCCACCCAAATGATGGATGGGTAACGAGCAGGCTTGAAAATATCAGCGTTCTGGATTGTTTTGCCATCTTGAAGGTACACAACCTTTCTGATATCACTTCAGACTGATTTCCACGACACCCGCACCTTCAGGACCCACAACAACAACCGTAACAACAATGGACTCGCGCCTCGCAGCCCTGCTGCTACTGTGCCTGCTGGGATTCGCCAGCGCACAGGATAAGGTTAATCTGCAGGAAACTGAGGATGATGACAAGGACGAGAATGTTGCACTCGCCGTGTGCGTGTCGCTCGGTGCAGGTATGCTGCGTGTATCCGCACAACAACACCCATGCCACACACCACCACAGGCCTTGCCACGTCGATCGGCGGAGCCACACCCTTCTTCCCCTTGCTGGGCAAGGTGTCGCAGCCCAAGATCCTGGCTGCTTCGCTTGCCATCGCCAGCGGCGTGATGCTGTACATCTCATTCGTCGAGGTGTTTGTCAAGGCAAACGACGCCATCACCCTGGGCACGGGCGGCAGCGGGAAGAAGCTGACTGAGAAGAACGACGAGGGCGTGTGGGAGACGGAGAAGCTCGGCTTCGTCTACCCGGGGGAGAAGCTGCCCAACCTCTACACCACCCTGACCTTCTTCGGGGGGTGCATTGTCGTGATGCTGCTCCACAAGCTGGTGCACTTCATCAGCCCTGTCACGGAGGAGCTGGACAACCCTGACGTCATTGCGGAGCACGACGGGGCTGCGGCCACTGCTGCTGACACCGAGGTTCCGCCCAACGCCCCCACCCCCCCTGACTCCGCATCGGGTGTGGAGCCGATGGACACCGAGGGCCCGGCACTGCCAGTCAACCTGCAGAAGCGGGAGCGCAAGGAGCTGCACAAGATGGGTCTGCTGACAGCGCTGGCGATTGCGCTGCACAACTTCCCTGAGGGCTTCGCCACGTTCATCGCAACCCTGGAGGAGCCGTCGCTGGGTCTGGGCCTGGGTATTGCGATCGCCATCCACAACATCCCCGAGGGCATCTGCGTGGCCATGCCTGTGTACTACGCCACAGGGTCGAAGTGGAAGGCTTTCGGCTGGGCCTTCCTGTCTGGTCTGTCTGAGCCTGTTGGCGGAATCCTCGGCTGGCTGGCACTGCGCTCTATCTTCACCGACCTGACACTCGGGATTGTGTTCGGGTTTGTTGGCGGCATGATGGTGTGGATCGTCCTCAGCGAGCTGCTCCCCACTGCATACAACCACGACGAGGAGAAGAACATCGTCGGGCCCTGCCTGTTCGCCGGCATGGTGGGTATCAGTGCGTCGCTCATCGCCTTCTCATTTGCGTGAGTGGTGGGATCCAGCTTCGAAGCACGTCGGGTGGTGTTGGCTTGCACGGTTCACCGCCCCCAGCAGACCGACCGCACTTCTTCGGAGCTGCGCCGTCTTTCTGGGGAAGCGTTGTTTTCCCGGGTGCTGCCACGCACACCAGACTGTGCCAAAGCTGTTGCCTCCTTCCCAGACTGCACCCTGCCGCTACTCCACCCCCCCTTAATCACCGCTCCCTTCTCCCTTCCCCCCTCCTGCCCCTGCCCACACACGGTGCGCCACGCCACTTCCTTGGTTGCAACGGTTATGTTTCTCCTGCTCTTCAACAGCAGCTGAGATTGCTTCCTGCTGCCTTGGTTGTGCCTGCTCTAATGCCTCTGACCCTGTGTCATGTGAACGACGTTCGCGGTCTTCCGTTCCTGTTGTGTACACACGACACCTGTGCTGTCAGCAAGGTGTTGCGTTTTGCGCATGTTGGACCCTCGGTGCAGCTGATGTCGCGTTTCGGTGACGCACATCAGGGCGTGCCCTGATATGCGTGACAAGCCACTCTGCGGAGAATGTTCTGCTTTGTTTTTTTATTGACCCGCCTGTCGCTCCAATGTGCAGGCCCCTTTTCACAATTCCTTTGCTGTTCCCTCTCTTGCCCTTTGAATCGAAGCCTTGACACTTCCTACACCCGCGGTCTGACAGCCCCATCAGCATACCCCGCCTCTCTGCTGGCTATCTTGCCTGGCATGCACACACGCTGCCCAAGTTTGTGCGTCTTTCTCCCCACTCGGATTGGGAACTGCAGCGCCTCTGCTGTGCGCTCTTTATGTTTCCTCCTCTTCTGGGGCCCCGAGCCCCGAGGATGGTTTAGCGCATCTGCAACAGGCGTGTCATAGTCTCCGATCCGAGTGTGAGGACCGTCTCCACAGGCTTTGGCCTCTGCGGTGCGGCAGAGTCCTTACTGGCTGCGTTATGTCGAAGCCCTGTGTCTGGGGCCCTGCAGAGACCTGAGACTCCCGGCCAGCACCCCCCCCCCCCTGCTCACCCCCACCACGGACTAGTCGGGCAGTGACGGGTGGGGTCGACTAGTCGGGACGACGGGTGAAAACTCGACAGGCGGCACCCGTCGACTCGACGGGTGGACCCGTCGAGTCGACGGGTGCCACCCGTCGGCACGACGGGTGAACCTGCTGAAACGACGGGTGTTCCAGCCATTTCCTGTTGATATGGGCCAATTTCCATTGAAAACTAGGGGAGTACCTTGCATGGCATCAGGTTATTTTTCACGCCGAACTATCTTCCCTGCACAGACCCACCCCCCATTACTTTCCATTTACAATTCCTAGTTGGTGATGGGGCCTCAAGTGCATGTGCGACGGCTGTTCTCGTGGATTTTCATTGTTCGAGGGATCTTGACTCTGACAAACTGTGTCAGTTTGACAGAGCAACCTACTTCATGAAGGTGATCACTTTTCTGCCAGGCAAATTTTCGCCCCAGCCCCCAACCCTTGCACAACCCACAAGGCAGTCTCCAAGATACCGTACCCTCATCACCACCCAGGCCAAGATACCCCAAGATACCATCATCACCACCCAGGCCACCCAGACGAGCCACACCAATCAATGCCAGCGGCAAAGCGTACTGCAGCGCAGGCCCTCGCCAGCGCTGTGGACATGACGGTGTTTGTACGTGCTTGGATCAACACGTATGTTGTCGAGCGTGATGCTGATGGGTTGAGCCACATGGCCCTGAAGCAGCTTCTCGGCAAGCTGGCGGATACTACCATCAAGTCGACTGATCCCATCATCAGTCTTGCCCTGTACAAAAAGTATGAGAAGCTGGGGGGTGGGGTGATCAGCAAGTCGACCGCGAAGGAGGGTCGCACGATGTACGCTGCCCGTGTCAATAGCGGGTCAGACATCGAGTTTGTCGGGTTGGGCCTCCGGAAGAGCAACGGGAAGGACCACCCGACAGGGCTCAAGGAGATGGCCGACGCCTGCCCCGCGGCACTGCAGCTATGGTGAAGCTGTACGAGGCGGAGAAGAAACAGGCACAGAAGACCCAGCAGAGCAGGCTGGCCGTAGGAATTTTCGACGGTGCCTTCGCAACACGGTTGGTGACAGTTGCCGATTAGCAGAAGGATGAGTACAGAACGTGGTTCACGTTCAACTTCCTGAAGCAAATCGCAAGAGTGCAGAGAGGGGTTTTCGAAAAGGCGAACGTGATGTTTCGGCTCGCCTGCTTAGGGTAGCAGGGGACCATCTTGAGCTGTGGTCGGCATTTAGTAAGATGGGGTCATCTTCGCACAGGAGCGCGTTTTGTACCACACCACGAAATGACTGGTTGAAACAGCTCCACGCCTGCCACAGGGCTAGCATCCAGGAACTTCATGAAGCTGGGTTTGAGAGCCTGTACGCAGGGGTGTTCACCTCCACAGCGTACACGATCACACCCCCTGCACGACATAAACGGGTTCATCGCAATACTCGCAGAGATCTTGCCTGATGGACCTGCCGTGCAGAAGGCTGTCCTTGGCAGCTCAACGTGTTCCAACATGACGGGAAACCAGGTCAGAGATGTTCTGAGTCGCTTACTCACCATTGCCAAGACGAAGGGGTGCAGCATCTACTCTGTATTGTAATGGAAATGCTTGTGCATTTCCGCTACAACGACATCCCCATCAAGTACCACCAGGAGGGAAAGTGCGCGAAAGAGTTCATCTTCTCGCTCATCGCAATGCACATCCTTGTGTTTGTCCTGGAGTGGGTGTCACCTGGGAGAACATCCGAGGGGCGTGGTGTTACATATATCCATATTCGATGAGCCACTGGTTTGATCCAGAAGATGCACACCCCCTCGCCCTGAGTGACGAGGAACTGGAGAGGGGGAATGGCGTCTCCAAACGCCATGCCCTGAGGGTGACATCGCAGCAGACCGCCGAACGGGACCTGCTGCTCTTCGAAATGCAGAGGACCAAAGGCAAGGGGTGCGGCCTGCTGGACCAACCGACCCTCCTGAAGTTCGGCGCGATAAAGCTTTGCCGCCGTGTCACTGCGAGGAACGCTTGTTGGAAGGGAGCAACGGCAGCACTGCAGCGGAGACTCGAGTCCCTCGGCCTTGGATCTCACGTCACAAAAAGGGGGCGATGGGGCCAACAATTTCTGGGCGACCCGGAAAACACCACTCCAAAGGCAACGCTGCTCGCATGCATCTGCAAGTCCAAATCCTGGGGCAACAGCGAGGATGTGCCAGAAGTGCCAGAACCAACGCCATCCGGTACAGTGCCTGTGCAGCAGCATATCTGCATTGTGTGCTCCAAAGTTGCCCACACGAGAGAAGCACTGTTTGCGCATTATGATGCTGCACATCGGCCACAAAACAACGCGCCGTGTCAGACCTGCACTGTCACATGCCAGGAGTGCGGCAAACGGACAACCGAAGGGACTGAGCCAGCACTACCTCAGTCACCATTCGCGCGTGCTGAAAAAGCGTTGCTGTGTTTGTTTCGAGCTCTTTAAAACCACTGTAAAGCGCGACGAGCACATGAGATCCGCGCACCCGTAAGTGAGGGGGGGGGGGTGTTTGGCAGTTCAGGTACGTAGGTGATTTTGTTTGTCCTCGAGAGCGGAGTGACGTCGTGGGAGGGAGTTGTTTTGAGGCCCCACCCCCAGGCCCCCTGCCCACCTGGATGGCTCACCCCCCTCCTGGTGGTCCACCGGTGGGCAGCCCCTTCACCAACTAGGAATTGTAAATGGAAAGTAATGGGGGGGTGGGTCTGTGCAGGGAAGATAGTTCGGCGTGAAAAATAACCTGATGCCATGCAAGGTACTCCCCTAGTTTTCAATGGAAATTGGCCCATATCAACAGGAAATGGCTGGAACACCCGTCGTTTCAGCAGGTTCACCCGTCGAGTCGACGGGTGCCACCCGTCGTTTCACCCGTCGTCATTTCACCCGTCGTCCCGACTAGTCGTCCGGGCGACTAGTCCGTGGTGGCCAACAAGCAACGCAAATACGCTACTTTCGACAATCAAACCCCCTCCCCCCCCCTGCTCTCCCCTCTTCACGGTGGCCTGGTCAGACCCTGACCAGGTCAAAACCTGGTCAAATCTTGACCAGGTCATACCTGGTCATGACCAGGTCATTTTCACCCATTTTAACCGGGGGGAACATGTTGAGTGGCCAAGCAGGGGGGACAATTCGCATATTCCGGACTCTCTCCGGCCGTTGTGGAAAGTATGAGTCAAAAGGGTTCAACCATACCCCGAGTCGAGAAAGAAGTCGAAGCTTGAATCATGTTGGGCACAAGGGGAAAATGGTCAAAATTGGCCCAAAATTACCAATAAAATATGCTGCAGTGCAGGGGGGTGGCGGGGGAGGGGAGGGTGGGGTCGGCGACGAAACTTGATGATCAGCAGCTTTCTGCCTTCTTCCGCTTCTTCACATTCTTCTCCTTCTTCCTCTTCTTCGGGATCTTCGTTGTCGTCGTCGGCTTCACAGGCCAGTGCTGCCTTGCGTAACACGCCGTCCTTCGCATCCTGGGTGTGGATCGGCGGCTGCTTGTCGCAGAGGCAAATACGGAGACCACGCGGTTTGTTGCAGGCAGCATCGCCAGTCAGTAACCAGCCATCGGAACACTTGCCGAGCGAATCGATCGGGCCGACAGGGGTTACTCGACTGCTACCGAGAGCCCTGAGACGGTGCCGAAACGAATCGAAGTTTTTCATCCATACGGGACCCGCTGCCATGCACTTCCCGCACAACGATATGACATTGTATTGCAAGAGGGTACACGAAGATTCTTGCGGGGTCGTTGCCGAAACTGGCATAGTTTGCCAGCTCGAACACCATCAGGTCCCTCTCCCGGAAACAAGCAGATGTTGTCCTGGCCCGCGATTTCCTCTCCCCATTCTCCCTCTCGAACGCTTCGTCGGAGAGGTGGCAGTTCTGAGGATCCTGAGGGTCCTGAGGCATTCAAGGCAGGGCACTCCCTTCTCCATTCTTTTACACTCTTTGAAAAGTGTCACAATCAGATGTGGTCAACCGTTACGGCACTGCCGATGGGACTCTCGTCCTCTGGCACGCCCGCTGGTCGGGCTTCTTTGTCACCACCGCCTGCCTCATCACCGCGTTCACCAACTGGATGTCGATGGTCACGACACCCTGCCCCTGCGTTGCCTGTGGTGTTGCCCCCACCGCCACAATGAACGGATCCGGAATGTGAAACGTTCGGGCGTGCAGACCATTCGGAACCTCGCTCTTGTAGGGCAGGTCCCTCATGACCGTGACAGTCATGACCGATCCGTCGAGGACAGGTGGGTGCTCGTCGGGCACGTCAGCTCCCGGACCTACCTCTACGATGATCCGGTAGAAGAGGACGTCTGCTATCGAATGCCTCCCGATCTGCGTGATGGGGGGGGGTTCGGGGTCAGTTGTTTTTCAGCTGCCTTCGAAGAAGTACTGCCCACCGCGCTTTGAGCGGTGGGCAGCCTCTTCATATCGGTTCCCAGCACCTCATCCGAGCACCCCGCTTCCGTCAGCACCTCGTACTCAGACGAGTTCTTGTCGGCGCTCGTGAGGCGCTTCATGCCGCCTCCGACGCGCGTTGCCAGAGACACGCATGGAGTAGACTGCGGGCAGTGTCCTGGCCTTCTTCTTGTCGGCCTCTTCACTCCGTGTCAGCTTCCTGCCCCACTCCTTGTCAAAGTGGGTGGTGCGATGGCTTTTCAAACAGCGCCGCGAGGCTGCTGTGAAACAGCTCGACGCCTTCTGCGTGGCCTGGGATGATGCAGACCTCCTCGACATTTTTTTGGGATACCACCAGGGGGAGGGACCCGGTGTGAGGCACTTGAGTGCGTCCAGGCGGGCAGGGAACCTGGGCAGGGGGCAGGGGGCCTCATTCCTTTTTGGTAATTTTGGGCCAAAGCTGCTGATCATCAAGTTTCGTCGCCGACCCCACCCTCCCCTCCCCCGCCACCCCCCTGCACTGCAGCATATTTTATTGGTAATTTTGGGCCAATTTTGACCATTTTCCCCTTGTGACCAACATGATTCAAGCTTCGACTTCTTTCTCGACTCGGGGTATGGTTGAACCCTTTTGACTCATACTTTCCACAACGGCCGGAGAGAGTCCGGAATATGCGAATTGTCCCCCCTGCTTGGCCACTCAACATGTTCCCCCCGGTTAAAATGGGTGAAAATGACCTGGTCATGACCAGGTATGACATGGTCATGACCAGGTCATACCTGGTCATGACCAGGTCAGATTTGGTCATGACCTGGTCAGATTTGGACCTGGTCAAAACCTGGTCAGTCAGCTGACCAGGCCACCGTGAATTGCCGGGACGTGCTGCAGCCCACACCTCTGTGCCGACCACCCAGGCCTCCCTCCAGGAAACGCTTGAAAACAATGGACTCACGCCTCGCAGCCCTGCTGCTACTGTGCCTGCTGGGATTCGCCAGCGCACAGGATAAGGTTAACCTGGAGGAGACTGAGGATGATAACAAGGACGAGAATGTTGCACTCGCCGTGTGCGTGTCGCTCGGTGCAGGTATGATGCGTGTTTGGTTGTCTTCGATCTTCTGGTCTCGCTGACTATGAAGTGTCCGTGCTGTGCAGGCCTCTGTATCTCACTGCCTCATGCTTCCGTCGTGGATTGCCTCAGCACCGAGAGAAGAATCCCTCCATGCCACACACCACCACAGGCCTTGCCACGTCGATCGGCGGAGCCACACCCTTCTTCCCCCTGCTGGGCAAGGTGTCGCAGCCCAAGATCCTGGCTGCCTCGCTTGCCATCGCCAGCGGCGTGATGCTGTACGTCTCTTTTGTCGAGATTTTTGTCAAGGCAAACGACGCCATCACCCTGGGCACGGGCGGCAGCGGGAAGAAGCTGACTGAGAAGAACGACGAGGGCGTGTGGGAGACGGAGAAGCTCGGCTTCGTCTACCCGGGGGAGAAGCTGCCCAACCTCTACACCACCCTGACCTTCTTCGGGGGGTGCATTGTCGTGATGCTGCTCCACAAGCTGGTGCACTTCATCAGCCCTGTCACGGAGGAGCTGGACAACCCTGACGTCATTGCGGAGCAGGAAAGGGCTGCGGCCACTGCTGCTGACGAGGAGGTTCCGCCCAACGGCCCCACCCCCCCTGACTCCGCATCGGGTGTGGAGCCGATGGACACCGAGACCCCCGACACCCCGACGGAGGGCGCCCCGGTTGTCATGGACAGCAAGCAGCAGAAGGCCCTGCACAAGATGGGGCTGCTCGCCGCCCTGGCCCTCGGCCTGCACAACTTCCCTGAGGGCTTCGCCACGTTCATCGCAACCCTGGAGGAGCCGTCGCTGGGTCTGGGTCTCGGGGTTGCGATCGCCATCCACAACATCCCCGAGGGCATCTGCGTGGCCATGCCTGTGTACTACGCCACAGGGTCGAAGTGGAAGGCTTTCGGCTGGGCCTTCCTGTCTGGTCTGTCTGAGCCTGTTGGCGGAATCCTCGGCTGGCTGGCACTGCGCTCCATCTTCACGGACCTGGTGTTCGGGATTGTGTTCGGCATGGTTGGCGGCATGATGGTGTGGATCGTCCTCAGCGAGCTGCTCCCCACTGCATACAACCACGACGAGAAGAAGAACATCGTCGGGCCCTGCATGTTCGCCGGCATGATTATCATCAGTGCGTCGCTCATCGCATTCTCGTTTGCGTAAAGCCTTCGACACGCACACCGCCTATATCGATGCCTGGCTTTGCCTGTTTGTCGTTAATGATCATCGCTCCTTTGTCACCCTCCCAGGCTGACCCCCCTCCGGGTTCCTGCCGTGGTCTTGCCGTGCCTTCTTGCTTGGCCTGTCTTGGAGGTTGCTGGCTGACACGGCATGCCCAAAGGGCCGTTGGGCTGCGGATCGTGTGCGGATCGTGAAATTCCAGCACACACCCCTCTCCCTTCCCGACCCTCCCCCGTGAAAGAAGGGAGTACCGGCGGTGCCGTGCGGGGAGGGGTGTTGGCGGACAACAAGAGCTGTGTCTAGACTCCGAGTGGATGCCATACGCCGTCTGGCTACATTGTGTAGTGTACGCCACCGCCTCGTCGTCCGTACGTCGGATTGGAGGTCGTTGATACCATTAAGTAAGGACACCCAACCCGCTGTGCACTCCCCTGCCCCTGAAGTCCCCCCCCCCCCCCAGGGCTGTAAATAAGGTTTGGGGGTCAGGAGTCGGGAGTCGGGTGTCGGTTATTTACAGTCACCTAAGGTACCTGGGGTGGGGGGCTGGGGGGGACGGGCGGTCTCAAACCCTACTCAATCCTGCACGCATCCTGTAGTACGGCCACCTCTGCCGTGGAGAGTCCCATGGACCCTCCAGCAGTCGCCCACCATTCGGTCAGGGCGGACTGACTCGGCGCTTGCGGGGTCTTCCCGCGTGCGAGGTGGTCCGCGAAGAAGCACGCGACGCACAGCGCCATGTTGGCTGTCCCAGCCAACCCCCCACTTCGCCCGCAGCGCCCCACACGCTGCGAGCACCTCACTCACGGCAGCAGTATTTGGCTGCATAGCTCTCAGTATTTCCCGTGCATGCAGCGCATGCATCCACAAATTTTGTGGATGCATCCACACACAGCCTGGAGCTCCGAAGCCCTGCATGCAGGCCTGCCTGCAGTGGATGAATGCCTGTATGCCAAATCAAAAATCCATTTTTTGACATTTTCGGGCATCCCTGGATGCCGTGGATGCATGCATGGATGCATCCACACCATCCACGGCCCCACTGAGAGCTATGTTGGCTGTGAGTCAAACACTACTGCCTCTACCTGAGGCATGTTTTGTGTCGCAACAGTTGCGTCACATGTGTGACGCATCTGTGTGGAGTGTGTGTGGTTGTGCACGTGTGCGCTGTGGTATGCTCAACCACCTGATGGGGGCGGAACACAACTCTTCTTGGGAGCTGCCAGGATCTGGCAAAAGGGGCGGGAAAGGGGCGCCGTATTCACAGCAGTGGTTTGGCAATGAACTCACCCCAGTTCAGAGACCGGTAATGAAGAAGATGACTGGGAGGCACACACCATGTCCCACCCAGCGGGACCCCTACACCCCCACCCACCCATCGGGACCCCCCCTCCTCGGGTGTTCCAAAAACCCTTTCTTTTGAATATTTGGAGTCTGTGCGGATCGCAGTGGGGTCATTTTGGCCATGGGGTGCCTAATACCGCACATTCCCTAAGGGAAGCAAGGCAACCCTCCCAATCCCAAAAAATCCGGCGCGAGTCGGGAGTCGGGAGTCGGCCTTATTTACACCCCTGCCCCCCCCCCCCCCCCCCACATAACCTGAGGAAGAGCAGTGCATTTGATTGTTTCCCCATTATTTTGCCTGTCGGCTCTCGTCCTCGTTTGGTGTTGCTATCTTCGTAAAAATTTTGCGCACGCCGCGTGGCCCTGGCCAGCCCTCTCGACAGGCCAGGCAGCACGCCCAGTGGTCGTCCCGTTGATACCAAGGAGGAAAAGGGCCCGCCTCTCAGCGTGTTCCAAAGGCATTTCCGACCCCCTTGCTTTTCCAAAAGATCCCTGCTGCGCGTTGCCCTCCCTCGTTACCCATCCCACCTGACCCACTGGCCGTTGGCCCTCCCCGGTGGTGGAATCTTCTGTGAACGTAATCCACAGTAATGCTGATGGGCTGTACAGCAGTCCGGTAGAGTATTTTTGGGTCTCACGGCTCTGAGGGGTGTTCAGCCACCCGGCCAGGAAGGGGCAGGGTGACACCCTGCTTTCATATCCATCCCTCAGCATCACTGGCTCTGGGCCCCGCGTGAGTCCCATCATGGGTGTCACATATCTGGGGCACCCAAATGCACCGGGCAAGGAAACTTTTTTTGAGAGAACCGCACCAAAACTGGGCGGATCTGCGGAAACATACCATTTACCCGCATTACGTTGACAGGAGATCACAACGGGCTGGCACTGCAACCGCCTGTGCACCTCCCCCCACCCCCACCCCCCACCCGACGAAGCCTTGCGATGGCGAATTGAATAAGTGTCACTGTGATGCAGTATTGGGCCTTCCTTCAATACACTAACAGCCTGTGCAGGAGAGGTGTAAGACCTCACCTGCACGTGACGATGCAATACGACAGGCTTTCACACCAGATGTAGACTGGCGTACCGCCCCAAGAGGGGGTGTGACAAAAAATATTTTTTTTCCCTTTGTGTTTTCGAGGTCCGCAAGGTCCCAAAAATCACTTTTTGGGCACATTTTTCAGAGGTCGCCAGAGGTCGCCACCCGGGAAATGCCATTTTTGGGGTTAAAAAACGGTTTTTCACCTTGCCCTCGTGAACTAGGTGGGGAAGGCGACGGTCAGACGCAAAATAAATGGAGGACCCCAAAGGAGGGTCCGCATCAGGCGGAACTCAGCAGAACCTCGCTCCAGACCACATTGTGGGCCAGGACAGGGTCGGGAAGAGCATAAAACACCAGAAAACCGGTCCAGGAGGTCTCTCTGGGGCTCAAATCCCCTGAAAAGGGGTCTGAACAGGTGGCGACCGAAGGGCGACCAATGGTGCCCACGGAGTTCCTCATCCCAAACTTGGGACCCACCGAAAAATGGACCAGATGGTGGTCCCAAATTAGGGACCGACCAACAAGGCGACCAGATGGCGGTCCCAAATTTGGGACCGACCAACAAAGCGACCAGATGGCAGTCCCAAATTTGGGACCGACCGAAAAATGGACCAGATGGCGGTCCCAAATTTGGGACCGACCCATAAAGCGACCAGATGGCGGTCCCAAATTTGGGACCGACCAACAAAGCGACCAGATGGCGGTCCCAAATTTGGGACCGACCGAGAAAGCGACCAGATGGTGGTCCCAAATTTGGGACCGACCGAAAAATTGACCAGATGGCGGTCCCAAATTTGGGACCGACCAATAAAGCGACCAGATGGCGGTCCCAAATTTGGGACCGACCCATAAAGCGACCAGATGGCGGTCCCAAATTTGGGACCGACCGAGAAAGCGACCAGATGGCGGTCCCAAATTTGGGACCGACCAACAAAGCGACCAGATGGTGGTCCCAAATTTGGGACCGACCAATAAAGCGACCAGATGGTGGTCCCAAATTTGGGACAGACCCATAAAGCGACCAGATGGCGGTCCCAAATTTGGGACCGACCGAAAAATTGACCAGATGGCGGTCCCAAATTTGGGACCGACCAATAAAGCGACCAGATGGCGGTCCCAAATTTGGGACCGACCGAGAAAGCGACCAGATGGCGGTCCCAAATTTGGGACCGACCAACAAAGCGACCAGATGGTGGTCCCAAATTTGGGACCACCATCTGGTCGCTTTCTCGGTCGGTCCCAATTTTGGGACCGCCATATGGTCGCTTTATGGGTCGGTCCCAATTGTGGGACCACCATCTGGTCGCTTTCTCGGTCGGTCCCAAATTTGGGACCACCATCTGGTCGCTTTATGGCTCGGTCCCAAATTTGGGACCGCCATCTGGTCAATTTTTCGGTCGGTCCCAAATTTGGGACCGCCATCTGGTCGCTTTATTGGTCGGTCCCATATTTGGGACCGCCCTCTGGTCAATTTTTCGGTCGGTCCCAATTTTGGGACCACCATCTGGTCGCTTTATCGGTCGGTCCCAAATTTGAGACCACCATCTGGTCGCTTTATGGGTCGGTCCCAAATTTGGGACCGCCATCTGGTCGCTTTATTGGTCGGTGAACATCCTTCAGGATTTTGAAGGCACGTCTCACACCGGTTGGTGCTGTGTCGCATTCCAGGGGATAGTCCTTCACTTGGGTACGATTCGGCGCGACTGAGTCATCAAGCTTCATCCACCTGCCTCTCATGGTGGCGTTGGATTTTCGCACGCTGCGCCGCATTTTCACCCGGCCGAACTCAAAAACCCAAAGTCTACTGAAGATAGTCTGGCCTCTCCACAACATGTGATGGGAAAATGTTGAGGTCGGGCCATGCCAGCCCTGGCACGAGATCACTGCTCGTACCTGGGACCACCCGTGTAAAAGTCCCCCCAGGGGGGACTTAAGCACAGGTGGACCTAAACACGGGAGTGGGCTGGTCTGGAGGGTCATCAGGTGGCCGCTAGGCCACCTGGTGCCCTCCAGGTGCTGTCAGAGTCGAAAAGTGGGGTGCCAAAAGTCCATCCGGACCGGAATCACCCCCATACGACGGAAGCGGAAGAGGTCTTCTTGGTCTCCACCGTGCCACCCCCGTGTTTAAGCCCCCCCCTGGCCGAAAGTCGCCTCCAGGGGGGGGACTTAAACACGGGGGGTCCCAGGTACCCCCGAAAATTCACATTGTGTCTACAGTGTGGGGCCCGAAAATCGAGTTTTCGGTGTTGCTTTTCCACATTTGGGGTTCCCAACTTCAGGACTGTCGCGCAATTACCTCAAAAGTGGCCGAGAAACCCAGGAATTTCTTTTTTTGAAGCCAATATTTTTTGTCACAGTAGCTTAGCTGAAAAGTTGGGCGAGTCGTCCACCCTACCAGATGGATGAAACGCCGAGCCGTTCTCTGCACACCTATTTATCATCAGATCGAGCTGGACACTCTCGTGGTCAATCGTGGTTGACAACTGCAGAATGAATGACAAAGTCAAAACCTAGCGAACAGCGCAGCCTCGGATATTGTCTGCGAGTTTTTCACCCCAGGCGTTAAGTATCCCCTGTCTCCTTCCCTTCCCCATGTCCGCGGCACATCAAAGCCGATAAGACGAAGGCAAAAGTGGGCGATGGTGGTAGTCTGTCATTGAAAACCGGCACCGCCCCTTCGGCCATTCTCCATTCTTGGCTGGAACAAGCTGCATCAACATTGGCAGAACACAGCGATCCCCCCACCAGGCCTGGGCGGGGAACGAGCCCTTTTTCCAGGTTTTTTGGGTCGGGGAACCAGGTTTTTTCTAAGAATTTTTACAAGGGAATTTTTGCTCGCCCCCCCACAGTTTCCAGGCGCGTGCCCGTCAGGCGGGACTTTTTCTCTGATTTCTCTCCGCGTCATCATTGACAGCTCTCGAGTGATGCCCAGAGATGCTTGCGGCAGAGAGTGCCCCTCATGCGCGTTACAGCTGAAAATGAATGAGGATCATCTGGCACTCGTTCTCATCGGGGGTTGTGCTCCGCAGGGACTCAATACACCTTGGCACTCTCGCAGGGCTGGACATGCCAGCAGCTGGAGGACAGTTACAAAGCTGCCCCCGACGCCACCCACCTGCTGGCCCCTTCAGGTCTGAAAGCCCAAAAGCTCCCGGGGATTTTGCAGTGGTGCGCACCATATTCAGCGCAGGGTGATCTCTCCGATTTTCCAAAACTGCTGGTTTACGGGTTTGGGGAACGGTCGTCGGCAGACCGTTGAAATGCCCGTGTTAGTAGCAGAGGGACACTTCAGCTATTTTCAGCAGAAAAAAAATGAAGCTTTAATTACCCTGCGCCTTTGTCAGAAAACGAGGTGCCGACCCACACCCAGCCCAGCCCACGTCGAACCTCCAATCGCGCATGTACTAGACTTCATTCTGTACCAAACGGGCAGCATTTCGAGTTCAAACGGGCATGTACTGGACTTCATTCTGTTCCACAACTTCGCAATTCCGAGCGCAAACCTGCATGTCCTCGCCCTTTGCCTCGAGCAAACGGGCAGCATTCAGAGTCCAAACGGGCATGTACTAGACTTCATCCGGCACAACATGGAGTCGAAACGGGCATGTACTAACCCCGTGCCTTCCGCAAACGGGCATGTACTAGACTTCATTCTGCCACAAACGGACAGCATTCAGAGTTCAAACGAGCATGTACTAGACCTCATCCTGCATCACAACAGCCGCGAACGGGCAGCATCTGGGTTTCAAACCGGCATGTACTGGACTTCGTACTGCATCACGACGGCAAACGAACAGCATTCAGTGCCCAAACGGGCATGTACTAGACTTCATACTGCAAACAACTGCGTCAACCTCGAGTCCAAACGGGCAACGGACAGCACCTAACCGGGGGGGTCATGAAAAAGCGCTGGAACAGTCACAAATCACGCAACAAATCGTTCACACCTGGACAAAGGGCCAGAAATACCCTCCGGGAGCCACATTTTTTCGGTGTGAACGATTATGACAAGGCTCTGAAAAAGTCAGACACATTTCCGGTCTGCTACGCTATTCTGTGCAACACGACAGGCACCCAGTCGGGGGTGGTCATGAAAATGTCGCGGAACAGTCACCAAACGCCAAAATAATCGTTCACACCTGACGAAATAGCCAGAAATACCCCCCGGGCGGCATTTTTTTGGGGTGTGAACGATTTTTGACATGTCCCAGAGCCCAAAAAAACATGTTTTGGGGGTCTAACTGGCCTGTGAACGATTTCTGGTGATGTGCGAACGATTTTTTGTCACTTTTTGGCCTTCTCTCCAGCAAAACCCTAAGGAAACTGACCCCAAAATGACAAAAAATCGTTCGCAGTGAAAAAAATGGCATGTACTAGGGGTGTTACAGTCGCTGCCAGTTGCAGATCGTCATTTTGGGACCACTTTTGGGGTTGGTGGGTCAAAATAACACAATACGAAATTCGCAGAATTTTTGTTTCAGCAGCCCGTGCTAAGGGTCCCTCCTCTAGTGTTAGCAAGGCACACTCACGTTTCAGGTAGCGTGTCGCGTGTCACGCATGTCGCGAACGCGGCAAGTGTACCTTCCAGGTGGGGAAGCCCGACCTCCTGTCCGATGTCAGTCAGGCTTCGAAGAAGCGCTTCATGGATGCGGCGCTGACCCGGGGAAGTGGGATAGATGGACGGGCACACGCTACATGGGGGGTCTGGGGGGCGTGAGCCCCCCAGCCGCCGGAGGCCACGGTAGCGAACATCTGTTCGTGTGGGCGTACAGATTCTGTGCGAGTTGGCTGCGTCCTCAGAGGCGACTGGAGTGGTTGGACCCCGACTTGATGGGATTCGAAGGACTTGAGTACGAGACGTACGCCACAGGGGGGTCTGGGGGGCGGAGCCCCCCAGCCGCCGGAGGCCACGGTAGTGAACGTCTGGCTCTCCAGTTGGCCAGCAAGGCGAACGGTACGTGGGACAGACTTCCCTTCCATCCTTGTGCGCGCCCTGTCGACTGGGGAAAACTTAGAAAAAAAAATTTCCTCTGCGAAACAACCTTAGAAAAAAAATCCCCTAACAAAATTCTTAGAAAAAAACTTTTTTTCCCCTTACAAAAATTCTTAGAAAAAAAGTTCAGAATCCTGAAAGTGGGGAACAAGCCCCCCAGTTAGGAACAGCCCTGCCCCCCACCCCTGCCGTTTTTTATTTTTTCAAAACCAGTTCTGAGCAGAGGCAACATGTATCGCCCCCCCCCCCCCCCCATCCCTGCCTCCTCCTTCTACATCCATTTGTGGGCGGTCTCCTTCACAGTCATCACCCGAAGCGTCTGCAGTTGCGATCTCGGTCTACAGACGAGATACCTCCCTCTTCGTCCGTGTGCCCACTGTTCAGTGTTTCTGATTGTGCTGGGGATTTTGAGTCAACAACAAGCCAACAAAGTCTTGGCTGGAAAAAAATCACCCACAGCACTCAGCATTGTCACTCCCCTCGGGGAAAAGTGTTACCTTTAGGTTGAGCTGATTATCCCGGGCAGCAATTGAATTATTTGGGAGCCTTTCGATCTGTGTCAAGCTGCTGCCACCTATCCTGCGAGGCGACTCGCCTCGCTGCATTTCTGACTGAAACCCCCCCATTGATGAAGTATTCGATCGGTGGGTTTTTCCGAAACATATGCCCGGCTGGGATATTGCCACACATGATCCCAGGCAATGAGTAGATGGGGATGATGCAGTTTTGCACAACAAGCGGCGAATCATGCATTACATGATGCGCCTGAGAGGGACGACATGACTTGTGTGCCTGTCGTCCTGCGGCTTCTGATCTCCAGCTCTGTCTCGTCTGGCGCCAAGTACGCCCGGGTACTCCCGGTGTCCTTGAGGTTGGGATAACCACAAGCACAGTCACCGGGGCACCCTTGGGTATCCCGTCACCTCTGCTGGCTTGATTCCAGGATCCAAGCACCACCGCTGTCTATGTTTCGTGTGAGCGTGGAGGAAATGCACACACGAAGTCGCTGCGCTGGACTTCTCTTGGGGCTTTCACCGAAGCCTTCATGGCTTCTCCAAGAAAGAGGAAGAAATCTGGAAGCTAAGCAGAAATTCGATCGTTGCTCGATGTGAAAACACACACACCCCGTTCTAAAACAGAGTTCCTCCGAAGTTCTTTCCTCACCACCGTCACAGTATTGACACAGACAAGGCGTGGCAGAGGAATTGAAGCGTGCGAGTGTCGCAGGATTGCCGAGTCTGGATCGCTATGCCACCACTGTGTAGCCTTTCTCTAGAACGTTGCGTAACCTCGCGTTGTTCCAACTGAGCAACTGGCGTGACCTTCACACCAGACGCAGCATTTCTTGCATCGTGTTTTGATGGTCCGTATGAACGTCATTTTATCGACCCCTACGCCCCCCACCCGCACCCCTTTCTGTCGTGCAAACAAATCACTCAAAAGCTCCAGCTCCAGGGGTTGTGGCTGTGAGCGTGACACCGGGGGCGACGCCTGCTGGTGTGCAGGCTAGCCACAGGCAACAGAGAACAGTGCCATTCACTGCCACAGCAGGCCCCCCCTCCCCGTGCCCCCCCCTCCCCCACAGGAAGAACAGGATACAGTAAATTGTGAATGTGTGCTTGTGTGGAATGTCCAGCGTTTTCAGTGCGTTTTAAAATAAGCCCTTCAACCCGCCCCCACCCCCCCTGCCACCACCCGAATGCCCCACCCACCCACCCACCCACCCAACCATCCGTTTGCCCTGTGTGTGTCGGGGGGGTGATAGGTCGGTTGTGTCCGTCGGGTCGCTCGGGCATGACTGATTTAGGGGGAGACTGTCGGCATTGTATGCCCCAACCCACCCACGCACACCGAGCCTTGCCAACAGAAGAGTTGTAACAAAGATTGTTGACTCGCCAGGCAGGGCCCCCCTGTGTCTTTATTATTCGCGTTCATCAAGAAAAATGGAATGAGGGAAAGACGGGGTATGACGGATGAGTTGTGCGTCTGAGTCTGTCCCACCTCCCCACCCACCCCACCCACCCCATGTTCGTCTTTCATAGACTACCCCCACACCTCCCCCGAAATCGCGCTTTGTTGAGTTCATTGTGTCCAGCACACTGAGTGTGCTGAACACAATGCCCTCCCACCCACCTTCGACTCTCGCCAGTTGTGGCACACAGGCACACCTCCCAGCAGGACACTGCGACATGGCGCAGCGATCATGGATGCCTGCGCTGGAGTCCACCCCAGCGGCGGTGCTGCCTGGCTACGACCGGCTGTGCACAGCACACGAGGATGCGGTGGGTTCGGGGGACAAGGGTGCGCGTGGCCTGCGCGCTGCAAAGGAGGCGCATGTCTACGCGCAGGCGGGCTGCTTTAAAAACCAGGCCCCGGGGCCTGTGCATGGGAGCGAGCGGTTCAAAAGCAGTACGAAGGCACCCTGCCCCGCCTTTGCCGACAGCGGCTCGTGGATCTCCACGCAGTCGCAGGCGATGCTCGGCACGTCTCTGGGCGCTGTGGAGGCTAAAAAACAGGCCCCGGGGCTGTGGGTCAACAACGTCACCCTTGCAACGCCTGCCGTGCGCAAGATGGCCAGCACCAGCTTGAGCGAGCTGCGCCGCATCCACTTCGGGCCCAACGTGTTCGAAGGCACGCAGGGCCTGGCGGACATGCTGCGCGTGAAGCCTGGGTGGGAGCTGCTGGAGGTGGTGCAGAACCACCACGTCTTCTCCGAGGAGGGGCCTGTGGCTGCTGTTGCCGACACCCTGGCTGCGGCGTGCATCGAGCGGCTGGTGCTGTTGGGGAACAACATCGCGTCAGGCCCCAGCCAGACACTCCTGGGCAAGCTGGCGGAGAGCTGCCACATCAGCAGCCTCGACTTCTCCGGCAACGACCTGTCAGGAACCGACGACGACGCCCAAGGCCTGCAGACGCTGCTGCGCGACAACAAATTCCTCACAGCCCTCTCCCTCAGGGAGAGCGGCATCGGCCCGGCTGCTGCGAAGTTCGCTGCAGCCACGCTGGCCGCCTCCGACACGGTGCAGAACCCGCCGGAGCACGAGCCGGACGCACCGCCTGCAGACCTGAAGGAGGACTACCCGACAGACCCGCACCCACCCCCTGCCGAAGGCGAGCCGGATGCAGCACCCCCGCCCGACCCGCCGGAGCTGGCGGAGCAGGTTGCGGAGTACAAGGCGCGCATGGTGGAGGAGCTTACGGCGAAGCGCGCCAGCGAGAGCCAGGCCCTGCACCCGCAGCGCAGCGACGACGACCCTGCCGCCGAGGCGGATCCGCCGCGCGGTGAGGACAGCGAGGACGGCGAGGATGGCGACGGCGACCCGCCCGCAGATGCAGCAGATGCAGATGCGGAGGCGCCGGCGGATGCCGTGCCTCCTGCAGCCCAGGAGCAGGACCACATCGAGGCGGAGGCTGAGGAGCTTGCGGTGCAGTATGCCCAGTTCCTCCGAGACGCCAGGTCTGTGGAGGTGTGTGAGGAGAAGGCGCGCCACGCTGTTGCGATGGAGTTCTTCGTCGAGCGCGCGGAGGAGACGAAGCCCGCCGAGCTCGCTGAGCGTGCCTCGGCCTTCGCGGTGCAGGTCGCGCGTGAGGCGGCTGAGGCGCAGCGCAGGTCGGGGTGGTCGCGCATCGAGCAGCTGGACCTCAGCAGCAACCCGATGAAGTCTGCAGGCGCCGCAAGCATCGCAGCCCTGCTGCGCGCAGACATCCCAAAGACAGACGAAGAGATCGCGAAGGAGGAGGTGTGCCTGCAGGTGGGTGGGGTGGTGCGTCGTGTGACTTTGCGTTCTCAGAAGCATGCCCTTTTGGATGCCTGGATGTCCTGGCCTGCTGTGTGTGTGCCCCCTCTCCGGTTGCCACCACAACACCCGATCTGCCAACACACCCACCCTGCTGCAGGAAGAGCGTGCCGCCCGCAAAGCAGCCGAGGCGGAGCGCCTTGCGGCTGAGCTGGAGAAGAAGGCTGAGGAGGAGGTGTGCCTTGTGTAGCCTCTCCTCCAGCATTTGCTCTATTCCCATTGCATGCAAGTCGGAACTTGGGCGGCTTCATCACAGCAAAAGCCACCACCTCCACCCCCCCACCACCACAGGCGGCGGCTGCTGAGGCAGCAGCACAGGCAGCTGCAGAGGCCGGAGGCGAAGGCGACGCTGGAGGGGGCTCGACTGAAGACCCTCCAGCGGAGGGAGAGACGCCTGCCCCCGCCGAGGCCCAAGAAGGGGGTGCTGAGGGGGACGGGGAGGGGGTGGCGCCCACGGAGGAGGAAGCGGCCAAGGAGGGGGAGGAGGGGGGGGAAGCGGAGGAGGCCCCCGTGGAGCGCACCAAGAAGGGGCTGCGCACGCTGAAGTTCCTGGACCTGTCTGACTGTGAGATAGGGTCGAAGGGGCTGCAGCAGATCAGCAACGTGCTGGCGTCGAACAACACAACGCTGGAGGCGCTGCTGCTGCAGCGCAACAAGTTTGGGGTCACGAAGGAGACGAAGCAGCAGGAGGACGAGGAGGCACCGCCACTGCGTGTCGAGAAGGCGGGTGTTGTCACATCCGGCATAGCTGCGCTGTCCGCCTGCCTCGCGAAGACGAAGACGCTGAAGCAGCTGGATCTCTGCGGCAACCTTATCGGGGCGGCGAACGGTGCCTGCCTGTTCGAAGGCCTTGCCGCCAACAGCTCCCTGACGTCGCTGTCGCTGGAAGTCAACCGGCTGGGCGGCACAGGCCCTGCGGGCCCCTCGTGCCCGGAAGATGCGAACCACATCCGCAGCTGCCTCGCAGGGCTTTCCGCTGCGCTGCCTGCAACAGCGCTGAGGACGCTGCGGCTGAGGGGCAACTTCCTCCAGCCGTACGGCCTGTCCCTGCTGCAGGAGGCCCTGTGCAACGCAACGGAGCTCACCGAGCTGGACCTGTCGCACAACCTTCTCGGCGACAAGGGCATCGAGATGGTCGCCCCGATCGCCTCCGGCTGCATGACGCTCACACAGCTGTCGCTCTCTGGTATGGGCATCGCATGTCTGTGCAGGGGGGGAACGGGCACTTCAACCACTCCTTCAGCCACACCCACCACACCACCCTCCTGCCACACACGACCCTTCCCCACAGGCAACGGGGTGACTGCTGTAGGGCTGTGGGCCCTCTCTGGGTCCCTCAACCGGATTGCCGGGCTCGACCTCTCTGAAAACCCAGGGCTGTTCAAATCGGAGGACGCGGTTGCCGCACTGTGCCCTGTTGCAGCAGAAGGGAAGCTGCGTGAGCTGAACCTGAGCAGCACTGGCCTGCACACCGCCACGGCAGGCACGGTGCTGGGTCTGATTGCTGCGCCGTCAATGCTGTCTGCGTTGGACATCGGCGACAACACACTTTCGTCTGAGGATCTGCTGATGCTTCTGAAGGGTTTCGAGCCGTCCGGGCTCCACAATCTATCGATGTGGACTCGGACCCATGCAACGGAAGCGGAGTGGTTGCAGGTGCTGACTGGTGCGCAGAGCCTCCTGGCTTCTGACGCCCCGCTCCGCAAGCTGCACCTCAACCCTCCGAATACGCCAGACGTGCAGAAGCTTCACGCCGAAATCCTGCACACCCTCGAAACACGACGCTGACAACAAAGGCATCCCCTGCAACAGTGAGCGTCACGCCGCTGTGCCACAGTGCAGGGTGAGGCCCGCCCCGTTTTCTCTCCATCTCCCACGCACGGAGGCGCTCCTCCACCCTCGCCGCCGCCGACTCAGCGCAGGCCTTCGCGAGCTGCCGGAGGTCCACGGAGCCCCCCACGGCGTCAGACCCCTCTGCTGGAGGGGTTTTCCCGGCGTCCATGTCGACATCCATCTCGGCTTGTCGTAGGGTGGCCTTCGGGCGCAGCGCCGCCAGCTGCTCCTCCGCCGCGGCGATCTCCTGTCGCTTCGTCAAGATTCTCATGGCGGTCGTCCCCCCGGAGCTCTCTCTCTGATCACCTCCGACGCCCTTCAGTGCGGTGTCGCTGCACAGGCCGGTGCAAAACAGTTGCACTTCGATGTGACGCACATCACGTGGTTGTTCCCTTCCGTTTGCGGTATTGTACATCAGGAAGATGGGTGAAGTCACAGGGAGCGTAGGGTCTCCTATTTCTGAGTTCCATATTTCACTTTCTTTTGCACACCAAGGGACACTGGCCAAGGGTGCGGCGGTTTTTTTTTCGGCAGTGAAAAAGAGAAGGTGCCACATCCGGTCACGCTGGCCCGCCAGGGGATACACGTCTCTTTCCAGGGTTCCCTGTTTCCCTTTTGGCGGGCCGTGCGTCACAACACTCGCGCACGCTGTGCATGTAGGAAGCGGGGTGCTGCATTCCACAGGCTATCCCCCTTCCCGTGCTACCTTTCACCCACACCTTGTCTTTGGGCCACACTTTTGCTCTTCTGGCGTGTGGTGATGTGGTGGAGTGTGTTCTTCTCCCCAGGCCCCCCTCCTCCTCGCTCCACTCACGTGGACACAGCAGCACAAGTTGGGGTCTGGACAGAGAGGCCGCTCCCCTGGACCCCTTGCACCTCCCACGCATCCCGGTATAGCACCGGCTTGAAAAACACCAGCCACAGGCCTCACGCACTGACACCGCACCATCCAGCCATCCCCAGAATCCGCAGACAAAACCCCCCCTTCCCCCGACACATCTCCGAGCACCCCCTTCCTCGGACACGACTTGTATTTCGGGCGAGGGGGGGAGGGGTCAGCTCTGTCTCTCTCTCTCTCTCTGTCCTTATCTTTCTATCACCGCCCCCGCCGCGCTTAGCCTCCAACACACCCGCACAACAAGACACCTGGAAGCGATCGACTCCCCCAAGAGGCACACAGTGGCCCAGGGGGGGCTCACCTGATATCCTTTCGTTTGTCGAAGAAAAACCACCCATCCTCCTGCCACCACCTCGTCCCGTCGCTCTGTGAGGGTGTTTTTCCAGCTCTTTTTTTGTTGCCCCTGCCTGGTCGCTGCTCACCCCACCCACGAGCCGCTCTCTGCCGTGGCCCGCAAATCCGTGAGGGGAGGTGGGTGTATTTTTTTTGTGTATTTCAGTGGTTTGTCCGTCGGTGTTTTGAGTCTGTTTATGTTCTGGGTGTTCCGAGTCCTGGCCCCCCCCTCCATTCCTGACTCTCTCTCTGTCTCCTTTGCTTGGTGTCCACACTCGTCTTCTTTCATCCATGCTTGACCGCCTGCAGCGCCTGTGCTGCGGGCCTGTGTTTCAGTTCATTCAATGCGACACTGATACCGATGTTGAAGCGAGTCGCAAGAGGGGCGCAGTTATCCTTGGCACCGTCGGAATCGTCGGCGCGGTGATCAGCATCTATGCAGGGAGATGGGCGTCGATCTATAAGTTTGCTGGGGTTGGCCTGGGCGGATTGGCGGGCTTCGGGCTGCTTTCATATGTGCTGATCACAAAGCGTGCTCCTGCACGTATTATGGAGGTGACAAACTACGCATTAACCATGTGTCTGCTCTTGAGCACGATCGTCTCCGTGAAGGGTGGTGTGCAGACCATGTGGCCTCTCGTTGTCGTGCTGCTGGACTTCAGCCTGGTGCATCGCCTGGGGGACCATGTGACGTTCATCATGCTTGTGACGACATGTATCTGGCTCGTCGCTTTGGAGGTCTTGCTCGCGGTGGACTTTGACTTCCCCGACGTGGGGGAGCCGTTCACGCATGTGTGTGACTGTGTGTCGCCACCCTGCCGCATCTCCACGTCCTCTTCGATGATGCTGATGCTGTTGAACCTTCTCGTCCTGCTGATGGACTTCTACCTCACGCGCGGGTTTGCAAGGCAGGTTGTGGCGGAGAAGCAGGCGATGCAGGCGGCGATTGACACAGCGGAGAGCGTCGCCGTGTGCCTCGGGGGCTTCGACCTGGATGCTGCCGATGCGCTGCTGCATGCGGAGGGGCGCCTGCCCAAAGGGCTGACCATGGCGCTGCAGCAGCTGCTGGAGAACCTGCGCATGTACAAGCCCTATCTGCCGAAGTCGTGCCTGCCGATCGATGCAGTTGCCCTGCCTGACGCCGGGGAAGTTGAAGGCAGTGTTGCAAGCAGCCAGGCATCAGCTCGTTCGTCGTCCGTGTCGCTCATTCCGATGACAGTCCGCTTTACGTCCTCACTCACGGTGAAGAAGTGCACACTCGTGATGCTGAACATGCACAACACGCTGCAAAGGCTGGAAAGCGATCCCGATTCGTTTGCGTCCGACTTCTCCGACCTGCTGTCCCACGCGGCTGCGAGCGTGGAGGCGTATCGCGGGATTGTGGATTTGTTCATTGGAGACAGGGTGCAGGCGTCGTTCAATGCGTCGCGGATGTGTGTGCAGCACCCGACATATGCGGTGCATGCGATGAAGAGTGTTGCACAACACCTGCGCGGGGACGCAAGCAGCGGGATCGCGACGGGGCGTGTGCACTGCGGGGACATGGGGTGCACAGATATCCGACGGTTCGGCGTCGTGGGGTGGCTTCCTCTGGTGGCAAGTGGGCTGGAGCGCTTTGGCCGTGTGCATGGACTGCGTGTTGTGTGCAGCCGCACGACCCAAACAGACGCCTCGCATGAGCACGAGATGCGCCTTGTCCCCCGCCTTGCTGCTGTCAAGAAACACCGACTCATCCATGGCCTGTCCATCGAGAGCGAGACAGAGTCAGTCTTTGTATTCGAAGTCCTCACTGAGGTTCCTCAGGGCACTCAGGGTTCCCCGCGATCCGAGGAGTGGATGTACGAACTTGCAGAGCATAACTTATGGGAAGACCACAACACGGCAGTTGGCGCATTCTTGCGCCAAAAGTCTAGCACCGATACTGTTCGGAAGGTACTCCCTGGATCATTACTGCCATGCATCAGTACCACGCCATTTGAGGTGTATTTCTGAAGGTGGTCAATTTTCATCACTTCCTTTCTTTGTGCGTGCCTATCCCGTTCTTTCTGAATTCAGCGCGAAATTACGCCATTCTTTCGACAGGGGCATGCAGTTGCGTACCCCTCCATCAAGGCGGAACTGCAATGATCGGGGAAGTGTGAGGTGCTGCCATCGCACACAGTCTCTTGTTGCGCCTGCCCAACACACCAGACAATACGCTCTCTGCATCGTGCGATCAACGACTGCCTTTTTTTATCGGCTTATCCGGGCGAACCCCTGCAGGGCCCACCCCCGTGTCGAAGCTCCCCTCTTTGCCCACGCGGCATTCTGACACAACACAGTTCGATCAGAGCACGAGATCTCTCGGACGCAACCTGCATATCGAGTTAAGTGGGGCCAACTCTGCGCCTTACATTCTCGACTTTACGAACCCCTGCCCCTGGAGGCTATTGTCGCACGGGTGGGGGCGGGGGGGTTCCCAGTCACCTTTCATCACGTTTCTATGAATGATCCTGCACGAAACTCAGTTGCATTTTTCGACAGACGTCTCGACAAAAGACACTTTACGCCTCAGTGAAGGGCCAGATCCTTCTGGCGGTCATAGTCACAGCCGGGTTGCAACATCGTCACACTTTACTCTCTTTGAATTCCGTCCAAGCCGGCTTCGCCGTGGTGCCCACACATGCACAGGTTGCCATCTGTCCCTGTTGTTCTGTTATATTTCACTTCCTCAATGTGACTCCAGGCGGAGTTGCCATTCTTTGCCACCTGCCCGCCAGAACGAAAAGCCGCAGGGGGTATTTTTGTTTCGACCGCCTCTCGGAGGTCAGAGCACCAAGCCGCAGCCACACCGCAGCCACACCCTCCCCTCCCCTCCCCTGCATCCACCGACCATGCATGTCGCTAACCATCATTCATCATTCCAGCAGTCGGTTCCCCCCCTCGGCATTGTGATTCGATCACATCACCCCACTGCTGTCGGGCCTGCAGTAGAACAACCCACCCACTCACAGATACCCATACACAGCAGAGCAGGTATTGTGATGAAGGCCGCATCTGTCGTTGTTCTCCTGCTGGCTGCAGCGTGCGCTGCGGAACGGATGGTGATGATCGGTGACTCCTGGGGCACGGAGGGCAACGCCGCTTTGTACGACATGCTGCAGGGGAAGAACAGCAGCATCAACATCCAGAACATCTGCGTCGGGGGGACGACGACCGCGCAGTGGGTCGCTGATGAGACCCTGCATAATGCTGCCGTCTCTGCACTCAGCAAGGCCGATGTCGAAGTTGTGTGGGTCACACTGATGGGCAACGACCTGCAGTACCAGCTCCCTGTCTGCGCGAAGAATGGGGGGTCGTCCGCACACTGCATGGCAAAGTTGGTTGCTGCTGTGACGCCGAATATGGAGGTGATTTTCGACTTCATCCACAGCTACGCCCCGAAGGCGCGCATTGTCGGCTTCGGCTATGACATCATGGCGTTCGGCAAGGACAATGGGGTGTGCCACAACAACCCTGTCCAGCTGCTGCCACGCTGCCTCGGCAACAACGCCTGCTTCAACACCCAGTTCCTGGCCCTCCAGGGTGTGTGGGACAGCCTGGCACCGCAGTACCCCTACGTGGACAGCCTTAACCTCATGGGCAGCCTCCAGGCTGCCTCGGGGAACACCAAGGCCACTGTGGGGTCGCCTGACCTCGCCACTTACTCACCGGCTGCGTACTACAGCGACTGCGTCCACCCCAACTACAATGGGTTCACCGTCATCTTTAACAACATGTACGACATGTACCTCAATCAGTTCGAGCGCTAGTCTTGTCGCCCCGGGTGCTTGCGGCTGCACCGTCTCTCCCACCTTGCACTTCCAACCCCCCCTTTTCATGTCCACGACCCGCGAAAGTCCATCACGCCCCGAGAAGCAATAATTTCGGGTTCGTGTTTGTGCAGTCGGGTTCCCCTTTCTTGACCATCTTGTTTCGCATAAAATTGTGCGTTTCGCGCATCGCTGCGTTCGGTAACCCTGCAGTCATGTACCAGCAGGCACCGTTCGGATCAGCAACGAACACAACCACCAGTCATCTTGTCGCATTCTTCTCTTACCCACAACCTTGCTTGTCAAGAAGTCAGGTCAGAGCGTGCGCACCGTTGCCGTGTGTTGAAACAAAAGCAACACCAGGAGCACCCCTCCCCTATCGCAGGGTCACAACAACACTGCCCGCCAGTGCGCACAAACAGACACCGACTTCTTTCCTTCGCCATCCTCCTTCCCGTCATACCTCAGGTTGAACCCAAACGAGAAGACTGATCGCATGCTCTGCTGTCACGCTGCCGAGCTCTGTGCGATGTCCTCCCCCCAGGGTTTCACCCGAGTGTACTGTGCCTGCTGGGCGGTGTACGAGCGATGTGGTGTGCACTGCACCACCTGCATCCCACCGTGGATCCCCCCCGCGCTCATTTTCCCCTCCCTGGGGGTCTTCGCTCCGGGTCAATTTGGGTCAACTTGGGTCAATTTGGGTCACCCTGGGGTTTTTCACCTTAGGAAAATGGGGGGCTTCGCTCCGGGTCAATCTGGGTCAGCTTGGGTCAGTGACCCGGAGCGAAGCCCCCCCCTTAGGTGACCAAAAATAGGTGAAAATTTTTGCCTATTTTCCCTTGTGTCAAACTTGGAGTCTGACCCAAAAATCGGAATCTGTGACCCATGGTTTATATGGGCAAACCTGAAAATTTCCGACTTTTTCCTCAATTTTTCCCACTTCCTGGCCATACCTTTCCCGACCCAAAATCAAACAAATGCAGCGGAAAATGGCCAAAAATAGGCCAAAAAACCCCAAAATTTTTCCTATGGGAACGAACATGGGGGTCTTCGCTCCGGGTCAATTTGGGTCAACTTGGGTCAATTTGGGTCACCCTGGGGTTTTTCACCTTAGGAAAATGGGGGGCTTCGCTCCGGGTCAATCTGGGTCAGCTTGGGTCAGTGACCCGGAGCGAAGCCCCCCTTAGGTGACCAAAAATAGGTGAAAATTTTTGCCTATTTTCCCTTGTGTCAAACTTGGAGTCTGACCCAAAAATCGGAATCTGTGACCCATGGTTTATATGGGCAAACCTGAAAATTTCCGACTTTTTCCTCAATTTTTCCCACTTCCTGGCCATACCTTTCCCGACCCAAAATCAAACAAATGCAGCGGAAAATGGCCAAAAATAGGCCAAAAAACCCCAAAAATTTTTCCGGGGGGCTTCGCCCCCCACGCCACACGCACCTCCCGGCCGGTGGCCGGTTCGGTCGTCGTCGGCTGCGCTCAAAGGGCGTGCGGTAGCCGACGCCCTTTTGTGCTCGCCTCCTCCTCCCACACTTCAGTGTGTCGTTTCAGGTGACTCCGTGTTCCTGCTTTGTTCTTCTGTCGACTGGGACGGGCCAGTCCTCGTGGGTTGCCGCCCGGTGTGTCCTCCCCTGGGACCCCCTCCTCCTCGCACCACTTGCATCTGGTTCAGCTTCAGTGAGAGCTGAGCGGGAGCCATACTTGCTCTCTTGGACCAATTGTCCGCAGTCCTGCATCATGACGAGTTAGGTATTGCCCAGTCGCAGCCATCCCCCGTCCCAGGTGTTCTGCCGTGGGCCAGCTCACCATCTGCAGGTCACCCCGTCACACACCAGTGGGCAGGCCCTGTCAACGAAATCGATGTGACTGCTCTTGCCGCAGGGCAACGGATGTGGGCCTGCATTGCATCCTGTTGCCGCTCAGTTCTGTTCCCACCGGAGCTTCTTCTTGCGCCGCAGATCGAACAGCCTTTCGTGTGGTCGGCGCCGATCTTGTATAGAACGTAGGCAGTAGGCTGCTGTGGGTGACCTGCAGGTTACCCGTCCCTTTCGTGTAGGCAGCGCGAGAGTGCGATGTTTTTGTGGGAGCACGGCAGCTGCCCCACACTCCATGCTGCTCTCTTGTCTGCTGTTTATGTTGAACAAGGTCTGGCTGCCAGTGATCTCGCTGGGGGTCGGGCAAACTAAAAAAGAGGTCGGGCACAGGGTGGCCGAGCTCGCGAGAAAAAAAGTGCAGCCCAACCCCGCCCCGACTTCCCGTGGTATGATGCAAACAGGATCGAATGCACGGCCACAGAACATTTTCACCCAATTCGAGAGGCACCGGATGTTGCTGCCTTTGGTCGTCCTGCTGGATCAAAAATCAGGAATCCAGCCCCCCAGCCGCCGGAGGCCACGGTAGTGAACATCCTGAAAGTCTTCGAAGGCTAGTCCCCACACCGGTTGGTGCTGTTGCACATTCCAGGCGGGGATGGTCCTTCGCTTGGGGCATGATGAGGTGCGCTTCGATGAACACCATCAAGCCCCCAGCATGCCGTTGGGTTTTCATACGCTGCGGCGCATGAAAACTCGGCCACAAGGCCGAACCCAAAAGCCCCAAAATCTGACCCGGGAGGTAGGGCCGAGGGTAGGGCCATGCCACCCCTGGCGGCCCACCCTCCCAAACAATTACAGAAAAAGGGAGGTGGGGCCGCGGCCCCCTGCCAGCCCTGGCACGGGATCACTGCTGGCGGGTAGTTCAGGCTCGTGGCCCTCCTCGTTCCGATAGCCCCTCGGACATCCAAATGATTCACGTGCAGCAGCCCATGCGCAGAGAACGGTGTGCCGTCTTGTACAGCAACTGTTGGACAACTGTTGAACTCGTTTTTCACCAAAAAAAATCACTCTGCGGGCCAAGTCGAAGATTTTTCTGGGGACTTTTGGTGTCCCCAATTTTTCAATTTTCGAAAAATAAGCTCACTTTGCTAAACTGGACCCAACTCCCCACACTCTTTTTTTCCGACTTTTTCACGGGGTTTTTCCGGTTTTTTTTGGTTTTTTTTGGCGGATGGAGCGAAGACCCCCCCTGTCTCGAATTTGATTCGCAGAATGTGGGAAGCGAAAATACGGGTGCGGGTTGTGCCCAAAGGTCTAAGAGAGAAGCGCCTTCTTCTGCTCTGTGTGACCAATCCGTTGCCACTGCATGCAAGTGGCTACACGGTTGCCCTCTGCCCTCTATTTCTGGGGCGGTTTATTTCCCCAGCCTTGAAATTCCTTTGCCGATGTCGCCAAATCGACCCGAATAACCCCATAACACAGAGACGCACCCATCGCCAGTTTGTTGAATGGCTGACGATGGTATCGCTCTGGGCAGCGGTTGCCTGCCGCGCAGAACCTCGTAGGATCACGTGAAACAACCCACCTCCCCCACCCACCCACCCACCCACCCCTCTCTCTCTCTCTCTCTGTCCCTCTCGCGATGGTTTCTGCTTTGCCCCCATTGCTCTCACATATCGGCCATCCTCTCGAACAACCTGCCCCCCCCCCCCTGCAGAGCGACACACCAACAGGCACCATGATGAAGCTTTTGATGCTGCTTGTGGTCTGTGCCACTCTGACGGCTGCAGACGAACACCATCGGTTTGGGCATCTTCCTGAGAAGCTGCGCAAGTGGGATGCGCAGCGCCGTGCCGCTGTGAACAGGGCGCGGTCCGTCGTGTGGAAGAAGCGCGGCTCTGAGGTGTCGCTGTTGGACTCTGTGGGCGTGCCCCTGCCGAAGGATGTCCCCCTGCCGGAGGAGAAGGCGCTTGAAGAGAAGGCGGAGGAGTACTTCAAAAGGATGCAGGCGCTGCGCCACCCCAGCGTGAAGACCCAGCGCGAAGGCGGCAACCCCCAGGCACTCCACGATGCCCTGCGTGCTGCGATGAGGGAGGCGGAGGCGGACGCCCACCAAGGGCTGGAAGGCCCCCGCTCCAAGTAGTGTCGGCAGGTGCTGGGAGGGGGGTCCATTTTGGATAAGCCAAAAAGCAAATCGCCCCCATCCTAGCCCTTGCTATGTTGCTCTGTTTAGTTCTGTCCCATAAAGAAGGAAACGCCGTTTTGTTGAGAGGTTGGTCGGGGGGGGGGGGTGGGGTGGGGTGGGGTCCAGTCCCGTGATTATACTCCTGTCGAGGTAGAAACCGGCAAGAGAAATGTTGTTTGCCGGAGGGGAATAGTCGTGCGGGGCGTGCGGAGTGTGTCTTGATATGATCATGCAATAGGCACGGCAGCGTCCCTTCCGCGCGGGGCCACAACACACTGCCGCTCGTGCGTACACAAATCCTCCCACTCCTGACACTCCACGACAGTGAGGAAGTGAGGCCGGGTGGGTATCGTCATTGTGTGCCCGCCACGTGATGACCTCTGCCCACCAACGGTGTATACCAATACGAGTGTCCCCAAACATGAACACCGGTTTGAGCTCTGTTAGCTGTATGCAATACAAAGGGCATTCATGCATGCATGCCTTTTTGTGTTGCACTGCGATAGTTTCTGTCTGTGCGTGTTTCCCCCCCATCCCGCCCCCCGGAAACAGCCTTCTGTACCACACACCATGGTTTTGTTGCCCTCCTTTCCTCCATTGCCTTCCTACTGTCTCTCAGGTGGTTGGGGGGGACGGGGACCAGCCCCTCTCCCCCCCTCCCTGCCTCCCTGCACAGCACACCCTCGTTATGTGATACTACCGTGTGTTCTTGATCTTCTCGCTGAGCTGCCGCCGGGAATAGGCCACTCTCTGGGATGCGTGATATTATCGATATGACGCAGTTGTGGCACCTAGCCGCTAGGCAACAACATTGCCGATGTGGTGTTATATAATTTGGACCCCACTTCCCAGTGCCGTGTGTGCCAGTGTATGGAACGCTTGCCTGTTGCCGAAGGAGGTGACGATTGATGCCAGCCTCCAGTTGGACATCAGCGGCATCCATCCCACCTCCACGGCATGCTGTCTTCAGTATCGGCTACAAAGCGGCGCACGCTTCTGAAGTGTGGCTTATTCCTATGCTGGCTGTGCAGCTTCTCAGTTCTCCTTCTTCCACTCCTCAGTAGCACAGCTTCACTTCTCCTGCTGCTGTGCCAGATTCCAACTCTCTCAACTCTCAACATCGGCAAGCTCGGGGTGCACCCTCCTTCAGCTCCTTTGCATGCCGTTGGCACATTCGTGTGGGGGCGATGGATTGCAAGAAGTACAGCGAGACGGGTCTCGTCCGTCCATTGCCATTTCCGACAGTGCAGTCCGACACTGCACCCAACTCCAACAAGAAATCTAAAACCAGAACCATGTCATTGTGGTACAATGATTGCATTTTTCGAACATCTTATCTGAACGAAGCTGGTCCCCTCCATTTTGTTTACGACACAACCCACAATTTTTCCAAAGAAATCGAAGGGGGATGGTTTTGTTTATTGCAGAACACATCAGCATATCACGTGTGTTCAGCCCCTCAAAGAAACGAGCAGCGTGTAGGCAGCAAACGTCGTGCGGGCATGTTTCTCTGCAGCATTTGCTTCTCTGCCTCGGCAGTCCATGCAACCCCTTCCTTCTGCAGATTAACACCACCCCCACCCTGGAACCAACTACATTACGCCAGCTCCTGTTTTTGGGTCTCTGCGCCGCGGCACTTCCCTTGGGCAGCTCCCTTTATTGGGAGGCGCAAAACCCCTGCCCGCTATGCCCGCTACCCCGGCCAGGCCTTTCTCCCCCTCACCCCCACCAGTGGCTCTGTCTTAGTCTTCCCCTTCCACGAATGCATGACTCATGTCTTACGTACAAAGCACGAGTTTCCCTGGTCGCCCCACCACCCCACCCTCCCACTGCAACGTGCGACCTGGCAACAATGTGCAACGTGATGCGACTTTCCTCAATAAATCCTGCCGCCCGCCACACCATCACCACCAGGTTATTTTCAACTCGCACCTCGCGAAGATGCTCGCTGCCGAGAGGGAGCTGATCCTGGAGGAGTTCCTGCGTGACAAGGCACGCAGGGAGGCGGCGCTGGACCCAGACGAAGCAGGCAGGCGTGCTGCTGAGGTCAAGGCTGTTGCGGAACGGAGCTCCGCAGAGCAGGCGCTGATATACATGCAGCGCGACCTGGAGAAGGCGAACGACACCATCCGCGTGCTGCAGGGCGAGCGCCGCACCCAGGAGCAGATGAAGCTTCTCTACGAAGAGGCGAAGGCGGAGAAGACTGCGCTGCAGCGCGAAGCCATCCAGGCTGCGACAGAGGCTGAGACGCTGCGGCGGGCCCTGTCCGACATGCAGGAGAAGATGCGGCAGCATGTCTCCGACACGTCGATGCAGGACAGGCTCGCGCAGAAGCTCTTCGAGGCGGAGGAGAGGCAGCAGGCAAACGCTGCGGAGCACGCAGAGCGGGACTCCGCGTGGCAGCGTGAGAGGACTCTGCTGCTGCAGCAGATAGACCAGGTCAACGAGATCCGTGACAGCATCACGTCTGCCTACGAGCGGGGGCGCAGGGCTGCCGAGGCGGAGGCGGAGCAGCAGATGTCGAGTGCGCGTGTTGAGGTGGAGGATATGAGGCGGATGATCGAGCGCATTCAGAGTGACGAGCGTATCCTGCAGGCGGAGAAGGAGCGCCTGACGGAGAGGGTCGCAGTCATTCCTGAGCTGGAGCTGACCATCAACGACTTGCGGCAGGCGCGGAATAACGAGCGGGCACAGCATGCAGCAGACCACACGCACCTGCGTGAGGACCTGGTGCGGTTCCAGCGTGAGGCGGAGGATTGGCACATCGCCTTTGATACGGCGGAGAAGCACAAGAGGGCGATGCAGCTGCAGGTCGAGGATGTGAAGAAGGCGTATGAGATCACCCTGCAGGAGCGGTCGTCTCTCGAAGCCCGCCTCGAGCTGCTGCAGATTCAAATCAACGACAGCAGGCTGGTCAAGCCCTACACGCCTTTCTGACCCCACACCCCACGGCAGCCCCTGCCTTTTTTGCACTGTACCTGTACGATCTAGAGTGTATTGAACGACATGTCCGAGAGAGCCCACCCACCCGCCCACCCACCTCCCACCTCTTGTGACTGCTGCCTGTTGCAAGCCTGTTGTGTTGTGTTGTGTTGTGTTGTGTTGTGCTGCTCACCACCCGCAGGACAGGAGGCAGGCGCCATGAGCGCCTCCGGGGGGGATGCTGCCGTCAGCAAGCTCCTGGGGAAGCTGCGGGAGAGCCAGGACCTGTTCGACAACCTCGAGAACCTGTTCGACACGAAGGTGCGTGATGCGCCGCACCTCGCTTCGGCGAGGCGCTACGCCGAGAGCCCCAGGGCCTTTGCGGCTGCGGCGCCTCTGCTGACGTACTCGCAGGGCCGTGCGCCTTCCCAGTTGGACACGCCTTTGCGGGTGAACCTGACGTCGCCGCCCAACCTCTCGGTTGTGGGCCCTACCTCTCTTCCTCCGACAGTGCCGCTTGTGCCTGTTGTGTCGCCGGCTGCGCCCCCCGCACCGACGCCGTCTTCAGTCGAGGCGTCGCTGCTGCACGAGCGCATGCGGCAGATGCAAGCAGAGCATGCCGCACAGCTGCGCGCACACACAGAGGCGACGGAGAAGGCGGTTCGCACACGTGTCGAGCAGGAGGTGCTCACGAGAGTCACGTCGCACAGCGGTGTCGTGGATCAGATGCGCGAGGAGATGATGAAGCAGCGCGAAGAGTCGCTGCTGCGCATCCAGGACCTGCAGCATGACTTGGAGCGTTCACGTGACAACACACGGCGTGCTGAGGAGCAGTTTCGCGATACCCTTGCTATTCGTGAGCGCGAGGTTGCTGACGATGTGGAGGTGCGCATGCATGCAGAAGTGAGGGCGCGTGATGAGAAGATTCAGGCTGTGACTGCGGAGCTGGAGAAGGTGCACCTCGATGCGGAGGATCTGCTGAACGAAGTGGCGCGCAAGGAGCAGAGCCTCAAGGTCGCCAACGAGGCTGTGAAGGAGCTGAAGGAGCAGCACGACACTGCCATCCTTGCCATGGGGACGCTCAATGCAAAGCATCACTCCAACGCCACAGAGACGCAGCGCATGCAGTCGTCGCTGCAGCTCGTCACTGAGAGCCGCACTCAGCTAGAGAAGGAGTACGAGCAGCTGCAGGCATCATACGACCAGCAGACGGTGACACTCAAACAGGTCAAGGAGGACGCAGACCGCAAGCGCGAGGCTTATGAGACAGTGAAGTCTGAGTTTTTAACCCTCAAACGACAAGTGCAGGATGTTCACGGCGTCAACGAAATCAAAGCGACCGAGATGGCACAGCTGTCACTGGATATGACTGTCCTGCAGAACCGCCTGGATGACCAGACGGCACGTGCCGAGAGGCAGCTCAAGCAGCAGCAGCGGGAGCTGGAGCAGAACTTCGACGAGCGCCGGCAGCAGCTGCAAGCCGAGGTGAAGGCGAAGGTGGGCCGCATACACGAACTGGAGTCGCGTGCTGACGACCTCACGCACCAGCTGGAAGTGCAGAAGACGGTCTCCCTGCAGCTGAAGCAGCAGCAGCAGCGCAACAGCGAACTGGAGGTGCGGCTGCAGGAGAAGGATCGGGAGCTGACGGTGTACATCGACAAGTCGAAGCACAGCGAGGAGCTCACTGTGAAGCTGAATGCCGCAGAGGTGCGCGAGATGACCCTGGAGGAGAAGGTGCGGGAACTGAAGAACTCCTTCTCAGACAAGGAACGGGACCTGCAAGCTGCCAGTGTCCGGGTGCAGGCCTGCGAGGATCTGCGGATACAGATCAACTCGGCAGAGGTGCGCACCTCGTCCCTGATCAAGCGTGAACGGGAACTCAGCGAGAAGCTGCGCCAGAAGGAGGTGGAGTGGACCGCACTGCAGGAGAAGGTTCGTGTGATGGACGAGGTCAAGTTGAAGCTTCTCGGCGAGGTCGCAACACTGCGCGCCCAGAACGAGACCCTCCGGTATGCACCCCACATACACATTCAGTAAACTTGTTTAAGCACCTTCGGTGCGACTAGGGAGTCAAGGGAGGACTAGAGAAGACGACTTCCCTGTGCGTTGATGTTTTGTGTCATATGTCCGACCGAAGACTCCACTCCCACCACACCACACCACACCACACCACACCAGGACCAGCGAAGGGCAGAGCAAAGAGCTCGGCCGCGAGCGCGAGAAGGAGCTCGCTGCCTGCCGTGACGAGATGAACAAAGCAGCCCTCGAGCTGACGCGCCGCCATGAGGAGATTGTCACACTCAAGGTCTGTTATGCCTCCAGCCAGTGCTGCCACCCCCACCTGTCGCAGGGCACCGTGTCTGACGTGCAGTCCCTGCGAGACGACAGCGTGAAGCTGTCTGAGACAAAGGAGTACCTCCGGGCACGCGAGGAACGCATCGAGAGCCTGTCGCAGGATCTGGCGAAGGCACAGCTTCTCTGCAGCCAGAAGGACAGAGAGTACGAAACGCTGGTGCAGGAGTACGACACCAAGGAAGAGGAGTACATGCAGCAGTCTGCAACCCTGTCTGCGGCAGAGGAGGAGCTGCGTGAATTTGTCCGTGTCCGTGAGGAGCTGCAGCTGGCACGTGCCAGCCTGGAGGAGCTGCAGATGCTCTACGACAGGCGCGAGGTTGGCATCCAGCAGCAGACGCATGCCCTGACCACCGGGTGCGAGAATGTGGCGGAGGAACACCTCCGCCTGCAGAGCGACTACCAGAAGATGGAGGAGCGCCTCGAAGAGGCGTTGCAGCGCAACGAGCATCTGGGCACGCTGTTGAGCCACAAAGAGTTCCTCGTTGACGAGAAGAACAAAGAGCTGGAGGCTGGCGGGGATGGCGAAGCCAGCTTGCGGCAGTGGATGCACGACAAGGTGGCGCGTGTGTCGGAGGAGCTGAGCGGGGCACGTGCGGAGCGCGATGAGGCGCTGCACAAGCTCAGCAAATCCCGGGCAGACATCACGACGAGGCAGCAGGACCTCGCCATTGTCGAGCAGACGAACCACGAGCTGCGGGAGCTGCTGGAGCAGCGTGACGTGCGTGACGTGCGTGCTGACTTTGACGAGAGTGAGGTGGAGGCCCTGCGGCTGGAGGTGGACCACTTGAAGGGAACAATCCTCGACCTGCAGCAGCGCATGCGTGATGCCGAGAATGACCGCACGAAGTGCGAGGAGAAGCTTGTGTACGTTGGGACGCAGCTCAATGCAGAGCGGAAGCAGGTGTCTGCACTGAAGGAGTCGAACCAGGCTCTGATCGGGCAGATGAATGAGAAGGATTCCGACGTGGCCCACCAGGCAGCGAATGCCCTCGAGAAGCAGCAGCTGCAGCTGACCTACGAGGCACTCGTCGACGAGCATGCCGAGGTGCGGAAGACTCTCAAGCAGAAGGAGCAGCAGCTCGATGCGACGGAGCGCCGCAACAAGGAGCTTGAGTTGCAGGTGCGAACTGCACACACCAACGAGGTATTACACCCCCGCAACACTACAACATTCAGTAACCTCGACCACATCAGGGGGCAGCTTTGTTTGCCGCCACTTCTCTTTTGCAGCGTCTTGTGTCCGCACCGTAAGCTCCCACAACCCAACACACCCACCTGGCACAGGAGCGGCTGAGGCGCCGCATCGCTGAACTGGAGACCGATAGGACAGACGAGCCCCCGACACCCTCGAGGGCACCCGCACCGCACGCATCCTTGCTGACCTCAGAGCCGAATCTCCGCTCGATGGCTGTTGCCGACAGCAGCGGGGTGGACCTGTCCCAGAGCGGGCGGAGGCAGCGGGGCTCCAGCCTCTTCATCCGTGCACAGCAGTCGTCTGTCGCGAGGCTCAGCGAGTCCGGCCTGGGTGACGTGCTGGGGATCGACTCGCCCTCCTCTGCGGCGACCCAGCGCACGAGTCACTCGCGCCCCTCGAAGCGTGGGGAGCCCATGTCGGTTGTCGTGCAGCGCACCACCACCAACATCGTGCCGGACCCATCCGAGCCGCCAGCCTCTGCCCACACCCAGCAAGACACACCGCGAGCCCACGGCAACAGACGGGGGTCCAGCTTCTCGAAGCGGCTCAACGCCACCACGCAGTCCATGGGCAGCGACGTCATGGTGCAGCAGTTGGACACGACCCAGTCCTCCGGCCCGTCTGTGGATGCGGCGGAGCTCACAGAGGAGGACGACGACAAGGCGAGGCCCAGCCTCGGCGTGCAGCTGGTGGACGACGGTGCTGCCCGCTGCCCACACCCCCGGGTGCAGGAGGTTAAGACGGGCGGCCCTGCCTACACAGTATGCTTGCCGTTGGCTTGGCTGGGCTGGGCTCCCGGGGGTGCCCCTCAATCCCCCCCACAGGAACAGGCAAGGCTTTTGTTGTTTTTTCCCCCCTCTCTGCCATCGTCTCTACCCCCTCATCACCACCACAGGCGGGGATGCGGAAGGGCGACTTCCTGAAGAGCCTTGCCCTGCACCCACTGTCGACGGCGAGGGATCTGGAGCGCATTCTCGGTAGTATCGAGCCCGGCGAGGTTGTGGACGTGACCTTCGTCAGGGTGAAGCACGGGAGCGAGTCGGAGTTCGACTCCAAGGTGCGTGTCGGGTCAACTGGGGGGCGCGACGGGCGCATCTCGAAGAGGGGCTCCGTCACATCCATGGGCAGCCGCAACAACAGCCTCAGCGCCAAGCGGCGAGGCAGCGGGGCGGGCTTGGGCCTCTCTGGCGTGCGGGCTTCAGGCAGCCGCGCGTCCTCCGCTGCAGGCACCCCACAGACGCGCTCCCTGCCCCAAGCGTCACAGCCCCCAAGCGCACCGCTGCCGAGCGGGAAGTGGATGTGATGCCGCAGGGCAAAGCGGGTAGGTTGCTCTGCTGGTTGGTCTCGGCCTGTCAGACTGGTGAGAGTGCGTCACATCAGGGGGGGCTCTTTCCTCAGTCGTCCTCCCTGGGCAGCGGTGTTAGGTATTTTGTTTTCTAGAGAGCGTGCCCTGCGTGTGTGAGTTGCCCCGACCTGCGATAGAGAGAGAGAGAGAGAGAGTCGATCGGATAATCCGATATGTGTGGGGTGGGTGGTGGGGTGTTCTCGCCCTTCGGACCCACCCCCTTCAGATATTCGCAACACACAGTTTCATGTACTACCACCATCTGGACCGTTCACCCCATGCCCCCCACTCCCTCTGTATAAGTGCCTGGCCTACAGTGTCCCCTGGCAGGCTTGTGAGAGCCCGCAACCTTTGCCACATTCAAACCACCACAAGGCTGGCTGGCTCAAGTGATACACGACAATAGAACATAGAGACCCCACACCTGCAACGTGCTGCACCGCCACGGTAAAATGTGTGTTTTCTTCTGCACATAACACACCTGTGTGGTACGGGAAATGCTACGAGGAACGCGATGGACTCGGGACTGCTGCTGGCCTCTCTTGCTATGGTTTACTTATGTTTCGTGCTCCACCTGCTCCACCTCATTCTGCACTTCAGATGATCCACTTCACGTGGGTTACGGGGTTTGGGACAACGATGATATGTTGTGTCCGACGACAAGGTAAGGTAAGCTCATCGAGGTACACCAAACCGGAGTTGTCAAATCAAAAAAGACACACCGCCCGAGAGGCAATTGGTGTGACACAACAGCGATGACACAATCACTCTGCCCGAGGGGGCGCGTTTTTAGCGACCGAGACCTCCTCTCCTGACTGAGGGACACACGATCTGACCGTCCGAGAGACGCAGCATTCTACCCTGCCCGAGGGGCACCCACTCTCCTGACCGAGAGACACGCAGTCTTGCCCGAGGGGCACCTGGTTTCCTGACCGAGACAATATTCTGCCCGAGGGGCACTCACTCTCCCGACCGAGAGACACGCAGTTTTGCCCGAGGGGCACCTGTTCTCCTGACCGAGACAATATTCTGCCCGAGGGGCACCCACTCTCCCGACCGAGAGACGCAGCATCTCGCCCGAGGGGCACCTGTTCTCCTGACCGAGACAAAAAAATTTTGCCCGAGGGGCACCCACTCTCCCGACCGAGAGACACGCAGTCTTGCCCGAGGGGCACCTGTTCTCCTGACCGAGACAATATTCTGCCCGAGGGGCACTCACTCTCCCGATCGAGAGACACGCAGTTTTGCCCGAGGGGCACCTGTTCTCCTGACCGAGACAATATTCTGCCCGAGGGGCACCCACTCTCCCGACCGAGAGACGCAGCATCTCGCCCGAGGGGCACCTGTTCTCCTGACCGAGACAAAAATTTTGCCCGAGGGGCACCCACTCTCCCGACCGAGAGACACGCAGTCTTGCCCGAGGGGCACCTGTTCTCCTGACCGAGACAATATTCTGCCCGAGGGGCATCCACTCTCCCGACCGAGAGACGCAGCATCTCGCCCGAGGGGCACCTGTTCTCCTGACCGAGACAATATTCTGCCCGAGGGGCACTCACTCTCCCGACCGAGAGACACGCAGTTTTGCCCGAGGGGCACCCGTTATCCTGACCGAGACAAAACTATGCCCGAGGGGCACCCACTCTCCCGACCGAGAGACGCAGCATCTCGCCCGAGGGGCACCTGTTCTCCTGACCGAGACAAAAATTTTGCCCGAGGGGCACCCGCTCTCCCGACCGAGAGATCCACAATCTTGCCCGAGGGGCACCAAATCCCGACCGAGAAGACGACCCTCACACCATGCTCGTGTCAGGTCTCAAGAGGGCCGAAGCCGCGGTTGAGGACAACAACACCCCCACGCACTGGTTCTAATAAATGACGGCGAGGTGCACGGGGGGATCAGCACGAAGGAGGGGCGCAAAAAGATGGGGATGATGACGCCGTGGTGTTCAAGGTGGTCCTCCGCCGCTTATGAACGTGACAGCGGGACAGCGCTGCGCCCGTGGCCGCAGCGGATTGAGGACATTCCCATCAGCCATCGAGACTATCACCGCGCCTCGCCGAAAACCTGCTTCACGCTTGATCGCGCTCAAGGTTTCCAAACGCATACTTCAGCTGGAGGTTCCGTCACAGAGGCGCTGACAAAGGCGGGACCAAGAGCAACAGTCGGGTGCTGATAAATGGGTCGATACTGATGCAGCAAAGTGACGTCAGTGATATCCAACTCCTACTTTCCTGACCGAGACACGATCTTGCCGAGGAGCATCGGACCGAGACACCCACTTCTGCCTGAGGGGCACCTAGCCGAGACGCATTTTTCCTGCCCGAGGGGCATCTCGCCGAGACATTACCTGCCTGAGGGGCACCTGGCCACGACATACCTACAGCTTACGCTTGCGGGGCACCCTGCCTGAGGAGCACCTGGCCAAGACATACATTTCCGCCTACGAGGCACCCTGCCCGAGGGGCACCTGGTCAAGACACACACTTCCGCCTACGGGGCACCCTGCCCGAGGGGCACCTGGCCAAGACAGACACTTCCGCCTACGAGGCACCCTGCCCGAGGGGCACCTGGCCAAGACATACACTTCCGCCTACGAGGCACCCTGCCCGAGGGGCACCTGGCCAAGACATACACTTCCGCCTACGAGGCACCCTGCCCGAGGGGCACCTGGCCAAGACAGACACTTCCGCCTACGAGGCACCCTGCCCGAGGGGCACCTGGCCAAGACATACACTTCCGCCTACGAGGCACCCTGCCCGAGGGGCACCTGGCCAAGACATACACTTCCGCCTACGAGGCACCCTGCCCGAGGGGCACCTGGTCAAGACATACATTTCCGCCTACGGGGCACCCTGCCTGAGGGGCATCTGGCCGCGACATACACTTCCGCCTACGGGGCACCCTGCCTGAGGGGCACCTGGCCAAGACGCACATTCATGCCCGAGGGACACCGGGCCGAGACATTACATTCCCTGCCTGAGGGACACCTGGCCGAGACACATTCCTGCCGAGGGGCACTCACTCCCGACCGCGAGACGCAGGATTTTGCCTGAGGGGCACCTCCTCTCCTGACCGAGACACAACCCCGCCCAGCACAGTACCGAGGGGCATTTACGCTTTCGACTGGAATACCGAGCCTGACCCGGGGAGACACAATCGTGCCACAATCGTGAGGGGCATACTCTCTTGATTGAGAAATACACCTTTTTTGCCCGAGCGACGGCACCTGAAGGCGGAAGGGTGGCCTGTCACACACAGCCTGCCAGATCCAGCTCGAGCACGGTGACGCGACGTGAGCTTTCCGAGGGCGACAGTTTTCGTGTACCAATGCAACGCCCCCGGACACGCCCCTGAGAAGCCGGCACGTCTGTCGTGCCCAGCTTATCTGCGCGAATGCCGACTACGCGCACCCCGGCGTCAAGCGGATGCCCGCACACGCCCCAAGCGGGGCATACTCCGTCGAAGCATAGTCTCCCTGCCGGGGGACACACATTCAAGCCTGCATTATTCACAGGGGTCAGGGGGAGTTCCGGGCGTCTGGGGCCCGGTGTTGAGACGTACGACCTCACAGTTCCATGCAGGGAAGGGGAGCTGCTGACTGGACACCTGCGAGGTGCCGTGGGACATACACAGAGATCAGGTATCCAACACAGCCGAGACGCTCTCCCAAGCTGCACTGCTCGGGGAGCAAAAGAAGCAGCGACTGAGAGACGCGTCCGCATCGCCTGTGTCAGCGGTGCCGCCGCTGAGGGGGTCCACCGAAACCGCAGCCATGGCAGCGGGCCGAGATCATTCCACAAGGTTGGGGGGCAGTCAGCCAGTCTTCCCGAGTACCCAGCAGCCTACTCGACAAGCCCGAACAGCGACTGCAGCGTGCGACAAGCTCCGGTCCGCGGGGACTCACCTCTCTCATTAAGAAGGCGACTCCGAGAATCCTTCTGGCATGCCCACACCTCCAGGGCCTCGAATTTCCTCACGCACCGGGAAATACGCCCTCCACACTGAGTCCGGGCGTTACCACTGAATCGACGCCACGTGGGGCCACAGGGCCTCCGTTTGATGCGCTGTCTACGAGGCGGGCGATGGGGCAGGTACAGTGGGGATCAGCTCAGTGGGAAGGGGGCCGCAGGAACGTGTTGTCCACCGCTCGAGCGGAGTTCAGGAGACGACAGTGCGCGCGATCGCCCTCTTTCACCCAGAAGGGCCGGCACCTCTCACACCTACCCCTGGGCACTCCATGCAGCGTCTCCAGTGCGCCATGAAGAGGCGCGTTGGGCTTCCCCGCAACTCGCTCGCAGCCAGCGAAGACCGGAGAGGACACAGAGAGCCACAGAGCGATCGAGATCACGCCGGAAAGCACCGGGTGTTGGCCGGGCTCCCGAAGGGCGAGAGTTTAAGACGGCCGGACAGTAGACTGCTGCGGAGGAGCTGGGAGGCGAGTTTCAGACTGTGATTTCTCGATCCGCCGAGCCCTGTCCCCAGGCGAGAGCTGCCGGGTCATGGTGGCTGAATATGCACGAGCGTCGCGGTGGTGGTGCTGGGAGCGCACCAGAGGACTGTCACGCTGAGGGGCTGGGCATGGCCACTGACTACCTGGATACGGCCGTCTCAGTGCATCGCCCGGGGTGCAAAACGACATCGAGGATGTCAGGAAGAAGGGTCATGTGGGCACACACCAATATGTCGGAGACGTGAAGAAGCCTCGAGGGGAAGGGTTCCCCAGGGGATGGAGGATCCCGAAGAGGTACAGGGTGAGGATTCCAACACCCGGAGTGGGAAACGCACCAGACGTCGGGGGTCAGCCAAGAGCGGGTGGTTGCAGCACAGGCGGGGCTGTGTGCAACCTTTGCCCCCTTAGTTTCGCCGGGTTGAGACGCATCAACTCTCTCGCCGGGTGCGGCAACTGGAGAGACAGGCATGTTGTCGATAGGGCACACCAAGAATCACGAGGCTGACCACACGACGGCGGCACACGGCCGAGGCAGGCGGATCCCCTCAGCGAGTGAGGTTCGATCGTTTTCCGTACAAGGTGCTCGTGACAACGTAGAAAGCGGTACATTACCATCGGAGGGATGCATACGATGGGCGACGGAGCCTGATCACTTCAATAGTAGACCGTTCGCGCGGCGTCCCTAAGTCCTTGGGTCCTAAGGGTCCTGGGTGGAAGCGTCCAATGCAACACTCACAGCATAGAGGCCAAGTGTTTCTCGTAGTATTTTGCACATAACACACCTGTGTGGTACGGGAAATGCTACGAGGAACGCGATGGACTCGGGACTGCTGCTGGCCTCTCTTGCTATGGTTTACTTATGTTTCGTGCTCCACCTGCTCCACCTCATTCTGCACTTCAGATGATCCACTTCACGTGGGTTACGGGGTTTGGGACAACGATGATATGTTGTGTCCGACGACAAGGTAAGGTAAGCTCATCGAGGTACACCAAACCGGAGTTGTCAAATCAAAAAAAAATATGGGGGGGGGGGGGGTTTCAAAGTGCAAGAGGTGGAGCCCGTTCAACAGGTGGAAGCGTCCAATGCAACACTCACAGCATAGAGGCCAAGTGTTTCTCGTAGTATTTTCGAAGCGGCCCAAGGGTCGCACGAAGAGAAGGCACGGCGGTGGTGCAGAGCACGCCTGTTCTCCCTGTGTAACCTCCCCTCTCCACCTCTCTCCGCTGTGGTGCCATATGGGGTTGGCGTTCAGCAGCAGGCAGATAGAGGAGCCCCGCTAGCAACGACCGTTACGGGGAGGCTGCTGCCCCTCCCCCTCATCATGATCCCCTGCGCTGTGTTCGCTGCTGCAGTTGCGCTTGAAAGCCATGCAATGCACCCACCACCACTGCAGGTGAGCACACGAGACACTCTGTTGTGCACACATGTCGGCTGAGGATGTGGACCTCAGCGACAGGTTCGGCGATGCTGCATCGCCGGGCTACCAGCAGCCGCAGGAGCCTCAGGAGCCGCAGCAGGAGCAGCAGGTCTACCAGGCACCTGCTGCACCGGCACAGCCGGAGCGTGAGCCTGTGCCCAAGGCCTCGACTGAGTACTGCATCCGCATGAGGGGCCTTCCGTGGACCAGCAAAGAGGAGCACATCATCACGTTCTTCACACCGCTCGACGTGGAGCGCATTGCATTCCTCTACGACCGTGCAGGGAAGCCGAAGGGCGAGGCGTTTGTCTACTTCACCACGGATGCCATGGCACGCAAGGCAATGGAGAAGGACCGCCAGCACCTGGGGCACCGCTTCATCGAGTGCTACCTGACGCAGTGCACTGCGGCGGAGAAGCTTGAGGCGCAGTCGCAGGACCAGACGAAGGGGTCTCTGTTCATCCGCCTGCGTGGGCTGCCCTTCTCTGCGAAGGAGTCCGGCGTGATGGCCCTGCTCGCAGAGCACGGCATCCAGGCGGTGGAGGACTCGTGCATCATCGAGTTCGGCGCTGACGGGAAGCACTCCGGGTGTGCCTGTGTGAAGCTCGTGACGCCCGAGGAGGCAGACAAGGCGCTGGAGAAGACGCGCGAGATGCGGTACGGGGCGCGCTACGTTGAGGTGTTCAAGGCGACCATCCAGGAGGCCGAGCAGCTGCAGCAGACTGTGGATGAGCGGGGCAGCAACGGGTACGTTGTGAAGCTGCGTGGCCTTCCGATGACAGCAGACGAGCAGCAGGTGCTGGAGTTCATGCAGGGGGTGAACATCGCGCCGAACGGCATCCACATGGTGGACAACGACTACGGCAGGGCCAACGGCACATGCTTCGTGGAGCTGATTGACGAGGCGGACCTTGATGCCGCCATCGCGAAGGACGGGCAGACCATGGGGACCCGCTACATCGAGGTGCACCGCAGCACCCGTGTCGCGATGACTGAAGACGAGCACCCCCCGCTGCCTGTGGAGTCCGACGGCCCGTTTGTTGTGTGGCTGCGTGGTCTGCCCTTCACCGTGACGGGTGTGGACATCGTGAAGCAGCTCTTCCCTGACCTGGACATCGCCCCCCAGGGCACCCACCTTGTGCTGGAGGACGACGGCCGCTCCCACGGGCAGGCGTACGTCGAGTTTTCCAACAAGCAGTCGTATGAAACCGCCCTCAGCAGATCGGGACGTCTTATGGGCAAGAGCTACGCCCAGCACGCGGCCCACACGGGGAGGCACATCGATGTGATGCCGAGCAGCAACACTGCGATGTACAGCATCGGCTTCTTTGTCGACGAGGAGGTCGTGACTGTGAAGCGCCGCCACCCCCAGGAGATCCTGGGTTGCCAGCTGGATGGGATCCTGCTCGCAGGCGTTGCTGACGGCAGCGCTCTGAGCCGGCATGGCGGGGAGCAGTTTGTGGGGCGGATGATCAAGCGTATCAACGACGTCGACATCACGTCCCCCATGGTGCTGTCGAAGGCGCTTGCTGCCAACTCCACCGCAGAGCGTGTGACGCTGATGTTCCAGCACAACACTGTCTCGCCGCACCGCAGCACGCCCCACATCAGGGAGGTGCTTGCCATCGCGCCCAACTGCGAGTGGTCGAAGAAGTGGATGGCATTCTGCACGGCACGCGGCGTCTCGTGCGACCCTTCGCCCTACACCGTCGCAGCAGCGCTGGAGGCCATCGGGGTCCCGCCCGAGACCAACACCCTGGGTGACAGCTCGCAGCCCTTCGTGGGACGCCGTATCAACCTTGCCCAGCGCCAGCGTGACATCGTTGCCAAGGTGGGGCGCTCCACGATGATGCGTGGCGACTCTGACCACGTGCGTGACGAGGAGGACCCCATCAAGTACTCGCCGCACACCAACCTGCTTCTCGTTGGCGAAGGGAACTTCTCGTATGCGGCAGCTCTGTGCCAGCACTTCGGGAACGCCAGCCGCGTTATCGCCACGGGGTACGACGATCTGGAGGCCGTGCTGAAGCTTCCGGACGCCCAGCAGAACATCGACAAGGTTCGCGCCAGCTCTGCGCTGGTGCTGCACAGCGTTGACGCCACAAAGCTGAGCGACCTCAAGCAGGACCACCGCTGCAACTTCGACGCCATCCGCTGGAACAACCCCCACAGCGGGGCCTACCCGACTGGGGCTGCGAACGTCGAGTCCAACCAGTGCCTTCTGGAGGCGTTCCTCGTGTCGGCGCTTGACGTGCTGCGCCCTGGTGGCGAGCTGCACATCGTGTCGTCGCAGCACTCCCTGAAGAAGTGGCGCATCGAGGAGATGGGGGGCAACCTCGTCAAGTGCGTCAAGGTGGAGCGCCACACCAACCCCTTCACCAACTACCTCCCGCAGCGCTCGAGGGGCGGTGTCCTCCCCGACGGCGTTCACACGTACAAGCTGTACACATTCCGCCGTGCCTCGGAGCTGTCCTCGCTTGACCACACCGCACGCTGGAAGACCACCACCTACCAGCAGCTCCCCCCCACCGCAGTGTCGCGTCCCTCGATGCCTGCCGTGACGGAGGCACCTGCAGGCAAGGGCATCGGTGTGATGCAGGGCCTCGTGGGTGCGCCCATTGTGTCAGGGGGCAAAGGCGGCAAGAAGGGCATTGCGAAGGGCAACTGGGGCGGCCCCGCCACAGCGACCGGGAAGGGCGGCAAGGGCTTCGACATGCCGCAGCCCTCCTTCGGCGGGAAGGACGGTGGGTACGGGAGGAAGGACGGTGGGTTTGCGAGGGACAGCATGGGCCGCGACAGCTACTCGCGCGACTACGAAACAGGCATCCCCGCCACAGCGCACGGCAGCCGTGGGCATTTCTCGCACGACCGTCCTGTGCACACGCAGCAGCCGCAGCGCCATGACACGTCAGGCCTGCCGCCGCCGCCCGGTGCTGCCTTCAGCCAGATCATCCAGCCGCAGTCGCAGCAGCGCGCCACGAGCCGCCCGCTGGGGAGCTCTTTCTCTCAGCTGCAGCAGCCGCAGCAGCAGCCCCAGCAGCAGTACCGCCCCCCGCAGCAGCCGCACCACCAGCAGCACCAGCAGCACCAACATCAGCAGCACCAGCACCACTCGCTTGGGCAGCGGCAGGCGCCCGAGTATGGCCACCACACCGTTCATCAGCAGCACCAGCAGTACCAGCAGCACCAGCCGCAGCATCCTCACCAGCACCAGCAGCACCACCACCACCAGCCGGAGCAGAGACAACAGACCTCGTACCAGTCGACGGGCAGCTTCCAGCAGCCGTCCTTCTCCCAGTACCAGAGCCGCCAGCCGCAGCAGCAGCAGCAGCAGCAACAGCAGCAGCAGCAGCAGCAGCCGCAGCCGCAGCACAGCGTTTCTCAGGGGTGGGGTGCGGCACCTGGGCATGTCCCCAGCTACCAGCAGCAGTCGGTTGCACCGCGCCTCGGGCAGCAGGTGTCGAGCCAGCCGCAGAGGACGCAGCAGACGGGGCTGCCCCCCAGCAACTTCACGCAGCTGGGCATGCAGAGGCTGCCGCAGCAGAGCCAGCAGCCCCAGCAGCAGCAGCAGCCGCAGCAGCAGCAGCAGCAGCCCCAACAGCAGCAGCAGCAGCAGCCGGCGCTGTCCAGCCAGACCTCGTGGGGGACCGGCCAGAGCCTGGGCCGCCAGTCGCAGTCGACGTCGTTCTTCGGCCCCAGCAACTCGCTGTGGAGCGACATCATGTGAGTGGATGATTGCGTTGTCTGTGCAGCCAAAAGGACGTTGTGCAGAACGCAGTGCTCGCCGGCCATCGCGTGAGCTCTGAACTGCAGGTGAACAAGAACAAACCGCGGCAGATGCGAAATGGGCAGTATCGGGCGTGACAGACAGGGGTGTGTTGGTCGGGTTGGAAAAAGTTACAGCCACAGAAAGATGATGCGAGCCAAAAAAAACAAAGTATACCGCGGGGGCAAACCCCCCGAGTAAATTACGGCGCTGGAACTCCCCAGCACTGCCAAAAAAAACAACAACAAAAACCGAAATGCAGCAGCAGGCGGGTCGAGGTGTGTTGTGACCCTCACCCTGCGGTGTGAGTTTGAAGCTGTGGGATCACCAACGCGATCCAACACAGCTTGCAAGAGAGACAGAGACAGAAAGTCACGCGTTTCTTTATATTTGTGCGATGCCCCACCCACCCACAGCCCTCTGGCCCGCGAGGGGAAATAGGGGTAAGGTTGGGCTGTGCTGGACCCTTTTGGTGAGGGGGGGGAGTGTCGTGGTGCCGCGCTCAGAAAGCGATAGACAACGTTACATTTCCTTGACATGCATTTTTTTTGCACATAACACACTTGTGTGGTACGGGAAATGCTACAGAGACGCGACGGACTCGGGACTGCTTACTGGCCTCTGACTCATGATCACTTCTGTTTCGTGCTCCACCTGCTCCACCTCACCTCTGCACTTCAGGCAAAACACATCACTGGGTTTTTCCAGACAATCATCAGGAGGATTTGACGGACGACAAGGTAAGGCCACGCTAAACCTGGTTGTCAAATCTGAAGAAAAAAAAGGTGGAAGCGTCCAATGCAACACTCAGTACAGAGGCCAAAGAGTATCTTGTAGTATTTTCTTTTTTTTTGTGGGAGGATTGCTTGCAAATCCCCAAATCGTTCACATCGTTAATGCGGAATTCCTGTGTAAGAAGGCAACAGACGAGGATTAATACAAAAGGTGATGGAACGTGGTGTGGAGTGTGTGTGTGTGTGTGTGTGTGGTTTTTGCCAGCCCAGCAAGACGGGAAACAAACGTGGAGAATCTGAGATTCTGAGAAAACCCAACGGCAAAAAAAATAGAGGCGGGGGAGGGGGTGTGTTGTCTTGCGGGGGGGGTGAGGGGCAGGCACGGAAAAATTGAATAACGCTCTCGAGTCTCCAAGCAACCCTCCTCCGTCCCTGAACACTTCACACCAGCCTGTTGGGTGTTTGGGAGAGGGGCCCCGTGGCGAATTGTTTCCTGTGTTGGGGCTGCCGTGTACCGGGCTGTCTGCCTAAAAAAAATAAAGCAAAAAAAATATGAGCCGAGGCACGAGTGTGGAATATACTGGGGGAAAAAACGACGGGGAAGAGTGCCCCCCACCCCCCACCCCCCCTCTACCCGACTGCACCCCCTCCAGAGGAAAAAAAAATATAGCAAAAAAAAGCTGAAAAGGAGAGGGGGGCGGGGAAATTGGCACGTGGTGTTGGTGTTAGTCATGCTGCACCACGTTGCCAAAGAATTTGAAAGTGTGGGTGGTGCCCCTGATTTACCCCTTTTTCACTACGCACAAACTACGCAATCTGGGGGGGGGGTCTCGCTTTTTGGTCCCCCCCCAGTTTTTTTTGGTCCCCCTTTCTGTGTGGCTACTGAGACAGGACTGGAGGCACTGCGCTGACCGAGCAAAAAATTATTGCCAGAACTCACTATACACCGTACGAAAGAACGCACGACATGTGGGGCGGGACTCCAGAAACACCTGGGCAAGGTTGCCCCATGCCCAGAAACACCTGAGAAGGAAGTGAGTTCCAGGAGCCGCGTAGAACACCCTCGAGATTGTGAATGATGATACGATCACAGCCTTCAGGGCGCTGCGAGGTGCCACCCTGAAGGTGGCCCTTGACATCAAGGAGAGCGTCGGCCGAGGGGTCGACGAAAAGCTGAAGAAGGCGCTACTGGCACTGGATCCCGCGGGGTATACGGAGGTCACCGCCACACAGGCAACCTCCGCTGACAACGTCCAGGAGACGTTATCCGAGGGGATCACAACGGCACTAGAGATCTGTGTCACGGGATCCAGGCGCCCACTCTCCCTCGACGGTCTGGGGATTGTTGTTGGGTATGGTGTCGTTTCCTGCAGCTGCAAAAAAGCGTAGCAACTGTGCTTCGTTCTTCCTTAATGATGCGTTGACGCTTCCACCCGGAGGAGCTGAAGCAGGCACCGCTTAATGATGCGTTGATGCTTCCACCCGACGAGCTGAAGCAGGCACCGCGCCAAAGGGCACCCCCAAAGAGACCTGCAAAGACTGCGTCGAAACCCGCACCGAAGGCTGCCAGCGCTGCAGCACCTGAAGAACCTGCAGCACCTGCAGCACCTGAAGCGCCTGCACCCTCACTGACCCCGGAACAGCAAGAACTCCTTGAGTTTGGGGTCCCGGCATAGAGACAGAGAATGGCTGAGTAAATCAAAAAATGAGACCCCCCCCCCTTTTCACTACGCACAAACTACGCAATATGGGGTCGTCAGGGGCACCAGTGGGGGGAGTTTGCAATGGGAAGGGGGGGGTGGGAGATGATGGTATGGGATATGTGCACACTGAGGGGGGGGGGGGGGAGGGGGGCGTATGTATGTTTTAAATTATAACAAAATACAAACCGCGTGTTTGCCAGAGCCAACCCCACCCACCGACCCACCCACCCCTCCTCCTCCTCCTCCAGAGATAGCAGGAACTGTGGAGGTTGTGTGTGAGTTGCGTGGACGTGCACGCACAGTACTTCTGGCTACCGTCTCTTTCTCTGGGACAGCTTTGCTTTGTTTTGTGTTCCATGCTGAGGCGCCCAGAAGCGCAGTTCGGCGGCCAAAGCAAGTCTTGGCGAGTTACCCACCCACCCCCACCCACTGCACATCGATATCGATCCAACAGGTTCTCCCAACGTTCCCTCAATAAACGTTGTGTGCGGTCGAGCGAATTGTATTTCTGGGGGAGTGCCTTCGCTGTGTGTCGGTGTGGCCCATGTTTTGCTTGGGGCATTCACGTTCATTGCACTTTAGCGCGCGAAGCCCCCCCTCGTAGTTTTTTGATTTTTTAGGAGAGCTTTTGCTCCGGTGTACCCATTTTTTACGGGAGGGGAGGGGTGTTGGGCCAAAAACAGCAGCAGCAACAACAAGCCACAAAGAAACCTAGCGCGACAGGGCAAATCCCCTTCGGCGCGGGGTCAAAAATAGCACTCGCGCGTCGGGGCGCAGGCCCGCAGGTTTCTATTTTTGCATTTCATGTCGCCCGAACTGCCCCATCCCACCTGCAGACCCAACAGTCTAGCAGGCGAGTCGTAGCAGAAGAGTTAGGGTGCCCCACGTCGGCGTGACAATACGGGGCCGAAGAGCTTAGGTGGTGTGTGGCAGTGATATTGGTGTTGGTGGTGTGGCACGACATCTCTCTCTCTGAGGGGTCTCCGCTACGGTGCCGAAAACGGTGTGTGTTTGGTGCACTTCCTCCTATGATCAGGAGAAAATGCCTGCCGAAACTTTGCCAAAATCTTGCCGATTGCGTAGACTCCCTCTCTCTCTCTCTCTCCTATAGTTTTTACGTATAGCAGGCGGGAGGGGTGGGGGTGATTCGAAGCAGAAGTAAAGCAGAAGAAAAGTTTATTTTTTGTTTGGATAAAAAAAAATATGGGGAAACGGGGGCTGAGGGGAACAACGGGGAAAGGTACTGGAACGCAGGGCATTAGTTTGGGCTGGTTATCCGGTTATGATAACCAGGATTTGGAGAAACCTGGTTATTTTAAAAAATAAAAAAAAGTCAAAAATCTGGCTCGGAACCGGGGGTTTCCCTTACCAAATAACCTGCTGCGCTAGCCCCACCAAGCAGCAATAGTACGACACGACCTGCATCTGTCATTCGGCGGCAGATGCAGGCCAAGATTGCACAGCCCCCTTCTGCGCCGTCCCTCACCGACGAAACCCAGGCCACGACGAAGGTGAGCCAGCATGCGACCCGGATTCGTGTGTGATCGACCCGTAACGTGCCGCAAGACTGCAACAGCCGGAATGCGGCCAACATCTGCGGCATTCTGCTGGAGCAGACAGAATCTCTGGGGACAGCTTCTGGAACCGCGTCGTGTCCTTCGCCACTGACTGGTGCAACACCATGGGTGGTGGGAAACCCGGGGCGCAACTCCACGCGTGTAGATGGGTTATCCTCCTGGCACCAGCGCGAATTGTGTGCTGTGTCTGACACCTCTCACAAACCCGGGGGAAGTAGAGACTATACATAACCTGGGGGTGGGGAGACAGATAATAGCACGCCACGGTCACAACGGCGCAGGAGGCGCTCGGGCGCGAAGCGCCCGAGCGAAAAAATTTGGTGGGTCATAACCAGGGTAACCAGGTTTCAGGCTCCGTCGGGAAGGTCAAACTAATGCCCTGCTGGAACGTGCTGGAAAAAAAAACGAGGCATGGAGAAAAAAACAAGAGGGGTGTGTGGGTTTGGGTGCCCGCCCACCCCCTCCACCCCCCCCCCCCCCCCTTCCCCCCAACGTCGGGACGGGGTCGGTCCGGGGGGGGGTTTTTTTTTGCGGGGATGGGTGGGTAGGGAAGGGGGAACCTACAGAGCAGCGCATGGATGCTTGTCTCTTTGGACCAGCATCTGTCTGTACAAACTCAAAAGCGCCGGACACGCCCCCCCCCTCCCCCCACCCCCACCACACCACCTCTGCTACCAACACCTGCAAAAGCCTACCCCACTGAACCCCTCTCCCGCCTCTCCACCGCTGCATGACCACACCCACACCCCCCAATGAAGGGTCGGGGATAACGGCCTGCCCAGACAAACGGGGCAGGCCGCACACAAAACCTCTCCCCCCCCCCACCCCACACACAACCGCACTACCCCACCCCACCTACACTATACCCCCCCCCCTCTCTCTCTCTCGTTTTCCTAAGGTGAATACCCCCCGCGAAAGTGTGTTCACACCACTTCTCTCTCTCTCTCTCTCTCTCTCCCCCTGCCTCTGGTTGGTCAGACGGCAGCCAAGCCGGCTCAACCACGCACGCCCTCTCCACGTGAGTAGGCACTGTGCTCTCCCTCTCCGCTTCTTGCCCCCGACCCCTGCGTGAAGCCGAGAGGGGCCGTGGAGGCGTCACTCAGCTGGCCCGCCTCCACGCGCGCTGCCAGGATGGCGTCTTGCCCGCAGGCAGCCCCAGAGCAGCATGCGGACCCGATGGCGCTTGGTGGTGCTGACGCTGCTGTGGAGGAGGCGCCAGCATCGCCGCCCGGCGAGGCCCCTGGGTGTGTGTCGCCCGATTCCCCGGCGCGGTCGGCCGAGGGGGTAGACGTGGCGGAGCCAGGCGCAGAGGCTGTGGCGCAAGGCACAGGGGGTGGCGGCGGTGGCGCCTGGCCCCGGCAGGCAGGAGGGGCGGGCCTGCTTGTGGACACGGAGGGGGGTGCGGGGGAGGGGCGCCCGCTGGGGGCGGTGCTGGCGGGGTCTCCGCGGGCGGCGTCGGCTGCTGTTGTCGTGAACACGGAGTCGCAGCAGGATGACACGACCACGGATACCGACTTTGGGACGCAGCGGCATGCGTCGTCTTCGACGAGCGAGGATCCCCCGCCGTATGTCGGCCTGGTGAACCTCGGGTCGACGTGTTACCTCAACTCGCTGATCCAGTGCCTCTACCATATCCCCCTCTTCCGCGGTGCTGTTTATGCGATGAAGTCGGATGTCGACAATTCGATGGCGTGTGCCCTGCAGCTGCTGTTCTACACTATGACTAACCATGCGGCGCCTGCTTCGACGAAGCGCCTGACGGATTCTTTTGGGTGGAAGACGGAGGAGTTGGCCACGCAGCAGGACCTGCATGAGATGTGCATCAAGCTGCGTGAAAAGTTGGAGGAAAAGATGAAGGGGACACCCTCTGAAGGGTCGCTGAAGAACATGTTCCACGGTTTGGTTGACAACGTGGTGCAGACACTGGACGGGGAGTATGAGAGTGTGACACGTGACTCGTTCTACGAACTGCAGCTCACCATCCAAGGCAAGCGTGACATAAGTGACGCGCTGACGGAGTTGTGCAAGCCAGAACGCCTAGACGGTGCTAACAAGTACAAGGTGGAGATCGAGGGGGAGGAAGCAACGTACAAAGACGCGGACAAGTTTATCCGCTACCGCATGTTCCCCCCTGTTCTCAATCTGCACCTCAAACGCTTTGAAATCGACTACTACAGCGAGACTCTGGAACAGCGGAAGCTGTACGACCGCTTCGAGTATCCCGAGATGCTGGACCTCACGGAGTTTGAGATCCCCCTTGACGAGGAGGAGGCGAAGCAGCACGAAGGCAACCCTCTCTACGACCGCAACAGCCGGGCCATCTACCGTGCGCACAGTGTGATCGTGCACAGCGGTGGGCCTCGTGTTGGGCACTATTATGCGTTCATCCGCCCGGAGGTGGGGTCCGTTCCTGACACGAAGAACTGGGTGCTCTTCGACGATGCGAGTGTGTCGCACGCTGCTGAGGACAGCGTGTTCGAAGCTTCGTTCGGCGGCAAGACGTGGACCAACATGTGGGGGGTGGAGCAGGTCGTCCCTGACACCTCCTACATCCTGATGTACGTCCGCGAGTCCTGCCTGCCCCAGATATTTGTCGAGCCCAGGTGCGAAGTGTCGCAGGGGATCCGCGAAGCTTTTGAACGCCGCCTGGCAAAGGCACAGGAGGATGAGCGCCTGAAGCGCGAGGCGAGCAAACTTGTTTTCATGCATGTCATCCGCGAGTCCACTGTGGCGGAGTACGTGGCAGACACGCAGCACGGCCTCTTCACCTTTCCTGCGACGTACGGGGGGCTGTACATTCGGCGCTCGGACCCCCTGCGGCGACTGCGGCAAATCGTGCAACATGCAACAGGCATCCCGCCCGAGCTGCAGCGCCTGTGGGGGTGGTGCCTCTTTGATCGCACACGCCGCAGCGACCCCTTCTGGCGCACCCCCCTGATGGAGCCGTGCGACGACGACGACGTGCCGGTGGAGAAGCGGTGGTGTGACTTCCTGCCGCCCAACGAAGTGTTCTCCATCAACATCCTCATCGAGGAGCCCAAGGTGGCTATCCCCTACACACCCTTCTTTCCCGCAGACGGGGTCGACATCGCGCAGCTCGGCAACGCATGCCAGACTACGGTGTACCAGCAGCAGAAGAAGGGGCTGCAGCACCCTGCCTCCAATGCTCTTGTCGAGGACCGCACCTTCTCACAGACTTGCATCGACGACCAGGAGCCGTGCTGGATCCTCACGCTGCCAGATGCTCCGGTCAGAATACGCAAGATTGTGGTGCGCAACAGGGTGGACACAGTGAAGTTCATACACCGCTTCCAGAACCTCAACCTCAGTATCCACGATGGTGCCATGTCGAGCGAGAGCCTGACGTACGACTACAAGCAGGCTCACGGGCTGTTCAACCCGAGGAACACGTTGCGCAACCCGGCGGAGTGGGTCATTGACTTGACGCAGCAGCCACCCGTCACCGGGGATAGGATTGTCATCCGGAAGGACAACTCGCATTTCCCGCCGCCACCGCCCCCGCCTGTGAGCTGCACCGGCCCTCAGGCAGGCGCGTCGGCAGTGTATGAGTACCAGCGGCAGCACGACGAGGAGCACTGGGGCTATCCGTGTTGCGTTGACAAAGGGGCGTGGGGGCGGAATCGTGCACTGTCTCTGAATTTCGTGCAGGTTTTCATTGATCCGCCGTTGCCGCCGCCTGCAGTGATGTGTCCGACGCTCCTCCCGTGCTCACGCGATCAGCACATGCTTGTGATGCTGAAGGCGTACAACCCACAGACCTCACGCCTGCATTTTGTGGGGTCCCTCGTGGTGCACCAGCATGAGCTCATTGCTTCAATCGAGCCCGTGTGCCAGCTTCTGTTTGAGAAGCACATACCCGACGACGAGCGGACGCTGTTTGTTGTGGACGATGCGTCCGACGAACCGTCCTCAGAGGAGGATGAGGAGGACGAGGAGGAGGAAGAGGAGGAGGACGAGGAGCGTGAAGTCCGCGGCAACCGGATGCTGTTCTACCATGAGATGCTGCCGCGGCGGGTGTGCACTTTGGACGGCAGCGACATGTTCAGAGACCACGTCACATCAGGGGCGGTGATTACATTCCAGCTCTACAGCCCACACTGCCAGGTGACAGAATACCCCCGTGCACTGCAGTACTACGAACACCTCGCTGACACGGTGCGTGTGCACTTCGAACGCTACTACCCTGATGAGTCTGAGGATGATTCGTACATCGAGCTGGAACTGTCGAACTCGATGCGCTGTGTCGACATCACAGAGCGCCTTGCACACGAGGTGGACGAGGATGCAGACCACCTCCAGCTGCGGCTGTGCGTCCAGTGGAGCTACTCGGGTGTCCCCGAGAAGAGATGCGACAACCGCACGCTGCGAGAAATGATCAAGTCGTCGACAGGCAACTGTGGATACGAAGGTGTGTTCTACATGAGCTACCAGGTGCTGACAGACATGACTGTCGACGAGTGCGAGGCACAGATCGCACTGCGTGTCGTCCAGTCGCATGCCAATGGAGCTGTCATCGGGTGCGAGGACATTGTTGTCCGCAACAAGAGCACTGTGCGGCACATCGTGGATGTGCTGAGCGCACTGCCGAAGTACCCTTTCCACGACGAGCATGCCGACGGGCTGGTGCTCCTCGAGATCGACGAGCACACCATCAAGCAGGAGTTCTTCTCGCAGGATGTCGTCACCCTCGACCCCGACGCGCACTACGAGCTGCGGCCGCTCCCACCCCTGCTTCTTGGCTTCCCCCCTGCACAGCAGCCTGTGGTGCACGTCATCCAGTTCACCGAGTCGTGCCACAGCTGGACGGGGCGCCCCATCGCTGAGAGACACTCATCGCCGTTCCATTTCCGCGCCCTGCCTGACGAGACCTGGGGCGGGTTCTTGGAAAGGTATGCTATGCTGCATCAGTAGTACACGCCATCAGCGAATGAGTGGGATGTTACTGCCCCTGTGTGCCATCCATGTCCACCATTCTCCTTCAGGATGCTCGCGTTCTTGGAGCTGTCCCCAGGTGACGTGAGCGGCCCACCGTTGCACTTCTTCATTGTGACGCAGTCGGACGAGCAGCACCGCCCACTGATTCTGGAACAGGGAGCCCTGGAGCAGCTGCAACAGCTGTGGGACTCGAAGCTCACAATGATCGGCCTCAAGCGGTATGCCAAAGCCCTTTGCCACTGCATGCTCCATGCCACCACATGCCTGCAGACCGAAGCCACTTGTGAAGCACACATCCTACGTCAAGCGGCCAGGCTCCCCTGAGAAGCCACTGTGGATCGAGTCGCCGACCAAGGCGAAGGCGACACTCGAAGAAGCTCTGGAGCGCCAACAAGATGGCAGCGACGACGCCCAGGAGGCAGAGGGGAATGCGCGTTGCGATGAGCAGGGCGGTGCTGAGGGCGACCCGCAGACACAAGAGGGCACTGCGCACCCGGAGGGGGGGCAGTGTGAGCCAGCCGATGCCGCATCCCCCCAACGTGACAACGACTCGGCAGGGGCATAGAGGCAGTGCGTCCCCTGATAGCCCCGGTGGTGCCTCTGATGATTTGAAAACGTATACCACGGCCACTGTATGCTAACACCACTGTGGGCCTAGCGTGGCTTGCCTGCACATCGCAGGGTTTGGAACGTCTATTGGGCATTGGAGGGACAAGGCACAACCCCCACCGTGCCTCGCGTGTTGGCACTGCGAATGCTGGCTGGCTCGGCCCTCGGACCACCTGGTTTTCTTGTCCTTCCGGCAAGGGGTGCCGTGTTGCGGCGGCAGATCCCGCGGGTCGGCTGATCCCGACATGGCGGGGCTCGGATCCAGCACCACAGGCCCTCCTCGAATAGTGTTTCTGTTTGTGGATGTTCCTTGCAAGGGGGGCATTCATCGGGCCTCAGGCAGGTTCGAGTGTGCCTTCAGGAGAACAAACTGTTGCCGAGAGTTGTGAGGGATGAGGGTGTGTGACCACATCGCATGAAGAGCAGGTGCTTGGGAGAGGTGCGCAGTAGGACAAACAAAGACTACGTGTGTGCGTGGTTCAGGGATGCTGCATAACGCTCGCGACAAAAAGAGGCTTGTGTGTTGACTTGTGGCTGCAAAGGTCCGTTTCTTGCAGTCGTCACGTCAAGGAAACCCATGCATATCGAGTTGTCCCTCAACTGTTCTTGGAATAGGCTCTATCCTTCTGTTGGACGGCACGTTATGCTCTTCAGGGTTGGGCGGTGAAACGCGACACGCGGTGGCATATTATTCTTGCCCCTTGCCACCGTGAGCGGACCGGCAGATGCTGTGACTTCGTCTTTGCCGCCCTGCACCTGCTCGCATGTCGTGCTGAGGTTGGCGGCACGCAGCTGTGTGAAGCTGCGTTCCCGTCATTCCGGGTCGCAGAACACTATTGATTCCCTTGGGATTCTGTGGGGGTTCTTCATGATGATTGCAGAGCAGTGAACAGCTCAACACACGTATACCGCATGTCGTTTTGTATTCTTTTGGAACACCGGGGTTTCTAACATTCCCTGCCAGCTGTGGTTCCGTCATCTCCTCGACTCCACCGTTCGTTCCGTTTGTTGCGGCTGGACTCAACATCAATCACTCATTTTCTCCTTGTGTTGTGCATCGTTCACCCTTTGGCGCACTGTCGTTGATGTTTCTCGGCCCTTGATTACTTCTGGTTGCCCAGAGGGTACTTCGTGCCGGTGCTGTTTTGGTGCATTTTCCCTGTGTTTTTGAGAAAGGCGCCAAGCTTTGCCGACAAATTGCCGATATCGAAGATCCCCTCACCACACACTCTGTCCCTTCACACTCTTCTGGTAATGAGTGCGATGCAATTGGTCCCATGAATGCCCCCCGCCCCCAAACAAGGAAATCGGGTGTGTGTGCGGTGCTCGCCCCTCTCGCTGAAGCATGAGTTGTTCACTTTTGTGTGTTTCTCTGAGGGATGTGCCTGCCCTGTGCCTCCTAACCCATGCAGGGTACAGCTGCCAGATCCCGTCGTCATTGAGTTGTGGTTGTCTGCTGTGCAAATCACTGTCGTACACATGACTTGCGAGGCACCCTTACATTTCCCCACACGCCATTGCCCAAATAGAGGGAGCTTATCGATCGGGATGGCGAGCCATGCTCGCTTGCACCCGTCAAACATTGAATAACCACATGACGAAACTATTTTGCACCGAATGCACCTGTACCTGTGGTTCTCCAGAGTTATTGATTCTCAAGAATCACAACAGCCGCTGTGGATCCCCCTGGACATTGTCGGGGGACTGCGTAAATCGGCCTATTCAGGAGCACCATGCTGGGCGTACGGTTAGAAATTGGCTCTAAATCATAAGACAAAAACTGTGGTGGGTTTTGGGTTTTGTTTAACACCGCGATCCCAAACTGCCTGGGCGGGCAGTGTTCCGACGAACCGAGGCTCTGCTGGAGCCTGTTTTTCTTTGAAACATCGAGAAGGGTGAGAGGGCGGGGCAGGGGGGGGGGGGAGGCGGGGAGAGGGTGCGGGCGTTGGGGTGGGGGGGTGCGGGGTGGATGGGCGCGTTCCACAACCACCAAACACTAACACACGGCATGGCGCCAAACAAAGAGAGAGACGGGTATTCTTCTGCAACAGCACACTCGAAGGTGTGTCGATGCTAAATCTGACCCGGGGCTGCCACGCCGCTCCCCGAACCCCCGGCCCCGGCTTCTCCGTGGGATGGACTGACAACGGGCTAGCACAGACACTTGCATCACCAACCCACAGGACGGCACGACACGCCCCCTGCCACGGCCCAGGCAGCATACGAAACATGTGTGTCGACACGTCGCAAGACGTGAAGAGCCTGCCACCGATACACGTCGCCATCAAGGACGATGACTTCGAGGAGGTGGCCCGCCTCGTTGAGGCTGGGTTCGTCAACCAGCGCACTGCCTGTGGAAAGACGCCACTCATGACTGCCGGATACTACTGCCGCAAGGCTATTATTGGGCTGCTCATTGAGAAGGGTGCTGTGGTCAACGCTATTGACGAGGTGACGGGCTGCACTGCGGCCCACTTCATCGTCATGTCGTTGGTATGCGCATTGTTGTGCCCCCTGCGTGTTTTCTAGCCACCCACACATCCACCCACAGTCGGGCGTCATCAAGCAGTGTGGGTGCATGATGATCCTCTCGCAAGCCGCCGCAGACGTCTCCATCACAAACTACGATGGCATGAGCGTCACCGACTTAGCTGAAAAGAACGGGAATAACGACATCTCTGCGACATACCGTGCGATGAACGAGTAGAGGCTTCTCAAGGCTCCTGGTTGATGCCCCTAGCCTCGCGGGGCCATTGCCCCGCAGCATCCCGGCTAGCCCTGCATTCCCATGCAGGGCAGCACCGCGCCTTGCTGGTTCTGAACATGTCTTAACACACAAAACCTTGCGACAAGGCAAGGGCTGCCCCCAACCCTCGCGTCTGTGTCAAGGAGCGCAATAATTTGAATCCAGCTGATGCTCAACAGGGAAAAAGGGTGCCTCGCCTTGCCACTCCCTCCCGCTCCACCCACCACCCACCTGCAGGCGGCCTCCTGGCCATGTCAGGCGTGCTCCAGGGCTTCTGCACAGCAGGGGTTGCTGGGGTATGTCGTGGCGCACAGCGACTCTGCCAACGATGTCCCGTGTTCACCCACAGTGTCGCAGGTATGGGAGTGTGCCTGTCTGCTGCGAACCCCCCTGCTGCAGGTGTGGCTGATATCGAGGATCTCGGCTCCAAGACAACGCGGCGTGTGCCTCCTAAACACACCACTCGGAAGCAGCTCAGGCGTGTGCTTGCGATTGACTCAACTACAGTAGTGCCTTCTCCGAAGAGCGCCCTGCCGACTGTCAAGCTCGCCACATCTTTTGGGCTTGAGACGGACGGTATGCCACGTTCCGTGTTGTGTTGCCTTGGGGATAGGAGGAGCCCCGTGCACCGCAATGTGCTATTCTGGCTGGGAAGGTGTTATGTGCCCGTGTTTTCAGCACAGCAGGACCCCGTTGTGTCCAGGCACTGCCTTCTCATCTTGTGTGTTGTGCTGCTGACGCGCCGTCTCCATCCTTCCCTTCACAGGCCCTCCCAGCAGCGTGATGCCGCATGCCCCGTTCAAGCTCAAGCCAACGACATCGCAGCGCCGATGCCATAGTACTGTTGCAGTGGATGATTCCACTGAAGAGGCAGCACACATGCAGCCCACACACGGCAAGTCTGATCGAGCAAGGGTCAGCTTTGCATCGCAGATGGGTAAAAAGATGTTTGCTGAGGCGCTGCGTGACGGGTACCACGAGAACTACTTCCGCTTGTCGGAGCAGTACCAGACACTGCGTGTGAGCGAAGACGAGGATGCACATGCAGACAGCGGTATCGAGTGTCTCGCGATGCTGCTCAACACACTGCATGTGGACCCGATGGAGACGGACCTGGTGCGCAGCCCTGTGTGGAAGGGTGTGTGGCGGTGGTTCAGCTCCGACATGCTCAGCAGCGCGTCGACATGCGCCCTGTCCGCCTCAAAGACGCACAGCTCTGGTCTCCTGTCGCTGTCAGGCTTTGCCTGCCTCGCGCAGCGCGCCCTGCGCAGCCGGGCTGACTGCAGCGTGACAGTCATCCCCAAAGGCGACACCGACCTCAGCACCTTCCGCATCCACGTGCAGTACATCGCCTCCTCGACATCCTCTTTTCTCGTCCCCAAATTCGACAAGAAGAAGCTCCTCGACGACGACGCACCCTGCGACGCACAGCAAGGTGTGATCTTCTCTCCGATCGCAGGCTACCACGCAGCATCCGACAGCGTGCTTGTCCTGGATGTGGACCGCCACCACACCACACCCTACTGGGTCCCGCTGACGGATCTGCACGACGCCGTTTCAGAAGGGTACTGCGTGCTGAAGTCTGACGCGAGTGACACAGACGTGCCCCGCTTTGTGAAGACACTCCGCAGCGGCGTCGCCTGCGATGCAACTCTGAACCGCCGCGTTGTCTCAGGCATTGTGCGCGACCTGCAGCGCGACTCTGCGCTGCTGAACCAAGTCGTCGAGGGGCGCCTCCACCAGCACCTGAAGTCGCTGGGGCACCTTCAGGACGAGCCCGACGGCGAGCCTGATGAGGACTGCATGCTTGCAGTCACCGCCATTTTGCTGGCCTCCCCACGCGACGTCATGCTGCAGGTGCTTCACGAGAAGCACCAAGCAGCACTGTGGTGGCTGAAGCGTGCCGACGTGCCTGCGCTGGACGCATCGATCAGCAAGTGGGCGCAGCAGCTCTCCCCCTCGGTGGTCCGTCGCATCACACCCCGTTACCCAGTGGCTGTGGCTGCGTGATATCGCTGCGGCCTAAAGGCCACAGCAGGGCGCATGATTCCATGCGCTGTACATTCAAACGACTAGTCTCCTCTCAGTGTGTATATGGTTATGTCCCGCAGCGGAGAGCTGTGCCAATCCGCCCTGCCCTCCCGCGCTGATTTCTGTTCAGTTCCGTTGTTCCGTTTTTCAGCCTGTCTCAAATGTTTGTGCCCTTCGGTGTGTGTTGCCGTGTCCGCAGTGCAGGTTTCCTTGCTCCTTGTGCCCTAGCCCTGTCACAGAAGCCCTACCGGAAGGATGTCTCTACGGAATGCCGCTCCTTCCTCCCTTTATCCCGAGCCTTAGGGCGCCTCTCCCCCCCATGTTCGCACACTCAGCTGAATTTGATCCCCGCATCCTGTCTGTCGACCAACACCCTCCCTCCCAGCGAACAGGTGGCTGCAATGGACGGTCTTCCGCAACATATGTCACTGCCGCCGGCTGGATTCGGACACCAGCAGCAGCAGCAGCAGCAGCATGGCAGGAAGGGTGGCAAGGGCGGCAAGGGTGGTAAAGGCGGGAAGGGGCGGAAGGGAGGGCGGCAGGGGAAGGGCGGCGGCGGGTTTGCCAGGGGCATGATCGACAGGAGTGACACGACGTGGTACCGCGAGCCGCAGCAGGTGCAGAAGATGCTCTTCAACCCGTGGTTCGAGTTTGGCGTCGGGGGCAAGTTTGTGGTGGAGCTGAACCGGATTCAGCAGGAGGCGCCGCCTCCCCCGCCGCCGCCCGCAGCCCCCGTGGCTGCGCAGCCAGTGCCGCTGCAGGCACCCGCTGCACCCGCTCCGCCTGCTGTCCCGATGCCGGATGACGAGGACGACGAGGACGACGATGAGTACGGTGTGTCTGCTGGGCGTGCTGCGCCAGCTGCAGACGCTGCAGCAGAGCCGCGCCCCATCAGCCCCGACCCGCCTGCACCTGCTGCACCCACAGCAGGGCAGGGCCTCGGCAGCACCCTCGGGCAGTCGATGTCGTCTTTGCTTCCCCCTGCCGGCGGGTCTGCGATGGTATGCCAGTGGACACAACAGCGACACACCACACCGCACCACACAGGGTGGCCTTGCCCCGCTGAAACCCGCGAAGAAGCGCCGCCTCGGAAAGGGGTGATGTGCCCCACCACAGCCAGGCCCTCTGGGGGTCCTGGGGGTGTTCTAACCTGAGGAGACACGGAACGACACTTGCGGAGGAGGGTTTTGTTGGCCCCCGCCGCTGCACACAAGGCCTCCGCCTCTGCTCGCCCCACCCCCACCCTGCGTCACAATTGCCGACTGCTAAGCAACGTTGCATGCTGCCACACCACACCGCAGATGGAGGTGACCGCCACACACCGGGATACGGGGGAGCGATGCGTGGTCGAGGTGTCCACAGACGACACGGTGCGCTCTCTGAAGCAGAAGGTGGGCCAGTCGCTATGGGGGATGTGCAAGCCAGTGGAGCTCTACCGGGGAAAGAAGTCGCTCGGGGAGGACTCATCCCTGGTGGCCGACTCTGATCTGGAGACAGGTGACCACCTCTCTGTGCAGACAGCCCCCGTCGCAGAGATGCGCAGCCCTGCGAACCACGAGTGCAATGCGTACGTCTATCGTGTCGCCCTGTCGCCCTGCGGGAAACTGTGCGCCATAGGCGTGGGCGAGGGCAGCCTCCAGCTGTGGGACCTTGAGAGCGGGCAGTGCAAGCTGTCTGTGGTGGGCCAGCCCGGGTCGGACCACCTGATGTACGGTTTGGTGATGACCAACCGACACATCGCTGGGGACGGCGGCAGCAACGTGACAGTGTTTGACAGGGAGACGGGCGAGGTGCTCCGCCAGCTGAAGGGCCACACCGGCCTGGTCAGCAGTGTGACCGCGACGTCGTGCGGGCAGTACGTCATCTCTGGCAGCTTCGACCGGAGTGTGCGTGTCTTCAACGTCGACACGGGTGCCTGCCTTCGTGTGATGCGCCAGTCAGAGGAGCGGAGCGAGGTGGTGAGCGTGGCGGTGTCGTCCTGCAGCCGGTGGATAGCATGCAGGTGCTACAACAGCAAGGTGAAGGTGTTCGATTTTGCCACAGGCAGCTGCATCTACACGCTGACTGGGCACACGCGCGAGGGCCTATCGTCGGTTTCCTTCTCGCCCTGCTCTCGGTGGCTGGCATCCGGTGGGAGTGACCACGACGTGCGTATGTGGTCCCTCAGCACAGGGGAGTGCCTCTTTGTGATGTGTGGCCACGAGTACCGTGTCCAACGCGTTACCTTCTCGCCCTGCTCCCGGTGGATCGTGTCGTGCTCCAATGACGAGACGATCAGGCAGTGGGACGTTGCGACAGGGGAGTGCTTGCATGTCTTCCGCCATCATGTCTCGGGGTTGCGGTGCGCCACAGTGTCGCCCTGTTCACGGTGGGTCGTCTCAGGCGGCGACGACCGTGTGCTCTGTGTCCGTGACCTGTACGAGGCACCGCCTTCCCCATCGGCATCAGCAACAGAGCCTGGCAGCGACTATGAAGGCGATCACCCAACCAAACGCAGGCGGGGGGGATCGTCCTAGTCGGCCCGAGGCCAGCCAGTCTAGTGACTGCCCTACTGCCTCAGGTCGGTGTCAGATAATAGTATTCCACAGACTTTCCTCAACATTCTCCTTTAATATCCGGCACTCCACCCCTGCAGGAACTGCAGGTGCCGATCGCGAACAGAAGAGGCGGTGGGTGTACATTGTTACCTGTTCCTTGTGATGTGCAGCCCACCTTTGATTGCAGCGTGCCCTGTAGTGCGAGAGGAGGGATGACGTGAGCAGAGGGCATCAAAAGCCACGGTCCGACCCCACCCACCACCTCCCTCCCCTACCCCTCCCAACCTGCCTCGCGCTTTAGATTTTGATTTTGCTACCCTTGCCGATCATTGCAGCCTTTGACGGCAGGAACAGCTCGCTTGTGTGTGCGTGTGTTGTTGCCAAAAACAAGCCTCTTCTGTGTCCGGAACCTACCTGCCTTGTCCCCACCTTGCACCCGCCACCCCTATACGCCTCTCATACCACCCCTCCTCCCTGGCAGGTTTTAGTTTCAAGACATCTAACAAAAATGCCGCCGCAGGTTACTTGGGCGCAGCGCCCCGAGTTCGTGATCGTGACCGTGCAGGTTGTCGACGCGACGGATGTGGAGGTGAAGTTCGAGGAGAAGTCGATGTCCTTCAAGGGCAAGGTCGGCGAGCTGCAGCACGACTTCACGCTGCCGCTGTCGAACGAGATTAAGGTGGAGGACAGCACGTGGGTCAACACGCAGCGCGAGGTCCAGATCAAGATGTCGAAGAAGGAGGAGGGCCCCTACTGGGACACCCTGACGGCGAAGAAGTTCAACTTCGTGAAGGTCGACTGGTCCCGCTGGAAGGACGAGGACGAGCTGGACGGCCAGGACAACCTGGGTGACTACGGCCAGGGCGGCATGCCCGGCATGCCCGGCGGCATGGGCGGTATGGGCGGTATGCCCGGCATGCCTGGCATGGGTGGCATGGGCGGCATGGGTGGCATGGACATGGCCCAGATGATGGCCCAGATGGGCGGCGGTGCTGGCGGCATGCCTGACATGTCGGCCCTGATGGGCGGCATGGGCGGTGCGGGTGGCATGCCCGGCATGCCTGAGGGCGAGGGCGACTCCGACGACGAGGAGCCGGAGAAGGCGGACTAAGCGCTTCTCGATGCCACGCCGGGTCATGCGTACCTCCACCACCCCCAACGCGAAACAAATGAAAAGGCAAAATAAATGCAAAATAAAAACAAATGAAGAAGAAACGGGAGCCCGGAGGTCGTGATGAATACGGCAAACAACGATACGCATCAAACAACGCAGCCGATACGTGCTTGAGGGCTTCACGTCTTGCCGTCTCTATTTTTTGTTCTGAGGGTATATGCACGCTGCCCGAAGGGGATTCACCGCTTCATTGTATGCAGCTGCTCCTCATTTTCCTGGTTTTTCCCGCGTCTCCTGTTGTCTCAAGAGGTCGAATATATGACACCTGCTCAAGAAAATAGTGTCGCTTTTTAGTCTAAAAAGAGAAAGCGAAAAAAAACGGGACCAAGTCGTGGCTGCGCCTAGCCCTGTCGCGATGTGCAACAACTCACAGAGGCAGAATACTGCGGTACAGCAGTGAGAGATCACCACTGCGATGTGGAAGGTACGCGGAAGAGAGACAAAAAGAACAGTGCGCAAAGTAATCAAGTCGGACTTTGCTGCGTCTAGCAGTCGGAGAAGGATGTCCAAAAAATAGCGGAGTGATGACGTGGGCTGCAGTTTGCAGGATCCCTGCATTGGTTGGCAGCGTTGTCATTTTTTTCCTGCACAAAACGAGCTGACGGCATGCGGGTCAGCCTTTGGTGCCACGCAACAAACACACCCCTCCCAACCAGGACTGCTTTTGTTTTTCATACAATGGTCAATAACGAGCCGATTGCCAATGACAAGAAGGATGAAGACACTGCGGTGGACATGCCGACGTTCGACGCGGTGGACGATATGCCTGTCACCCCGGCGCGCAGTGGTAAGGGTATCGCGCTGGAGGGTGTCACCAGGCGGAAGCAGACTATCGAGGTAGTGAACCTCGACTACGAGGTGGACATCAAGCACCCGGATACAAAGGAGGTGACGAAGCGGAAGCTGCTGAACGACATCAACATCACGATCAAGCCCTGCACACTGACGGCCATCATGGGGTCCACGGGTGCCGGAAAGACGACGATGCTGAATGCACTGGCGGCACGGCTGCGCCCTACGGGGGGGCAGGTGAAGATCAACGGGCGGGACTACACAACGATCCCTATGCAGCGCCGCCTGGGATACGTGATGCAGGATGACAAGCTGCCGCCAACGGCGACGGTGCGTGAGACGCTGATGTTTGGGGCGCGTCTGCTCCTGCCGGAGTCGACCACGAAGGCTCGGTGCGAGGAGCGCGTCCAGAACATCATCGACGAGCTGGGGCTGCAGAAGGTCGCGGACCAGATTGTTGGTGCGGAGAAGGTGGGTGACCGCGGCATCTCGGGTGGGGAGCGGAAGCGCGTCGCAATCGGACTCGTGCTGATCCCCGACCCCGACATCCTGCTGCTGGACGAGCCGACGACAGGCCTTGACTCCTTCACTGCGGAGAGTGTGACGGACACACTGCGCCAACTGGCAGAAGCGGGGCGCACCATCATCTGCACGGTGCACCAGCCGTCGTCGCAGTTGTTCAAGACTTTTACAAACCTGCTTCTGCTGACCAACGGGCGTGTTGTGTACTTCGGCAAGACCGAGGAGAGCATGGCGTACTTTGACTCGCAGGGCTTCCCCGTCCCGCAGTACACCAACCCTCCTGACTTCTACATGAAGCTGCTGCGCACTGGGATTGCTGGCGTTGAGGAGAAGGGGTCGTTGCGCGACCTGTCTGGTGGTGATGTGCTGTCGGGGAGGCTGGCCGATCTATGGACAGCGAGTGAGATGAACCGCAGCAAGCCCGTCGTGGCGGATGACGGCGGGTTTGACGACGGCGCCTCGCACGAAGGCTACGCGGTGGGTTTCTTTCGGCAGTACTCCGCCCTCTCTGCACGCAGCTTCCGGAACGCCTTCCGCCACCCTGTTCTCTTCAAGGCGAGGGTGATCAGCTCGATGGTGCTGGGGCTGATTGTCGGCATGGTCTTCTTCGACACTGACGACACCCCCACTGGCGTGCGTGCGAAGCAGGGTGCGCTGTTCTTTGTCATGATCAACCAGGCAATGCTCTCGCTCAACAATGTGCTGCACACCTTCCCCTCCGAAATCGGGCTTGTGATGCGCGAGTCTCAGGCCAACATGTACAGCGTGTCAGCGTACTTCTGGGCGAAGACTGCTGTTGAGACACCCTTCATGACGCTGTTCCCCTCCATCTACATGGGTGTGCTGTACTATCTGGTGGGGCTGCGCGAGGAACCCGAGTACTTCTTCCAGGCCATCGCCGTCACAGTCCTCCTTGCGTGGGTGGCCCAGAGTGCAGGGATGCTGATCAGCGCTGCGGCCCCGTCGTTCGAGATCGCGCTGACGCTCGGGCCGCTTGTGTTCCTCCCCATGGCGCTGACGGGAGGCTTCCTGACACAGGACTCCCCTGTGTGGCTTGAGTGGCTGAAGAAGCTGTCGTTCATCACGTGGGCATTTGAGGGCGTTGCATACAACGAGTTTAACGGGAGGACTCTGTCGTGCCCCGCCAACGTGACGACAACATGCTTCAGCACAGGGGACCTCATCCTGAGGGACGATCTCGAGATCGAGGATGCCCGTGTGTGGCGCTCCGTGGTTATCCTCCTTGGGTACTTTGTCGGGCTGCGCATCCTGACGTGTCTTGTTCTTATCTTCAAGGCCAGCCGCCTTGGTGGCATCCAGCAGTAGAATCTGCCCTTGGAGATGTGAATAACGTCTGGACTGTCACGTCCAACTCGACGCAGCTCCGGAGCGGCATCATTTGCGTGCACAGCGCATCGGTAACACAGAAGATACAGATGAAACAGTTTCTCGAACGGGACTCTTTGTTGGAACATGTGGTTCCCGTGTGACCCCTAGCGGAAACACCTCTTTTTCGTGTTCTTCTGATTATGGATTTCTGCACGTCTCTTGTTCCTCAGACTTCTGGTGGTGCGATCAACGAAAAACTTTGTCTCGGTTACCTTTCGTATTTCTTCACGAATGATCCTGTACGACGACTCCCGCTATATTCCCGAGACGACTCCTGTGCTACAGTAGGATGGATGTAATGCCATCTGTTGTGCATCGGACCCGCCTTCAACTGTGTGTGGCGAACGGCTGAATTGTTTGAAAAAAACAATACAGCCGAATTGATACACGAGGCAGGTGAACTTTGCAGCGAAACTGGCAACATTAATCCTCCTGTCTCCGGTGCGTCAAAGGAGAGTCTGACAACCCCCCTTGCACATGCGTTCATACCACGCTCACCTATCTTCGCCCTAGCCATCATCTCTTCTTGTGTCTCCCCTCATTCTTTCTTCAACAAATTTTGCCAAACAGCGCCTTATCCTTTTTTGAGTGCAGAGTGCGAGAGGGTGGCGTTCTCTGTCACTTCTGTGGACATCATTCACTCTTCAGCGGTGGGTCTGGACACAGCCGAATTTCAGTGGGTCCGCAATTTTTTTTTGCGTGCTCGGGAGGAGTCGTGTCAGCAACGGCTTGTAATGCCGGTCCCGTGAGCGAACCAACAACGAACAACAGTGCCCCTCTCACATGCCCTGATGATTTTCTGAAGGGCCGCATTGTTGCAACTCTTGAAATCATGTTCTACTTCGTCTTCGCGATGCGGGTCATTTCTTTGTTTCTATTCTTCGCCTTGGAACAAGGGTGTGTGTTCGGAGTTGCCTGTGTCCAATACGTGTTCAACTTTATTCTGTGATCCAGCAGCTTGTTCGTACGCTGACAAGCGTGTGGCAAGCAAAAAAAAGAGGAACAACGTGCCCTGTCTCTGTGGAACCAGGAAAGATCGAGCGAGATTTTCGAGCTGCCTCGCTCTCGGATCTTGAGTTCCCATGAAGAAAGAAGAGTGGAAGAACGCGCAACACAGTGGTGCCCCTGCCTGCAGGCCCTCTTACCCACATGGCTGATGACGATGCTGCCGCCTGATGTTCCAACTCCACCTCCCACCACAGGACGCACAGCACGCCATTCCCGAAAGGGCGGGCGACACCTTCCAAGTCCTGTCGTTGATCCCGTATCAACCGGAGTCGACACCAACATAGCAACGTCCTGATAAGCAGCATTTCAGCAGCCAGTGACGGCGCTGCATTCGCGCCGTCACTGCAATGGTGAAGCAGGGATGCCTTCGGGCGCTGCGGAAGATCACTGGCATGGATGAGCGCGACACGTATTTTGCGATGCACTCGCCGCCGTGGGTGATCAGTGGACTCATCCTCACCGCAGCCGTCTTCATCCCCATCGGTGTCTTGGTGCTGATTGCGACTGACAAATATCAAGAAAAGATCGTTCAGTATGGCGAGCAGATCCCATGCACTTACGATCGCAGACGCAACCTGTCTGGCCTGGCAAATCCACTGCCTCACGAGATTCCCGATCACTGTCCGACGACAGTGACATTCACCCTGTCCGAGACCATGGAGTCTCCTGTGTTCATGTACTATTCGATAACAGACTACAATCAGAACTTTAGAAATCTCGTTCGCTCTCGCAGCGATTCGCAGTTGCGGGGTGACGAGACTTGCAGCTGTGACGACGCGGATGCGTGCCCCCCTTTCACACATGTCGCAGGGAGGAACGCGTCGGAAGAAGCGATGCACATCGTGTTCGGCAGCGCGAAGATCCGGTTAGACAAGATGACACTCTCCCCCTGTGGACAGATGGCCTATGTGATGTTCAACGACAGCTTTGTGCTCACGTATGCCCCCTTCACGTGCTCTGTAACCACCATGACTTGCTGTGGTGCTGGCCCACACTCCACCCCTGCCACAGATACAATAACACGCAGAGCCAACTGCTGATCTGCAACTCCAGCGATTTCAACGCCCAAGGGGTCAGCCTTTTAGGCAGCCAGCGATTGTCAAACTCCGTCAACACCTGCCTGAAGCAGGGCATCGAGTGGCCGGGTGACCGCGAGTCAAAGTACGGCCCAGCCCCTAAATCCGACAGCCTTTACACGAGGGCTGGCAAGCGCTTTAGCACGATCTACGCTGCCGATGGCCTGACAGAGATCCCTGAGTACAACCCCTATATGAACAACGGCTTCTACTGGCGTGAGTGGGGCCACATGCTCCCTGACCCCGAAGACCTCGACTTCATGGTGTGGATGAAGCCTTCGTCACTGCCGACCATCAAGAAGCTGCACAGGAGGATCACGACGGATCTGCCTGCTGGCACCTACAAGCTGCAAGTGGAGGATCGCTACGACGTAAGCAAGTTTGGCGACAAGCGCCTCATTCTGGCCACACGGTCCTGGGTGGGGGCCGACAACACAGTGCTGGCTGTGTGCTATCTGTTCGTCGGCTCCCTCGCCTTCCTGTGCGCACTGATCTTCACCATCCTGCATCTCAGGATCCCGAAGGGGGGCTACACACCGTCTGCCTTCCACACCATCGAAGCCCTCCCCTGAACCCAGAGCGAGCTGGGGTGGTTGGGCTGGTGCTCTGTCTGTGCTGCGATGCCCGCTGGCATTGCTCCTTTCGTTCGTCGTTTTGTTCCTGCATGTCTATGTACAGTCCTTCAGTTCTTCGGTATTCTGTTCTGCAACCCTTCCCTAGCTTCCATGACCATGGCTTTCCCTGCTTCTCTCGAAGATGTGATGTGCTGTTGCCGTTGGGGAGGAGTGTCTATGGCGCTTCTCGCTGCCTCTCCAAGGCACTGTGGAGGCATGTGATGACGTGCCCCTCATGCAGGCTTCTGCCTCAGAGGTGCAAGACACATGCGCTGGCCGAACCTGGCCCGGTGTGCCTGCCGTGCCTGCAAGTCGCCCGCTTTTTGCGTTGGTTCTGTTGATACACTCGCTGCCTGCCTTGCATGCACACGCCGCCCATCCACCCATCCTGCAGGTACAGTGGGAAGATGGTTAACTTCTCATCTGTCGCGGAGCTGGGGCTCGTGATTGGCACCCACGTCGCCTCGTCTCGTGTGTTTACGAGGAATGTTGTGCGCAAGCTCTACGGCAAGGAGCATCTCGACGACGATGAGATCCAGACGAAGCGCGCACTCCTGTGCTTTGCCCTCACCATCATGGTGGTCGGGTCTCGGTGGCGGTCAGAAAACAAGCTGTTGGCTGCCATGGCGCTCCTGGCCAAGCTTCTCGGCGTCGTGCCTTCGGGGCCCATGGAGGACAAGGCCTCCATCTCGGCTGTCTTCTTTCCCCTCGCCGCCGTGATGTGGACGAAGTGGCCCGCCTCTGCTGCCGGCCTTGACGACTCCGTCCACCCTGAGTTCACAGGCACCATGGCAAAGCTTCTGGGCATGAGGGGTAAAGAGCTGCGCGAATTCGGCCGCAACCCAGCGATTGCGAAGCCCTTCGACTTCGCGCGCTACCTGAAGAACGGGAAGACTGGGTTCTCGTGGGCTATCAAGACCCTCCTCACTGTGTATTCCCTGCAGGCGGTGCTGATGTTCGTCGCGAAGCGTCAGAAGAAGCTGAAGGACCTCGCTGAACGCATGAAGCACGCTGTGTTCAACGCCCTGAGGACCACTCTGATGTACCAGGTCTGCGCGACCTACTCGACATGGGCCTTCGGGCAGCTGGGCCCTGAGCCTCCTCTGTACGGGGCGGCGCCTGTCGGTGTCTTCCTCGTGGAGCCTCTTTCGCGCTTCTCTGCTATTGCGGAGTACTACGCCGCCCACTTCTTCTACTGTCACTACAAGGACATCATCAAGACGATCGTGAACTCTGGTGACGCCGCCGCCGCTCCTCTTGCATCGCATTTCGATGGGTACGTGCAGGCACTTGGCCTGCCTTCTGTGCTTCTGCTCTTCTCTGCGGCAGGCGCAAACCCCCCTGCGATGAGCTTCTTGAAGGCCATCACTCTGTGATGCCACATGTCTTCCGTGTGGGGGGGGGAACGATGTGACGTGGCGTGGTGTACTGTGTTCTGTGGCGTGTCGTGTCATCTGCGATTATCCCGTGTGCTGAGGTTCCCGGGTATCCCTGTCTCTCCTGTGCCGGCTTCGTGCGGCACCGCCTCCCCACTTGCGGCACACAAAATGCGCCACCACACTTCAAAAGTCATGAATCTGCGCTGTATAATGTCGTACCTGTGTGGCTCGAACCATCTAGGCAGACATTGCGATCATGCGTTTTGAAGTCCCGTCGCCTTTAGTGCGCTGCAAACTTGTGGCAAAGGAGATGCCAGAGCCACCATACGGGGCTTGTCACCCTGAGCTTGTCTTCATAGAACTTCGTGGTGCCGCAGTGATGGCGCAAGGAATCTCTCGCGCAAATCAGTTTATTTTTGTTGCAGTCCATCCTTGCCCAGGTCCGGGTCCGTTTGTTTTGGACAATTATTGGGCCCTTTTTGTGGTCATCCCGGGGGCCCGAAGTATGTTCGTTATGGGGGGTGTCGACTTTTCCCGGTATTTCCCGGCTTTTCCCGGAAATTCCCGGTTCCCTGGTTTTTTTCCCTTGGCGAAAATCCGTGAAAAAATCCCCTCCGGAGGCCGGAAAAACCGGGAATCCAAAACCGGGAATGAAACTGAATCGACACCCCAGATTCCCGGTTTTTCCCGGTTTTCCCGGTTCCCGGTTTTTCGGGCCTGTGTTGTGGTAAGGCCGGGGTTTGTAGGGGGAGATGCTCGCATTTTTTTTTCGGGGCCAAAATGGGTAGTTTTTGGACATCAGAGGGCACTGCGACCACGCACAGGCCTCGGAAACGCGATTCTCGGGCCTCAAATGAGAGACAGGTCCACACGAAAAAACGAATAGTGATGAACCCACAGAGGTTGCCCCATGCCTTGGAACCTATCTGCGAGGTTGCCCCATGCCTGGGAACCTATGTTAGAGGTTGCCCCATGCCTTGGAACCTATCTGCGAGGTTGCCCCATGCCTTGGAACCTATGTGAGAGGTTGCCCCATGCCTTGGAACCTATCTGCGAGGTTGCCCCATGCCTGGGAACCTATGTTAGAGGTTGCCCCATGCCTTGGAACCTATCTGCGAGGTTGCCCCATGCCTTGGAACCTATGTGAGAGGTTGCCCCATGCCTTGGAACCTATCTGCGAGGTTGCCCCATGCCTTGGAACCTATCTGCGAGGTTGCCCCATGCCTGGGAACCTATGTGAGAGGTTGCCCCATGCCTTGGAACCTATGTTAGAGGTTGCCCCATGCCTTGGAACCTATCTGCGAGGTTGCCCCATGCCTGGGAACCTATGTTAGAGGTTGCCCCATGCCTTGGAACCTATCTGCGAGGTTGCCCCATGCCTTGGAACCTATCTGCGAGGTTGCCCCATGCCTGGGAACCTATGTGAGAGGTTGCCCCATGCCTTGGAACCTATGTGAGAGGTTGCCCCATGCCTTGGAACCTATCTGCGAGGTTGCCCCATGCCTGGGAACCTATGTGAGAGGTTGCCCCATGCCTTGGAACCTATCTGCGAGGTTGCCCCATGCCTGGGAACCTATGTTAGAGGTTGCCCCATGCCTTGGAACCTATCTGCGAGGTTGCCCCATGCCTTGGAACCTATCTGCGAGGTTGCCCCATGCCTGGGAACCTATGTGAGAGGTTGCCCCATGCCTTGGAACCTATGTGAGAGGTTGCCCCATGCCTTGGAACCTATCTGCGAGGTTGCCCCATGCCTGGGAACCTATGTGAGAGGTTGCCCCATGCCTTGGAACCTATCTGCGAGGTTGCCCCATGCCTGGGAACCTATGTTAGAGGTTGCCCCATGCCTTGGAACCTATCTGCGAGGTTGCCCCATGCCTGGGAACCTATGTTAGAGGTTGCCCCATGCCTTGGAACCTATCTGCGAGGTTGCCCCATGCCTTGGAACCTATGTGAGAGGTTGCCCCATGCCTTGGAACCTATCTGCGAGGTTGCCCCATGCCTTGGAACCTATCTGCGAGGTTGCCCCATGCCTGGGAACCTATGTGAGAGGTTGCCCCATGCCTTGGAACCTATCTGCGAGGTTGCCCCATGCCTTGGAACCTATGTGAGAGGTTGCCCCATGCCTTGGAACCTATGTGAGAGGTTGCCCCATGCCTTGGAACCTATGTGAGAGGTTGCCCCATGCCTTGGAACCTATCTGCGAGGTTGCCCCATGCCTGGGAACCTATGTGAGAGGTTGCCCCATGCCTTGGAACCTATCTGCGAGGTTGCCCCATGCCTGGGAACCTATGTTAGAGGTTGCCCCATGCCTTGGAACCTATCTGCGAGGTTGCCCCATGCCTGGGAACCTATGTTAGAGGTTGCCCCATGCCTTGGAACCTATCTGCGAGGTTGCCCCATGCCTTGGAACCTATGTGAGAGGTTGCCCCATGCCTTGGAACCTATCTGCGAGGTTGCCCCACGCCTTGGAACCTATCTGCGAGGTTGCCCCATGCCTGGGAACCTATGTGAGAGGTTGCCCCATGCCTTGGAACCTATGTGAGAGGTTGCCCCATGCCTTGGAACCTATCTGCGAGGTTGCCCCATGCCTGGGAACCTATGTGAGAGGTTGCCCCATGCCTTGGAACCTATGTGAGAGGTTGCCCCATGCCTTGGAACCTATCTGCGAGGTTGCCCCATGCCTGGGAACCTATGTGAGAGGTTGCCCCATGCCTTGGAACCTATCTGCGAGGTTGCCCCATGCCTGGGAACCTATGTGAGAGGTTGCCCCATGCCTTGGAACCTATGTGAGAGGTTGCCCCATGCCTTGGAACCTATCTGCGAGGTTGCCCCATGCCTGGGAACCTATGTGAGAGGTTGCCCCATGCCTTGGAACCTATCTGCGAGGTTGCCCCATGCCTGGGAACCTATGTTAGAGGTTGCCCCATGCCTTGGAACCTATCTGCGAGGTTGCCCCATGCCTTGGAACCTATGTGAGAGGTTGCCCCATGCCTTGGAACCTATCTGCGAGGTTGCCCCACGCCTTGGAACCTATGTTAGAGGTTGCCCCATGCCTTGGAACCTATGTGAGAGGTTGCCCCATGCCTTGGAACCTATCTGCGAGGTTGCCCCATGCCTTGGAACCTATGTGAGAGGTTGCCCCATGCCTTGGAACCTATCTGCGAGGTTGCCCCATGCCTTGGAACCTATGTGAGAGGTTGCCCCATGCCTTGGAACCTATCTGCGAGGTTGCCCCACGCCTTGGAACCTATCTGCGAGGTTGCCCCATGCCTGGGAACCTATGTGAGAGGTTGCCCCATGCCTTGGAACCTATGTTAGAGGTTGCCCCATGCCTTGGAACCTATCTGCGAGGTTGCCCCATGCCTGGGAACCTATGTTAGAGGTTGCCCCATGCCTTGGAACCTATCTGCGAGGTTGCCCCATGCCTTGGAACCTATGTGAGAGGTTGCCCCATGCCTTGGAACCTATCTGCGAGGTTGCCCCATGCCTGGGAACCTATCTGCGAGGTTGCCCCATGCCTTGGAACCTATCTGCGAGGTTGCCCCACGCCTTGGAACCTATCTGCGAGGTTGCCCCATGCCTGGGAACCTATCTGCGAGGTTGCCCCATGCCTTGGAACCTATCTGCGAGGTTGCCCCATGCCTTGGAACCTATGTGAGAGGTTGCCCCATGCCTTGGAACCTATCTGCGAGGTTGCCCCATGCCTGGGAACCTATGTGAGAGGTTGCCCCATGCCTTGGAACCTATCTGCGAGGTTGCCCCATGCCTGGGAACCTATGTTAGAGGTTGCCCCATGCCTTGGAACCTATCTGCGAGGTTGCCCCATGCCTTGGAACCTATGTGAGAGGTTGCCCCATGCCTTGGAACCTATCTGCGAGGTTGCCCCACGCCTTGGAACCTATGTTAGAGGTTGCCCCATGCCTTGGAACCTATGTGAGAGGTTGCCCCATGCCTTGGAACCTATCTGCGAGGTTGCCCCATGCCTTGGAACCTATGTGAGAGGTTGCCCCATGCCTTGGAACCTATCTGCGAGGTTGCCCCATGCCTTGGAACCTATGTGAGAGGTTGCCCCATGCCTTGGAACCTATCTGCGAGGTTGCCCCACGCCTTGGAACCTATCTGCGAGGTTGCCCCATGCCTGGGAACCTATGTGAGAGGTTGCCCCATGCCTTGGAACCTATGTTAGAGGTTGCCCCATGCCTTGGAACCTATCTGCGAGGTTGCCCCATGCCTGGGAACCTATGTTAGAGGTTGCCCCATGCCTTGGAACCTATCTGCGAGGTTGCCCCATGCCTTGGAACCTATGTGAGAGGTTGCCCCATGCCTTGGAACCTATCTGCGAGGTTGCCCCATGCCTGGGAACCTATCTGCGAGGTTGCCCCATGCCTTGGAACCTATCTGCGAGGTTGCCCCACGCCTTGGAACCTATCTGCGAGGTTGCCCCATGCCTGGGAACCTATCTGCGAGGTTGCCCCATGCCTTGGAACCTATCTGCGAGGTTGCCCCATGCCTTGGAACCTATGTGAGAGGTTGCCCCATGCCTTGGAACCTATCTGCGAGGTTGCCCCATGCCTGGGAACCTATGGACGTCAGGCTGGGGTCGATGCAACAAAAATTCTATTGTCCTCAGAAGGGCCACTAGACCCCAAAATCGGTCCCATATGGGTCCTGGGGGGGTCTGAGACCCTGTCGCACCCTGTCGTACCCTTGCCAAATGCGTTTAAACACGTTTTTTCGTGTTTTGGGACGACAACGTCGGGGCGCGGGCGGCTTCGCCGCCCGCGCCCCCGCGCCCCCGCGCCCCCCTGGCCGTGTACGACCCCCTGCATCCGCCGCCCTCGCCCAGTAGCATACCTTCCTGCCGGGCCGTCGGACATGCCTGTTTCGTTTCCAGCTTCTGTATGTCAGCATATGGTACATGATCACGTGTCTCGAGGTGGACTTGGTTTGCTGCACGTGTCTGTTCGCAGCAACAGCTGCTGCACTACGACGTGGTGACGCCAGCTGGTCCCCGTTTTGCCCCTCGCCGGCAGGCTAGCCTTGAGGATTCTGGGCTGGGAGCGTTGTGTCTCGGTTAGGTTCCCTGCTGAGAAGTGACTACCACTTTTTCTTCGAAAATCGCATTGTCTCCAAGTATTTTTTGTTGCTTTTTGATCCCTACCAATTTTGCTGAACGGTCCCTCCTCTACCCAAAGTTGTCTCTGATCCCGATTGTTTTTGCTAGTGACCACACACCACGTCTCTGCCGTCTCTGTCAACATGTATTTTGCCACACCCCTGCCCGTCAACCAAGCCATTCACTGCCTAGTCTCGTGATTGCGGGTCGGGGTGATGGCCATTGTGCCCTTGTGAACCCCTGTGTGCCCTGTTTGGGACCCCATGTGGGGTGATAGAGAGGTGGTGAAGTGCCCCCCTGGACCCCCAGACCCCGAGAAACACCGAAAAATGGCAGTCTCGATGTGTGGTGGGGTCCGATTCCCCGTTTTTTCGGCCGAAATCGGACCAAATAATTTCGGAGACACAATTTTCTTAGGGATCTCTGTTAGCTACGCACCTGCTATCCCATTCAAAAAAACACCCGAAAAATATCACAACTTTGCTAAACTGGACCCAACTCCCCATACTCTTTTTTTCGCCTTTTTTCATCGAAATTCAGCGTTTTTTCCCCGATTTTTTTAAATTTTTTTGACAAAATTGGATATAATCGACACCCCCCATAGTTTGCGGATCTTCACCGACCGTTTTTTTCATTGGTCCGAGTGCCATGTGCCGAAGCAAGAGCCATCTTGTTGGAACTCCTGAGCAACAGCAGGATGGTTTTGTGCAAGTTTGCGATGAACCCCGAAACCCCCACAACCTGCCCTGAACCCCGTCTAGTCAATCATGCGTTTGATCAGCACTTCTGTTTCAGTCTCACCACAACAGGCAATGCAATATGCATTCATCATCCTGGCCTTTGCCGGCCTGGCAAGCGCTATAAACCGCGTTGCGGTGATAGGGGAAGAGGTGCTCGAGAAGAGATTGCTGCACAAAAGCTTACCGCTTCCCCAGAGCATCTACGCCGTGCCAGAGGCGAGGAATGCCTCATACCGCCTGTCCCCCTTGCGCCCTCGCATCTCAGCCATCGCCTTCCCGGGGATGCCTCGCCGGCGACACATAACGCACTGCAGATTCACGAAGATGCAGTGGCGCAAGAAGTATCAAAAGGGGCTCCATCAATCGCTGCTGCTGCCTTTCAGGTCAGTCGACGGCTCGTCTCTGGTGAAGCTCCCGATCGAGAAGATGTACATGACGAAGGTGTTCAAAAGCCTCACGGCACGCAGCTTCGTCGATCCGGATGTGTGGCGGGCGGAGAAATGGACGTTTGTCGATCTCGGAGCACGATATTTCGCACGGAATACCAAGAAGCGGGCATACGGCAGCACATTTGACTTCCTCTGTGGCTACCCTGGTGCAGAACGGTTTGACTTCTACGCGTTTGACATCAATGGGACGTACCAACACGGGTACCCCCCCTGGGTCAAATGGCACACAGGCGCAGTGTGGTACGAGAACACCACCATGAAGATCGAAGGGGATGCCGCGGGTGCGCATGTTCATATCGAGGGTGGCGGTGTTGCCGAGCTCGCGAGTAGCGCACCCGAAAGCGCTGCGCCTCCCACCAAGGTGCTGGAAGTGCAGGCGTTCGACTTCGCGGAATGGTTGATGCGCACCGCCAAGGCGGAAGACCATGTTGTGGTGAAGATGGACATAGAACATGCGGAGTTTAAAGTGTTTGACCATCTCTTTGAAACGGGAGCTATCGAGCTCATAGATGAAGTGTTCATCGAGTGCCACGGCCTGCTCGATGACACTGCGTGGCTGTTGTCGGGTAAGCCGAAGCATTCAATGCCTTTGGCGTGGCTGCGGTCTCAGCAATGCCTCCAACTTGAGAGGCGCCTCCGCAAGTCAGGCATCTACCTCCACGAGTGGGACTAATTAGTGACAGAGCTGAGAGGGACCCGGTAAGAGTTAGCTTACACTTGCCTTGCTACGGATACTCACGCATTGCGATGCAAGCAGGCAGCCGAGGCACCCCGCCACCACCACCACCTTCCCCCACCCGACTCAGTCTCGTCCTTTGGCAACTTCACTCCAGATACCAGATGTTGTGATGGGGTCAAGTGTGTTCAGGACAGTTCAGTCCAGTTTGTAGTGTGAACCACAACGACACCACCACGAGAGACACTGACAGGATATGTCGGGGCCACACTCTCCCGATGGCTTTGGGGGTCTAGAGAATTCTGTTGTGCATCTAAACCTCGAAACATGTTCGACGCGCGAAATCCGACAAGCCATTAGCAAGATATCCCGCACTTTGGTATGGAAACGGGCCGGATGGGTGTTGTTACCATCTCACCATCGGCATGTGCACCACCATTGTTCACACCCACAGGAGGCCCGCCTCGATGCTTACGAGAGGAACAACCATAAGCTGGTGAAGATCATCAAGCAGTGGGAAGGGGACACTGCTTCGCAAATCCCAGACTCAAGATAAGCCCTCCCTCGTGTTCCGATTCCCCTCCCCGCCTCTCTAGCCTTCCGGCACCCTCGAGTAGACATCTTTCCTTGAAATCTGTGAACCTTGTACGGTTTGGGTCGACGGCACGCAAAGTATATTCTCAGGACAGATGCGAGTTCGACACCCCCCGCCCACCCCCACCCCACCACCGCACAATACTTCGCACTCCTGGGAGCGGCACAGGGGTGCCAGGGAGGGCTGTAGAGGAGACAATGCCGCGTAGTGGTGCCGTGGGGATTTTCGCATCGGAGAGCACAATGACACATGCGCTCCCGACCGCCCGAGTGATCCTGGGTTCCCGAGCTTTGATGCCCGTTGTGATGTTGTACCCGTAGTGGGCTACAACCAGCCCCCGGATTCCCTGCTGCCTGTAGTGTGTCCGGCGGGCCGAAAAATACCCCTCCACGGAGGAATACCATTCGCTCCCTCTGGAAGCGCTTCGCCGACGCAGTGTCCAGCATGTCCGCGCACAGAACAGAAACGGTATCATTTGTCAGGGCACGGCACACACCTGAGGGAGCACTCCGGTCCCGACCCCATGCTCGACGGGGATCACCCCGCCTCGTCGTCCACGAGCTCGCAGACGACCTCAGCCGCGACCGCCCGCTTGACGCAGGCCAGCGCCGCTTCGTCGAAGTCGTGGTCCATGCCACGGGAAACACATTCATTGCCAGCGAAGCAAGCAGATGCGGCACGGGTCGTCACGCGGCGGGCGTGTACGATGTTCACGAAAATGGATGAACCCCCTGTCCTTTCCCTCGTCATCCAGCCCGAGCCAGTGCCAGAGAGTTGCGACCAGTCCCAAGCCTCTCATTTCGCCTGTCGACTCGTCTCGTGAAGCTTGTCTAGTATCAGCAGCAGGGGAAACAGTCGGTGAATAGTGAATGTTGTTCTCATTGAGGAGGTAGATTGTTTGGCAGGTTTTGATCCCTCGGTAGCGGGAGCGGGGGGCACAGTTGCCCACCGCCACAAACGGCCTCTGGTGGAGAGGGTCCCGACAAACTGAACCGGGTTTGCGGGGTTTGAACCGAGTCGTCACCGCAATGCGAATCTGGGACGATCCACCTTCAATTCACCTTATTTACTGGCCTCACGTTGTCCTTCAGACCCCCCCCCCCCCCCCCATAAACCCCACCTCTCCATGGCACCCACACCTCACAGGCCACCCTGCGTGGCATACACACGCCACACCACCATGGGGGGCGGTGTGGTGGACCGGAGCGGCGATGCCACTGTCAACGACGAGGCGCTCCCCCCCCTGCAGCCAGTCTCGCCCCCACTCGTCTCAGGGCCGCAGCACTCCACACCAACATACCAGTCCCCGATCCGATCGCAGGCGACATCCCCTGTCGATGTGTTCCCGAAGGTCCCTCTGGGGCGTGGCTTCGCCTCAGCGCAGCAGGGGGGAGGGGGGTCCGCCTTTGCAGGCGCTGCTGGGGCGAACCCTGTGGTGGAGCTGAGCCAGGTCGACAAGGAGATCGACAAGCAGCGGAAGGCCCTGATGCAGACATGCGACGCCCACGCCACAACGAGATACCACATCGGCGAGCTCGATGTCCTGATCGCCCGTGCCTCGGCTGCAGTGCAGGCGTCTGAGGCTGAGCTGGCACAGGCACTCTCGGATCTGAAGCTCATCGAGTCAGGGGAGAACCCCGACAGCCTTGTGGAGGCACGCCTGCAGCGCAGGCGCGACCTCTATGAGAAGATGCTCGAGAAGCAAGTGGCAGAGGCTGATGCCACCGCAGTCCTCCAGTTCGACGCAGAGAACGCTCTCCACGCGGAGATCGAGGTTTTGGACCAGGAGCTGGCCCTGCTCCACAAGAAGCTGAAGGAGGCCGACCCCACCCCGGCGCCTGCCGCCGACACCGCCACCCCTGCCGATGGTGGCACCCCAACCGCAGACGCCTCCGCAGACCCGAAGGCTGTATCGGGCAGGGCAGGGCCGGTGCCACCACCCCCAGCGGCTGCCCTGCAGGACGACGCTGAGACTGTGATCGCGACTGCTGCAGATCTCCAACACTTCCTCACGCTGCCTCGGGTTTGCGGCAGCGCCCCGGCCCCGGAGGGGGGAGGCGGTGAGGGGGGCGGGGGCGGCGGGGTCTGGCGTGCGCTCGGCGGGCTGAAGCGGCTCCCCGACGCACTCGGGGGGTTCTGCTGGCAGGGCCCCGCGGTGCAGAGCCTCCTCCACGACTGCAGGCTGGCCGCCACCCGCCACGCCAACTTCCAGCCCTGGGATGTCACCGTCCCGATCTACGCCTTCACCTCCGAGATGCACGAGGACCTCGTCTGGGCGGTCACAGGGGACGAACTCCCGGAGCCCGACAGCGCCAACGCGGCAGCAGCAGGGGGTGCTGGGGGGCTGCCCACGCGGGGTGCAAGGTGGAAGGTTGTGCGGGACTCGCGAGCCATGGAGGCGGCGTACCGCGCGAGCGGGGGGGATTCCGTTGAAATGGCGAACGGCGACAGCCTGGAGCATGCCGACTCGCTGGAGGGTGTGGACTACTTCGTCAGCCGGGCGGCCCTCAAGGGGAGCCCGCGCAACATGCGCCGCAGGACTGTCGCTGCGAGGTGCGCCGTGGCGCAGCGCGGCGCAGGGCAGCAGGGCAGCTCCGCCAACCCACACGCCGCCACAGGCCTGGCAGACCCCGTCGCCTGGCTGCCTGTCATCACCGCGGAGCGCCTCTGCGCCGCGCGGGGCGGCGGCCTCCCGCCCCTGCCCCCCTCCAGCACCCTGGAGTACCTCCACAGCAGGCCGCCCGACGAGAGCATCGACCTGCGCGGCAGCGCCCTCGGCGCCTCCGCGTGGTCCGTCCGCCCCATCGCGAACCCAGGCATCCCCGCCTTCATCGCGGAGGCTGCCGAGGCGCGCCGCCCCTTCCCCAAGGAGGATGTGTTCGCTGCGCTGGAGGACGAGTCGCTCCCTGTGGCTGACATCACCTTCCTGGGGTCCAACTCCCTGAGCCTCCCGAGGAGTGGCGGCGGAGGTGGCGGTGGCGGCCTCTGCATCGAGGTGTCGTCGGTGCTCCCCGCCGGCGGAGCCGGCGGTGGCGCCTGCTGCCGTGGTGGCGGCGGTGGCTGCGGCTCGCCGTGCCAGAGGGAGGTGCCCGTCGCGAGGGTGAGGCTGAACCAGACCTGCGCGTTGCCGCTGCGCACCCCGGCTGGCGAGGGGCCGCTGCTGTGCGGGGCCCAGCCGCAGGGGGGCGAGCCGCCGGAGCTGGGGGCAAGCGGTGGCCCCACCTCGCCACCCAACGCGCGCACCCCGAAGGCGCCTGGGGGCGGCACGCAGCCCGGCACGGGCAGGCCGCCGCGGAGGCAGATGGGGTCAGCGACGAGCCCGCGAAGCGGCAGCCCCACCAGCCCCACGGGGCCCCGCCAGCAGCAGCACGAGGCCCCGCCTCCGCTGCCCCCTTTTGTGAACATCACGCGCGGCGTGGCGCCGGCAGGCGCAGCCTCCCCAGACGCTGCCTGCAGGGAGGCCTTCTCGCAGCTGCAGGCCGACCACCTCCAGCTCGCCCTCTGCTTCGTCCCGGAGGGGTGGTGCGGCTGCGGCGCCTCCGCGCTGGACACCGCACGCAGCTCCCTCGAGGCCGCAGCTCAGCTCTGGGCCACCGAGCAGACGGCACGCCTTCCGCAGGCAGAGCGACGCCATGCCGCCCTCCTCCGCCCCGCTCCCCGCGTGCACTGCGTGCCCTCTGGGGCCCTGTGTGCGACGGGCGCCGCCGCGCCTGGCGATGCGCCAGCGGATGCCGTGGTGTCCCCCTGCGACCGCCTCACCCTGCTGGGCATCAGCTGCAAGGGTGCCCGCAGCGGCACCGCCGTGGCCGCCCTCGACCCCCCCGAGGCTGGCGGGGATGCGGCGGGGGCAGCGCTCGCCACCGCCGTGGAGGCCCTGCTGCAGTCGGCCTGCAGGGCTGCCGGCTGGGAGCCCTCCGGCCCCCCCCCGTCGCTGGTGTTCGTGACGCTGCCCTGCTGGGCCAGCCTGGCGGAGGCGTCGGGCGCGGTGCGCGCCTTCTTCGGCGCACCCCCCCCGCAGCTGCGCAACACATTCCTCTTCGCCCACAGCGCGGAGGGGGTCCACTCCGCGCAGGCCACCGCGCTGTGGATGGGCGGCGCCGCCCTGCTCTCTAGCACGCTGCTCAGCCCCTTCGCCCCCCTCACCGGGGCGGTCCCCCCCGAGGGGGCAGTCACCATGATCGACGACACCTCCATCGTCACCATCGACAGCTCCCCTGCAGCCGCAGTCTACGCCAGGTGGTGCACGGGGGGTGCTGTGGAGGGACACCTCGCCCGGGCGAAGTCCACCGGCGAGACGCAGTTCTTCCACGCAGCACCCCACGGGACACTCGCCTTCCTCGAGGTTGCGGTGCAGGGTGACGCGGCGCCTGCCGGCGGCGAAGCCGCAGGAGGGGGCGGGGGCGCCGGGTCCCCGCGGCGCGCCGTCATCCTCCCCATCGGCGTCACCCCGGGAGGTGCGCTGCGCACCGTGGAGCGCCCTGCCCGTGGCAGCGTGCGCCCCTTCGCCTTCAGCCCAGAGGAGATGCAGGCGCAGGTGCAGGAGTACATCCGAGGGTGCCCCATCCCGCCCCGAGAGGTGGGTGCCGTGCTGCTGTGCCTCCCCGCAGGGGCGGGTGCCGCGCCGCCAGGCGCGGAGCTCTCCCGCGGCATCGCGCGTGGCATCTGGGGCCCCGGTGGCGCAGACGCGGGAGGGGGCGGAGGGGGGCGGAGCGTCGTGGTGTGCCACACAGCGGGGAGGGTGGGGGCGCTGCCCAGGGGGGCAGCCGCAGCGACATCCGCCCTGCCGCAGGTCATCCTGCTGGGGTTCCGCAGGGCTGGCAGCGCCTCCGGGCTCCAGCTGGGGCACCTGCCGAGCCTCTTCAGGGTCCGCCTCCTGGGTGCCGGCGGCACCGACTCCGAGGGCACCCTGCACATCACCCGCAGCGTGGTTGCCGCGGGGCTGAAGGAGGGCGGCAGCAGGGGGGGGCACGCCATCACACTCCGCCCGCCTCCGGGGCGTGCGGTGCAGCCGCATGAGCTGCGCACGAGGGAGCTGGCGTACAGCATCACCATACGGAGGCAGCCGCCGCCCCCCGGGGCACACCCGCCTGGAGAGGGCGGCGGGGGTGGTGGCGGTGCTGACGAGGCAGGCGGTGCGACCCTCCTGCAGCATCTCATGAGGGCTGCGGTGCATGTTAAGGGCGTGGTGGGGTCCGACGGCTGCGTCAAGCCGCGGCACATCCGGGAGTCGCTGTCCTTCCAGGTGCTGCAGCACGACCCGACGGGGCGCGTGTTCCTGCTGGGGCTGTCGGGCGCCACCCCTGTTGTGGTGGATGTGACGCGTGCGGAGGCTGCGTGGGGGCGGGACAGCTTCCTCGAGCAGGGCACGCTGGCGGAGGGGGTGGCCCGTGCGAGGCACGTCTGCGCGACGTGCGGCATCCCCGCCCTGCACAGCATGCCTGAGGGGTACTGCGCGGTGTGGGAGGGGGAGGGCGAGGGGGGCGAGCAGCAGCAGCAGCAGGGGACCCCCCCGCCCCCACTCCTGCTGTGCGTCGCGTGCTACTTCGCGCAGTTCGTCGTGAGGCTCCAGAGGGTTGCGGTCCCCTCGCCCTACCAGATCGATACGCTGGTTGCGGGTGTCCTTGCTGCTGCGCAGCAGAAGCTGCCTTCTGTGCCCGATGTGATCCCACCCGCCGCTTCGCCCTTTTCCGGCGGTGGCAGGGGTGCCAGGGGTGTGGCGGCGGCGGGGCAGGCGGTGCCCCCGCCGTATGTCGAGACGCGCACCGCTGAGGGTGTTGCGGTGATCCCCTTCGGCGAGCTGACCCACGAGGCGCCGCACGGCTTTGCCCATCGGGGTGTGCTGCTGCCGCGCGAGGGGACCCGTGTGCACCTGGGGCTGGCGCCCCGTGAGGCCCTGCTGCCCTTCATCTTCGTTCTGGACCAGGCGCTGCGCTGCGCCAGGGTCGGGGGGTGTGCTGTCACAGGGAGTGCGCCCTCCCACGGCACCCACGTGTCGTACCGCGCGCTGCGTGTGGCCAGCCCGAGCTGTGGGGGTGCCGGCGTCTGCGAGGAGGGTGCGCTCTTCGGCTGGTCGCGGTTCTCCGACAGCTCGGGGGACCGCCCCCCGCCCGTGGCAGGCGAGGCGCACAGGGTGTTCACGGTGTCGACGTCGCTCGCTGCGGGGGCCACCTTCCAGTGGGCACGGCTCGCGCGGTGTGCCCCTGTGCTGCTGCCCTTGGGGACGCTGCTGCGTGTGGTGCGTTGTGCGGAGGACACAACGTCTGTGGTTGAGGTCGGGTTGGATCAGGCCGAGGCGCTGCTGCGGCGTGCCGAGGCTCTCGGCAGCGGTGCGTCGATGCCGTCAGAGTTGGAGGAGGCCTTCGCCAAGTGAGGTTGGCCCGCGGATCCAGCCAGGCAGGTGCCGAATCGTCGTCTTTTGCCATGCCCCCTGCTCTGCACGTTTCGTGTTGCACTCTCATATTTCCATATTCCTTTGCCGCTCTTTCCTCATCGAGAGTTATTCGGCTTTCTTCCGACTGCCGCCAGCTCGATTGTATACCGACTGCTGTGGTTGCACTGTTTGCGTGAACCTCGTGTACCACAACCTTAGCGACTTGTGGCACGACGTCAGGCACGGATGCCTGAGAGGCAAAACGCTTCGTGAGTCGCCCCACCCACCCACCCACCCACTCACCCACCCACCCACCCACCCACACCTGCCTCTCTGTGTCAGACTATTTGCCGTTGTCGACAACCGCCCCTCCCACAGACAACCCTGCAGTGCTTCACGACCCATCCCACCTCAGGAAAAGCCGGGCAGACCTGGTTCTGCTTGCCCCAAAACACGATGGCCGCACAACCTGTGCGAGCACTGCTGGCGATCCTGGGCATCGCTGGGGTGCAGGCCGATCTGTACTATGCACGGCTGAACCAGCACTCTGCTGGGACAGACATGCTTGTCACAAAACAGTACTACGGGGAGGTGTGGGTGGATGCTGCTGCAGGGAAGGGTCTTCGGCTGACAGTTTCTCACAATATCCCGATCGACCCTCGCTGCAGCGAGGCACAGTATCTCGGGAAGTGCATGTATCTGCACAACACAGACGAGGATGTCAAGTACTACCCGACCTTCCCCCTCGAACGGCTCACAAACCTCATGGAGCATCAGTATTCTGACAATGCCTCGGGACTGCCTCTGTTGGACACATCTGTGATGACCCCCCGCTACTTCCACCTCGACACTGATATACCTCTGCTCAACAGCGGGAAGTTTAAGGTCGTGGTGCTGGACGATGTCGAAGCAGGAACCGGGATCTCGGGTGTTGTGGTGCCCACCTCCGAGGAGGTCGAGGTTGTGAACGTCCAGAGCAGCGAGTTTTCCGTGCAGCTGGAGGTGTTTCCCACCCTTCGCCTCGTGCGGTTCTCCTTCAAGATCTCTGATCAGTTGCGGTCGGACCCCGCATCGAGCAATATCTTCAAGCTCAAGATCGAAGGCAAATCCGTGGAGGATGTCGTCACGTTCGATGTGACGTCACACCCCAGCTCTGTTACCGAGGGGAGCTTCGCCGCCTATTCAGCAGATCAAGTGTTTGTCAAGCAAACTGGGCGCTATGTGGTGACGTACGGCAGCGGAAAGGTCGCTGATGCTGTTCCACCCCCCAGTGTTCCTGCGGAGTACTTCGAGATGAGGTCAGTTGTCCAGACGCAGCAGATTGCAGGATACTTGAAGGAGTTGCAGGCAGCACAGCCCGTAGCAGTACTCGGCGATGGCATTGGGGAGTTGGCATTCTTCGCATCATACAACACCACGACGAAGAGCATCAAGATGCGTTACGAGATCATCAAATCAGTCAGCACCTTCGAAACTGTAGACAGATACTACGTTACGATCAGTACCGGTCGCGCATTCGTCCAGGCGGCCGTGGGCCCTGTGGTTGGCGTGCTGGGTGGTGGCTGGGTGTGGTTCGGTGAGAACACCTCGGGAGTAGGTGAGCCTGACCCGGTGCTTGCCGACACCTTCCTCTCGGCGCTCATGACGGAGCGTCTCTACCTGACCGTGCTGGAGACGACCACAGGCCCCGAGCTGTACAGGGGGCAATTGTCGCTGGTGACGGACAACGCTGCATCACGTACAGCAGAACTCCACAGCTACAGCAGGGACGCGGCAGACAACGAGGTGCTGTGGGATGTTCCTGCCACCGATCCTTCCTCGTATGAGCACCCGTTTGGAGGGCTCCTGCGGGTCCGCTCCTTCGGTGACTCCCTCTGGGGTGTGGTCGAGGGGTTCAGAACTTCTCCCTTCGCCAACGACACATTCCCCGATCCCCTCAAGGCGGGCACATTCGACACTGATGTGGTCGCACAGCTCCTGCTTGATGGAAGGCCGATTGCTGTTGGCGGGATGGGCGGATGGGAGCGAATCGGCGGGCTCATCCGCTTTTCTCTGTTCGAAAGGTCTGCGAACGGACTGGAAGGCAAGATTGGCAGGAAAAACCTTGGCGCACTCCCAGCCGAAAAGAAGAACTCTTACGGCGTGAGGGGGATGCTTGAGGACTACGCGGTGTGCGGCTTTTCAGCTCATTTGGCATCTAACACTGACGTGGGCTACTTCACTGCTGAGGTCACCAAACCTGCCGGGCAGACGCAGATCACGTGGAACCTTACCCACACACTGCAGGGGCTGGATGGGGGAGCGGTGTGTGATCGAGACTTCAGCTGTCTGGTGCTTGTCAGGGGGACAACTGTCGTTGCCAACTTACTTCGCGGGCGCCACTCAGGACCTGCATCTGCTGCACCTCTTGCAGGGACGGTTGTGCTGGATGACATCGACACAGAGATCAAGACAGAGACGAAAGCAACATTCCCTTCGCTCCACCTGAACACAGTGACGCTCGACTACACCCTTGACCACCTTGCCCGTGACATCATGCGGGGTGAAATATCTGTCACGCTCCTGACAGCCGAATACAATGATGTGAAGACTGGCGGATACTTTACGTCGCGCCTCGGGCCTGCCGAGCCTCCTCGCGGGTTGGAAATCCGGTCGTCGGTGACTGTGGGTCGTTTGGGGTTGCTGATGTCGACACTGCAGCTTCAGTATGATGTCGCAGCCGTACAGAACTCGGAGAGCACGCAGGATAACCTTCTGCAGAAGGATGTGCTCCTTGGGGTAATGAAGGATGGTGGGCGCCTCATGCATTCACTGAATCGCGACGACGTCAACAAGAGGAACGTTGCAGTGGGGGCCGCCAGCTTCGCTAACACTGCAACCAACAACAAGGTGTACAAAGGCACCACAAAACCTCTTCCGTTCTATGTTGTCCGTGGCCTTCTTGGAGCTACGCAGGCGCAGGTCATCATCACACGGAAGGGGCGTTCCACCGGCACAGCCGTCCAGGAGATGCTGCAGGTCATCCCTGTCAGTGCGCGGGCACTGCAGTTCTACAACAGGATGTTGTGGGGTGGTGGTGCCATCCGTGCATCTGACTCTTCCCAAACAAGCGGCGTTGATGTATTCTGGCGCGGCTCTGTCAACACGACTGACCTGACCCTGACGTACACCTGCGCGGGTTGTGGGTCTGACTCCATGCTGTCCGAACCAACTGGCGTCACACCCGCCCTGCGCCAGGGCCGTGGCGTAGCGGGGAGCAATCTGCCGTACCTCAACTTCGAGACACTCATCTTCGCCGAAGGGGATGGCAACGTCACGCTGACACCGCGCCTGCTGCACGACATACGGGCCGGGTGGCGCACGATGCGGTACATCGGTGACCCGGCCTACGCTACACGGACATCGCCCATCCTTGCTGACGAGCCTGTCGACCAGTTCTCTGCGTTGTTGCTGCCCTCGGCAGAACTCAGTTCTGCGCAGGGCACGGGGTCTGAGGGTCTGGCGTACTTCGCAGAGGTGGAGATGTCGCTGAGCGTTCACCCTTCTTCAGGTCTCATCGAGCACACTCTCGTCATCCCTTCGTCCGTGCGGTGCGTGCAGGAGTGCATGGTGTCCACAGTGAACGGCACGTTTGGGTCCTTCCAGGTCACAAACCCGATTTATGCGGCGTCCGGGTCAACGTACCAAACACACTTCGAGCATGTTCTCCCTGTCGGTGACATGCAGATCGCGGTCAGACCCCCGCTGTCAGCATGTTTCATGCTCAAACTGCTGCGGGCACGTGTGGTGTCCAGCGCCGACCTGGCGCAGTCACCTGGCGTGAAGCCCGAAGACTTCGACGGCATACCCCTGCAGGTGGATGCTGTGTACCCGGGTGTTCTGGCGGGGTCGCTGAGGAAGACGTGGAGGGATGTTGCATCTATGTCGTGTGCAGGCAACAAGGGGCAGATGCAGGGGTTGCAGGTGGTGCCCCCTGTCGAAAGTTCATACACGGGGAGTGTGTCTCTGAACTTAGACCTGCAATCACGCAAGTTGACGGTCGTGAGCGTATCGAACAACGTTCCGCAGGTCAAGGGCATGTTCCTCGGCATTGGTCGCATCGGGCAGGCCGGGGACCTGCGTACAGTGATTAAACCAGGCGACACTATTTCCACCGAGGTTGACACCGAACGGGCACTGGTCTCCGGCTTCGCCTTTGCTGTTGTGATCCCTATTCACCACAATGCAGAGATCGGCGAGATCCGGTGCCAGCTTCTCCCCACGCCCGAGGTCTCTGCGGTGACGAACAAGAAGAATCTCTACGTCGACACCTTCTCTGCCTCTGACAAGCTGCAGCAGGACTCGAAGGGGCTGTACACCCCCGACGAGGGAGGCGCGCTGGGAGTCGTGCCGTGGATTTCTTTGCTGTGGCTGTACCCCAGCGGCCTGATGCTCTACCAAATCAACACCCTCTCCCCGCCCCAGACACGCGGCCAGATCACGCTGTGTGTCGACCCCAACGCAGACGCGACAAGCAAGGACACGGGGTCCCGCATCGAGGTCGGCAGCAACGCACAGCTGGCACAGCTGACCCGCAGGGGCTCTGTCGAGGCGGACCTGAGGAACCAGCTGAATCAGACCTGGGGCAGCGTGGTGCACGTCTATCCGTGGGAGGCAGTCCTGATGCGGAAGAGCACGCTTGTGAAGTTCAACGTCACGACAGAACGCTACCCTGGCGGTGAGATCAGCGGGACAGTGCGGTCCTCCTCCGAGGGCAGCATTTTCACCACAATGTGGCAGAGCGTCAACTACAACCCAGTGTACGAGGACATCAAGATTGACTTCGTCGTCTCAGACATGGTGACGCCCTTCTTCTTTGGGATCAACACGGAGGACGTCGGGGTTGCCGTCATGTGCGATGGCGTGTCGCTCATGGCGAAGCTCCCTGTCAAGGCCTCTGCAGGGCTGTTGCACTGCCTTCGGTCTGGGCTGTCGACCGTTGTGATCACCAACACAACTGTGTCGGGTGGCACTGAAACATTCACAGGGGTTATCGTGCCAGATGATGTGGCGCCGATCTACAACTTTGAGACCAATCTGGACAGCGGGTATCTGGCGCCCAACAGTGTGGGGGCAGATTCGACGGGAAGTGACCCCGCTATCAAGGGCCGAGTGATCACGCAGATCGTTTACGCTAGCACCATTATTGTCCATCTGGTCTTCAACTACGATTTCAAGTCTGACAAGCAGGGGGAGCTTGCCTGCGACCTCCAATCTTGTGGCGACTCCCGTAAGAAGCAGCTCTCGTGCATCAACTTCTACTCTTCCGACTTCCTCTACTCGCAGACGGGTGCGGGCTACGCCTCCTCAACGTTCGATGTGTGCAACCCGCTGTTCTCTGTGCCCACGGTGAAGCCTCTGCAGCCGCTTGGCGATCGGAACACCAAAATCAACCCCGATGTGCTCAACTCCATCCCTTCGGGTGGGTTCTTGAGTGTGACTGTCGAGGGATCCGCGAACGACGAAGGGGGGGTGCTGGGCATGGCCCTGCAGATCCTGGCTGAGAGATCATACGTGCTGTTCCACTCCAAGTCCTTCAGCGCAGGCGCAGCCCGTGCTGACGTGTACCGAGTCTCGCCGCTGTCCAACCTCGGCTTCTACAACAGCACGACGGATGATCTGACGGATATCAAGTTTTCTTCTCGCCCAACAGTGACTGCGGGTTTCAACACGACGAAGCTGATCAAACTTTCGTACAACAGGCTCACGAAGCGTCTGTATTCCGATTTCTGCATGCCTCGCGACACGGCGGCTGACGTCTACGGCGGGTCCAACAACGGGTGCGTCTTTTCGTACATCACGCTGTTCGGGGGCGGCCGATCCAACATGACCAACGTGCTTCTGGGGGAGTTCCCCAACAAGATGCAGGTCGGCAGCACGCGACCCGAGGGCGGGTATCTGTTCTACTCGGGGGACACTGTGTCCGAGACGTTGATCTCTGCGATGGTAACAGGACGACTGCAGGTGGCAGGGAATGCCATCCTCGACAGCTCTGCAACCCAGGCCACACGGACCCTTTGGATGGATGTGCACGTGTTCCGGAAGGAAGCCTTCTCCTGGATCTACCTTGAGGAGCCTGTCGACTACTTCGGGAGCCAAGCAGCACCCGCCTACCTGCCGATCCCCCTGGCAAGTTACGCACGGTCGTTGGTGGCCTTCTATTATCACCCGTCTTCCTTCATGCTGCGATATGACATATTTGTTGACAGCTCTCTCGTCGGCAAGCGGTGCTACGGCGCAGGATGTGTCGTGTTGCAGTCCACCACAACAGTGAGGGGCACAGACCTGCCTATCTACTCCGTGAAGCTGCTCGACCTGTACGACTTTACCCCTCTCGTCACCATGGGTGGCGGCAACGGCTTCAACAACAGGCAGACGACGTCACGCACGACGGAGTCCCTCCGATCCGAGTACCACGGCTTCATCCCCGCGTCGAGCCACGTGCTCAACATGCTGTACAACGGCGAGATGACCTTCCTGCTCTCCGATGCAGCAAAGGGCTTCGTTGCGCACCCTGCTTCAGAGTCTTTCGCAGGAACAACAACACCCACGCAGCAGAACGTCGCATTCCGTGCCTTGCTCGACCCAAACCAGCTTCGTGTGATGGTGGACACCAGAAGCCTCTCGCAATCGAGCACCGACAAAGGCAGCGGCATGCCTGGCGTCTTCGAGGAGACAGGCCTGGGTTATGCAGAGGTGTCCTTCGCAGACAAGTCGCGGACCGTGGCAGATGTGACAGTGCGGCACAACATGAAGCTGGGGAGCTGCCCCCTGGCGCAGCAGATCGGGTGCGTGCAGCTCCGGGTTGCGCCCTTCGGGGAAGACGGGTTCATCGGTGCTGTCATCCACAACGCAGCGAACACGGACGCCCCACTGGCCTTCCGCACGAAGCCCCTGCCGCTGTCTGCCTCCCGGGCTGTTCTGAACGGGTGGGCCTACCTGAATGTGTACACAATCAAGACCCCGACGGGTGCTGTTCGTGGGCAGCTCCTCCCTTACACGCCTCCAATTGTCTCCTTCTTCGAGCACACGCTGCAGCAGTCGCTCGATGGTGACCGGAACTACATCGTGCAGACCCACATCCGTGTGACTGCCACAGGTGCTGGTTGTGTCGCGAGGGTGCAGATCCTGACGAACTACACTGTGCCGGCTGTGTTTTCAACTTCCGATGAGAACAGGATGGTGGCGACAAAAGAGAAGGATTACGACGTCACGAAGCCGCTGCTGCGTGCGACATGGTCACTTCCCTCCGGAGACATCGAACTAGATGTGAACGGCCCTGTGAGCCATGTGTTCATCGAGGCACAGTCCGCATTCTTTTTGCTGGGCAACACCAGCAAAGTGGTTGTTGTGATGAAGGGGTGGTCCAACGAGGAGGTGTTCCGCACTGTGGAGCAAACGCTGCAGGATCGCCTCTGCAAGGACAAATGCAACGACTTCTTTGCAGAGCTGCATACGTACAACACACAGCCCTCTGCCTCTCAGAACTGCGAGACCCTCGACAAGGCGACCTGTGGAGCGCGCGAAGTCTGCACATACACTGGCAGTACCTGCAAGGACACGGAGGGGTTCATGTCAGCAACGTACGACGATGCGACAAAGAGCCTGGCGTACACCCTCTCCTACGAGAGGAATACAACGTATCCGCCGCCTGCGACTTCATGTGTCGAGAACCCCGCCACGCCAGGTTGTGCCTTCCTGCAGCTGGGCACCCCGGGGATTCGCCAAGTCGAGACGCGCCTCCTGGACACCTGGACACAGACGCGGGCCCGTCCCTCCTCTGCGCTGCAAGGCTTCTCTGGGTCTGTGCGCCTCTCAGGCACGGAGAGCTGGGCACTGCGGCACGGTGGGCTCAACGTGCGCGTGTCAGGGGGTGCCGGGAAGGAGTTGCTGCGTGCATCTCTCCTACCAGCACCGCTCTTTACGGTGGGCGACCTGCAGACGAAGATGGCGTCACGTGTCCCCGGCACCTACGCGGATCTGTATTCCGCAGTGCGGGGGGTGAAGTACCCACTGGACGGAGGTGTGTTGATGTTCACGTCACAGTTTGCGAAAGACCCAGAGGAGGGCTTCTTCTATGCCGAGTTCCTTCCGGGCACAGGCGACCTGCAGGGGGTTGGCATTCTGCGCTACGCTGTCAAGCACGTGAGTATTCCCAAAGAGTGCCAGGCAGCAACCGGGTGCCTGACGCTGACGTTCACACAATCGGGATACACCTTCAAAGACAATCTCGTGCTGGACTACGGGAGGGTGCGTGAGATCCCAGGGCAGGAGGGGACACGTCGCATCGTTCAAGGCGAAGTGGAGATCACGGGTGACATGCTCCTGATCCTGGGCATGGATCAGTCGGGTTCTCAGTCGGAAGGCGTCACTTCCAAGGTTGTGGTTTCTGACTCCCTCGGACGCCCGCAGGACGACGGAAGCGTGACGCTTGAGGTCACAGGCTCCTCACAGTCACCGGACATGTCGACCCCGTTGCCCGTCACAGGGCAGGAAACACTGGTATGCCGTGCCATGGATACCCTGCGCCACATGCACTTAACAGCCACCGCCGCTCTCTCGCGATGAGGAAGAAGTCGTTGAGAAGGACTGGTTCTGGGTTGTCCTGCTGTGCGTCGGGCTGTGCCTCTGTGTGGCCGGGCTCCTTATCTGGTGGGTATGTTCGATGTACAGGCCTCTCTTTCACCTTCACTCACCCAAGAGAATGGACCTTCTCACCTTGCACCATGCGCGGATGTCGTGTGACTCTTTGCAAACGTGTTGCTCCCCACATAATGACTCGAGCCTTCGATCGCCGAGAACCCACCGCCACCCCCACAGCGCTACAAGCAGGTCAACGGTGACAAGAAGCAGCCTCTGGAGCACAGCCTGATCCCCCAGAGAGAGCTGTCGCAGCACAACGAGGGAGAGACGCCTGGTTTCGGCAGCTTCCAATCAGCGCATCCCCAGAAGGCGCCAGCGCCTGTGCCAGGGCTTGCAGGTGCTGCCGCTGGGCCCCAGTTCGCTTCGGAGGGAGAGAGAGCTGTGTTCGAGGACGCGCCAATGAAGCAGGCCCCTCCCGAGCGGAGCTACGGTGGGGAATCAGTGACGCTCCTCGGTGGCGGACACCCCAACGATGTGGTGATCGACCCGTACAAGTCAGATGATGAGTGCGAAACCACGCTGCCCTTTGGATCGACCCCAGGGTCGTCAGGTGTTGACGGGCGCGGCGCGTCTGTCAGATCGCGCTACGCAGGCGACGAAGCACTGCCCGAGGGCCTCCCGCAGATCGGGTACGACGGGAGGGTTCACAGTACTGGGGGGACCCGCCAGTCGCCTCCAAGCTCGTCGCTGCGTTCTCGGCCTGACGCGCTGCCCGGTATATCGCCTGATGCAGACCTGGGTTACAGCCCGCACCTTTTCAACCCCAGTGGCGCCTCACCCCAGGTCGACCTGGCATTCGGGCAGGCTGCCCATGTCGCTGCTCCAAACCCTCTGGGAGGCGACGCACTCGGGTATTCAACAATGACGCGTTCTCTCGATGAGACGCAGCCCGTTGAGCACATGCGTGCCGAACTAGACTTCCGGAACGAAATGGTATGTTGCTCTGTCTGTGACATGTCGTGCATCCATCGCCCCACACAGCTAACTCATACCGAGCAGGAGAACCAGCGCTTGATGGCTGTCCTGGATGCAGCAAACCAGGGACACGATATCGCCACCTTGTTGTAAGCCGGTGTCTCTGATGTTCGAACATCGAATACATCTACCACTATTTGTCTCATCTAACCTGTTCCTGGTGCACGTTAGAATTGTGTGTGAGAGCGCAGTGTGCGTCGCTAGGAATTTGCTTTCCTGGTCAGGTGACTGAGTGTGGAAAGTCAACATATCTCCTCTCCAAGCTCCTTGCGAGGGCCGTCATTTGTTTAGTCCCTTTCGTCTGTCGCATTTGTGGCCACGCCCGTCCTTGTGAGGGCAGGCACTTCGAGTACTATGGATGCGCTTCCTCGGAGCCACTGCTGTTCTGCGCACACCAGTGCCGCAGACCTCTGTCGTTTCATCGCAAGTGCAATGATGGAAAGTCTATGTGCACTTCATCACACCCAAACTCGGATTGGCTCTTTGATTTCGAGAAACGTACCCGTAACAACATTCATTGTCCATAACCATCTTTCCTCTTCAATATCTTTGCTTTACAATCTCAATCCGAGAGACAGTTGGGTGCCCTGCTGCACTCTCAACGGAAACCTAGAGAGGCCCAACACTGAACTAATACCGTATACGTAAATATTTTGGAACGTAAATATTATGGAACGTAAATATTATGGAACGTAAATATTTTGGAACGCTGGTGGGTTGGCGTTCCAGATTTTTTTCGTTCCATAATATTTACAGGGCTTTCTGCGACTCGGGGACTTGGACCAGGTGATCGGACGGCGTACAGAGTCCCTGACGGGACCTACTCGTGCACTTTTCGCGCGATTCCTGACGCAAGCCGTCCTCACCACCGAGTCCCGAACTGGCCCTGTAAATATTTTGGAACGTAAATATTATGGAACGGACCGGCCAAAAATGGGCCCGTTCCATAATATTTACGTTCCATAATATTTACGTATACGGTATATCATGTGGGCGTTGTCCCCGAGAGCTCTGAGCACTCGAGCTCAAATAGCAGAAGAGTGAAAGAGTCCGCGTGGAGTGATGTCGGCAACTAGACTGTGCATTCTCGATTGTGCCAACAATACCCGCTCCGAGTCAGGCACTGCCAAAGGCAAAGCTTCTGCGCATCTCACCAGCAAACAGAGAGTCCAGGTGTGCACGCTCCCAAGCAAAAGTTTCGGCAGGTATTTATTGTCTCGTTTGATGCCACTTCATGATCCAGCGTGACACAGATAGTTGTTGTTTGTGTGTACATCAGGGTCTTCATGATGTCGATGTTCACAGGAATGGACAGGAAGTGTCAACTAGACTGTCGGATGTGCAAGAGCCCCAGAATCACCTCCCCGCCACTCTTGTCTTATTTTCATCAAGAACTGGGGAAGTGGGGAAGCTTTCTGTGCCTTTGGATCTTCTGCGGAACCCTCACCCACACCACTTCATCGGACTGGGGGGGGGTGGCACAAGTGTGCTTGCTCCCGTGGTGCAACCACGTTGTCAAGAACATGGCTTTTCTGGTTTGTTGTCTCTTTTACTGATTCTGCCAAGTGTACCCCTCTGCCACCAGCCACACGACAGGAGTACGGGACTGTGCCTTGGGCCACAATGCATACCCAGCCGAAGGGAGGGGGTCTTGTATGTGGGCACGCGGCAGGATTCCCGCGAGTAGGAACCACACTGTATGTCGTTCCGAGTGCTGACACCGCCGAGTGGCCGGCTGTTCCAGGGCGGTGGGTGGCTGTCAATGGCTATACATGCCGCATCGTCCCCGCTCCGGCGAGCCTCGCAGTCCGCAGAGAGTCTTCTGGTGAAAGCTGCTGGGCTGACGGGGCTCTGTACGACGCACTGCGTGTGTCCATGTGCCACGATGCCCCACTGCGTGTCGTCCTTGAGCCACTCCCAACTCCAACACCTGTCGACCACATCGCAATCGAGGAAATCTCTATTCAGTCTGAGACCTCCCCTTCCAGTTGGCTTCGACTTCGGGACGGTCCGCTCGAGGAGGGTGGGCACCTGCTCTTCCAGGCTCCGCTGTTCTTGAGCACGCAGTTGACGTCTCGGGTGTTCGCCGTGTCCCACGGGAAGGCTGTGGGTGCAGCCGACTTCCTTGGGAAAACCATTCGCATCACCCTCCGTTGTGACACCACTGGAGTTGTGTCGGTCGGCAGGACCACCACGGTTGATGTCTGCCCGTCACCTCCTGTCGAGGCAGCGTCGCCACCTGTGCCGCCCCTGGTGGACCACCTGCGGAAGACCTCACACGGGATCCATGACACTGCGCTCCTTGAGGAGCTTGCCGAGGCCGTCATGGGTTCCATCAACGGGGGCGCTACAGTTGGCGTGATTCTCGAGGGCGCGAGCGGCGCAGGCAAGTCTCACCTCTGCAATGAAGTGCTGCAATGGGTTGACAACCGCAACTCAGAGGTGGCTGTGTCCTCGTCGCAGCTCGACGAGACAGACGTACTGGTATCGGAGACGTTCGACGTGCAAGACTGCTTCAGGGGGGACCTCCTTGCCGGGGGGGGCCGCGCCGTTGCCGCCGATGTGCTGCGGTCTCTGTTCAGGAGATACTACGGCCGCCGTGGTGTGCTGATCTTGGAGCACGTTGAGCGTCTCTCTTCTACAAACGATGTCGAGCGCATCGGAATCTTGCAGCTCTCACGGGAGCTGGAGCGACTACACCACAGCACCGCACCACGCCTCGTCGTGCTGGTGACGTGCCACTCGCATGCGAAGCTTCCTCAGCTTCTGCTCGGGCCTTGCCGGTTGTCAACGTTACTCCGTATTGTGCCATCTTCACTGCAGCAGAGGTACGAATTCCTGAAGTTCCTGTTGGGGCGCGACGACCGCCTGCAAGATTCTGTGGAGGAGGAGGCTGGTGAGTTAGCACGTCTGTCACCAGCACAGTGCGTTTCTGACTTAATCCGCACGGCTGAAAGCCACACAGCATGCGCCCAGCAAAGACGCCCCGACGAAGGGACACCCGAGCCACTCAGCGAAGAAGTCCCGCAGTGGGTGCGCCGCTGCTTTGGGCCTGTTGTCGGCTGTGAAGACATCCTCGAGCTTCTCCACACAGTGGTCGTGCGACCCCTTCGCCAGATGTGGGCTGCATCGAGCGGTGACACCCAAGTGCAGGTGCAAAGGCTTGTGAAGGGGATCCTGATCCACGGCCCCCCTGGCACCGGCAAGACGCAGATCGCAGGCTGCATCGCAAACATGCTGTGCGACCGCACCGGATCTGCGGCGCGAGGCGGCATCCCCCTGTTCCAGAAGATCGAATGCACGGCGACGTCTATTGTGTCGAAGGTTGTGGGACAGAGCGAGGCCAATGTGAGGGAGCTATTCGTCAAGGCACGCAGCAACGCACCATGCGTCGTCATCATCGATCAATTTGAAGCCCTCGCGCTGAAGCGAGGAACTGGAGGGAACTCGCGTGCACTGGACAGAACACTGTCGACCCTTCTGACGGAACTGGACGGGGCTGAGGAGCACCGCGGACCGCCTGTGCTTATTGTCGCGTGCACATCGCACAGGGACCTGTTGGACCCTGCCATTCTGCGGAGTGGCCGCCTCGACATCCACATGAAAACGCCGCATGTGAGCCTCGACTGCGCGAAGAAGCTCCTCAGCGAGTCGCTCGGTGATCACGCCGAACAACCTGCGAGGGACCTCCTGCAACGCCTCACTCCAATGTTCAGCACCTACGCTGAGGTCAACGGTGTGGCAGAGGCTGCAAAAATGGCTGCTCTGCGCCAGCATGTCCAGGCAGGCGGCGGCGATGACTCTGAGGTTGTCATCACAGAGGATCATCTGCGCAACAGTCTCAAGCAGGTGCTGGGGCAATCGGGGTCGGGGCTGATGTTTGGATGAGCCGCTGATGCATCGCAGTCTCTCCCTCCCTCCCCTGAACCCCTCATCCAGAGAGGTCTGGTTCTGGTTTCTCAGCTGTGCCTGTTGTTTCTGCCTCCTGCCACGCACCTCCCACCTCCAGGCTGACGGGTGCCGATCATGTGGCGGGGATGTCTCTCACCGAGACTATTGCCTCGAAGAAGTTTGGGGGGAAAATCGCCGAAAAGAAGAGATTTCGCTATAAATGCCGCGCTGCCGGGACGGTTGAAGAGTTCAATGCCCTGCGTGCCGCGTGCCAGAAATACGGGCTCCTGCATGGCGAGCGAATTCTGATCCAAGCTGGCAAACACAAGGGGCGCGAGGCAACAATCATCGGTGTGAAAGATGGGTGGTTGTGGCGTTACCTTGATGGGGACGTAGGTGCAACAGCCTTCTTCGCACACACTGCGGCAGAGTTGGAGGAGAGGTACGCCCCACAGCGCTTGGAGGGTCTTCCTGCTGTCGAAGAGATCAAGCCCGTCAGCGAGGAGGAACGGCTCCGGATCCGCCAACGTGTCCAAGATGCCCTCATGCGGGAGATGCCGACCCCGCCCCCCCCAGAAATGCAGATTCAGTCAGCATTGTCTGAGTCCGATGCAGCACAGTTCGAAGACACCCCTGGCTTGCGCGATTTCCTCTGCATTGCTGAAAACCTTCATACACGGCACAGTTCTGCGGATATGGGAGGTAGCGAGCATCGGCCACATCGCCTTTGGCTCGGGAAACGTGTCGACAAGGTGAGTGTGCTGCGATCGCCGCTGTTTGTTGAGAGCCTGTTTGGGGAGCTGCAGCGCTTGTGGGACACAGCAGAAGATAACATCACGCGTGCAGAGGTGAAGATGCGCCACCAAGGTGCCAAGCTGGAGCAACGTGACGTGCTGGACGAGCTTGTCGATACTCTCGTCCTTCCGAGCGAACCGCATCACCCTGTTGCCATCGTCACTGAAGTCCTGCTGTCCGTCCAAGATTCAATTCGGCAGGCCAAAGCTGAGAACCCTCGGAACGGCGCACCCCTACATGACGTCACCCGCCTGATGGTGTTCCTCCTCGTGCTTTCGCCTGCGGAACTGGACTCCCTTCTGCTGATCCCGGAAGCGGTCGCCCCCGAACCACCTGCAGCAGTTGCACCTGACAAGTCCTCGTCTCCTGGTCGGCGACGCAAGAAGAAGCGTTCACGCAAGCGGCAGCTCTCAACGGCAGTGGATCCGTCCCCTCCGACAGAACCACAGCCACCCAAGAACAATTTTTTCGTCAGTGTGTTTGAGCAAGCTGCAGCTGGATTTGCGGAGGTAGAATCCAAAATTGCTCGAGCTGCCGATTCACAGGCGCGTTCTCACACGGGAGCTGATCACGCGGGGGCTGATGATGGGGCGGACAAGAAGGGGGCACGGAAGTTCAACTACACGATGAACATGACAAACACGTACACTCATCTCGGAGGCGAGGTGCTCCGTCCGATATCCAAGCTTGCATCCCTTCTGGCACACAACGGGTCCTGTGTAGTGGACACAACAGAGGCCAGTGACGACCTTGTCGTGCAGCTCAACGCCTCACCTCATGTATGCGCTGCTTTTGAAGGGATGACACCTGGAGAGTGGCTGTGCTTTCCCACCCCCCTTGTGGCTGCCTATGCGCCGTACCCATACGACACCTCGACAACGCTTGCCCTCGTCCTAAGGGGTAACGTGGAAGGCTTCGAGTTCCGCTCTGTATCTGCTGTGAAAGATTTTGGCGTGGATGTAGTCGTCAGTGCCTTCTCATGTTGGTGTGTGTCGGGTGTGGCATGCGAGGACGAACATACACCAACGGAGAGAATCGTCGTCAAATTGGTGTGGCGCCCACGCCCGATGGGGCGGCTGACAATGCCGTTTGCTCAAATGACGGAGCTGGTAGACAAGACGATGCGGAGAATGAAGGACATGTGCCCGAAGTACAACCTATCCTCGATTGCCTCCGAGGCGCGCAAGAAGCTGCAAGTGTCCGTCATGCAGGGGGCAACATCACATCACGCCATCAGCAACGTCTTTCCAAATTTCAACAGCGATCTCAAGACGGCCACCAACGGTGCTCCCGAAGATAAAAACCTTTCGTTGCCGGAGCGGGACACGACACCCGATGGCTGCGACAATCCAGACGTGCCCCGCTGTCTGGAATACCGCCTCCCAGGGAGTGGTGTGATTGTCTTCGACTCGTCACCAGAGGCGTGTCGGCCGTTCGGCTTCTTCTCCGGACAACGTCTCATGTTCACCCACTCGCAGAAGAAAGGGCATGTCACGACGGTGCTGGGTGTGTGGGGCGGGAAGCTGTGGCACCACGAAGACATGTCTGACCCCCGACCGTTCCCTCAAGGTTCTTTCGACGCATTTCAGAACTCATACCGCTTCACCCCTCTCGGGTGGGACCAGCTGCAGGGCTACCCCCGTGTTGTGGTTCACAACGGGCTGACACTGTCTTTAAGCGCGACAGAGCTCGAACCCTACGACCAGTACCACAACCAAGTGGTGGTATACGAGGAAGGACCACTGCGGGGAGAAGAGGCTCTGGTGCTCGGTGTGGCTCCGGGCGGTCTGTGCAAACATCTCCCAGGTCGTGTGCGCCTCATGATTGAGACGTTGTCGTCTGCTGCGACGCATCAGGTCCGCCACTCCCACACGCTGAACTTCTTCTTTGACACCTGCCCGTGGAAACTCGGCGAGGGGCAGCAGGAGGCCCCACCGGGCAAGCTGCCAGCACCCCCCGCTTTGGACCTGCAGTGCGTTTCCCCCACCGGAACGCTGTCCTTTGAGGTGCGCGCTTCATTCTGTCTTGAGCACGGTGCAGTGCACGGTCAGACGGTGATGATTGTGGCAGGTGAGAATCTCAACTGCCTCGGGACGGTCGCAGGGGTGCACGAGGGGAGACTGTACGCCATGTTGGGAGAGCCTGACGAAGAAGTAGCAGTACCGCTCTCCCGGGGCAACTTCGTGCAGATCCAGGCGCCTATCGCACCGCTCGTCAACCCACACACGAGCCTGGATGACCACCCCCGTGCTGCGAACGCCATCCAATTCCTCAAGACGCGGCAACAGGACAATAAGATGCAGGCGAAACGTATCGCAAACCACAGGGTGGGAATGGTCAGAGGTACGGACCGGGATGACGACACTGAAGATTCTCTTTCAGTTCACTTCAACAAACGTACGTCGCATCTCGCTTGTTTTGGGGAAATGATCGACTTCAACACGTCTTTCCCCTGCTGCAACGTTTTTCGCCTTTACCCACGTCAGGTGGTGCAGTGGAAGAGGCGGCCGCGCTCTGACTTGCACGATCGATTGCTCGAAACCCTATTTGATGGCAACACTTATGAGGCAACTGCACCTGGCGCGGCACAGACCGCCCGGAGCGCCGCGAGCAGAGATAATTCACCGTGGGTGACCAGCGTGATTGTCGGCGTGTGGCTGGGGGAGTTGTGGAAAGTTGACAGAGGCGACCTTGCCGCAACACCTTTCTGTGGGTCGTCTTTTGAGGAAATGTGCCGCCACTACTCTTTCAAGGTTGTTGGGTACAGCATCAGGCCGCTGTCCTCCACATTCCCACTGTTGAGGCTGAAAGCCCAAGTCCTGGGGACATGCTTCAATGAGACATACGCACTTCCCTACATCCGTGCCTGTTGCTTGCCTGATGGACAGCTGATTGGTGTCGACAATCGCCCCGAGGCCCTCCAATCGATCGATGAGCGTCTCAGACACAACTCCCGCATTGTGAAACTGCGGCGGATGACAAGCCCCCGTGTCACAACACAGATGGAAACTGACCCCTTTGCGAGCCACCTTCTCATGCGGTCGCATGAGTGGTACGAACGTAGCATGGAGAGCGTTGTCCTGGGCGTGCATGATGGTTTCTTGTTCACCCAAGACGTGGCCACAGGGGCAGTTGACAGGCTCACACAACCTGAAATGTGCTTCTGTCGGATTATCTCCGCTGATTCTCACAACGTGCGAACAACTCGCAAGTCTCGCGGTTCGACGGCCTTGGCATTGGGATTGCTTCCAGAACCGACCGCTGACGACACCCTCCTGCAGCCAGCAACACGCAGCGTTGAGGAGGGCGAGGTGCGGCGCCGCCTTGACCGCGTCGCTGAAAAGGAAGCGAGGGAAATGCGTCACCGTGCCCTGTCCATCCCCCGTGCATTTGTGACGCGAGTGCTGCGGTGGATGGTGCAGCGGTACATGGTGCTGCCGCTCGACTACATGTCAGGTGAAATCGACTCTGAAGAATCAAATCTTGTGAAGCGCCTCGTCGTTCTCGAGCGATTTTTTGGTGCCTGTATTATCTTTCCGGGGCTGTCAACATTCATCTCGTCAGAAATCGCGCGGCTCACCCAGCTTGAGAGCGACAACCGCCTGGACTTGGTGCAGCAAGAAACTGTTCAAGCTGCATCGCTGCGGGAAGCATATGTGCAAGAGGTCGCTCGAATCAGGCGCATGATATCTTCGAACCTTCCAATGTTCTCCATCCCACCCCTGAAGGCGATGCACTTCGTCCATGTGCTGAGAAGCAAGGTCACAAGTTGCCGCCCCCAAGCTGCGAGCCCTCCTCGACCACTGCCACCATTCATGATCTCAAGCGCCAAACGCCTGGCTCAGAAGATGTCACGGGGTCGGAAAAATATTGTCGCGACAAAGCAGCACCCAGCAGAGAAGTACCTCCGCTGCTTCCAGCTCCTGCAAGGCGATGATGACGACGTGCCTGCCGGCGAAGACACTTCTGCTGTGAACCCGATCACGAGCGAGTCCCTGAACTCACTGAACCCGCAAGAACGTGGTTACTTCTACTACCAAACACGATGTGGCTCAATCCGCATCGATACCTCACAGGAGGCAACTCGCGTGTTTGGACTTCTGGCACCTGGGACCGTTCTCACGCGGACGCATGGCGACCTAAGTGGCTTAACTTGTGTTGTTGTGGGTGTTTCTGATGGGAAGCTCTGGAGATACGAGCGCGACTTCGGCCCCAAAGAGCGCCTGTACCCTTTCCATGGCGGCAACGAACGGGACATCATGCAACTCCACAGGTTCGAGGTCGTCAGTGGCGGTGCACCTCTGCCTCGTTGTGACCCCTTCGAGTTTATCACCGAGGCAGGGCAAGTTGTCACCTTCGACATCTCTCCCGAGGCTTGCGATGCGTATGGTGTTCGTCATGGGCAACGCTATCTCCCCCGTCAGGGGAGATTCCAGGGGTTAGTTGTGACAATAATCGGGGTGCGGGAGGACGCGTTGTGGGTCGCGTGTGATTGGTCAGGTGCCTACAAGATGCAGTACAGCGCCGACTACCCCAAGGAGCATGAGTGGCAGTTCTTATTCTTCTCTTCAGTGGAATTCTGGACTTCGTCGGCACCGTGCCTGCAGTACTCGGGGAAAGCCTACGATGTGTCGAGCATCGCACTGAGCCGATTTGGCCTGCAGCTCGGGCAAGGAGCGCGTTCGCCCTCTCAAGGGGTGCAAGGGTGTGTTGTTGGTGTTCGTGGCGGGAAGCTGTGTTTGATTTCAGACGTCGAGAAGTACGTCTGTGAGGCGAACGATGCTGTCCCGGCTGATGTGACCACATCACCTTCTGTGGTGCATCCTGATGACGCCCAGTCCCGTCAGATGGCGGCGCATGAAGCGGCTTTGCAACGCTGCTTCAAGTTTGCTTCAAGTAACGAAGTGTTTGTTTTTGACACGAGACCAAGTTCCCTTGCACTGTTCGGAGTGAAGCACGGTCAACAACAAGTTCGGATCAACAAAAAAACTAGTCGCTCTGGTACTGTGCTGTCCACAATTCTTGGTATCCGTAAAAACCTGCTCTGGAGGTTGGACGAAGACTGCCCCAATGCAATCGCCTGCAACGGATGCAAGGATGCATTCGACTTGAAACGCGTGTTGTCGGGTACTCCTGCTGACCAATTTGTGGCAGTCTCAGAGTTTGAGGGCTGACCAGCGTCGTGTGGTTTTCCAACCAGGAGACGAATCGGTCCTCTCCACGCCCGTTGCTGAACACGCTTTTTGTGATTTTTCTTGTGTATCCTGAGATTCCTCATGCACCCCTGTGGTGCCCGCGGATGACAAGTGTTGTACGTTTCGCCACGACCCTCCCCATTCCCCCGTGTTCGGTGACATGTGTCGATAGTGTTCCATTTAGCCCATCAATTGGGCGAGGAGACGAAATCCTCTTCAGGGTTTCAACTGTCGCTGTCGCAGGAAATTTTGTCGGCAGCCCCGCCCCAGCCCCCAGCCCCCCTGCCGCCCATTTCATGCCACATTCCAGCCTCACTTCCATTTCAGGCCTGTCACTCACTCATCCGCCAGGGGAGGAATGAGCAGCACCTCACATGGAGGGGCAAGCCCGCCACAAGCAGAGTACGCCCTGATGGTATGCCAATGGTACCGTTACCCCCTGCTCACTGTCACTTTACACGGTTACAGGCCTCGAAGAGCCATTGGAAACGTCTGATCTCGGAGTTCTATAAGGTGTACAACCCTGCGAAGTTGGCGGATGTTCCAAAAATTCTCGAAGAGTACGACGGAGAGTATGTCACTATGCAAACGGCTCTGGCTTGTACTTCTCCGGGAAGCTCCTCCACCCCATTTTCATTTCCACACAGCGAGGCGCAGCTGTTTCAAGATCTGATCGAGAAATACACACCTGGGGGAGAGCGGACATTGAAGCAGCCTGCCAGCCAGCTCTCCACGACACATGACTACATTGGTGGTTCGGAATTCACTGAGGGGGCCGCCACCGCGTCAAGCGTGCCAGGTTTGCAGCGCCCTGTCCTGTCCACCACGAGTAGCTCCCCTACACCAGTGAAGGTTGGGAGGCCGCGGGCCGCGACTGCGAAGCCAACGGATGTCCATCCCAGTGCTGCGACGGAGAGCGTGTCAGTGTTCTCAGACTCAGTTTACGCACAGGCTGGAGGTCGTGTTGCGGGCCGGGTCTTGATGTCTGGCGACAGAAGTAGCTTGGTCTTGCCACCTGTGCTGAGCCCAGGTTTGCAACAGCGCGTTGAACGCCTCCGGAGGGCACACCCGGGTGCAAGCGACAACGACTTATTCGTCACGGCTGTCCATCAGCAGCGCACCTGGCGAAACGCGATCATCAGCTTTTACCAACGCCACCAACCCGAGAAGTTGGGAAACATCCACGAAATATTTGCCGAGTGCAACGGTGAGGAGGAGATGCTTTACGAGATCCTGGAAGCAAAGTATCTGCACAACGTGCCCTACCCTGCAGAGAAGCCTCCTCAGGCAGCTGCCGAGAAGGAAACCTTGGTGCACTCCAGTACGCAAGTTGTGCAGCCAAGTGCCGAGCGGGGCACGCAGTGTGATGCCAAGCGCGGCATCACAGTGTCAACAGCACCGCTGACCCAAAGCATGGAAATTACTGGAGGAGAGCTTGTTGCGTTAGAGGATGTTGGTGATCAGATCGAGTGGTCCCTGCTTGTCGTTCTGGAACAGGAGGAACGCGTGCGGCGTCTCATGTGCGGGCTGCTTGTTGACAACGCGGAACGGAGCGACAGTGTCGCGCGTCTGTGCAAAGCTGCCAGTGATCGCCTTGACGGGATCCACACCGACACCGCAGCTTTGCGTCTCATCTTCGACAAGTACTTCAGCGAATCATCGACAGAAGCGCCGAGCGTTGACATCGCGCCACCCTTCGGGCTACCCACACCCATCGCACTGGAGTCACTCTATCATGCAAGACATGCACGGGACGATTCGCCGCCGGTGTCCCCACCACCGTACCCACCGCCGAGACACGGGACTTCGGTCTCGCAGTCAACAGGGAGAATGTCGCCACCAGCCCCTCTGCCACATGTGAGCACGGCAGCGTTGCTCGAGGCAGTTTCCACACTTCAAAGGAAGGGGGTCAACCTGCCGGTGACATTCACAGGACCAGTCGTGTGAGGGGCCCACAGAATTCCGACAAGCCGAAAGCAGGACGCAACGGACCAATCTTGAGGCAGCTGTGTCAGAGGAGGGATTTGTCGATAGGTACTCCGCAGCAAGGTACATGCTGAGCATCGCGGCCGAGTCACCGCAGAGCTTCTCAGCTTCCTGCGCGTCTTCGATGTCAGGCGTCCGGAGAGAATGCGGGTTTCCCAGAGCACCAAGCCGGGAGGAGGACTGTGGGACGGGAAGCTGTCAGGGGCGAGTGGTCCAAGTGGGTAGACATAGAATATCGCGGGTAGAGAAGGGTGTAGAATAAACAACCGGACGAAACTGAAGTAGCCACACGCGCCACACCCCCACTCACCCTCCCACTCCGACGTAGATTATAGAACCTTCCATTGAACCTGGAGCTGTGGGCATTCAGATTCTTGGAAACCTGGAGCTGTGGGCATTCAGATTCCTGAAAACCTGGAGCTGTGGGCATTCAGATTCTTGGAAACCTGGAGCTGTGGGCATTCAGATTCTTGGAAACCTGGAGCTGTGGGCATTCAGATTCCTGAAAACCTGGAGCTGTGGGCATTCAGATTCTTGGAAACCTGGAGCTGTGGGCATTCAGATTCTTGGAAACCTGGAGCTGTGGGCATTCAGATTCTTGGAAACCTGGAGCTGTGGGCATTCAGATTCCTGAAAACCTGGAGCTGTGGGCATTCAGATTCCTGAAAACCTGGAGCTGTGGGCATTCAGATTCTTGGAAACCTGGAGCTGTGGGCATTCAGATTCTTGGAAACCTGGAGCTGTGGGCATTCAGATTCTTGGAAACCTGGAGCTGTGGGCATTCAGATTCCTGAAAACCTGGAGCTGTGGGCATTCAGATTCCTGAAAACCTGGAGCTGTGGGCATTCAGATTCTTGGAAACCTGGAGCTGTGGGCATTCAGATTCTTGGAAACCTGGAGCTGTGGGCATTCAGATTCTTGGAAACCTGGAGCTGTGGGCATTCAGATTCTTGGAAACCTGGAGCTGTGGGCATTCAGATTCTTGGAAACCTGGAGCTGTGGGCATTCAGATTCCTGAAAACCTGGAGCTGTGGGCATTCAGATTCCTGAAAACCTGGAGCTGTGGGCATTCAGATTCTTGGAAACCTGGAGCTGTGGGCATTCAGATTCTTGGAAACCTGGAGCTGTGGGCATTCAGATTCTTGGAAACCTGGAGCTGTGGGCATTCAGATTCCTGAAAACCTGGAGCTGTGGGCATTCAGATTCCTGAAAACCTGGAGCTGTGGGCATTCAGATTCTTGGAAACCTGGAGCTGTGGGCATTCAGATTCTTGGAAACCTGGAGCTGTGGGCATTCAGATTCTTGGAAACCTGGAGCTGTGGGCATTCAGATTCCTGAAAACCTGGAGCTGTGGGCATTCAGATTCCTGAAAACCTGGAGCTGTGGGCATTCAGATTCTTGGAAACCTGGAGCTGTGGGCATTCAGATTCTTGGAAACCTGGAGCTGTGGGCATTCAGATTCTTGGAAACCTGGAGCTGTGGGCATTCAGATTCCTGAAAACCTGGAGCTGTGGGCATTCAGATTCCTGAAAACCTGGAGCTGTGGGCATTCAGATTCTTGGAAACCTGGAGCTGTGGGCATTCAGATTCTTGGAAACCTGGAGCTGTGGGCATTCAGATTCTTGGAAACCTGGAGCTGTGGGCATTCAGATTCCTGAAAACCTGGAGCTGTGGGCATTCAGATTCCTGAAAACCTGGAGCTGTGGGCATTCAGATTCTTGGAAACCTGGAGCTGTGGGCATTCAGATTCCTGAAAACCTGGAGCTGTGGGCATTCAGATTCCTGAAAACCTGGAGCTGTGGGCATTCAGATTCTTGGAAACCTGGAGCTGTGGGCATTCAGATTCTTGGAAACCTGGAGCTGTGGGCATTCAGATTCTTGGAAACCTGGAGCTGTGGGCATTCAGATTCCTGAAAACCTGGAGCTGTGGGCATTCAGATTCCTGAAAACCTGGAGCTGTGGGCATTCAGATTCTTGGAAACCTGGAGCTGTGGGCATTCAGATTCTTGGAAACCTGGAGCTGTGGGCATTCAGATTCCTGAAAACCTGGAGCTGTGGGCATTCAGATTCCTGAAAACCTGGAGCTGTGGGCATTCAGATTCTTGGAAACCTGGAGCTGTGGGCATTCAGATTCTTGGAAACCTGGAGCTGTGGGCATTCAGATTCTTGGAAACCTGGAGCTGTGGGCATTCAGATTCCTGAAAACCTGGAGCTGTGGGCATTCAGATTCCTGAAAACCTGGAGCTGTGGGCATTCAGATTCTTGGAAACCTGGAGCTGTGGGCATTCAGATTCTTGGAAACCTGGAGCTGTGGGCATTCAGATTCTTGGAAACCTGGAGCTGTGGGCATTCAGATTCCTGAAAACCTGGAGCTGTGGGCATTCAGATTCCTGAAAACCTGGAGCTGTGGGCATTCAGATTCTTGGAAACCTGGAGCTGTGGGCATTCAGATTCTTGGAAACCTGGAGCTGTGGGCATTCAGATTCTTGGAAACCTGGGGCTGTGGGCATTCAGATTCCTGAAAACCTGGAGCTGTGGGCATTCAGATTCTTGGAAACCTGGAGCTGTGGGCATTCAGATTCTTGGAAACCTGGAGCTGTGGGCATTCAGATTCCTGAAAACCTGGAGCTGTGGGCATTCAGATTCTTTTTTTTTTTTTTTTGGGCGGACCCAGGGAGCCTCGTCAAAGTGCCATCCCTACAGGAGATCGCCCTGGTTTTGGCCCCCATGAGCACCATGGCACCAGTAATCCAGGAAATTTGGCTCCCTGGATCCACCGTCACTGCTATTCTTGTCCTTCTGCATTACCTTTCACGCTTATTTGCCTTCGGACTGGGTCATGGGATGGAAGAGGGCGGTCGGGGTCTGGGGAAGTGAGGATGTGTGTCAAGACCTTGTCTCGTTGTGCCTGGGAGGTTTGGTGGTGGATGGGATGAGACACAGGCCATTGTGCCCAGAGAGCGCATCAGAGAGAGGGATTTGAGGCCCCCAAAAAAAAAAAAAAAAAAAAAAAAAATTCAGATTCTTGGAAACCTGGAGCTAACCCGCAAACCCCGCAAACCCGCAAACCCGCAAACCCGCAAACCCGCAAACCCGCAAACCCGCAAACCCGCAAACCCGCAAACCCGCAAACCCGCAAACCCGCAAACCCGCAAACCCGCAAACCCGCAAACCCGCAAACCCGCAAACCCGCAAACCCGCAAACCCGCAAACCCGCAAACCCGAACCCGCAAACCCGCAAACCCGCAAACCCGCAAACCCGCAAACCCGCAAACCCGCAAACCCGCAAACCCGCAAACCCGCAAACCCGCAAACCCGCAAACCCGCAAACCCGCAAACCCGCAAACCCGCAAACCCGCAAACCCGCAAACCCGCAAACCCGCAAACCCGCAAACCCGCAAACCCGCAAACCCGCAAACCCGCAAACCCGCAAACCCGCAAACCCGCAAACCCGCAAACCCGCAAACCCGCAAACCCGCAAACCCGCAAACCCGCAAACCCGCAAACCCGCAAACCCGCAAACCCGCAAACCCGCAAACCCGCAAACCCGCAAACCCGCAAACCCGCAAACCCGCAAACCCGCAAACCCGCAAACCCGCAAACCCGCAAACCCGCAAACCCGCAAACCCGCAAACCCGCAAACCCGCAAACCCGCAAACCCGCAAACCCGCAAACCCGCAAACCCGCAAACCCGCAAACCCGCAAACCCGCAAACCCGCAAACCCGCAAACCCGCAAACCCGCAAACCCGCAAACCCGCAAACCCGCAAACCCGCAAACCCGCAAACCCGCAAACCCGCAAACCCGCAAACCCGCAAACCCGCAAACCCGCAAACCCGCAAACCCGCAAACCCGCAAACCCGCAAACCCGCAAACCCGCAAACCCGCAAACCCGCAAACCCGCAAACCCGCAAACCCGCAAACCCGCAAACCCGCAAACCCGCAAACCCGCAAACCCGCAAACCCGCAAACCCGCAAACCCGCAAACCCGCAAACCCGCAAACCCGCAAACCCGCAAACCCGCAAACCCGCAAACCCGCAAACCCGCAAACCCGCAAACCCGCAAACCCGCAAACCCGCAAACCCGCAAACCCGCAAACCCGCAAACCCGCAAACCCGCAAACCCGCAAACCCGCAAACCCGCAAACCCGCAAACCCGCAAACCCGCAAACCCGCAAACCCGCAAACCCGCAAACCCGCAAACCCGCAAACCCGCAAACCCGCAAACCCGCAAACCCGCAAACCCGCAAACCCGCAAACCCGCAAACCCGCAAACCCGCAAACCCGCAAACCCGCAAACCCGCAAACCCGCAAACCCGCAAACCCGCAAACCCGCAAACCCGCAAACCCGCAAACCCGCAAACCCGCAAACCCGCAAACCCGCAAACCCGCAAACCCGCAAACCCGCAAACCCGCAAACCCGCAAACCCGCAAACCCGCAAACCCGCAAACCCGCAAACCCGCAAACCCGCAAACCCGCAAACCCGCAAACCCGCAAACCCGCAAACCCGCAAACCCGCAAACCCGCAAACCCGCAAACCCGCAAACCCGCAAACCCGCAAACCCGCAAACCCGCAAACCCGCAAACCCGCAAACCCGCAAACCCGCAAACCCGCAAACCCGCAAACCCGCAAACCCGCAAACCCGCAAACCCGCAAACCCGCAAACCCGCAAACCCGCAAACCCGCAAACCCGCAAACCCGCAAACCCGCAAACCCGCAAACCCGCAAACCCGCAAACCCGCAAACCCGCAAACCCGCAAACCCGCAAACCCGCAAACCCGCAAACCCGCAAACCCGCAAACCCGCAAACCCGCAAACCCGCAAACCCGCAAACCCGCAAACCCGCAAACCCGCAAACCCGCAAACCCGCAAACCCGCAAACCCGCAAACCCGCAAACCCGCAAACCCGCAAACCCGCAAACCCGCAAACCCGCAAACCCGCAAACCCGCAAACCCGCAAACCCGCAAACCCGCAAACCCGCAAACCCGCAAACCCGCAAACCCGCAAACCCGCAAACCCGCAAACCCGCAAACCCGCAAACCCGCAAACCCGCAAACCCGCAAACCCGCAAACCCGCAAACCCGCAAACCCGCAAACCCGCAAACCCGCAAACCCGCAAACCCGCAAACCCGCAAACCCGCAAACCCGCAAACCCGCAAACCCGCAAACCCGCAAACCCGCAAACCCGCAAACCCGCAAACCCGCAAACCCGCAAACCCGCAAACCCGCAAACCCGCAAACCCGCAAACCCGCAAACCCGCAAACCCGCAAACCCGCAAACCCGCAAACCCGCAAACCCGCAAACCCGCAAACCCGCAAACCCGCAAACCCGCAAACCCGCAAACCCGCAAACCCGCAAACCCGCAAACCCGCAAACCCGCAAACCCGCAAACCCGCAAACCCGCAAACCCGCAAACCCGCAAACCCGCAAACCCGCAAACCCGCAAACCCGCAAACCCGCAAACCCGCAAACCCGCAAACCCGCAAACCCGCAAACCCGCAAACCCGCAAACCCGCAAACCCGCAAACCCGCAAACCCGCAAACCCGCAAACCCGCAAACCCGCAAACCCGCAAACCCGCAAACCCGCAAACCCGCAAACCCGCAAACCCGCAAACCCGCAAACCCGCAAACCCGCAAACCCGCAAACCCGCAAACCCGCAAACCCGCAAACCCGCAAACCCGCAAACCCGCAAACCCGCAAACCCGCAAACCCGCAAACCCGCAAACCCGCAAACCCGCAAACCCGCAAACCCGCAAACCCGCAAACCCGCAAACCCGCAAACCCGCAAACCCGCAAACCCGCAAACCCGCAAACCCGCAAACCCGCAAACCCGCAAACCCGCAAACCCGCAAACCCGCAAACCCGCAAACCCGCAAACCCGCAAACCCGCAAACCCGCAAACCCGCAAACCCGCAAACCCGCAAACCCGCAAACCCGCAAACCCGCAAACCCGCAAACCCGCAAACCCGCAAACCCGCAAACCCGCAAACCCGCAAACCCGCAAACCCGCAAACCCGCAAACCCGCAAACCCGCAAACCCGCAAACCCGCAAACCCGCAAACCCGCAAACCCGCAAACCCGCAAACCCGCAAACCCGCAAACCCGCAAACCCGCAAACCCGCAAACCCGCAAACCCGCAAACCCGCAAACCCGCAAACCCGCAAACCCGCAAACCCGCAAACCCGCAAACCCGCAAACCCGCAAACCCGCAAACCCGCAAACCCGCAAACCCGCAAACCCGCAAACCCGCAAACCCGCAAACCCGCAAACCCGCAAACCCGCAAACCCGCAAACCCGCAAACCCGCAAACCCGCAAACCCGCAAACCCGCAAACCCGCAAACCCGCAAACCCGCAAACCCGCAAACCCGCAAACCCGCAAACCCGCAAACCCGCAAACCCGCAAACCCGCAAACCCGCAAACCCGCAAACCCGCAAACCCGCAAACCCGCAAACCCGCAAACCCGCAAACCCGCAAACCCGCAAACCCGCAAACCCGCAAACCCGCAAACCCGCAAACCCGCAAACCCGCAAACCCGCAAACCCGCAAACCCGCAAACCCGCAAACCCGCAAACCCGCAAACCCGCAAACCCGCAAACCCGCAAACCCGCAAACCCGCAAACCCGCAAACCCGCAAACCCGCAAACCCGCAAACCCGCAAACCCGCAAACCCGCAAACCCGCAAACCCGCAAACCCGCAAACCCGCAAACCCGCAAACCCGCAAACCCGCAAACCCGCAAACCCGCAAACCCGCAAACCCGCAAACCCGCAAACCCGCAAACCCGCAAACCCGCAAACCCGCAAACCCGCAAACCCGCAAACCCGCAAACCCGCAAACCCGCAAACCCGCAAACCCGCAAACCCGCAAACCCGCAAACCCGCAAACCCGCAAACCCGCAAACCCGCAAACCCGCAAACCCGCAAACCCGCAAACCCGCAAACCCGCAAACCCGCAAACCCGCAAACCCGCAAACCCGCAAACCCGCAAACCCGCAAACCCGCAAACCCGCAAACCCGCAAACCCGCAAACCCGCAAACCCGCAAACCCGCAAACCCGCAAACCCGCAAACCCGCAAACCCGCAAACCCGCAAACCCGCAAACCCGCAAACCCGCAAACCCGCAAACCCGCAAACCCGCAAACCCGCAAACCCGCAAACCCGCAAACCCGCAAACCCGCAAACCCGCAAACCCGCAAACCCGCAAACCCGCAAACCCGCAAACCCGCAAACCCGCAAACCCGCAAACCCGCAAACCCGCAAACCCGCAAACCCGCAAACCCGCAAACCCGCAAACCCGCAAACCCGCAAACCCGCAAACCCGCAAACCCGCAAACCCGCAAACCCGCAAACCCGCAAACCCGCAAACCCGCAAACCCGCAAACCCGCAAACCCGCAAACCCGCAAACCCGCAAACCCGCAAACCCGCAAACCCGCAAACCCGCAAACCCGCAAACCCGCAAACCCGCAAACCCGCAAACCCGCAAACCCGCAAACCCGCAAACCCGCAAACCCGCAAACCCGCAAACCCGCAAACCCGCAAACCCGCAAACCCGCAAACCCGCAAACCCGCAAACCCGCAAACCCGCAAACCCGCAAACCCGCAAACCCGCAAACCCGCAAACCCGCAAACCCGCAAACCCGCAAACCCGCAAACCCGCAAACCCGCAAACCCGCAAACCCGCAAACCCGCAAACCCGCAAACCCGCAAACCCGCAAACCCGCAAACCCGCAAACCCGCAAACCCGCAAACCCGCAAACCCGCAAACCCGCAAACCCGCAAACCCGCAAACCCGCAAACCCGCAAACCCGCAAACCCGCAAACCCGCAAACCCGCAAACCCGCAAACCCGCAAACCCGCAAACCCGCAAACCCGCAAACCCGCAAACCCGCAAACCCGCAAACCCGCAAACCCGCAAACCCGCAAACCCGCAAACCCGCAAACCCGCAAACCCGCAAACCCGCAAACCCGCAAACCCGCAAACCCGCAAACCCGCAAACCCGCAAACCCGCAAACCCGCAAACCCGCAAACCCGCAAACCCGCAAACCCGCAAACCCGCAAACCCGCAAACCCGCAAACCCGCAAACCCGCAAACCCGCAAACCCGCAAACCCGCAAACCCGCAAACCCGCAAACCCGCAAACCCGCAAACCCGCAAACCCGCAAACCCGCAAACCCGCAAACCCGCAAACCCGCAAACCCGCAAACCCGCAAACCCGCAAACCCGCAAACCCGCAAACCCGCAAACCCGCAAACCCGCAAACCCGCAAACCCGCAAACCCGCAAACCCGCAAACCCGCAAACCCGCAAACCCGCAAACCCGCAAACCCGCAAACCCGCAAACCCGCAAACCCGCAAACCCGCAAACCCGCAAACCCGCAAACCCGCAAACCCGCAAACCCGCAAACCCGCAAACCCGCAAACCCGCAAACCCGCAAACCCGCAAACCCGCAAACCCGCAAACCCGCAAACCCGCAAACCCGCAAACCCGCAAACCCGCAAACCCGCAAACCCGCAAACCCGCAAACCCGCAAACCCGCAAACCCGCAAACCCGCAAACCCGCAAACCCGCAAACCCGCAAACCCGCAAACCCGCAAACCCGCAAACCCGCAAACCCGCAAACCCGCAAACCCGCAAACCCGCAAACCCGCAAACCCGCAAACCCGCAAACCCGCAAACCCGCAAACCCGCAAACCCGCAAACCCGCAAACCCGCAAACCCGCAAACCCGCAAACCCGCAAACCCGCAAACCCGCAAACCCGCAAACCCGCAAACCCGCAAACCCGCAAACCCGCAAACCCGCAAACCCGCAAACCCGCAAACCCGCAAACCCGCAAACCCGCAAACCCGCAAACCCGCAAACCCGCAAACCCGCAAACCCGCAAACCCGCAAACCCGCAAACCCGCAAACCCGCAAACCCGCAAACCCGCAAACCCGCAAACCCGCAAACCCGCAAACCCGCAAACCCGCAAACCCGCAAACCCGCAAACCCGCAAACCCGCAAACCCGCAAACCCGCAAACCCGCAAACCCGCAAACCCGCAAACCCGCAAACCCGCAAACCCGCAAACCCGCAAACCCGCAAACCCGCAAACCCGCAAACCCGCAAACCCGCAAACCCGCAAACCCGCAAACCCGCAAACCCGCAAACCCGCAAACCCGCAAACCCGCAAACCCGCAAACCCGCAAACCCGCAAACCCGCAAACCCGCAAACCCGCAAACCCGCAAACCCGCAAACCCGCAAACCCGCAAACCCGCAAACCCGCAAACCCGCAAACCCGCAAACCCGCAAACCCGCAAACCCGCAAACCCGCAAACCCGCAAACCCGCAAACCCGCAAACCCGCAAACCCGCAAACCCGCAAACCCGCAAACCCGCAAACCCGCAAACCCGCAAACCCGCAAACCCGCAAACCCGCAAACCCGCAAACCCGCAAACCCGCAAACCCGCAAACCCGCAAACCCGCAAACCCGCAAACCCGCAAACCCGCAAACCCGCAAACCCGCAAACCCGCAAACCCGCAAACCCGCAAACCCGCAAACCCGCAAACCCGCAAACCCGCAAACCCGCAAACCCGCAAACCCGCAAACCCGCAAACCCGCAAACCCGCAAACCCGCAAACCCGCAAACCCGCAAACCCGCAAACCCGCAAACCCGCAAACCCGCAAACCCGCAAACCCGCAAACCCGCAAACCCGCAAACCCGCAAACCCGCAAACCCGCAAACCCGCAAACCCGCAAACCCGCAAACCCGCAAACCCGCAAACCCGCAAACCCGCAAACCCGCAAACCCGCAAACCCGCAAACCCGCAAACCCGCAAACCCGCAAACCCGCAAACCCGCAAACCCGCAAACCCGCAAACCCGCAAACCCGCAAACCCGCAAACCCGCAAACCCGCAAACCCGCAAACCCGCAAACCCGCAAACCCGCAAACCCGCAAACCCGCAAACCCGCAAACCCGCAAACCCGCAAACCCGCAAACCCGCAAACCCGCAAACCCGCAAACCCGCAAACCCGCAAACCCGCAAACCCGCAAACCCGCAAACCCGCAAACCCGCAAACCCGCAAACCCGCAAACCCGCAAACCCGCAAACCCGCAAACCCGCAAACCCGCAAACCCGCAAACCCGCAAACCCGCAAACCCGCAAACCCGCAAACCCGCAAACCCGCAAACCCGCAAACCCGCAAACCCGCAAACCCGCAAACCCGCAAACCCGCAAACCCGCAAACCCGCAAACCCGCAAACCCGCAAACCCGCAAACCCGCAAACCCGCAAACCCGCAAACCCGCAAACCCGCAAACCCGCAAACCCGCAAACCCGCAAACCCGCAAACCCGCAAACCCGCAAACCCGCAAACCCGCAAACCCGCAAACCCGCAAACCCGCAAACCCGCAAACCCGCAAACCCGCAAACCCGCAAACCCGCAAACCCGCAAACCCGCAAACCCGCAAACCCGCAAACCCGCAAACCCGCAAACCCGCAAACCCGCAAACCCGCAAACCCGCAAACCCGCAAACCCGCAAACCCGCAAACCCGCAAACCCGCAAACCCGCAAACCCGCAAACCCGCAAACCCGCAAACCCGCAAACCCGCAAACCCGCAAACCCGCAAACCCGCAAACCCGCAAACCCGCAAACCCGCAAACCCGCAAACCCGCAAACCCGCAAACCCGCAAACCCGCAAACCCGCAAACCCGCAAACCCGCAAACCCGCAAACCCGCAAACCCGCAAACCCGCAAACCCGCAAACCCGCAAACCCGCAAACCCGCAAACCCGCAAACCCGCAAACCCGCAAACCCGCAAACCCGCAAACCCGCAAACCCGCAAACCCGCAAACCCGCAAACCCGCAAACCCGCAAACCCGCAAACCCGCAAACCCGCAAACCCGCAAACCCGCAAACCCGCAAACCCGCAAACCCGCAAACCCGCAAACCCGCAAACCCGCAAACCCGCAAACCCGCAAACCCGCAAACCCGCAAACCCGCAAACCCGCAAACCCGCAAACCCGCAAACCCGCAAACCCGCAAACCCGCAAACCCGCAAACCCGCAAACCCGCAAACCCGCAAACCCGCAAACCCGCAAACCCGCAAACCCGCAAACCCGCAAACCCGCAAACCCGCAAACCCGCAAACCCGCAAACCCGCAAACCCGCAAACCCGCAAACCCGCAAACCCGCAAACCCGCAAACCCGCAAACCCGCAAACCCGCAAACCCGCAAACCCGCAAACCCGCAAACCCGCAAACCCGCAAACCCGCAAACCCGCAAACCCGCAAACCCGCAAACCCGCAAACCCGCAAACCCGCAAACCCGCAAACCCGCAAACCCGCAAACCCGCAAACCCGCAAACCCGCAAACCCGCAAACCCGCAAACCCGCAAACCCGCAAACCCGCAAACCCGCAAACCCGCAAACCCGCAAACCCGCAAACCCGCAAACCCGCAAACCCGCAAACCCGCAAACCCGCAAACCCGCAAACCCGCAAACCCGCAAACCCGCAAACCCGCAAACCCGCAAACCCGCAAACCCGCAAACCCGCAAACCCGCAAACCCGCAAACCCGCAAACCCGCAAACCCGCAAACCCGCAAACCCGCAAACCCGCAAACCCGCAAACCCGCAAACCCGCAAACCCGCAAACCCGCAAACCCGCAAACCCGCAAACCCGCAAACCCGCAAACCCGCAAACCCGCAAACCCGCAAACCCGCAAACCCGCAAACCCGCAAACCCGCAAACCCGCAAACCCGCAAACCCGCAAACCCGCAAACCCGCAAACCCGCAAACCCGCAAACCCGCAAACCCGCAAACCCGCAAACCCGCAAACCCGCAAACCCGCAAACCCGCAAACCCGCAAACCCGCAAACCCGCAAACCCGCAAACCCGCAAACCCGCAAACCCGCAAACCCGCAAACCCGCAAACCCGCAAACCCGCAAACCCGCAAACCCGCAAACCCGCAAACCCGCAAACCCGCAAACCCGCAAACCCGCAAACCCGCAAACCCGCAAACCCGCAAACCCGCAAACCCGCAAACCCGCAAACCCGCAAACCCGCAAACCCGCAAACCCGCAAACCCGCAAACCCGCAAACCCGCAAACCCGCAAACCCGCAAACCCGCAAACCCGCAAACCCGCAAACCCGCAAACCCGCAAACCCGCAAACCCGCAAACCCGCAAACCCGCAAACCCGCAAACCCGCAAACCCGCAAACCCGCAAACCCGCAAACCCGCAAACCCGCAAACCCGCAAACCCGCAAACCCGCAAACCCGCAAACCCGCAAACCCGCAAACCCGCAAACCCGCAAACCCGCAAACCCGCAAACCCGCAAACCCGCAAACCCGCAAACCCGCAAACCCGCAAACCCGCAAACCCGCAAACCCGCAAACCCGCAAACCCGCAAACCCGCAAACCCGCAAACCCGCAAACCCGCAAACCCGCAAACCCGCAAACCCGCAAACCCGCAAACCCGCAAACCCGCAAACCCGCAAACCCGCAAACCCGCAAACCCGCAAACCCGCAAACCCGCAAACCCGCAAACCCGCAAACCCGCAAACCCGCAAACCCGCAAACCCGCAAACCCGCAAACCCGCAAACCCGCAAACCCGCAAACCCGCAAACCCGCAAACCCGCAAACCCGCAAACCCGCAAACCCGCAAACCCGCAAACCCGCAAACCCGCAAACCCGCAAACCCGCAAACCCGCAAACCCGCAAACCCGCAAACCCGCAAACCCGCAAACCCGCAAACCCGCAAACCCGCAAACCCGCAAACCCGCAAACCCGCAAACCCGCAAACCCGCAAACCCGCAAACCCGCAAACCCGCAAACCCGCAAACCCGCAAACCCGCAAACCCGCAAACCCGCAAACCCGCAAACCCGCAAACCCGCAAACCCGCAAACCCGCAAACCCGCAAACCCGCAAACCCGCAAACCCGCAAACCCGCAAACCCGCAAACCCGCAAACCCGCAAACCCGCAAACCCGCAAACCCGCAAACCCGCAAACCCGCAAACCCGCAAACCCGCAAACCCGCAAACCCGCAAACCCGCAAACCCGCAAACCCGCAAACCCGCAAACCCGCAAACCCGCAAACCCGCAAACCCGCAAACCCGCAAACCCGCAAACCCGCAAACCCGCAAACCCGCAAACCCGCAAACCCGCAAACCCGCAAACCCGCAAACCCGCAAACCCGCAAACCCGCAAACCCGCAAACCCGCAAACCCGCAAACCCGCAAACCCGCAAACCCGCAAACCCGCAAACCCGCAAACCCGCAAACCCGCAAACCCGCAAACCCGCAAACCCGCAAACCCGCAAACCCGCAAACCCGCAAACCCGCAAACCCGCAAACCCGCAAACCCGCAAACCCGCAAACCCGCAAACCCGCAAACCCGCAAACCCGCAAACCCGCAAACCCGCAAACCCGCAAACCCGCAAACCCGCAAACCCGCAAACCCGCAAACCCGCAAACCCGCAAACCCGCAAACCCGCAAACCCGCAAACCCGCAAACCCGCAAACCCGCAAACCCGCAAACCCGCAAACCCGCAAACCCGCAAACCCGCAAACCCGCAAACCCGCAAACCCGCAAACCCGCAAACCCGCAAACCCGCAAACCCGCAAACCCGCAAACCCGCAAACCCGCAAACCCGCAAACCCGCAAACCCGCAAACCCGCAAACCCGCAAACCCGCAAACCCGCAAACCCGCAAACCCGCAAACCCGCAAACCCGCAAACCCGCAAACCCGCAAACCCGCAAACCCGCAAACCCGCAAACCCGCAAACCCGCAAACCCGCAAACCCGCAAACCCGCAAACCCGCAAACCCGCAAACCCGCAAACCCGCAAACCCGCAAACCCGCAAACCCGCAAACCCGCAAACCCGCAAACCCGCAAACCCGCAAACCCGCAAACCCGCAAACCCGCAAACCCGCAAACCCGCAAACCCGCAAACCCGCAAACCCGCAAACCCGCAAACCCGCAAACCCGCAAACCCGCAAACCCGCAAACCCGCAAACCCGCAAACCCGCAAACCCGCAAACCCGCAAACCCGCAAACCCGCAAACCCGCAAACCCGCAAACCCGCAAACCCGCAAACCCGCAAACCCGCAAACCCGCAAACCCGCAAACCCGCAAACCCGCAAACCCGCAAACCCGCAAACCCGCAAACCCGCAAACCCGCAAACCCGCAAACCCGCAAACCCGCAAACCCGCAAACCCGCAAACCCGCAAACCCGCAAACCCGCAAACCCGCAAACCCGCAAACCCGCAAACCCGCAAACCCGCAAACCCGCAAACCCGCAAACCCGCAAACCCGCAAACCCGCAAACCCGCAAACCCGCAAACCCGCAAACCCGCAAACCCGCAAACCCGCAAACCCGCAAACCCGCAAACCCGCAAACCCGCAAACCCGCAAACCCGCAAACCCGCAAACCCGCAAACCCGCAAACCCGCAAACCCGCAAACCCGCAAACCCGCAAACCCGCAAACCCGCAAACCCGCAAACCCGCAAACCCGCAAACCCGCAAACCCGCAAACCCGCAAACCCGCAAACCCGCAAACCCGCAAACCCGCAAACCCGCAAACCCGCAAACCCGCAAACCCGCAAACCCGCAAACCCGCAAACCCGCAAACCCGCAAACCCGCAAACCCGCAAACCCGCAAACCCGCAAACCCGCAAACCCGCAAACCCGCAAACCCGCAAACCCGCAAACCCGCAAACCCGCAAACCCGCAAACCCGCAAACCCGCAAACCCGCAAACCCGCAAACCCGCAAACCCGCAAACCCGCAAACCCGCAAACCCGCAAACCCGCAAACCCGCAAACCCGCAAACCCGCAAACCCGCAAACCCGCAAACCCGCAAACCCGCAAACCCGCAAACCCGCAAACCCGCAAACCCGCAAACCCGCAAACCCGCAAACCCGCAAACCCGCAAACCCGCAAACCCGCAAACCCGCAAACCCGCAAACCCGCAAACCCGCAAACCCGCAAACCCGCAAACCCGCAAACCCGCAAACCCGCAAACCCGCAAACCCGCAAACCCGCAAACCCGCAAACCCGCAAACCCGCAAACCCGCAAACCCGCAAACCCGCAAACCCGCAAACCCGCAAACCCGCAAACCCGCAAACCCGCAAACCCGCAAACCCGCAAACCCGCAAACCCGCAAACCCGCAAACCCGCAAACCCGCAAACCCGCAAACCCGCAAACCCGCAAACCCGCAAACCCGCAAACCCGCAAACCCGCAAACCCGCAAACCCGCAAACCCGCAAACCCGCAAACCCGCAAACCCGCAAACCCGCAAACCCGCAAACCCGCAAACCCGCAAACCCGCAAACCCGCAAACCCGCAAACCCGCAAACCCGCAAACCCGCAAACCCGCAAACCCGCAAACCCGCAAACCCGCAAACCCGCAAACCCGCAAACCCGCAAACCCGCAAACCCGCAAACCCGCAAACCCGCAAACCCGCAAACCCGCAAACCCGCAAACCCGCAAACCCGCAAACCCGCAAACCCGCAAACCCGCAAACCCGCAAACCCGCAAACCCGCAAACCCGCAAACCCGCAAACCCGCAAACCCGCAAACCCGCAAACCCGCAAACCCGCAAACCCGCAAACCCGCAAACCCGCAAACCCGCAAACCCGCAAACCCGCAAACCCGCAAACCCGCAAACCCGCAAACCCGCAAACCCGCAAACCCGCAAACCCGCAAACCCGCAAACCCGCAAACCCGCAAACCCGCAAACCCGCAAACCCGCAAACCCGCAAACCCGCAAACCCGCAAACCCGCAAACCCGCAAACCCGCAAACCCGCAAACCCGCAAACCCGCAAACCCGCAAACCCGCAAACCCGCAAACCCGCAAACCCGCAAACCCGCAAACCCGCAAACCCGCAAACCCGCAAACCCGCAAACCCGCAAACCCGCAAACCCGCAAACCCGCAAACCCGCAAACCCGCAAACCCGCAAACCCGCAAACCCGCAAACCCGCAAACCCGCAAACCCGCAAACCCGCAAACCCGCAAACCCGCAAACCCGCAAACCCGCAAACCCGCAAACCCGCAAACCCGCAAACCCGCAAACCCGCAAACCCGCAAACCCGCAAACCCGCAAACCCGCAAACCCGCAAACCCGCAAACCCGCAAACCCGCAAACCCGCAAACCCGCAAACCCGCAAACCCGCAAACCCGCAAACCCGCAAACCCGCAAACCCGCAAACCCGCAAACCCGCAAACCCGCAAACCCGCAAACCCGCAAACCCGCAAACCCGCAAACCCGCAAACCCGCAAACCCGCAAACCCGCAAACCCGCAAACCCGCAAACCCGCAAACCCGCAAACCCGCAAACCCGCAAACCCGCAAACCCGCAAACCCGCAAACCCGCAAACCCGCAAACCCGCAAACCCGCAAACCCGCAAACCCGCAAACCCGCAAACCCGCAAACCCGCAAACCCGCAAACCCGCAAACCCGCAAACCCGCAAACCCGCAAACCCGCAAACCCGCAAACCCGCAAACCCGCAAACCCGCAAACCCGCAAACCCGCAAACCCGCAAACCCGCAAACCCGCAAACCCGCAAACCCGCAAACCCGCAAACCCGCAAACCCGCAAACCCGCAAACCCGCAAACCCGCAAACCCGCAAACCCGCAAACCCGCAAACCCGCAAACCCGCAAACCCGCAAACCCGCAAACCCGCAAACCCGCAAACCCGCAAACCCGCAAACCCGCAAACCCGCAAACCCGCAAACCCGCAAACCCGCAAACCCGCAAACCCGCAAACCCGCAAACCCGCAAACCCGCAAACCCGCAAACCCGCAAACCCGCAAACCCGCAAACCCGCAAACCCGCAAACCCGCAAACCCGCAAACCCGCAAACCCGCAAACCCGCAAACCCGCAAACCCGCAAACCCGCAAACCCGCAAACCCGCAAACCCGCAAACCCGCAAACCCGCAAACCCGCAAACCCGCAAACCCGCAAACCCGCAAACCCGCAAACCCGCAAACCCGCAAACCCGCAAACCCGCAAACCCGCAAACCCGCAAACCCGCAAACCCGCAAACCCGCAAACCCGCAAACCCGCAAACCCGCAAACCCGCAAACCCGCAAACCCGCAAACCCGCAAACCCGCAAACCCGCAAACCCGCAAACCCGCAAACCCGCAAACCCGCAAACCCGCAAACCCGCAAACCCGCAAACCCGCAAACCCGCAAACCCGCAAACCCGCAAACCCGCAAACCCGCAAACCCGCAAACCCGCAAACCCGCAAACCCGCAAACCCGCAAACCCGCAAACCCGCAAACCCGCAAACCCGCAAACCCGCAAACCCGCAAACCCGCAAACCCGCAAACCCGCAAAC